>LR824608.2:7036071-7675714 GCA_902829305.4 Spodoptera exigua | reverse complement strand
AATGAACAGAAAATTTTAATATCTTTCTACAAATTATAGTGCGGTATTTAGATACTGATTCCGAAAATATTGTTGATAGGAATAACATTAGGTAATGGTATTGTTTTCTTGTGTACGTTTTCGCTTGATTTTCTTTACTTTATTAACTTATTCGGTTTGGCCATTTGTTGTTTGGTTTTAATTTAAATGCATGTCGATTGTCGGTGTAGTGTAAGGATATTGTTAATGAGTGTCAAGTCTAATATAACAATATTATATATATTGTAATCGAGTATTTTTCGAAAACATCGCATACTTATTACCCAAAAGTCAATTTCAATAAATGTGGCATAATTATTTACACGTTTCCCGTAATTTGTATACCTAATTGCATAAAATTGACATTAATAGAAAAAATAGGGTCTATCTGTAAAATCAAATGTATTTAAAAGGAACGATCTGCTTAAAATAGCACCTCATAATTGCACCGGCTGCTTCAAATTTGGTGTAACGTTACTGCAGTCTGCTATACCTTTGAACTGCAATACTTATAATGTTATTTTTGCTTACCTAAATAAATATTCACTTCTGTGAAAGAAAATGAACACTTTAGCAATTTTAATAAGTGAATATTGAAATGTTTTCGAATTTGCAATTTTCAGAAATTTACCTATAATAGATGTAGTTCACGAACTCAAATTGTCAATTATTATTGATTTCTATTACGTTCATTTACAGAGAAACTTTAATAATTTATATGCTAACTAATTATACTTAGGCCCTACCACTGGAGGTATGATATTTTCCTAGTAAAAATTATAGTGTTTGAAAAAAAAATTACGCTCCTTTGCACTAGCCACAAATAAAATTTGGTGTTACTTGTGCAATACATTCGGGTACTTAATCCTAAAATATTTTACGAATAATCCAAGATTGTCTTTTGTAATATGAGAGCATAAAAGGTGCATTAGACAATAAGTAACAGTAACAAGGGTGTAACCAGCAGTTGAAAATAAAATAATTTCAGTCGTTTTTCATGGAACAAGCACGGCTTTGTAGTGCATTGCCAAAACGCAACAACAAATATCAACAATTGAATATGGTTCATATTAAATAAGTAATTATTATTTGCTTACGTCCGAAATCATGGTAACTGACCAGACAGGCAGAGCTGACCCATTATTCGTATTTGTAAAATTTTAATGACATTCTCATATTGAAATAAAAACTGCCTATTCAAATTCCTTAATACCAATTCGTGTTTGGAATTGACATCGTAATACGCTTGCGATCTTTTGTTAGGTATTTTTTGTGAAAAATACAGTTAGTGCACATACTCTTTTTGATTATTAATCATTAACTGTGTACTGATTTTGAGAACTGTAATGAATTGTAAATGCCTATAAATAACTCAAGTCAAAGTAATGCACTCAACAGCAAGCAAGGGTATACAAGTTACATATTTTGAGGTGCTTCGCGTCATGGCTCTTGCGTGATACATGTGCGAGAATTAATTAAAGTTAAGCATGTGAATTGATTGCAATGAAATTCCTTGTAAAGTAGTATAATTGTCTATTTATTATATTGAGTGCACTGGTGTTGAAGACAATGTGAGTAATGATTTATTTGTAGTTACTAGTATCGTGTGACCACGTGGTTTTGCATGGTTTCGTTGGCGCCATATGTGATCTAGGTTGAACCTGTCCATAATTTTGTTATATTCGTACTAAGCATAACTTATTCTAATTGAGGAATGAAGTGTATTGAACAGGTATACATTTGAAAATGTCAGATAAGAAATGATAGATTGTACCTTACCTTTGCTACGGTAAATTGCAATGCTTAGGTATTATTTTATTTAGTGAAATATACTTAGATGATGGCGCTGATTTCTTTAAAGGCACGTTTGAACTCTAGCTGGGACCTGATAGTGAAATGATTATTATTAATGACTGCAGTTTAAAAGTGGGTGAAGGATATTGGTTAAGTTCTGCCGCATCGTTTACTTTTTTAGCGCTTGATTAACGAGATCCTAAATATATATTTAACCGTTGGTTTGTGTTAATAACATCATAAAACTAAATTGAAAAAGTCTTCAAATTTAATTTGATACTCCCCTGTAGCGGCGCCATTGTCTCCAAACAGCACTGTCCATCGAGGCCAAAGGTCAGGGACACATTACGTCTCTTTTTACTTTTCCATTTAATTTTTGGTGCGACACAATCGTGATACTTTCAGAATGCCATGACGTTGAACAAGCAGCGAAAAATACCTAATGCTTAAATATTACGTAATTTTGTAAACACAATTTACGCACCTGTAATTTTATTGACCATGCACATCCTTGTTATTTGCTGCTCCGTGATATAAAATTCTACTAATGCTAGACAGATTCAATGTTATTAAGTATAAGCTGTACATTATAATTTGAGTGTGAAAACCTATTGACATGAAATAAAATTTATTTAGCGTTGCAATTTTGTTTTATTGTACGAATCCTATACCTACCTACCTATTTTGTAGCACGTCGACAATGTAGCATTTTGATACCACCCCTTTCAAATGTTGAGCCTAGTACCTATGTAGGTAACATCTAAAACTTCAGTAGGTATAAGTAAATGCCTAAAACTAAATAGGTACCTATGTATTTACCTAACACGTATATTAAATTAGTAGATATCCATTTTTTTTTATAATCGCAGATAAATACCGTTTTGTGCAGTTAATAATAAAAAAAAAACAACATGCATGCGCGCCACTTTGCACCACATGGCACCGCCAAGACATTTTATTTTTTCTGTATTCTGAGTTAGCAAGTTGCACTGTTTAAATAATATAACACGTAGCCTGTTATATTATCTAATACCTACTTTAAACTTTCGCTTTGCATATTAGTAGTATAACTGCAGACCATGGCAGGTGTAACCGAACCGGTGTGCCGAAACGACAAGCAAAAAACAAATCAAACCAAAAGTTATGTGCGCGTTAAATACCCAAAAACGGTAAAATATTAAGACATAGCCTTCTTTTTGAAGGCGAAAATTATCAAACTATTCTTGCCCTGGATGGCGCACTCGTCAGACTTTTACTGACTAAGAACCAGCCCGTTCCTTATCCTGTTCCAGGCCAGGACCATTATTTTATTCCGCTTGGTCCGCAAGACCGGCTGGACACGTGACCTAGACTCAATTGTAATTGTTCGTGTCTCCTACTGCAGCAGCTGGGGCCTGACGAGTATATTTCCCTTGCGCGCTGCGCCTCCTTCTTTGCGATCATCACTGCTTAGCAAGAAGATATGGCTTCCCACTTGCTCTCGGTCCACAGTTCCACACCAAGGCCGGACGGGAAAGTACCTACTATCCAGAGGACAGGACGGTGCCCAGCCCCAGCAAGGCACACCTATATTCCACCGTAGTTCCTAAGAGGTAGCTTGTTGACAAAATAATATCACTTCCAGACCGGAAGCTATGTATGGATCACGTTCATGGACCAAGTCAACCAAAGTATATGGCAACATTTCAAAATCTACATTGCGAGCATACCTATTGATATTTATAGTCCTTTTAGAGGAGGGTACCTACTTAAATCATCAAATGACTTCTCTAGGCCAGGGTATAGCGAGAGGAAGTGTCCAGACTTTTAATGACTAAAAACCTCCCTGTTTGTTGAGAGTTCCTTGTTCTCCAGGCCATAAGTCTACGGTTCCTTATTCCGTTGACCTTTAGTCTATATTGGCACTGAAGCGCGCGTGAAGCTCTACGCACCGCACTTCCAGGTCTGATTCTGGTTGGGAGACGAGCTATCTGACGATATGATAAGTACCTAAAGGAAGTAGTAAGTAGGTATAGGTACTTACCTACCTACCTGATTGCTATAATTTGGAATTACTTATACATACCTAAGTGGGTATATCTACCTTCCTTAATAGTAAAATAAGGTTTTTCATACGTGGTAGGTGATCTTCATTAATTTACATAAATATTATATTATAATCTTATTTTTACTCTTTAAACCACATCCTATCCAAAAAATAATAAATATATTTGTAAGTAGCTACATAGATACGTAGGTACTAAGATAAAACGAGTTTCATATCAGGTAGAGAAGAAGCGAGTGTGGAGCAATGTGAGAATTACTTATGTCGAAGAAAGCAGGTGAAGCTCTCATAACAGGTAAAAGGATTTAATCAAAATTATGATATTTAAAAATATTTTGCGACTCTGTGGAAAAAGAAGAATGACAACTTATCAAAATTTGTGTTGTACTTTCAGTCTAAATTTATTAACCATGCAAAGTAAGCCTTGCTATCATGGATCCTCAGAGGACAACATTACCCGGTCCATTGCCAGCTTCCAGTAAACAGGCAGCACGAAAATGTTTCGCAGTAACAAACACGTACATTAAAAGTACTAAAAAAGAAATTGTTAGTGTTCACACTAGCACCCCCACTGTGGAAAATTTATCGTTTCAAATTGAACAAAATCAGATTTACCAAGGAGACGTGAACGTTCTTTCAATTATGTAAGTTTCGTTTAAAAATAGGATTATAGGTAATTGGTATGACTCATAACGTAGATACATAAGTGCTATATAGTACCTACCTATTCTCCCTAGTTATTCCTCGTAGTGATAAAAACTAAAGCAGGTTTTAGCTGATCGCAATATTTATTTCGGTTTTTGTTTCAGTGATACAAATAAAGAAATTATGTGCTGTAAATATACAGAAGATGTTAACGAGATAGCAGCCGGATTCAATGACGGCACAATGAGAGTATTTAGTTGTAATACTGGACACTGTATCCACACTCTTGTGGACGAAGAATGTCGTGCCTATCCGGGACCTGTAACGTCCATTAAACATAGGCCCGTTAGCAAAGCAAACCCCATTACTAATATGCTGTTATCATCCTGTAAGTACCTACTTATTTATTATTAGTATATTCAAGTCGTTTTCTTTATTTAGTACCTACATTGATCCTTGCTAAATATTTTGATGTGTTTGATTTTATCTTTAGATGTAAATGGATGTATCAAATGCTGGAAATACAAATACGACCAATGTTTATATACCATTAGGGAGAAGCGTCAAACGTTAGGATTAAATTACCATCCACGTCACAGTAAATTTGTTACTTACGGCGATGATGCCAAGCTAAACATGTATGATGAAGAAGCTCAGACCCAAGAACGAGCATTTTACTCGAGGTAAAGTACATTATTTAAAGCAAAGCAGCTTTAATTTTCGGTAATTTGGTCATCAATAAACACTAGGCAGATCTAGTTCCTAGGTACGTAATCTGACATCCAGATTTCGCAAGTTCTGTAGAACGTCCTATACTGAACTGCAGTGTGAACAGCAGTTCAATGCAATTCCATTATGCAACTGAAAATTTTGTATACCAAGCTTCGGCACATGGCAGTAAAAATAGGGTTGTTTGAATCAGTAGGTACTAATCTGACACTCCGCATCGCTCAGGGCAGGAACTATTGGCACGATAATTTTAATTTTTTTTACCAAAATCCAGTGTTTTATTCGCAGTAACCAAAGGAATAAAGTGGACGGCCATACATCACGGATATTTGCATGTGCATTCAACCCAAGGTCGCAACATGAGATGATATCTGGAGGCTGGGATGACACGGTCATGTGTTGGGACGATAGACAACCATATGCTACTCGTTACTTTGTTGGAGTACACATGTGCGGTGAAGGCCTTGATTTTGACAAGCCTGGACGAACAGTGAGTGTTGTGAAACCTTCAAACTCATTGAAAAACCAATTTCTAAACAAGTACTATCCTTATAACAATAAAGGAAATAGTGGATATTATTAATTTTGTTAATTTTTCTTACTTTTGTTGTTATCTAATGTAATTGGATCTAATCCGTATTAACATAACGTAAATAAATATTTTTAATATCTCCGATATGGCATATAAGGAATCCCATACGTATAAGTATCGAACTTTACACTTCCCTAGACATCAACGGACTGACAACTCATGAGCAATACAATCCAACAATACCTACTAAATATAAAAACGAACCAGAAATACAGTCACGATCACGATCCACGGTTATGTAATGAACTAATAATTATCATCTTTGTTTTAGATACTGACATGTTCTTGGCAAGAGAAAGATAGTATTCAATTATGGGATTATGGTTCGTGTAAATTGATTGAAACCATTGTACCAGATAACTATCAATCAAAACTATATTGCGGGAAAATGGTGCCACATACAAACTTGATTGTTTGCGGAGGATCAGACTCTAACATATTGAGAGTAGTAGATATAAACATGAAAGTCGTAAGTTGACAAAGTACCTAAATATAAACGTCTGCAATACTTTTCGAATAGTTGCAATTATATTGAACAAGTGTAACAAGAAAGTTTAATTTTCAGACCGAATGTTGCATAAGAAATAATCAAGGCGGCATTTACGCTTTTGATTTCGGTACAATTAGAAGAAAACCAAGTAAAGTTACAGAGACCTACAAAAAAATAAGCGAAATACCAAATGTACCTCGTGTTTCGTTTGTTACTGGGAAAAGATTACAGACCGTAGACTTTGGTTGACCAGCTGCCAGATGCTTCAGGATGTTATGTAAGCTAAACCTTACTCCAAGATTATGAAAATAAACGTGTGGAATATTTCTTGAACACATTATTGCTAAGTGCATATTATTATTTGAGCATGTAATCTTGTTGATTTTGTCTTTATTGTGAAATATTAATTAAAAATCTTTACATGTTTCATTATTTTGTTTTTGCTTTTTCTATTCTGCATAGTTGGGAAAGGTCTCGCACAATAAACGCGGACGTAAAAGTTGTACATCAGTTGTATTGAATTTATTCTCCTTTTTAACATTTCTCTACTCACAAACAGCCGTTTATACAATTTTAAGTGATAGACAAATACACTGTGATTTCATTTTGTAAATATAGTATATAAAACTCTAGAAAGATAAAATATCGAGTTTGGCAAGAATTCATAATAAATAAAAAACATAAATACTTCTACATAGTATTATATACAGGATTTGAACATCTATTATTCGACCGATTCAAGTTGAGCCTCGTCAACGGATGGGTCTTCCCATGTTGCAATTGTTTTTTAGTTTGAGCTTTCGACATCACAGTTGATACCACCACTTCGCTGTAGTCGAGAGGAGCCAGCGACACGACCGTGGGGGCGGGAGGAGGTCGCTCCGCCGCCCCCCGCACCGCACCGCAGAACGAATTCCGCAGCGCGGACCGCGCGCGGGCCTCTCCGTCCGCCGCCAGCTTACACTTCTTCGATAACGACTCGGAAGCGCGACTGCGCCTCGTCTCGCAGCTCGACTCGCAGCGCGCCCGACCTGGCCGATCGTAGCGGTTCACCAACACCTTCACTGACAGGTCTTCGCCTGAGGGTGGCGATGCGGGCGGCCGATCACGACCCTCAGAGGGAGTGGAGCGACGTGAGTCAACGCGACGAAGCGTGTCGGTCTCAGAACGTGCCTCAAACTCCTTTTTGAGGTTGCTAACTAGGCCCGCGGCAGGCTCGGCGGGCTCGGGCGCAGCGGGGGCAGCGCGGGGCAGGTCCCCGTGCGAGGCGCAGGTGGCGCGGCGCCGGCGTAGGCCGGCACGCAGCCAGGTGTCGGGCGCGGAGAGGCGACCGCTCCAGGTGGACGCGCCGCGGTCGCGGGCGCGTTCCATGCGCGCGGCGGCGGAGGCGAGCTCCTTGAGTATGGCACAGGTTTCATTAAACTTCCGCACGTTGTCAGCGCGCCGCCCGCTACTGCGTGCCTCGTTGTGCTCGCTGATGATGCCGAGGTCGGACTTCTGCGGAGCGAGTCCGGGCTCAGCAATCTTGTCGCTGTCATCCTTGCGAGCTCGCTCGTCGTTGCGTTCCTTGGGCCGCTTAGGCTCGTCCCGCGGCACCTGGGGCTTAGGAGCCCTGGTATCGTAGGAGCCCCACGAGGAGTGTCGCGAGAGGTCCAACACTACTGCACTATCGAACGAGCTCCACGAGCTCTGCCTGCTCGGCGGTGGTGCGTCGTCGTCGACGGCTCTCCTATCGTCGCTATCTAAATTTGAACGTTCTACAGAATTTGCAAGAGTGTCACTAGTTGTCACTTTATTGGTCTTCACGTCTATAATTCCACTGTCACTTTTCACTATATTATCACTATTGCTAAGTGTTCTGTTCTCATCACCTTTCGGCCACGAGGCCTCCCCAGGATCCCAAGTGTGTATTTTATCCACTTCGAAGTTTGACTGTGCATATTTGTGACTTAGATTTTTAGAAGGCGAGGCTTGCGGTGGTTTGTTCGGTGTCTCTGCTTGATTTATCAAGGCAGCGGGAGCTTCGAGCGTTTTACTATTTTGAGACTCATTTTGAGTACCAAAATTTAACCTTTGATATCTTTTACTAAAATCTTTTCGATCGCTCGACGCAGCATTCTCTATTTCATTTACTATATGTTTGACTGACGGTGCTCCCTCTTCTTTTAGCCTCATTATCTGATTAGGTGAGACACTATAACTCCCATTAGCACATGGCATGAGCATATGACGAGTTTCGAAGGGCAAGTTCTCCAGCGAGACGGAGGTGGGCTGCGGCGGGGGGAGCAGTTCAGCGGCGGCCTTGGTGTCGGGCGACCAGGAGCGCGGCCGGCCCGAGTACGAGCCCGTCAGCGCCAGCACCAGCGGCGTGGGCTCCATCACTTTGCTCTCCGTTTTGGAAATATTCTTGGGAGATTTCAGGTTTGTCTCTGATTTCGAACGCTGTAACTTTTCCTTGTTCTTCATCGCATCGAGTATGCCTTGGTAGGTCTCAAGTTGGTTTAAAAAATTCGTATTCGGTTTAATGCAATTCCTCTTGGCTTTGACATGTTTCAGAGCTTTCTCGAAATTCCAATTGAATGCCTTCATGGCGTATGCAATCACCACAGATGCTGATCGACTAATTCCCATTTTGCAGTGAACAAGAACCTTCGAACCTTCATTCTTTGCTTTGTTTATATATTTGTATGTGTTATCCCAGTGTTTTAAAAGGTCAGTCTTCTCATCATCATAAACTCTAATGTTTAGATAGTCGAACATACCGGGGAAAAAATTATCGATCTCTCTCGTTACATTCAAAATGTGCCTCACCCTGGAAAAACAACAATAAGTGTGATTAGTATTTGTCATAATAAAATTAGATCATAGTAAATGAAATAAACTTTTCCTAAAAGTTGAATTAGCATAACAAGAACATTAAAGAATAATATCTTCCATGACTATGTACGGGATGTATTTATATCACCCATAAACTATTTAACAGAACGTACCCATTGCGTTGTAACTCTTCTAGATTGCTGGCGTTCCATTCGGAGCCGAGATAGACATGATCAAAGATCTCAGTGGGTGCGTCCATCTGTCCCAGTATAGTGAGCATCTCTTGGTCGATGAAAGACTTGTACTCAGCAAGGTCCATGTCTAGTTCCTCCTCGAGGCGCCCTCGGATGGCTTTGCTTGTCACTTCATCCAAATCCACGCTCATCATGATCTCTTTTAGTGTACAGCGTATCACACGTTCAGTCTCGTCCCTTTCTCGAGGCCTATAAAATAAAATTGATTCTGCATAAATATTTTTTTCATTCTTTATTTTTATTTATAACTTCATGCACAACCAAAATTGTACATAAGGCGAATTTAATGCAATGAACATTATTTTCCAGTCTACCTTTGGGCCTTTCAATGTAACTTTCGAAATATTTTAGAATCTGTGTACTCTAGAAGATAGAGGCGGTAATCTCTTATAGCTCCACCGCTTTCATATAAACCATAACTACATTATTTATGGCAGATGTGCGATTCATACAAATTACATTTGACGTTCAAATGTATCTAGTACATATAGAGAATTCGTTAGGTGCCGAAACTACCAGTACGAAGGAATATTTGGAAGAAATCCCACAGTAACCATATAACGGTTCATCTTTGTATAATCGTACATTAATTAGCACATTGGCGTGCGTTCGATCCTTGACTAGGCCAATAAACTAGGTCTAGGTAGAATATCATAACAGCGTGTTTCACACGCAGTTGGAGAAGTATAGCGGAGGCCGGAAGCATGATATCCGCGGTCAATATTATTGGTTACTTTACTACTGAGTGTTTTAGTAATATCTAAATATATATAAATAAATCCATGCCACTTTTCGTTGTAATGTTATAACTCAACAATGCCTTTACCGATTTGGCTAATTTTGGTCTTGAATTATTGGTGGAAGCATAGAGAAGGGTCGCAGGTAGAGAAACTTAAAAAAAAAAATCTTGAAAAAGTGTAAAATCGACATCCACGCCGACGGAGCCGCGGGCGACAGTTAGTTTATGTAAAACAACTCACTTGAGTCTGAGTGAATCAGGGGAAGGCGGGCGGCGGGACTCGATGCAGTCCATGGCGTGCCACTCGTTGAGACAAGAGCGGTCCGAGTCCACGTGGCTCTCATAGAAGGAACACCACGAGTGCGACGTACCGCCCGCGAAGTGGTTCATCTCCCGGGCCTGTGCACTCGCACGATGGAGAGTCTGTAACGCCGACCTGCAAATATTTGTTGGCCTTTCGTTAACATCCTGTTGCATTATGTTTGCGCTTATAAATAATTCATCATATTCATCTTAGTTAATCAATGTGATGTAGTTATAACGTATCGCACCCATAAGCTTACGAAGTAACATATATATGAGTTATTCTGTTATAATAATGTATGTAACTGTAGCTCAGCTCATACTCACCACATGGCCTGTACCGATACCGGCTTGAATATGTGTTGTTGATTGCACACACATACACTGAATCCTCTGCGGACAATGAATCCCTAATTAGTTATTGTTCTGGCCTTAGTAAAAGTATTCTGTGAGGAAACCTGCTTCGTGACATAACGGTGGCCAGTTAAGGGTTCCTGCTTCAGGTTTATATGACAAAATAAACGTATTAATATTATGATGCATGCATAGTTAAAGACATTGACATATAAGCTATTATGCAGGGGTAACGTACCCATCGCCATCCAATTTAATAGAGGTATCAGCAAGTACGCGCAGCACAAGTCCGACAGAGGTGCGCTCATTGCAATCGATGCCGAGCAACGCCGCCTCGTTGCTGCGGCATACCACTACCAGGTATCTGGTGCGACCTGCGTGAGCGCTCTCCAGTTTCACCGCCTAGTGATAAACCAAACATTCACAGATAATTCTTCAATGTGTATTGGTTCAGCATGTTCTTGTGTTAGAATCGTGTGTTAAATAATGAAGTGTTATACAAGCGAGACATATGTCAATACGAAAGCGTGTTACTGTACCATTTTGAGCGTTTCTTCGGGGCGCAGCAAGTAGAACATGGACTGCAGGTGATGTTGTATGTCGGGCTGAGGGAACGCGCGCGCTGGCGACCGCCACGGGTTCGTACAGCCACGCTCTGCACTTCCCAGCACCACTGCTGCGCCCTTATTCGCGAAGTAGCACTCATTGAGACTGAAACAACAAGAGAACCATTTTCAGAATTATTTTAGCACCAGCAGAATAACGGCAAAACAGAATATTTTATGTGGTCAGAATGGCGGTTGCACTAACTACAAATATAACCACAATCCGGAGGTCATGCAGAAATCAATCTACTGAGGGAATATATTTCATAAGCCTTACGTCTACGCGTATTCATCTAAGGGTCATGAGAGTTAATACTGGTCATCATTACTCCTTGCTACTTCTATAAATTGTATGTGGTTGTATGGCACCATTTAATAAAGCTCTAATAAAATAATTTACTTTTACGCTACGAGTCTTATTAAGAATCTTGACTTATTTGTATTTTCACTTAACTCAATTTTACTGAAGTAAGTAGTTGCAATAGTACACTAAAGGCAACCTTGAGTTTCAAGTTTTAAGGTCTCACGTTAAAATAATGACCTAGATAAGTGCATCACTTTGTTGTAGACGTAATTGTAACGTATCTTGGTACATGTCTAACATTGTATACGATTAATTTATACATTAGTTTATCGTGTAATAAAACCGCATAAGTACCTTGATTATAATTACTTTTAAAACATAATGCAACCGTGAAATGTATGAATGACGCCATTTTTAGTAAAGTTGTTGCAATTCGTTTTGCGGGCGGCGCATTTAACCTCCCTTTCACTGGCGCGGGCGCAAGCAGCACACTGCACCGGCCCGAGATCTACCATCGTCGGCTGACTGCCGAGCTGCCGGCTGACTAACTTCGCCATCTTCAACGCCACCTCATATTTTAATAGCTTATTTGTTCATGCGGTTAATTTAGTCAAATAATATAGTTATAATCAAAATACAGTGCCTACTACCAGTTATTCTGAAATGTATCAGGAAAATCGTAATTACAATAACAATAACATGTAAATACTTCCAATACCGGAAAATATTTTAATTAAGCGGTATATCTATATGTTGTACATATGTATGTATAACTATCTGGACTTGGTTCTATTTCTTTTACTTGGCCAATCAAACTCATTGTTACGAATAAAGCGCAATTACAGCACTGACATTTACCTTCATACGGGTCGAATGCCTTTCAAAAAAGGTAAATGTTTAAACCAAGCGTAAAATATATTATGATGAGGTCATCCGAAAATAGCGCTGCGGGAAACGGCGTCTATATCACTATACATGGGAGGGTAAAAGTTTTCAACGCTAATAATAGAGTGAAAAATAGATTCACGATGGATAGTAAGCAACAAACTGAATGTTGACTTGCATTAAGGCGGCAAGGGCGGTTTCTCTCAAGGTTCATTAAAAATAGCGTCGTCGGAGCTTTGCCAAAACGTTGCGTTGCCCGCCCATACTATACGTAGACATGAGCGTGAACACTGCGGCCGCCCAGCGCGCATCGTCAACCTCACCCAATTCGGAGCACGCTACGCGTCTTTTGTTAGTTACCACATGGCACCACAACGCAAACATTTGTGTATTACACGACGCCACGGACCGTTCCAAATCCAATTGCTTTATAGTTAAGAAAATAACATGTTTCTTGAAGATTGTGCTTTTCGCGTGATCGCACTCATTACTCATTAAGATAGATATGATACAGAAGGGCCAATACCAAAATAAGTATATAAACAACAAACATATCAAAAGTAGCAAATGAGTCGCCAGTTTACTTTGCCTTATTTATTTCTTCTGGAGCAAACCTTAACCAGGCACCATGCTTTTCTTAAGGCTTATAGTAGATAAGTATGTGGGGTTCCACCTCCAACGCATGGTAATATTTTAGTATCGATTGTATATTAATTTATGCCTGCACGTACCTAGTAAAACGTCATTTTTAAAGTCAGTCCACTATTTTTTATCTACGCAAATTAAAATTTATTTGCGTTTTTAAATATCTACTTCTAAGTTCGGAACAAACTCCTTTGCTTTTAAAAAATATTTATTAATAAGTAGTTTAGTTAGTAGTAAGTTTTGACGATGCTTTTTTATGTTCATATCGCAAAAATATAGCGCCGCCGATAAATTGTTCGCATCAGAGAAGCATTATAACTAGGTATATTGTTGCCCGTATCAAGAAGTACCGTGAAGAGGGGATAGCACAAGTATTGTATTAAAATTAACAGACAGAGCCAGCCAGGTAGATTGCCATAAAGCGGATCAAGGTACAAATAATCAAACATCCAACTAATCTACCGATTAGCTTCTATTGGGCAAAAAATTTGTGCCATATAAATGACTTTCGAAAAATAACGATACCATATCTAAGTTCAAGATTATTTTTTTAAATAACTATCGCTAAAGTAAATATATATGAGACTGGACGTACAGTAAGCACCAATCAACAACGGGACGTTTTTTTTTTAAATCTACAAGTACGTATCAGACAGAGGAACGGTCCCAGTCTCAGCATACAGTCTTGTTATGGTTTACCAACAAATAATAAAATGAAAAATATTTTTGTGCCGTCAGGAAAGTCAAAAACCAAAATAATTACGTATTTGACAGGTAGTTAATAAAAGTAATGTTTACAAAGCTCGGGTGTTGGATTTTACTATTTATTACGCAAATTCTGACCCAATTAAATAAAAAACACAATAGGACTTTATTTTGTACTGAGCAAGATGTCTACGAAAAGAAAGCAAACGACAATTGAAGCTTATTTTTTTGTCAGGGGAAAATCTTAAAATGTTTTCTCTTGCCCAGGGTGAGAAGAGAGGGAGTGTAGGACTCTTAGTGTACTAATATTATAAAGCGGTAAAATTTGTAAGTTTGTATGTAGGGGGTAATCTTTGGAACCGCTGGTCGGATTGCCAAAATTCTTTCACTGATAGATAGCTACCTATAGTGTTCCTGAGTGCTATAGGCTATAAAACATCACGCTAGGATTAAATGGAGCCGAGCAGGGTGAAACCGTGCGAGAGTAGCTAGTTTACAATATTTTCATTCGGCTGGCGGCAGATGGAGCAACGTGTGCCAATGATACTGGGGTTTAAAACAAAAACTTAAGTTCAACTCAAACATTACGAAATAAATACAACACGTGTATATGGTAAAATTACGCACAGGTGGTACTTTGTTTTGTCAATAATTTGATTACTGTTGTAAGATACATTTTCATCGTTTTCCTGTTCAGCTATTTGAGTTCCAACTTTTAATATACTTCTTATCAAATAAATACCCACATAAATATAGTCGGTACACCACCCACATTCAGGATAACATTTACCCCAATTATTTAGTAAATAGTAATAAACCAAACATTTTTATTCTACATAAATACGAAGACTTACATAAATATAAAAAGAACTGCTTAGAATAAATAAATTTAATACGAATTAGATGTCTCCCTAAGAAAACCTTATAATGTTAGAACATTTGAAATAGCACCTTGAAACATCCAAAAAAGTAATTATTTTAATAATTACCTGAACGCAACCATTTCAAAATAGCAACACAATTTTAAATTTTATGTCACTAAACAATGCACTAGCAACTACATTTCAATTTTGTTGTAGGATATAAAGATTACGTCTGCGAATTTTAGCCAACCACGGCCTGGATCCCGATCACGAAGCACAATCCGAGACATCCCGTACGACATTAAAATGCGTGCGCGACGCAACGAGCCCACTCGACGAACGACGTCACAATACTCATAGCTTCCTTCTGAACTCAGCACAAACTATCGCTTAAATATAGAAACACGGCGCAGAACAGGAACACGAGGCGATCGGGAAAGGAACACATTGCTTTATACATGACACCATATTGTTACATACATAATAACATTACTACTGCAATTATTGAGTAGAAATGTATTTAAGGAAAAAATATATAACTACAACTATAAATACATTAAATAATTACTACCAAATCGAAGATTATATTGCTGTGGAATTGGTATTAAAGCAGAAAAACTAATCAGAAATATAACAATTAAGACCCTTGTACATAGTTTTACCAATAAGTAATTTACTGCAACAATTTTAATAAGGTCAAACTCAATCACTAAGATCTGCTTTCAGCTTTTTGTCCTTGATATTTAATTACGTAAAGGTGAGCTCAGCACTGGCAGAAATACACTTCAAATCCCTTCTCCTAGTAACCTTTATTTTTGTAAGGATATTATGGTGTGGTATCAGGTATGGTTATTAATAATTCAAGGCAACAGTTTTTGAAGACTTAAAATAATGTTTAAAATAATCTCAACTTTTTTATGGATTCAATTTATCATCCACGGCGTACCTCACTCACGGAGAAACACAATGCTGTGGTTGTTCCTCGCCGGTTCATTTCATCCCGGTCAAGCCAACCTATTAGTGCCAAAGCATAGCTCTCAAACATTAAATTTTGTATAAAATGAATACCATTATATCAAAAGGAGACATTTTCAGATTAAGATAAGTTACTCAATATTTAGTTCCTAATAAATATATACTGACTATCCAAAAATAAGTATACTATGTCATATACAGAAGTCTATTAAACACCTTACTTCATAACATAAAATAAATTGATTGATTCAAATACAACATGTGTCAGGACTTATAAGGGTAGACTAACTCATTTTAAACTTCCAACTCTAAGGACTTGGTGCACTATCTCTGACCTAGTTTTCTTATTAAGGCTATTTAATAACTATATTGACTGTTCAGATTACCTAATTAAATTGGCGTAATGTTCCTGATATATATAATTATTCCGCGTTATGCTCGCACCTTATTTAGGGTTCCCCATTGCCTTTGCCTTTTTTTTTAAACCTGTTTTATTTTTAAATTATTATTATCGATTTTAAATTGGCTCCTTTTGGATTGGATCCCTTAATTGTCTTTTTTCGGTTATAATTTAAAATATTTCATTTAATTTAAACATGATTTAATTTTAATATTTTCTTGATAACATGTTTGCTTTGACTATTATTTTTAACTAAAAGTTGTTTAGTTATTGTGCTACTGTACTGTACTGTTATTTAAATTGTGTTTTAGATAACAATAATTACAAGATGTGTTTTCCTGTAACTGAAGGAGCACAAAACCTTTTTAAAGAACTTTGCTTAATATTGCATGTGTTGTTTTGTTGGAGTTCCTAACTGAATAAAAAAAACACTTATGTTATTATGGGAGATTATTTAAATTTAAAATGTAATAAATTGTTTTCATGTTTGAATAAAAAGTCCTTTTTACCATCAGTGTTTCTTGAGAATTTGTTTTAATTGCTACTTTTTAGGAAATCATTGGATTAATCATCTCACTTTTGCTATTTACTTTACAATAACAAAATAAATATTTATGTTATTATATAATGTAGATGGACCTAACATTTTATTTATAAATATAGTTTTGTCATTTTCTTTTAATGTGGGTGCAACCCTTCTAATTAAATAAATAACAAAATTTCATATACAACATGTTATCTGATATCATCTCTGAAAGCATTATCTGAATCACTTTAATAAATAGAAAGAAAATAGTTATTCATGTAATTAATTCTAGCATATACTTAGAACATAATTATTTATTAACTTTTCTAAGATATATTATGAATCACTGATTAATCAGATTATGCATTCTTGATAAATATACCTACCAAGAAAAATAAGCATAATACTATCAATTTAATTTAAAACAACATAATAAATATTCCAGTAAATTTTAATCTAACAACCAAAGGAAAGGAAAGCAGCCTAAGTCCAAAATGACAAAATGAAATGAAAAGCAAGTAATATTGCTACCTAGAATGGGGCTATTTATTACAGGCAAAGTTTTCATGATGATCCAAAGAAGCATACATTCTTCATTCTATATGTGTTTAGTTTTGGCATATTTTGCAATGCAGATGCAAAATACAGATGCATTCAAAATATAAAAAATAATAATATTATAAATAAACTTTTTCCAGACTTAATACCACACATGCGAGCTGTTACTATGTATAAATTAAAAAAAAATGTTAAATGGTCAAACTGATACTTATAAAAATTTGATAACAATATTACCTACCTCTTGCTGATGCGGTTCCCAACATCGTCTTCAATATTATCACTTGCCTTCTCGGTCTCATCCTTAAACAAAGTAATATTCAATTTTTATTATGATAATTAGGTACATTAGGGATCCTGAGCCTAAGAATTGCTGAGGCAACATAAATGTACTCACATTACATACCTAGCAAGAAACATGAGAGATTCATCAAGAGGTTCAATTTTTTGTTATTGTACTACAGAACAGACAAAGAGCAAAACAAGGCTTAAAGGTATTGGCAAATTGAGACAAGTGACCCTCTGTAGCCAATGCAGATGATCATTTATCATGTAAGTATCATATTCTTTGAAAATATACAATTTAATAGACAGAGCTGCTTCACTTATCACCAGTCTGACACAACATCATAACACTGAAAAATTGTTTGATAGATCCAGTACTTACCGTTTTCCTAGGTGTTTGCACACTCGGAGAACGACGAATTGTAACAAGTGCCATACCACATTAGCGTTAACAAATCATTATCAAGGTATGTAATACAATCACAAACATAAAGAAGACTACCTATTGACTTATCATAACACTAATCCTTAAATGATTCAATATATGAAAGGTAAAACTTAGTAGCATATATCACTGCATACTTTAAATACACTCATAACTGATTGCAACAAGTACAATCTATCACAACTTCGCCCATTTTTTATTTTATAAATTCTATTCTATTCAAAGAAAAGATGATGGATGAGTGAGTGTATGCCACAGATAAAATATTTTTCTGGAACTGACAGATAATACAGAAGTATGAAGGTTTTGAGATTTATTAGAACTTACTAAAGTATTAATAATGGTTTCTAAATCCGCAAGGTAACTTGTAGCGACCAGTTGGGCAGTGGCGACGCCACGGACCTGACTCCCGGGAGGTGTCTTGTTCCTCATCTCCGATTAGTCCTTGTGACTAGCTGGAGTGAACCTTGATGAGGAACGAGCCCTGCTATTTCATTCTTGCCTTAATTAGCTGGCTAGAGTGGAGATTCGGAAGAATAAAAGTTACAGGAGACTCGGGGGAAGGATGTATCTCAGTAAGGTGCTGGTAGGGGTCTTGAACGTTCTTTCAGGATTGCTCTGATAGCCGTGGGATGCCTCTCCTTCCCTAAGCACCTCAACGTATGTTGCCCCGTGTCTAGCGGCCGTTTCCGGGGGCCCATTAATTGAGTTTGCCAGTCACCCTGCCTGTTTATCCGTATGTACCATTTGGTGACAGGGGCCATAGTATTTCCATAGTCATAATATGAAATAGTGGCTTTGGACTGGTAGATATTATCTACCAGTCCAAAGCAACCCATACCCTTTCCATAATAACCCTTTCAATTATTACCACATTTCGTAATAGTCCTGCCTGCATCAACCGGGGATTATCCTTGGGTGCACTTTAATAGTGCATACATGGATAATTGCCGGCTGATGTCCCATTTCACTTATATTAAACGGACCACTACGAGTTGGCATCGGCCCCTCGTACAAAGGTCCGGGATCCTATGATCTCGTGAAAGTAAAGTAGTACTTAAAACTGTTCAACTCAATTTACAGTAACCTACTGTCTAATATTATGTATTCGTCATATCAAATGCTATTATGCATTTTTTTATCTTTAAATAATGACTTTCATAACACTTTCGAAGCAGTATTACTTAATTAGTTGATATTCATCCTATAGTTGTAGGGTAGAAATGGGGTAGAAGGCCAACTTGCTGGACAATGTATGGGAAACGTTACAATATGTGTGACAATATCAACTAACTATACGCACCAAGTAATTATTAGCCTGTGGACGAATTTTGTATCTACATTTCTACACAACAACAGACAGCAAACAGACAGATGCGAATCAACGTCAAAGTTACGTGATTGCGGTCCCAATATTTGATATTCTTTAATAATTCAATTTATAAAGTGTTGAAACTAAACAATTAAAAGTAAATGTTGAAAATTACAAGATATTTTTCTAATGATTCAAAAATTGTTATGACATCTTTGCAGTTATATAAACATTTATTGAGACAGTGTGAGAAGCTTCCCCCTGACGCTTGTAAACATTACAAATTCGCTGTTAAACAGGTAATTACTGTGATAATTAAAACCAGTGTTTGTAGTGTGAAGTTAAGGAACCCGCATATCTGATATAAGTTACAGTCCTTGGAATACTACAGTGTATTCTTGAATTTGTATTCAGACCATTTCAAGTAGTTGCTAGTAATAGAAGCTTCAATTTGAATATCGTATATTAATATTTTTTATCATATATAATTACATTTTCAGAGCTACAAACAACACAAGTTTGAACCTGATCCAGAGAGAGTAAAACAAATCATTTCCAAAAGTATTGATGATGCCAAATGGATAGTGAATAAGGTAAAAATAATTAAATTATTTGTTTCAATGTTTTATTATTTAATCGTTTGGTAACATTATAATAAAACTAAATTTTGTTTTTCAGTACACCAAGAAATAATGGGTACTGTTAAGAAGAACCATATTAACATGTCGAAAGGAAAAACTGCTTTTATTTATGATACTAGAATATTTTAGCTCCCAAGAATGTTTGGTGAAAAAATAGAAGATTTTGAAATATTGGAACATCTTGGTAAAGGAGGATTTGCACATGTATATAGGGCAAGATGTCGAAGGACAGGACTATTTGTTGCTATCAAAATGATAGACAAAGCACTTATGGCAAGTGCTGGCATGATTGGCAGAGTAAGACAAGAAGTGACCATTCACTCCCGTCTTAAACATCCTGCAATTTTAGAATTATACACATTTTTTGAAGATGCACATTATGTCTATTTAGTTTTAGAACTAGCTCACAATGGTGAGCTGGCAAAACATTTTAAGTTAGGTACACGTGGACTTTCTGAGAAGGCAGCAGCCGATATATTAAGACAAGTATTGAGTGGAGTATTATATCTTCATACACACAATATCATTCATAGAGATTTATCATTAAATAACTTACTACTGACAAAGGACCTAAATGTTAAAATTGCTGATTTTGGCTTAGCAACTCAATTGAATGGACCTGATGAAAAGCATGTTACTATGTGTGGAACACCAAATTATATTTCTCCAGAGGTAGCTGCTAGAGAATTTCATGGATTACCTGCTGATGTCTGGGGCTTAGGCTGTATGTTATACACTTTGCTAGTAGGGAGTCCACCTTTTCATACCCAACATGTTAAGACCACTTTAAACAAAGTTATAAATGCAGATTATAAGATACCACTAGAACTTTCCCACCAAGCCCAGGATTTGTTACAAAAGCTTTTGTGCAAAGATCCTACAAAAAGAATAACATTAAAAGGAATTCTGGAACACCCATTCTTGTGTAGCTCTCAAGGTACATGTAAACAAGATATATCTCGAGATTCTGGATTTCTTACTACTCTTCACAGCACCCAACATAGTAATAAATTTAAACATGATGATAAAAGTGAGCCTGAATGCCACATGATACCCCATATTGAAAAACAAGACATTAGGCCCACATCTTATAATGTGTTTACTCAAGAAATTAGTTCAAATTCCACTTGTTCAAATAACCGAAATTATTATTTGTGTACTGGAGTTGACAAAGCTTCAGCAGAAGCATTTGATTTTAAAAATCAAAATAATGTCTTTAAAAAAAACGAAAGTCCATGCAACAGCAACCTGTCTTTATTTGAAAACATCAGAAAATTGGATATAAAATGTAAAACACCCCAGTTAAATGTAAATACAGAAGACAATAAAGAAAATGTTGCCAAAACATGTACTGTTAGTTCTAATGCCTTGAGTGTTCCTCCACTGTGTGCTGAAAGATTGCCAACAATATCACATCGGACACGTAATGCCATCTTAAAAATAGAGCCGTCTGGAGTAATTGTTGAGTTTATTAAGAAGAAAGGAAAAGATAGAGAAGAACAAATTACAGAAATTTGTAAAATATCCAAAGATGGCATGAAAATCATAATATACACAGTTGACAGCAAGACCAGAACTCTGAATATTGACCATGATCCTAATCCCGATGAGGTATTTACATATCACAATTTGCCACAGAAACATTGGAAAAAATATTTATATGCTTCTCGATTTGTTGAACTTGTCAAAGCCAAAACTCCAAAGATAACACTTTATACATCATTAGCAAAGTGCCAGTTAATGGAAAACACAACTGATATTGATATTTTCTTTTATAGTGGAGAAAAAGTAACTTTTACTAATTCAGAAGGCTTAAAAATAATTGACAAACATTTGAAAACTCATTATAATCTTGCTTCAGCACCTGAACTTAAGTATATAACTGATCATTTTGAAGAATGTTCTAATCGCATGAAAAGAGTACAATCAGCACTCTCTGGTATTCCTGATGAGTGTTTCCCATTAATAATAGGAAAAAGGCCTGTGCAAACTGTTGCTAATGCACAATCTCCAATGCAGGGATCAGTAAATGCAAATTATAACACACCCCTTTTGAATATAGGATCATTTCATCGAACAGCTGCTAGCTCTAGTCAAGCCCCTAGTGATTACAACTATTAGGAATCACTACAAGTACACAATTTTGATATGATACCATGTCCTAATGTAGTTTCACAATTGTTCTATGGTAATATTTAATTTGTCTTCAAACAATTCTGAATTTATTGGTATTAGTTATAAATATATATTTAGAAAATATAAAATATGTAAAAAATCTTTGACAAATTCTATTTAATATTTAGATGGCTTGATTATGTATTGATAATATAATGTAGCTTATACAATCATTGCAACCAGTACAGAATAAGCCGAGGGTCATATCATACAAGCACTTACAATTTCTTATATTATAAATATATAATCTTTTTTCCTTAACAATTAGAACAGTTGAAAAAAAAAGTAACAAATTAACTACCCCTTAGAAATATTAATAATATTTAAACTGACCAACAGTGGTCTCTGTTCTCCAATGAGTTTCTATTTAGTCAGTGTTATTTCTTGCTAATAACTTTGTGGAAAAGTTATAAATACCAGTGTTGTTTTGTTTCATATTTGTCTTCTTATAATGGTCCTGGGCTTATTCTAAAATGTTGTAATTTGAATAATTGAAAAACTGTGCCTCTTAGTATTACCTAATTTTAGCTTTATGGCATTATTGTGCTTAATTTTCATTAATACATAATTTATGTAAGTAAATACACATGGTGCATAGTATTTTAAATGTTTTTTCACTGTCTACCGGCTAGGTCCCTACATAATATTATTCTCGGGTGATAAATTATGAATTCTTCAGTAGTTTAATTTAAAATTTAAGAAAAGTCTTATACACAAATCAACCTTATTATAATTGTTCTTGCTCTCTAGTTGTATAGGTGTTTTAATGTAAATAACGCAATATAAATTTATTTTTTTAAAAGCAAAAGTCTAGAGGTGATCAAGGCGTGAAGAGCACCTGAATAATAAGTAAAGGCACTGCATTTCTGGCCTTCTTGCTAAACTCAGAGTCGCTCAGCGCGCGATGGAGCAGGCTATGCTCGGGGTCTCTTTGCGCAACAAAATCCGAAATGTGGAAATTCGCCAAAGAACCAAAGTCACCGACATAGTTCGTAAAATCTGCAGGCTAAAGTGGCAATGGGCAGGCCACTTCGCTCGAAAGACGGACGGTCGATGGGCCCGAAAAGTGCTAGAGTGGCGACCAAGGACCGGAAAACGCAGTGTGGGCACGCCTCCCACTAGGTGGACCGACGACATCGTCAGAGTCGCGGGGAGCCAATGGATGCAAGTGGCAACTTGTCATTCGATGTGGAGAGCTAAGGGGGAGGCCTTTCTCCAGCAGGGGACGTCTTCCGGCTGATGATGATGACTGCATCGATGCTATTCGGACCCTACATTTTTATATCGGCTCCGACGGCTGATATTTTACTGTCATCAGTCCGGGGAATCGACATAACGGATCGGGGCCTTGTGTCCTAGCTAATTAATTAAATAGCTTGGCCTTGTGTGCTAGGTATGCAACTAGCATAGATCTGTCGACGTCATCGCACAATGAAAATGAAATTAAAATAAACTAGTTTCAGACGTCGAAGTCCTTCGAGTTAGTAACAAATTTACTTAAGACTACTTTCTACTAAAGTACCTACATATATTCAAAGACTTATTAACTATCACCCAGCTATACTTTAGCAAGGTAATACTAGCTAGCTACTTCATAAAATGGACGAAACGAGAGCTATGTATATACGCGCCTCGGTCTTGGCGATGCGCTCGGTGCATAGACCACAAACAATATGGGTTCACCACTGTATCGAGGCCTCGGCCTAGAGCAAGAGCGGGAACAGGGGAGTTTATTACCTGGAAACTCTAAACGGTAAGAATATAAAATAATATGTAGGTATACTACTATGTAGGTAGGTCGGTACATAGTGCTTGTAAATGATAAATTTGATCGTCTTCTTGTTACTAATAACAAGAACAATTGTGGGGAGTGAAACTAGTCCTGACGAATACCTTACAGTGTTACAGAGCGCATCGACTTCCTGAAGCAGAAAATTATGCATCGGCAAATCGGATTAGACAATATAATCAAAGGGTAGAGCGCTATACTCATAATCGCATGTTTCAAAGCGATCAGAGGTGGGTTTACAGAGACTGGGAGCGATCCAGCCAAGATGTGGTTAACGGACGGCATCCGGACGCAATACGTTTTGGCATAACATTTGTTCCGTGCTTGTTAACTGTCAGCCGCCGAGTATATGATTCACACTTCCGCATACTTAACATTGTTAAGTATGCGGAAGTATGAATATAAACCATGATGAAGTATGAATATAAACCAGAGATTGTTCGGTGCCGAATTGGAAATCATCGAGGCCGGACGGACAGCATAACTTTTGGCTCAAATCTTTTACCAGTTCACACAATCGCTTAGCATCGCTGTTCCAGATGGCCTAAGAAACCCGATTGAGGAATTACCCACCTGCTCCATAAGTCAGGTACTTACATTGAACCCAAAATTTATAGACCAATAACATGTTTACCGACGGTCTATAAACTTTTACAAAACAAAATGACAAAACAGAGAAAAAAAAACCGTCATGTCTGTCTCCCAAAATAGGTGTAGAAAGGGGTCTCGTGGAACTAAGGAGCTACTCCTCATTGATATGGCCATTAGCCAGCAGGGTCATCAAACACGAAAGGATGTGTCTACATGCTGGATAGATTATAAAAAGGCTTATGACTACGTGTCACATACGTGACTTATGAGGATGTTGGAGTTGTATAAAATTAATAGAACTCTACGCACCTTCTTACATGTCATGTAAGGAGCAGTGGAGCATGATGCTTTCCTATCCAGGATGCAGGCAAATCCAAAGGAATAAAAACCTGTAAGGTTTTTCCTGGGGGATAGTCTGAGCCCACTGTGGTTCTTCTTGGCCTTGAATCTTTTTAGTACGTTTGTTTGCGGTGAAGAGGTCACGTTATCTCCCACTTACCTACTTTACATGGATGACCTACCTCAAGCTGTTTGCACTAAACAAGGAAGCGCTAATGGAATTACTAATAACTGTGATGTTTTATAGCCTATAGCACTCAGGAACGTTGTAGCTATTTATCAGTGAAGACTTGAACTTGAAGACTTTGCAATCCGACCAGCGGTTCCAAAGATTACCCCCTACATACAAACTTACAAACAAACTGGCAAACTTAGGTACAAATACGTCTTAATAATCTTAGTAAAGATAACTGATATTTTAATAGTTCCACCAGAATGGAGCTTGGAATAGACAAGTGTGCGGGTATGCTTGTAAAACGAGGTGGGATAGTGGACCAGATTTTACAAAACTGAGATCACTCTCCGCAAAATAATTATACCTACAAGTACCTTGGTATGTCAAAAGGAGTAGGTATTAATGCGCCGCACAAAGCAATCCTTTCAGCGCTATTTTGGTCGCCTAAATAAGGTACTGAAAAGCTTTTTATCAGGACGAGGAGCGAGCTTTAACGGTTGGGTCATGCCCATGTCATGTTCTTGAAAAAGATCATATCACACTGTACTGGGATCGGTCTATCATCACTGACAAGATTATTGTAATCATTATAGCAATTAAGCTTAACATAGTGGTGATAGACCGACTGAAGCGGCGTACGATGATAATCGATGTTGCTATTCCTCATGACGAGAGCCTCGTGAAGGCTGAGAAAGATAAACAATTAAAGTATCTTGACTTGGCACACGAGGTTGTTGACATTTGGAGTATGGACTCGGCTATCATTGTGCCGATAGTTGTGTCGGCAAATGGGTTAGTCCCCAAAAGCCACGACAACCACCTTAAGAGGCTGACGTTAAGCGGATGGATCAAGGGCCTCATTCAGAAGACAGTCCTCCATTAAACGGCACGTATTGTGAGGAGATTTCTGTCTCTGGAGCCCTAACCATCAGTAGCTTGGACCTTGCTCCCGCGGCCGGCGGGGTCCTATTTTTATATACATATTATATTATTGTATTTTTATATTAAAAAATAAAATTTTAGTTGTTTAAATAAATTTCATTTATTTATTTATTAAATATATAGAACAATAGCTAGATTCGTAAAATACAAAATAGTAATAGTAAATATTTAAAAAAAATAATAATAATTTAATTGACATAGCAATCCATACAAAATTATAATTTGCATTCAGTCGCCTCTCGTGAAAGTTGAAAAAGATAAAGCAAGTGACAAGTTGATTTAGTTCATGAAATCGTCAATGGATATAGAATCAGCATTTATTGTGTCGATTATTGTACCAGGCAATAAACTCATGACTAAGTCTCGATCAGAATTTATGTAGGTTAGATGGATAAGTTGATACAGAAATCTCGAGACGTATTGTCCGGAAATTTCTTTCTCGGGAACCTTCGCCGGCGTTGGCTTGGCACCTCTCCGTAATTTTTAATCAGTAAATATTTAAAACAAGTTTAAAAAAAATGTATAAGTACTATTTAAATTTTTTATTCTTATAATTTTAAATTACTACCATAGACTACAGTCAGGAAAATATTTACAAACTTGCTATCGTAAAAAAAAAACAAAAATTTATTGTGATCTGGCAACATAGGCAGTGATCCTCCATCTTTTTTGTCACGATGCCTCCTAAGAAGCAACCCGAGAAATCCGGTATGTATTTATATTTTGTTGAATTAAACCAGTGATATGTGAATTTTATATCATACAAAGTAATTTAAGCTTTGTATGTTGTTTTATAGTCATACAATATTAATTGTTAAGGCCAGAAAGTGAAACTTTACCATTGTGACATTTACTACTCAGCCACGCGGTACTTGTTGTGAATCCTGTGTGAATTGCGCTTATGTTTCTGTTTTAAATGAAATAAAACACAAAAACGTAAGAGTTTTTAATGCTGTGTAGTGCCTTAATGTTAATGAAACTGATTGATTTAATTTCAAAAGCATTGCATATTGAGGTTAGGTGCTACATGTTATCGTTCGCTTTTCAGGGTCCTCCGGATCCAAGCCCGCGGAAAAGAAGCCTGCCACGGCTAAAACTCCCGCAGCTGCACCCAAAGCTGCCTCCTCATCTGGCGCTGCTGCTGCACCTAAGCCGGCATCGGCTAAAACGCCTGCACCTGCTCCTAAAGCAGCTGCGCCCAAGGCAGCGCCGGCAGCTAAGCCTGCCGCCGCTAAACCAGCATCAGCTGCTGCAAAGCCAGCTGCTGCTAAGCCTGCAGAGAAGAAACCAGCCTCAGCACCTTCTGCCAAGCCTGGCTCTGCTAAAGCTGCTGCATTGAAAGCTAAGTCTAGTGCCAAGCCTTCAGTGAAGAAAGCCGCGGCTGCATCCAGGCCCAAACCTAAACCAGCTGCAGCTAAGTTGAAGATTGCCCCTAAGCCTAAGAAGACCGGCATCAAGGGCCAAAAGAAACAAGTTGTTAAACCTGTTGCCAAGGCCCTTAAAGCACAAAGAAAGGTATGTTTTTAAAATATCATCAATAAACATGTTAGGCAATTTATTCTGAGATTTAAATTTTGGTGTTTTCTATTAATTAAATGTTTTCTTCTATCTTATCTTTCTCCACTTTGTTGACTATAGAAGAGCAAAGCACATGTTGATAATGAAAAATGTTACCATGTTTAAGATTAGTTCAATATTCAACAGTTTAATTAAAATAATACAAAGGATTGCAATCAATCCTAAGCAATTGAATTCTATTTCTTCTTTCTTAGAAGCAATGCATTAAATGCTATAAAACATGGAACTTAGGCAAAGAGTTATTTTTATTACATTTTTATTTCCATTGCTATGAATATATTATACTTGTTTGTTTTACTGCAGTAATATAGTTATTGTCAACACATGTGACATCATGCAGTTCTGTTGTTTATAAATAATAAGACAATCCTACTTATCGTGGTAAATTTTTTAGGTAGTCAAAGGTGAACATGGCAAGAGAATACGGAAGATCCGCACCTCTGTGCACTTCCGCAGGCCAAAGACCTTTGAACCTCCAAGGCACCCGAAGTACCCCAGGAAGTCGCTTCCTAAGAGGAATCGGTAAGTTCCCATCACCATTTTATTCATATGATAGCTTAAAATCAGATATTCCTAATGACTTACGACCATATCACATAAAAAAAACCACTTCGAGAAATAAGCACCTTTTCTTTATTTCTTGTTAGTTTTACTCTCTTAAATTGTTTTAAAAAATGAACATTACTATTTTTGTGTACTGTTTCAACAGTAACTGAATGGCAAGTCATTTGAATGTCAAAATTATTTATGCAATTATCAAACATTATTCATTTACAGCATGGATGCTTACAATATCATAAAGTATCCTTTGACATCTGAAGCAGCCATGAAGAAAATTGAGGACAACAATACTTTGGTATTCATTGTTCACACTAGCTCCAACAAGCACCACATCAAGGCTGCGGTTAAGAAGCTCTATGACATCAGTGTTGCGAAAGTCAACACCCTTATCAGGTAAATACATTATTCAGTAACAGCAATACAAATGTACCTGAAATTATTGATAGAACATGATGATATTTTTGTGGGAATCTCATTGATAGAGAATGATATCAAAAAATACACACTTCTGATTTAACTAAATCTACTAAGCTATATAAATCATTATTTACTGGCGAGATACTCATTGTTATTTACTCTGTTTCAGGCCCGACGGCAAGAAGAAGGCGTACGTACGGCTCGCCAGGGAACATGACGCATTAGATGTTGCCAACAAAATCGGCATCATATAAACTAATGTTGTACTTTATTTTATAAGAATAAAACACATAAAATATATGGTGTTTTATTACTCCAGTCTGCTGCCATACAGCCTTTTTGATGCAACATCTTTCAACAACTATTGTTATTCACATTCACTTCATGACTTGTAGGAATATTTATTCTAGTCATCATTTCCTACTGTACTTTTAATGTTGTACCTACGATATAGATTACACTGGTAGCTCCTGCGCATAGTAATCTAATGTACTTAATACTGGCTTCGTCCGCGGCTTTGCTCGTCTCAAACTTATACAGCGATTACTCGACTAAAATACGCAAATCAAAAATGTAGTAGATAGACAGTAGAAATCCGACCAGTGGTTCTCAAACATACAAACTTACAATTACTCTTTATACTATTAGTATCATAAAGGATTTTTTTTATTTAGTATAGGCTAAAGTAACTAAGTATTGAGGAGCCAAGCTTCGGCACGAATGGGTCGGCTCGACGAGTAGTAATAAATACCATGGCATGAAGCAAAAAACCCGTGCCAAGTAGTCTAGTGTTTCGCAGTGTGAGTAAGGTTACCGGAGCCGGAAGCCCAATCTTTCCCCTCCCCAAATATCATCCTCATCCATAAATATCCAAAACCCTAATCCCCAAAAATGCTTTGGTGTTGGGGGGTGTCCAAGGACGGCGCCGATTGATTACCAGTAGGTAATCAGAAATCCCGCCTGCCGACATTTAAAAAAAAATTGTTACTTCAAGAATCTTGAAACTTGTCTAGCATGATAGTAATACGCTCATCTCGTGAACTGTGGATTACTTTTTGTACCTATGGTGTGCCTTACTAGATGTAGGGGTGTTATTATTCTAAGGATGTAGGTACTTCTGCGCACCCTTTCGGGGATAGAAGGCGTGGTTTTAATAAAAATTACTTAGTATAAAAATATAATTAACGTTTTTTTTTTGGTGTCAGGTTGGAAAATCCTTATGGAGACCCACCGTCCTCGGGTAAGGGCGAAGGGTACTGTCAGACTCATACTGACTAAAAACCAAAACCAACCCGGTGTTCCTCCACTTACCTTACAATTGTTTTTTTTATGTGATAGGTCGGCAAACGAGCAGACGGATTACCTGATGGTAATCAATCAGCGCCGCCCATGGACACCCGCAACGGAGGAGTTACGAGTGCGTTGCCGACCTGTGGTTGTTTCACGCCGGTTTTCTATGAGGCCGTGGTATCACTCCGGTCGAGCCGACCCATTCGTGCCGGAGCATGTCTCTCCCACATTTGTTACAATTATTCGTTGAACGTAGCCTGCTTAGACCTCTTCTTCCACTGCGCATGGCCCTATTCCAATTAGTCCTGGCATCGGTTTGGCTGCAGAGTCCGCTGCACACGCATAATCCCATTTTTCTTTTCAATTTATTTTTCGGTAAATTTCTCAGTTTGGATTGAGATTTTGCTGTTCCAACTGTCCATTACGAAAAAGAACGAGTTGTCGTGAAATCGCGCTTCTAGCAGTGAATCGCATTACTGCAATTTATCAAGATTCAATAGGCAATAGGTTCTTCAACATTCCACAACACTATGTCACACTACAAAAGATAGAACGGCGACGTGTCTTGGTCCTATATTCACCTTCAAAGGCTTCAGAGGTTTAATTTATACTCCAATCCCCATCTAGCAGCAGTATAACAGCTCTGAAATCAATAAAACTGAGCTGCCCCAGACTTCTATAGATTTTTAATCAACTTCCTGCATAGTAATGTAGATGGAGCCACTGACTGCTATCCACCGAAACTGCGACAGGTGCATGACGAAATAGACCAGTTAGTGGACTTGAGAATACCTAATAGAGTAACGAGACGGTCATACCGCAATTCCTTTTGACTTTGTAATTTGTAGGTACCTAACTAAATCAACCTCTGCGTGTTGGGGTGATCTATTTTTGTCAGCGAATCACGTTGCGATAACGTTTACAATCCTTAACAGATAAAGCACCCACTTGTATTTACATAATCAAACATCATCAACAAAAATTTACTTCCAACTTACGTTGAAGATATAGGTACTTACTATAGTAAGTTTAATGAGTATACCTATTATTGATCAAAAACCTTAGCGGGTATATTATACTTAACTGTTTGCATACGTACATTCTGAAATCTACAAAAGTGAATATTTAATAATCGTTGTCACTGGCTTGTAGACGCCTGTGTAGAAAAAAATAATTGACATAATTTCATCCTACGTGGAATTATTATAAATGATTAGCTACACGCATAAGGCTACACGCCATCTATGGATCCAGAAGTGCCTCAGACAGATACTAAATTAATAAAAATGTTTTTTTTTACCAAAGTCCAGCTCAGTAAAGCCCAGATAGCATCAATAGGAAACTGATGTTCTTACAAAATCTAGATACTTACCTATTAACAACCTACATAATAACAGCATAACAAAACAACACTGATTAAAAATTGAAATTCATCTATTGCGTGGGTAATGGGTTCGTTATTAAGAAAATAAGTCAATCCACAATAAGTAAATCTGCTTAATCATTGTGAGACTCTTGGTTTTTCTTAGGTGCCTACTTTTTATGTTGTGTTTTGATTTGACTGTAGCCAAGTGGATACGAATGATTTTGATAATGCCCGGTTTTCGAAAGCTCGATCAATGTTAAAATCATCTAACTAGGTTTTAAATCTCTTGTCAAGTCATCTGATTGGTTGTTGATAATTCAGTCAACCAATCAGATGACTTGACAAGAGATTAAATTGATTTTAACATTGATCGGCTTTTCGGAAACCGGATGTAAGTCTATCCTTCTACTAGCCGTTCTTTTCCTTTGTTGACACTACCAATGTATAGTTTTATGTAGGTACTGTTGACCATTTACAACATTTTTAATGTAATTCATTAGTTAGGTAGGTACTCTACACCACTAGGCACCAATATAAAAGTACTTAAAGGTGATTAAAACCCAATTTATGTAGGTATATGGAGTTCCGCACGCGCCTCATAGAGGCAATATACCACCACAGACAGGGCACAGGCACAGGCAGGGCTGATGTTCAGACGGGGTTGCGGGGTAAGCGCATTGAGGCACCGCGACCTCGGCCCAGAGCAGGAGAAGGAACAGGAGGGTTTTTAGTCAGTAAGACTCTGACACTACTGCCCGGCCCTGGGCGGGAGAAGTCTTTTGATGATTTTCCCCTCACAAAAATAAAGGTAGGTGTGTATATTGGATTTGCATGTTTGCATATGCAAAATCATATTTCAACTCCATCTGACTGATGAAATAATTGTACATTTCGTAGGTAGGTATGTGCAGAGGTGTAGGTACTTATAGGCCGCTGATAATAATTATGAGATAGGGAAATAATAAACTAATTAAGTAAGTACTAATCTCTCGTGTAAATTACACTTAAAATTAAGTCTGTGTACGCCTCTGCCTTATTACATAATGTATTAGCATTTACCTATTTATTGATGAAATTTAATATAACTAATTATGTACCTACAATTAACGTCAAGGAACAAGGAAATATCAGACAACTCTTAGAAGAAGACACTTCAATGAAGCATTACTTTTCCTGTACCTACGTACCCGATTACATCGAGTCACGATGAGTCTTGAAAATTAAACAAATATCTATAAACCTACACTATCTGTCTATTCACATACCATATTACAATTAGTCACTATTTTTAAGTAATTATGATAGTTTAAACGTTTATCTATTTTATATGTATAAATAGCGATTTTATCTCAATACTTACATAGGTAGCTAAAACCTACTTAAAACAAAACGATGTCATACGTGACTATACTCAAAAATGTCTCTCCTTGTGTTGCCTCATTTGCATACGCCAATTGCCCTACGACCTGAAGAGATTTTAATGACTGTGTTTGTTGATTGTTTAAATTATATTTTAAAACTACCTACATATTAGACACCATATTATATCTATTTTTGAAAAAATATTTATCAGGCTTACGGATCGGATCTTCACGAGTCCAGAAACACAAATCAAGATAGGTAGGTAAGTTGATGCATGTTTCCTGTTTAAAATTCCTTATTCCAAACATGAGAATCAAAAACTTAATGCATTATGTATTTAGACTGGATAACGTACCTATTACATACTACAGAAACTCCAAACTGCGTTGAAGTGTACAGCCTTTTATAAAAGTAGCTAATGCTATTTATATTTATTGCCGACGTAGTCGCGGCTCGCGGTCGCAGCACGTCGAGCCAGGCTGACTGGCCGTCACCTTGAGGTTCTGACCTGTTATTGCGTCACAATAATCATACATATTAAAATGGAGGGCGACGTGTTTTTTCCGCAACATCATGTCTTTTAAATCTAACACATTGAAGTTTCAATCGACGGTTGAAAATGTATGTATTGCGACGAATTTTATGTAAGTATCGTATCGGCCAAACACCTCTGCTAGTAACAAAGTCCAAAATTGACATGAGGTAACTTCTTCATAAGTAGGTACATGCCTATTATACAAATTGACTTAAGACTTTAGGACACATTACATGTGTAGTGCAAGGTTGTACCTACTGTTATTAAATCTCTAAGCTGAACACTGTTTTTTTTAATATTCCAGTAAATAACACAGATACTGGTACCTAAACGGGTCAGAGTGTTGCAACTTATAATTCTCCCTGAAACAGTCGAAACTTTATTTGCATCTTTTAATCTTTTTATTTCCATAAATGTGGCCATTTCAGTGTCGTCAGCAGCGTAATTAATATTTCTCATTCGTGGAATTACTGCCACTCCATATTGTATCTTTCTCGAAGTTTCAAAAAACAGTCAAATTTCAAATGACCTTCTTCGTCTATGATCAGGATTTTTTTCTGTTTTTAATTTGGATTAAATCAATCTACGCAAAGCTAACTATAGGTAGTCTAGGTCTACAGCTATACTTGCCTGATTGGATTGGTTAGGTACTTAACGGCTAGTCTAAATATAGCTAAAATAGTAAAATGAAAATAATTATTTCATCACCATTATTTGCCATACCACTATTCACATACACTATTCACATTAAATTATCATATTTAGGTACAACGTCGTAGACAATTAGCGTACCTAGACAAACCTACATATTATAACTCATGTCGTGTGCAAAGAATACATCGGGTTAATGGTTCAATTGCGTTTTCTGAGACAGAGATTATACCTAGGTACCTAAGTGTCATCCAAAAAGTAAGTGTTAACAAAATTTTGTGAGGAGACTGAGCAAAATATTGTCATTGAAATTAAGCTGATTCAGGAGGCTACCCATCAGTTTTTAAAAAGATATACATATCTCCAATGACAGTCCTATAAACATTTTAAATAAAAATGGAATGTCTTCTTTTAAATAAACAAGATCCGATCGCTCAGCCTCTTTGTGTCACATTTCGGTTTGTTTTATTGCCCCCAGACTCCCCAGAGTGAAGGTGCTGCATGTAATCTGTGTCAATAGAAAGTACTATAAAATAATATACTTGTTAATTGTTAAGTATACATAATCATGAATTAATTATACCTCAACGTATTAAAAGTGTTATAACTCAGACACCGTGAAATAATTGAAGTCGAAGATCATTGACATTGTGGGCAGTGTCAAGTGTGAAGGGGTTTTTATTTAGGTACCTATCTACCAACCAATATTTACTTACGTACCTATCAAATAGGATAGGACCCTACACGACAGTCCCTCTTGGTTGCATGATTTTTTATATCAATTGTATTAATTCCTGTCGATGTAAGCGCTTGAACGCGCTACTAAACTAACTAACAAACTCTTCAGGTTTATATATTACGAAGTGTCTTTAGAATTTATCTATTCAAGTACTTAATCTGATTATTTATTACTTAGCTATTTTTATTTATATAGGTACTATTGTAAGACGCAATATTCGACATCATATCTTGCTGCTAGGAGGTGATTGGTACCTAATGGTTTGAACAGATAATCATTTTCGGCGAGTCACTATTTTGAATAAAAATATACTTATCTGCGTAAATCAAGTTTTTAAAAGGAAGGTGTCGATCAAAGGTTGTAATTATAAAATATTTAGGTATCACAGGCCTTTCTTTAAGAGACAAGAAAACAAATACATATTTCTTTCGTTTCATCATTATCTACTATGTCTGTGCTCTGTCTATGATACCGAAATGTCATATATGCTTAAGGTATTTATGCTCGTTATCAAAAACAAATAATACAGTTTAAATTTATCCTTAGCTGCGTAGGCTTTATTGGAGTCACAGTCAGAACAAACTTATCTAGAAATTTGTAGTTGCTACAGCCAAGCTGCCTAAAAACCATGCACCTTCTTTTATCGCACTAAATGAGCGTTTTAAATCCAAATACAATATTATAATTAGGTTTGCACCTGATTGTATGTTTAAAGGTAAATTGTTGTAGGTATGTAGACTTAGAGCCAGTCCTCTGAGAGAAAAAAAATTAGCGAGGATTCATTTTCCCACCACGTTGCGTCAAATTCGCATGAAATCACAGAATTGTTTTCGGGCTCATTTTTGTCGTAGGCATAAGCAGATAATTCAATTTTTTACAGACCTTGCAAAAATTTAGAAATAAAGCAATGCGAATTCAAATACCTAATTTCGCCGTGCGGCCATGGCACTTTTCTTTTTTATACGACAGCCCAAAAAAGGAGTTTTATTATTTTTCAAATTGTCATTTAAAGTCCTTTGAATTTTTATTGTATGTACTAGGTAGTAAGTAGATACTACATACAGTCACCTTGCTTTCAAGGTATTTTCCTTAAATCCAAAATAAAGTACACATTATCTAACAAGTAAGTTAAGATTCATATAAAGTACGATTAAGCAAGAAAAAATACCGTATCAACATGTAATAAAAGGCATCTACTATTTTTGTTCTCCAACCCGGTATGAGATTATGAACAACACTAAAGCTCTTTCAGCACTGAAACTAAAAAAAAACTGTTTTTATCGTATTGTTATTATAATGTATTTATCCTGAAAAAGTATACAAATAACTTCTATGTTACTCATAATGACACAACAAAATTTAAGAGTGACAGGAAAACCAATAGGCGTTAAATATATGCCTATAAAATAGAGTACAAATAATTATTGTATTGATGATCATCATGACCAAGGAATTTATAATACTTTTCGAGAGATTGCTTGTAAGTTCGTGACTTTGGTATGACGATCAATGTATTTTAATGATTAGAATAGGTACGTCATACCGTCGATAAGCTGTCGTAAACGAATTTTTAATACTCACAGTGTTTTAAGTTCGCAAGTCATGTAATCAAATTACTTATTTACTTAAATATCAGAGGACAACAATAGAATATATACAAATTAGTAATAATGATTGTATGGTTCAAACACATAATACTTAGGTATCTAATAGAAAAATACAAACACACGTTGTTTAATGCCACTCTTGAAACTTACAAAAATTGTTATCTCAACTACCTATCTATTTACTGTCTCAAAATTGCTGTCATTATAATAAATCCATTCGACGGAGAAAAATAGCTTATTTCGCAATGACGTATTACATATAGACACGTCATGAACCAACATCGCGGCGCTTAAAAACGGCGAAAATACTAGATAACTACTTCTATGAGTAAAGAAAGGGAAAGAAAATATGACATCGTATAGTGGAATGCCTTTGCTAGAGGGAGATAAATATACATCTTCAGTTATGCCGACGGCACGTGACTATACTTTCATGCGCCGGCCGCCAGAAGATGGCGGGCGCCGGCGTCGAAAAAAATAAAATAAAAATAGGTTGTTTGGTGAACTTACGCATGAAATGACACATTTTTGTCTTTAACTTTTGGAGTATAATTTGTACATCGTCTGAACACACACGACGGTATGCTTTCTTTATGTTTCGCACAGGTTTACACACACGACATAAATTAAAAACAAACGTAGCGTCGCGCGGCAGGTTGGTGCGTAACTAAGCGCGATGTGGTCAATTGCCTTCATTTCATGTTGTCATTTTAGAGCGCGGACAACGTATCTATAGTTTTATACATCATTGTTATTTCGCATATATGTACGAGTACTAACATTTAAAATTCCTTTAATGTAGGTAGTTTACCTTAGACAAATAGAGTGAAAAAAAACAATTCGAAATCATCACAACATTAGCCAAATATTATAATGACTTAATTACTTTGGTATTTGAAATTCCTTACCTTAATACAAAAGTAGGAACAGAAAAATACGTCGTCGGTGTAAAAAATGTTTTTCATAATGGAAAAACAGGAACTGTCATGCGTCACAGGGCCAGTGACCATAATCTAAAGAATTTTAAAAATAGAACACTGTTCCCTAAGCTATCTCACAATCATAACACACCTCTAAACCACGGTAATATAGTATTCAAACTTTTTTAAATACAAATGCATGTCATGCAGCATTCTTACGAATTGTAAAAATTACAAGTTTTTTGTTAAATTAATTAGTTACTGTTATGTGTTCTGGATGGCAGATGGCGTTTTTTTTATTTCAAATAGGTAGTATCTATACAACTTAGATCTTAAGTTGACCTTGTTCAATGTAAGCAAGATTATCACAATTATGTGATTAGATTGTTTATTTTAAATAGGCAATTCATAAAAAGTTATCCAAGGTTGAGAAGCAGGTAAATAGTAGTAGGTAATAGATAGGAAACGTGTTTTAAAATGATGTGTATTGAAATATTTTACGATTACTTACAAATAAAGTAAAATACTTACTAAAGATTTTTTGATGATTATTTAGGTACTCAATATTAACTGTATTGAAACTGCTTTAAAATTTCTTGAAAAAAAAAAGCTTAGAATTTCCCCCATAAAATATTACAGGTGAGAAAAAGGTTTAGGTACTGTCAAATAAGAACATTGAAAATTTTACATGTGGTTAAAAAAAACGGGATTCCTTTTTCCTACAAAGGTATAGGTACTAAACGAGCCTGTGGAACGTCGGATACGGTTGGGTAGGTTGCATCAGCCTTCTGGCTCTAACGAACGGAAGGTCGCACCAGACGGTGACCGACCCGATGGCACGAGTGGTGCGTACCTATAGTTACTAAGATCCGGCACTTAGGATTCGAGGTGGCACTCTACAAGTACGAGACCATGTGTTTTCATGGCCGTCGGAATGCGCGACCTCCGGGTAGGTCCAAATCACAGCAGGAGGGGTTACCATCAGCATCAAATCGAATGTCTTGTCCTGAACAGCCTCTAGTTTGACTCCCAAGTTGAAATGGACAAGACCTTCCGCTGCCTCACCAGATCAGTGCGTGACGGGATAAGCTCCAGCGCGATCTTATGGCAGATGGCAGAGTGACCGCATGTACATTTTTCAAGCTTCTTTTGAGTTTTGAAAGAGCCAGAAAATTTTACCCTGTTCAGTTTTGTCACGTCACACACTAATCTCTGCTAAATGCATTTTTTGTATCAACTGAAGCGTATCTAGATACCTACTTTAAGGATGTTTAATAATGTAAGCATCTACCGTCATTCAAGTTACTGTTGAGGTCGATTTAGAACATTTCGATGGTCAAAAACTGGCATAACCCGTATGTCAAGAAGATGTCTATAGGTGATTACGTATCAAGCAACAAAAACAGTTTTTTATTACCAACTAATGCTGGTCGTCGAGACGACTAAATTCATCAAAACCCAAGCGAACGCTGGCTTTCGCGCACCTATTGTTGTTCTATTGTCTTTCGAATTACCACGATTGAAAGGTTGATAGTTTACAACTATACGAATCAACTTAATTACTTAGTTTTTTAGTAGAAAATTATCTTTTACAATAAGTAGTCGGTAAGAAAATTGGACACGATATTGTGACTTTTTGTCCGAAGGCCGAAATTTTTATAATTTACGGAAGTTTTCAGACATTAATGTGAAGGAAACTGTATTTTTACATACTGTACGGTTTTGTCCTTTATACATGCATAATTAATTAATTTGTTGCATAAACAGTTTAAAAGAATTAACTACTACTAATAGGTGACATTTGTCAAGTCATATTAGTAAACTTTACATTTCTATTGCTCTATTGTCTTCAATATTAAGATGCCAAATCATCATCATCAGAATAGCGAAAAATGATTGTGAATATGGCAGAAAATCTACAAATTCGTAAGTACCAAACTAAGTAAGTTGTAGTACTTACCTAAAAACAATAAAACGCTATGGATTTTTTTAGTTTTACTGGCATGTACTTATGTAAACGTACAATGATAGTTTAATATTAATTAAAATATTTAGAACTTATGTTACCTAAATATTTAAATTTTTTTATGGGTTGCGCTGTTGCGCTAGTAAAATGAGCTACCTAAGCGAAGCAATAAAATTGAAAAACTGGTACACGGTGCACTACCTACTTAATGCACTTTTAGATAAGTGTTCACCTAAGCATTATTTTGAATTGCTAAACAAATGTGCCACTGATGCAACAGCAAGCCTGCTCGGTCGCCGACTCGTGCCACTTCACATTTGTGTCCACGTCACCGCAGACGACCGTGGTGCACTCGGCACGGCCAGCGTAATATATTAATTTCAACATTTTGTACCATTACGTTTCATTCGTAAACCTTGATAACGTAGGTGAAGTAAAGCAAAGTAAACGCTTCCAACGGGCACGTGGAGTGACGCTGCGCGCCGGTGCAAGGCATCTATAGTCTCGTTTGCAACGCTCAAGCCCACGTACACGCACTCTTCGGTTATTTTCGGTTACGTTCGCTTGAGCTAACGCGTACACCGATCGAGTCGGCTATCGTTCTCATTCACTCGCTACGTATAGTTCCATCACATTACCAACTAGAAACCAACCATCACGTCACTTTAGTGTCAGTGCAGTGTACAAAGTGTCGTGAGGCGAGCTGTCGCCGGATGTGCCGGTTGTAAAGTCCTCTGGAAAAATAAAGTCTGACAAGTGACCTTGATTCTAAGTGACTAGATATTACTCTGTAATATAACGATACGAAACATAACCTAAAAAATGTCAGACAGCGCACAGGACGTTCTTAAGGATGCGGTAACCGGCGCCGCTGCTGCTGCTGCCGATGCCGCTGATGGATCGCTATTTAGTACCTTTGATATAATTGTGCTCGTTATCTTATTGGGCGGTACCATTTGGTGGCTATACAACTCCAAAAAGGAAAACAAGAAAGATGAAATTCTGCTGAGTAAATATTCCATCCAGTAAGTATTATTATCTATGTACTTACCTGTAAGAAATATTTTTTATTTTTTAAATAGGTCCCAACCTATACTTCTGCCTTTATAAAATTAATTCCAATAATATTATACTTGACAATGACGGCCAATTAAATAGTTGTTCTTGTTATTTCATTGCAATTACGCATTACACTTGCCTGCTGTTATTACCATCATGATTGTCTTCAATAAACCTGACATTTGTAAAGTAAAATTACGTAGATATTATGTACAAAGCGTGACTTTCGTTTTATTGCGCTCTAATTAAAATTCATAACAGTGATTTGAAAACGTATAGTTACTCCGTAGGTACATTATAAAATTGTATTCCATTCCAAACGACAATGACGGACTAAGGTGGATTTCCAAATTTTCGAATTAAAATTTGTGCAACTTGCAAAGCATTGACAAAGAGTATGTAACCACTACGTTTAAGAGACGGGACTCCCATACAAGCCAGTGGAATCAATTTACACGGCACTCTAATACCTACATTGCAATAAATAAAAGATGTCAGCCGTCAAAATCAATAGTACCAACCTAAAAGACCAAATAGTTCTGTGGTAGCTGTATACTAGGTTTAGTATCGATATCGATAATATTTATAGGGTAGAAATCGAGGTCATATTACTTTTTTAATTTTTAGTTTCGATCTTTAAGATTAAGTTCGGATTTGAAATAAAACATTGTGTTATATTAAAAACTAAAAAATATATTTTTGTAATAATATTCAAATTCATGTTATATACGGACGGTGTGTTAAGGACCTAACTAAAATTATTTAAATTAAGTGGACTCTAATACTTAATACATATATTGGTTCAGTAAATTGGTTCTATGGGCACATTCACTAAATCTTCTTTGCCAACAACTTTCACCCACTGCCGGCACCTGAAAAATGGAAAAAATCAAAATGGACAGTCCCTGACATGAATAACTCTAAATTGTTTAAACAGCTGGCGTTCCTTACATAATAAATGAATAAATTTTACGAATACAGTATACATACATTTTTATCTACGTTTAATCATTAATTTCTTAAAATCTACTGGGTTAGTCGTGTCACAACTTTGTTCAACAACATTTATTAACATCATTACTTCTTTGGTTTGGTCTGGAAAGTAAATCACGAAAGAATAATTAAATCAAGGGATCTTTGGAGTTTAGCCCACACATAAGTCTGTGACTATCGATACTTGAGGTACATCACTAGTACACAATAAGTACATGAAAATCAATCTACATGTATTTGTAGCCTTTTATACTTAGAATTAAATAAAATTATATCATTTAATGCTTACCGGTCCTCATCCAAAGGAAATTTCGCTATAAACATCCTTTTCTCGCCATTTTTACGACCGGATCGTCCTCCGCAGATTTCACAAGTTAGAAACCGTTTTTTTGGTGGCATTTTACTTGAACACGTAACTAGTCACAGCCGTATCACTAACCACTAATTAACTAAACAAATTATACGTAAATTTATGAAATTATGAAAATAACAACATAAACTTACAAAAGCAACGACATTCAAAGTTCAAAACTTCAATTAAAATGGCCGACGGATTAGTGAAAGAAAGAGAACTGTACTGAGGGAGTGGGATGACAATATCCGGCTACTTCCGTGTGCCATTATTTGCCGTGCCAAGCCCATACATTTTTATTTTTCTTCTAAGTTGCGCTAGGCTGAGCATTGATGCGCACGTCGAACACTAACATAACACTAACGTAACATGGAGCCAAAGCCATAAGTGAAGTGACTACTTGACTAGTGACGCGAGACGTCATTGGAAAAAACATCCGAGTCTTTTTTTCTTTTCTCAACAGGATAATAGGTCCTTTAGGAAGGGGAATGAATGACGCAGATATATGTAGTACAATTACAATCTGGTTTTAAAACCATTCATTGCGAGGTTCGTAATGTAACACTGGACTGCTGGTTATATAAATATAATAAATATATCTCATTACTAACAAAATATAACTGAAGCATAAATAAAATAAACTAAAGTAAATTCAAAATGAAATTGGCTTTATCTATTTAATCAAAGTGATAAAAATTATAACAACAATAGTCAAGTTAAATAAAATTAATAATTAAGATATATATTTGCAGTGGCAATACTTCCACCAAACCAGTTAGTATTAGTGTGTAAAGTGATTAATTTAATCACCAAAATTACAGAACATTTACAACTTGTAACTAAGTAATATGTCCACAGTAAATTAAACATTGTGTCGCCTTGGAATCTGGAATCAGCCTTGTTGATATGATAAATTATTGATTAGGCGGAAATAACATTTTGGTGATGAATATATACGCAAGTAGCGATTTTAAAATATTTGATTAAATAAGCACATGACGATGATAATGAAAATATCGAATACATCCTGTTGAAATGTAAGCCACTTAGTTACACACTGCGATAAGTGGTTAATTTCAAACTTCTCAGATTGTGAGCCACTTGTGGTGTGGCTGTGGACAACAAATGCTCTGTGGCTTTCTCTAGATTGGGGATTATTTCTTTGGTTATGGTACCTATTGGGTAAGCAGGATTAACCTTCTGAAACAATTGCTAATAAAACTTATGGCGGCAGTAGTCATTGACCTTAAACACTTTCGTCATTCTCGCTGTAGCTGTTTTCACCTTTCAACACAGCAATAATAATTTATTTATCATTCGTCGTGACGTGAGGTCTTCATCAAACTGAAGCATTAACTACACTACACAATTGATATTCTAGTTACATTTGGCGACGTAAGGTCAGGGTCAGCAATTATGTCAGTGGATGGTGTTTGAACAATAAGCCAGTGTAGCGGGTTGCCAAACTTAAATCCAAATTTATTTTGAAACATTTTCTACTGATTTTAAATTTATTAACTTATATCGTAGGTATTTCAAATTTTATTTATTGTATATATTAAGTACGTATTTTTAATGTTTGTACACGAATCCTGTTCAGGCCAGATTGACGCTTGCTCAAATACACACAGACAATTTTTTTTATAATTATTTAGTTAATATTTTAATCGATTTACTAAAATTTAATAGAAGTTGGGTAAAATCAGTCAGAATACGTGCAATATATACACGTAACAAAACAGTATATACACGTTAAAATATATAATGTATAAGCAAAACGATCCAAGTTATATAGGAGTTTTGTAAAATTCTTACGTACGTCTTAACAATGAATTAAATAAACCTTGTTTGTTTTCGAGGAGTGTACATTAAATAAAACTATTTTATTAGGTACATTATTATATAAAGACTTACTTACCTACATAATTTTTCGACGAACTTTACATCGATAATTAGTCAATATTTTAAACAAAGTGGCATACTGGCTGATATTTTCGCCGTTGACGATAAAATGTATGACCTTCTTTTGTTTGATACTTAATTATGCAGGACAATAAATTATTGTTTTAGTACGATTGCGTATTGCACGGGTCGAATGCTCAGTAAATACATTATTTGTAGTATGCAAACGCGTGATTGCAGCTATTTTACTTTTAAATAAAATGTAGGAAATCGTTAATAGCAATACCACAGTGTATAAAGGTGCCTATTATGGCAGTTTAAATATCCAGGACCGGTTATAATTTACGCAATACGTAATACATAAGTTAGCTGTAGGTTTGTTGAATAAAAAAATTAAGCGCTGTCTTTTATAAAACCTACACTTTTTTTACAACTGGCTACAAACTCTTCCAATTTGTCGCTTTCTAAATAATATTATAAGTAAAATGGTTTATAGGTATATATTATTGAAATTTTTCAATTTTTGGTATCACCTGTTGTTGTACTAGGTACTTACCAAATTAGTTGTCTGGTGAGAAAAATGACGTTTAACGAAAAAGGAAGCATAACGATAGTTAATAGATAAGTAGGTAGTTATTTCAAAACTTTATAGAAAACAATGGATTATAAATCAATATTCATTAATGATTAAAATACTCAAATGCTTATTCTTTTTTGTAAAGAAGAATAGTAAATTCTCGAAGCTAGCCATTAAATTATTATCTACCTACTTACCTCATTAAGTCATTAAGTTTTTTTTTTTGTACTTAATCTTCGTTTGTCTGGTATGATTTATTTTTCGTAGACATGTAACGTAACTTGAAAATAATGACTGTATAAACTTCATCGCAATATAAATAAACAAAAAAAAATATTTATAAACCAAATTAAAATAGGACGTGAATATCTGAAACGAACTTAATACGTGATACGTAAAACTTTAAACATTCTGATTTCTGAGGCAGATTTGACAGGCTTGCTCAGTTATTATCAAAGATTAGAAAGATTTAAATTAACAAAGATGCCTATAAAATGGATACGCGATTACAATGTTAGGTAATTAAATAAATAAATAAAGATATCTACCAAGAATAAAGGCACAGTATCTATATAATAAAGGTACTAATCAAACAGCTACTATGTAAATACTTTTTTGACTAAACTGTGACTAAGAAAGTGTAATTTAACTTTGTGTTACCATTTGACATTTTAAAGAACGTATGAAGTGCATTATTTTAGTTATCAAAATAAGTATTATAGCATATGTCTGTACATAATTATGTATATACGAGTAGGTACATATTTATGGATCTAGACTATCTAGTGAAACATAATAATATTATATATCTATATTTACGGAAGTTCATTGCTTCCTTAGTTACTAAGAGTATAAGAACTCGGTAGTAGGTAACCACAGAAATAGGAAATGCAATATTATCTTTAATGTAATTTTAGATGTTTTGTAAATTATACTACTGTACGTAAATTGTTATCTATTACACACACAGGTTGATATAAGTACGTTACATAGTTACTAAAAATTGTAGATATGTTATAATAACTTACTACCAAGTCTTTGTAGCGTAGCCTTGTATGGTAATAACCAATAATACTAGTCAGACTTGTTTTTAATAGATTTCGTATGACCACATATCGTGATACTTATACATATATTTTAACTAGTGTAGGTAAATAAACTGTATAGGTACATTTACATATGTAGATACATAAATCCTCTTTTGGAAATTCCATAGTCTACAACCAGTATAACTTAGGTTGGTACGTCACATTTACCGATTTACTCATTCTATATAAGTGCTAATAATATTTTAGTTTTCGTCCTTTGTATAAGTTCAAGAATTTTCAGTGTATCATTATGATTTTTGTACTTAACATGAACTTAACATATGTAGTAAAATCGGTACAAACAATATTAGGTAGCAATAACAAAACGTGCCGTCAATGAATCTATTTTTATACCTAGGTACTTCGGTTTATAGATAGGCCCATATTGGTAGATCATAGCATGCACGTTCCTTATTATGACGTCATTTAGATACAGGTTTTAATATTCAAAGGCCGGTTTTTGTTGAACCAACATAAAAAGTAACGCTTCTTTAAACTTCTTCACTCTTGAGTGCAACGTGTATTTAGGCGTTCCTTTAATTTATTTTAAATTGATGATGATGCAAACACTCAATTAACTAATAGTGAACTGAATAACAAGTCTAAATCACTCGCACAGGGAATGTACGATGTAGCACGATTTTAGTTTGCCCACATATTCGGTTAGTACAAGAAAACATGACTACTTATATCGTTATGTATGCAAAATTTCAATAAGTCCAACCAATACACAATTAGCGTAAAGCAACATTCAAATAAACAATCAACCTTACTTGTTTAGGTACACTTCCGTATTTACAATTTGTCCTATTGGACGGACTGTAATGTGTGCTCCCTAACTGCGTAGATAAAATGATAGAACTTATAACGTATTCTGTTTTATAAGACCAGTACCACTAAGAATTAATCTTTCAAAGAATGTATATTTATCTGGTTACCTGCTATAATGGATAGCGACGTAGTGTTGCTATTGTTCTAAAAAATAAAATGTAATTAGGTACATTGTCGCCTTGAACCCGTGGTATGAACGTGCAAACGAACAAGAGAGACGCAATGTATTTTCTATTGTGTCTCATATACCGACAGACGAGAAGTTAAGTTATGAGGCATCTTGGTAATAGGTACCTATAGGTATAATTATTAAGACTCCTAATGTCAATTACCACTAACCTTACCACAAAAATACTCTACTCATGGCTTTACGCTTTTTAAATCCCGTAAAATGATGAGATGGAGAACACTCCAACTTTGCACTTGTAAATCATGGCTAGTAGTAATAAGTCCTTTAGTCCAATGTACTAGGTACACTACTTACACCAAAGAGGATATAACCAGAGAGAGAGTCTATGGACCACAAAATGAGTTTTCACTGCGTAATTAGGTATAATTAAAAATATAGTTTTATGATTTGTTATCATTTGTTAAACTCAGTTATCCGTTACAGTATAAACATATATACTTACTTAATTAAGTTTTTAAAATACTTTATTTGTTATCTTTTTACTTTGGTAACAATGCTAGGTATTTACGGAATACGTGAATTTACGTGCGAATGTTAAAAAAATATTTATAAGTATTGAATATAATTAACATGCGCGAGAATCATTATCTTCATCTTTTTGTATACCAATTATGTGTAGGTATGTGTAACTCAACCTGTATCTACTCTACACACGTTATATTTTTTTGTTTTATAAAAAATACATATTCAAGTTCTCTTGAGGCCGCAAATCCGGTATCAAGCGTCTGGTTTTGGCTCATTAGTAGGATTACATAACTATAATCGAAAAGAAATCAAGTATAATTCACAAAGTGACACCAGATAAAAATGCTTGGCACGTATCACGTACAACACACATTATGATAATTTTAATGATAAATACATACGAACTTTGCAATTACGAAATACCCTGTGTTGATGTACCTAGAGGTTGAATGAATTACATATTTTTTATTTGGTTTGCATACAATAGAATCTGTAATAATATGTTTGAGGTACCTACTTGATGATATTCGATAATCTCGCCAAAGTGGTCACGTAGCGTGACGAGGCGAAAACATTGAAGTACAAATACGAGTGTGTACAATACGTAAATAAACTATGTAAACAGTGTATACATGTTACTATGTAAGGTCACTGGAGTAAACATATAACAAACAACAGAGCGAATTTTAATAAGCATCAATTAAGTTAAATTAGGTACATGTTTAACTGATTACTGTAATGTGTACCTAAGGGAAGCGGTTTTACAAGAATTTCAAGTGTAATTTTCATTTGTTTGTAATTCCTTTAGTTAGTAATAACAAGTAGGTAGGTACCTATTTCATCATGATGGACTCCATTCGATAGGTCATTCCTATCTTATCGGCAAAGTTCTGTTTGTATTGCGATTGTTCTATTATATGTCATTGTCCTAGGTAATATACTAAATGTGGCCACGCGTTTTACTATACATTAATGTTATATCTCATTGACAAAATCGATTCCAAGAATTCATTATGGATAGTTAAATTTAAGGTCTGTGTCTGAGGTGTTTGTATAGATATGACACATTAATTAATTTAATAGTTTAACATACAGTTTATATGTTCCGTTTGCAGATATTGACGATTAATATTGTTCTATTAGTGGTTCTAGGATTAAAATTCATTTAAGGTTCATTTTCTTTGTATGTAGCAACTTACTCGGTCAGGTCACAGGATTTTAATGCAGCTTAATTTTCATACTAATTTTAGGGCAATCAATTTTAACCCACTGATTTCAACTTATTCGTTATCGTTGATTCGTGGATAGATTTTAATTTTAGGTGAATGTAATTATGTTGGCACAGTTAACTTGATTACACTACAGGGCCAGTAAAGGTAAATTAAGTAGGTAACTTAAATGACTACTCACCTGCTACGAAAACTCTGTCAATGTCAAATGAACGTGCACGTTGCAAATTACTGCTTCGACACGTTGCAAATGTTACAAATTACAATATCAAAAGGCCCACTTCAATGGCCTACTTGAACGTTTTTGTGAAATAAAACATTCAAATATATTGTTATACACCATCATTTTGACTTAAAATGATAGTAAAATTTCGCGCTAAAATGCCAGGTGGCACTTATTTCGATAAAAGTACGTCACGGCACGACAATATTTTTCCTACATAGCCACTAAGGATGTCACTGTAGCGACAGTGACTATGAGCAATATAACCACGGCAATCACATCACGGCAAGATTCGACCTCAATAAACCACGCTTAAAAACAAAATGAAAATTATTTTGGTTCCTAATATAGGTAACACTAAACAATTCTTTTTGAAAAAATAAATAATCAATAATCATACATCTGGGCGGACATTATCCAAAATTAAAGGATAATTTAGGAAAATCTCCTGTAGGTAGTAACGACAAGAACAAACAAACTTCTTTTGCATTCAAAATAGTAGTACCTATTAGTTGGGATTGATTTAGTGCTACTAAGGTTCTTGATGACTTGTCTTGGCTGTCTACTAACCACGGCGCACCACCTACCACTTAGTAATAATTCCATACTCACTCAGAATAAATATGTAATTTGTATGTACCTACCCGTAATTATTATGCTGCTGCTATGTATATTTTAATACCTGAGTGATAGATAAAACTCAATCTTATTTGCGTGTATATGAAGGAAAAGATAGCTAAATTGTTTGTACTTTGTACCTTTGTGTAATGTTATAAAAAAAGTGCTTAAGTAAGTAAATGCTGTGACAATTTTAACCGTAGGTAAATACACCTAACTTTTTTGTTCATTTTAAACTAAGTAAAATAAAATGATAAATTTACCTACGAACTGCCTTTGATTAAACATTTTATGACAGTTGAACCTATGATTAATAAACCAGCATCAATAAAATTTACGTAAATTCATTTTCCTCCACTGAGACTCTTTTTGACGGTTACCTTCCTCTTACCTCGTTGATCATTCAACAACAGTATAATTCATATGCTAAATTATTGATAGAGGTTACATACCAACTCATAGACATGTTCTGTAATCAAGGTACAAGGTTTACTGCCAGCTAAACCTGTTTTGGCCATGACCCATAAGACGATAACCCTCTAAATTGAATCTCAATCGAGATATGTCCGAGTTGTTCACGATGTTGCAAATAGCGCAGAATTAAACTAGTAAGTAAATACTAGATAGTTGTTAATCGGTTCGGTAGGTAGGTAGGTAGGTAGGTATTAATAACTTTTTTCCTATTACTCCTTATGTGGTGTTAGCCTAACTGCAGACACCATCATGTATCTAGGAATTATTATTCAAAACTGAATTAGAATTCGTAAAATATTTTCGTGTGTGACTCAAACCAATCTTATATAATGCGTACCTATCTACATTTTATAAACATTTATCTCTATACTTACATGTTTGTGATAAGAAATAGAAGGAAGTGCGGAGTGAGCACAAAATGCGCACTTATCACCACAATTACAATAAAGATTGTTGTCCCTTAATGTCAGAGTACGATGTAAACAACATCAAAATTAAATTAATGTGTCTGAATACTATGACACATTTATTCCACACATGTCTCAAGCCCTGTTAGCAGCGCATTAAGGATATTTTGCAGATATCGCGTTAGTGGCACCAAAATTAGTGGGTTCAGCCTGTTTTTGTAGGCAACATCAATAAAAATAATAATAATGACTAATGAATGATGAATTAATGATAATTAAAAATGATTATCCAAATTACGAATATTTTTTCAAGGCTCATCGATTATTTTTAGAAATATGGCAAATGAATATCGTGGTCCATTTTTCAGTGCATAAATTAGGCACCTTCCTTACTTCATATTATTTATTATCAGTTTATCTGTTGTCCGTCCAAATCCGGGGCAAATGAACGACAGACAGAAAGATATATTTGTGACAGACATCATTACTTTTTGTCCACAGGGCTGCGGGATCCATACAAGTTACAGAGAATTCTTTCATAAACAAATTAAAGTCATCAGGAAGAAGTTTAGTTGTTTTCTATGGATCTCAAACGGGTACTGGTGAGGAGTTTGCTGGTCGTCTTGCCAAGGAGGGCATACGATACAAGATGAAGGGCATGGTTGCGGATCCTGAAGAATGTGATATGGTAAGAAAATATTTCGTCAAGCCAACTGTTTTTCACTCTACACATACTTTGCTAAAATATATAGGTAACCTGCAAGAAATTACAAGCAATTACCAGTTTATTTATTAATTATACATAAAAAGTATTGTATGGTGTTTATAAATATGAACATTTTTTTATTTATTATTATAGGAAGAACTTATGAAACTCCAAGAAATACCGAATTCATTAGCTGTGTTCTGTATGGCAACATATGGTGAAGGAGATCCCACAGACAACTCTATGGAGTTTTATGAATGGATAAAGAACGGAGAACCCGACCTAAGTGGTTTGAATTATGCTGTAAGTACCTACATTTGCTACGTTCTCATGGAAGCATTCATGTCTACCACAGACATATAAAGCAGTAGAGAACTAAGTTTGAATTTCTAGTTGAACATAAATCTATCATTTACTATCCTTATCTTTAAAGCAATAACTTAATAATAGCGTTTCTTTATATTTAATTTCGAAACGCAGACAAAACACTTTAAGCTAAAACTTATTTTCCGGCCCCGCCATATTGATAAACATTTTTACTTACAACATATTATTATAGTTGTTTTAATATACTTATGTTTGGTCTGCTACAGCTTTATATGTCTATGAAACATACAAATAGCTTCCATTAAATTGAAATGTTCTATTTTATTTACATAATTAATACAACTGCGTATAAATTGTGTTTTTCCTTCTACTTATTTTTTTTAAGTGGCAACACAAAATGAGCAAAAAGTGTTGGTGTCATGGTTGGCATGTGTTAAGATAAAAAAAAGTAGTATGACAAAATTGACATTAAAGAATTGAAGTGAATGTCAAAGACATATTTTAGTCTGAAAAATTTCATGAAGTGTTTGTTGTTATTCCTGTATTAAATGCTATTATTGAATTATTCTATTAAGAATATGATAGACTAGTAGATAGCAAAAATTCCTAATGTTGTTTCTGTGATTTAAATAGTGAAATATATTTTTTTGTGTTAACCTAAAATTCTTTAAATATTTTGTTTTTTTATTATACATTATCAGATAATAATGAGTGCAATGGTAGTCAAATAAAAAGTAGTTATTAGCCATATAATGAAACATGATTAAAATAGTAATATAACCAAAATAATTATAAACACGGGTATGAAATAAGCTTAAAAAAATATATATTTCGACATAAAGTTATTATTGCAATTAAAAATCAATTTTACCACTTTAAATCTTTGTAATAAAATTTAAAATATTTCGAGATAGAATTAATAGAATATATAAATATTTCGAGGTCCTCTTATAAAATTAAATATGAACTTTATAATAAAAGTACCTCGCCTTTTTGGATGTCGAAGGTTGTTAGGTCCAACGATGCGGAAGTTACGCTATGTGGTAAAGTATTGAAATAATTTGCAGCCAATTCTTAATGGTGGTTACATCACAATATTAATGTATTAATAAATATTTTCAGGTGTTTGGCCTTGGCAACAAAACATATGAACATTACAATGCAGTTGCTATATATCTAGACAGACGTCTTGAAGAACTTGGCGCTACAAGAGTCTTTGAACTTGGTCTCGGGGATGATGATGCTAAGTATGTATTGAAACATTTCTGTTTTTGTTTATATCTCATGTTTTTCTCCTACATATAATATTACTAAATTCAAATTTATTGTAATGTTAATGTATATTTGCAGCATTGAAGATGACTTTATAACATGGAAGGAAAAGTTCTGGCCAGCAGTATGTGAAAAATTCAATATTGAGAGCACAGGAGAGGAAGAGTTGATTCGTCAGTTCCGTCTTGTAACTCATGGACCTGACGACATACAGCCCAACAACATATTTACTGGTGAAATTGCCAGATTACACTCTTTACAAGTGCAGAGGCCGTATGTATTGAAATATACATTTTTTAATTAAACTAAATAAATTTTGTTTCTAGCACAGCAAAAAACTTTATGTGTTATATATTTTTTTCAGACCGTATGATGCCAAGAATCCATTCCTTGCTCAAATTACAGTCAATAGAGAATTACATAAGGGTGGAGATAGGTCATGTATCCATGTTGAGTTGGATATTTCAGACTCCAAAATGCGCTATGAAGCTGGTAGGTCACATTTGATCATACTAAATTTTTACAAATATATAACTTACTCCCATCGATTGGGCAGTTTTCTAGGTCAAAACTTTTACTTTTCAATACAGTAAAATATTGAAAAATAACTATACTTTTATTCATTGATCGATCAATACACTAAATTTTAGATATTGTTTTAGCTAATTTTTAAGACATAAGTAAGCTATTTGACGCAAAAATTGTATGACATCATAACTCAGTGTTCATACAAATTTCATAGCAAAGTATTGTATTTGACATTTGGATAAAAGTATTAAATTTGACTAGTTGGAAACTACTGTATTAGCTGAGGAAAGCTTTACTTGTCTTGTGACTTTTATTTATGAGATTACTTAATACTAAGTAAAGATGGTAATGCTTTCGGAGCTTCCTCACCTGGAGGAAATATCTGTTATACAACTGACTTATGTATTATACTTTTGGTTTCAGGTGATCATGTGGCTGTGTACCCAATAAACGACTCTAACCTTGTAGAACGCCTAGGACAATTAACTGGGGCTAACCTTGATGAGATATTCTCTCTCATCAACACTGATCAGGAAAGCAGCAAAAAACATCCTTTCCCTTGCCCTACTTCATACCGTACTGCACTTTCACACTATGTTGAGATTACAGCATTGCCCCGTACTCACATATTAAGAGAATTGGTTGAGTACTGTGCAGATGAAGAAGTAAGTGCTGTCATTTCACAAGTTTGAAACCTTAATATTTATTGATTACATGTTAATAACCCTTCACTTGTATTACAGGATAAGAAGAAATTGATGCTCATGGCAACAAATTCGCAAGAAGGCAAGGCCATGTATCAATCATTTGTTGTAGAGGCTTGCAGAAATATTGTACACATCCTGGAAGATGTGCCCTCATGTAAACCTCCACTGGACCACTTGTGTGAACTGTTACCTCGCTTACAACCAAGATACTACTCCATCTCATCCAGTCCTAAGGTACACACTGTTGTTATATGTCTTTTACACAAGTTAAAATTGTTTTTATTGAAAATTAAAATCAATTTAAATGTTCCAGATGTATCCAGAGACTGTGCATATAACTGCAGTAGTTGTTCAATATAAAACACCTACTGGTCGTATCAACAAAGGTGTAACAACAACATGGTTAGCAGATAATAAACCTGAACCTGGCAAGCCTCTTCCTCGTGTACCCGTATTTATCAGAAAGTCACAATTCCGGTAAAATAATCTTATTTTATAATTTTGAATAATATTATGTTGTTACCAATTTTTTTTTATTAACGTTTATGTTTTTGTTGTTCAGATTACCGTTGCAAAGTCAAACCCCCATTATAATGGTCGGCCCTGGTACAGGATTAGCTCCTTTCCGTGGTTTCTTGCAAGAGCGTGCTTTTGCGCGTGCTAATGGCAAGGAAGTTGGAGAAAACGTTCTGTACTTTGGATGCAGACATCGCGACCAGGATTACATTTATCAGGAGGTAAAATTATAAATGTTGTGTATGTATTAAATTATTTAACTATGTGGTCATAAATACAGTTTTGTATAAAAATATTTTGTGTATTTTTACAGGAACTTGAGAAATATGAGCAAAATGGTGATGTCAAATTAAACCTTGCATTCTCTCGTGATCAAAAAGAAAAAGTGTATGTGACACATTTATTAGAAAAAGATATGGATCTCTTATGGGATGTCATCGGTAACCGTAATGGACATTTCTACATTTGCGGGTAATTATTATTTTTCTGTAAAATTGGAAGAAGAAATACATATATGTAATGTGTAACTATATCATCATCAACCTATAAGTGCCCTAAGACTACTGAGCAAAGGCCTCCTCTCACACGGAGAGGGTTTGAGCATCAGTCACCACGCTTGGGCTTGATCAAGGTGGATCAGCCATTTTACTTATAATAGAAATTACAAGTCCAAGTATCCTAATGTTTTGTTTCACTGTAGATCTGTGGTGTCTAAATGTATTTAGCCTTCTCACGCATGAAAAGCGGGCGCTTTAACTTTCGGGCCAACACGACGTACATTGGACGTGGTAGTAAATCATGAACAAAAATTTAAACCAATATTATTTTCAGGGACGCTAAGAATATGGCTGTCGACGTAAGGAATATTGTCCTAAAGACTATCCAACTAAAAGGTGGGCGCACAGAAGCGGAAGCTGCTCAATTTATCAAGAAGCTTGAGTCTATGAAGAAATATTCCGCTGACGTATGGAGTTAAGTTTTCAAACATCCTCTTATAGGCGAATTTGTGAATCCGTAGACAATTTTTCAGTTTAAGTAATGGTGATTATAATATGTAATTAATTAATATTTGTATAAATGGTCCAGCACAATTAATTACTAATTACCATACTGTAAGAACGGCAGCACAAGATAACAAGAATCCAATTATAACTTTTATATTTACAATTTGCTATTGTCTGTGTAAATGTAATTGAATTAGAAACAATATACCTTCACAAAGTGCTCTAGCCAACTGTAATTTATTACTGACTTTGAAATTTCTTTAAATTGACGAAATGTTTATTTTATGACGTCGTATATGAACTAAGGACATCATATTTTTATTATAAAATCAATAAATAGTACAAATGTCTATGTCGATGTATATATCATTTGACATTCACATAGTTCATTTACTTTAAGACAATATTTAAACTTCTATATATATTTTTTAAGAACAAAATAAGTTATTGTACAATTTCATAACTAATAAGGACATTTCTCCATGTTGTGAATGTTTGAATTACAAATATTTAAGATTATTATTAAATAACTGTGACAGAAATATTGATAGGTACTACTTATACATGTTAATTATGCACCTACCAAAATTTCTCATTTTAATTGTTTCGGACAAAATTTCTATTAGATTGTTATAAATTAAAAAAAAATCCTATGAGAAGACGCCTTTCGTTAACGATACCATTGTTTTTATTTTATTATAGTTTATGCACGGAATACATAAATATTCATGACGTAGCATATTGTGATGTGTAGATTTCGACTAAGCTAATGAAGAGTCTGAATTCGTTGTTAATACTGTACAGATAGCATAGGCAAAATTGGAATTGCACAAAGTGTTATGTTCTGTGAGTGGCGGATGAAATAATAAATACAGTACCTACGTCGAAAGATGATAAAATTTATTTTTAAAATGGTAATGGTTCTTTTAAAATATCACTAATTCTAACTGGTGTAAGTCGCAATATTTCAGTCCTTCCGTCCATAATTCCATATTAAAATGCAATAGAGGAAAATAGAAGTTCATTTGGCTATGTTTTATACATAGCACTAACTTTTTTGTATTCTGTACATTCGCTATAATCGAATTCTTTAGTACCTAATATTAGGCGTGATTTGGGAAACCCTATAATTATATAATAAAGTAATGATCGTTAGTATTCCAATTGCTGTAGAAATGTGGATGAAATCCTTACTATATACAAAACAGGTTTAATGTATATAGATTGTGAACAACTTTAAGAGAATATAAATAGGCAATATGAATAGGATATGGAAAACAAAGTCACAAAATGGATTCATAACGGGACGATTTTCCTTTCTACTATTCAAATAATATATTTTGCTATTTATTCTATTACAGACGAATTTGTCACTAATGAAAGTAGGCTAGGTTATTGCAAAATAGAATTCCAAGATATTGTATTTAACGAAAATTATATGTGTATATTAAATGTTTTATTATCAGTTGTGTATTTTCAAATAAATGTTGAATTGTTGAAGTTTTATATATTGTGGAATGGGCAATTAGATATAAGTAAATTAAATAGTTTTTATATTACACATTGTCTTGTAATAAATACAAATTTATAAGACGTAATTCTTTTTTTAAGCAACCTTTTATAATTGTCAAGTGTATCTACCTACAGTTGGAGCTGTGGGTGGCTGCTGCACGTGTCATGGGTTCAATCCTCTTATAAAACAAATGTTGTACTTCAAGATTAACTTCAGGTAGCAAAACAAGGCATAGCATGTACCTACCTATTGTAATTTAGGCTGCAGTTCGACCCAGGTTCGAAGTTAGAGGGGCGGTATCAGAGGAAATGAATCATCTTTAAATTCGAATTTCAACTAATCTGATTCCAATTCTAGCTATACCAAACGGTATAAGGCTAGGTTGTTTTATAGTCGGAATACGATGGTAAGCAATCAGTGACATGATGGCATCCATGGTCCATGGACACAAGCATAGATTAAACACTTAACTGGAACAAGAACCACGAGCGATACATCGCCGACCTGCGAAAAGGATTTAACGTAGGTAGTGGGCACTAAGGGCTCGCCAGCAATCCTATTAGCCTTGTGACGTCATTAGAAGTTATAGGGGGCTATATGTAAGTGGGGAAGGGTAACCGAAGGTCTGCAAATATACTCGAGTGGGATCTCAAATGAAAGCGCACTGAAAATTACCTATAAAATAATGGACATTTCACCACGCCTAAAGGTAAATTGGCGATTTGAAACTTAAAATTTTTAATTCTACGTCCAGAAGCACGCGTTTTAGCTGTGTCTAAGTACCTATTCTAAGAAAGTAGGTTCATTGAGCAGAAAACATTATTTGGAAAACTGCTAGACCAGTTAGAAATAACGCGTTGCGGACGACGATATGAAGTTATTTATAGATTGTTTTGTATCAAACTAAAAAAAAACTGGGTTTAAAAATTTACTCCAAGAGCAAACTGAAAACAAAAGCTAAAAACTATTGAGTATAAAAGGGGAACTATTAACAAAACATATACCCTGACAGGTTAAAAGTTAATAAGTAGCCAGTTACTTGCTATTTTTATTTTTTTGGAAGAACCTATTATACAAGATCACAGATCCGCCGGTATACTACTAACTCACATTGATGCAAAGATTTCATCAATATTTATCCAAGAGAAAAGACAAGATAGAGGTAGTTACTGTAACTGTAGAAGTTCCATTAGCTATCGTCACTCATATTCATCACTCCATATAAATGATAATGATTAAAGACCAAAAACGAGGACAGTGGTGAAGCAGGTAGCTCTCAACTGCCTTTTGGCTTTACCATTAGGCCAAATCCAGACCTTCATCAAATATTACTTACTTACTAATAGACTTATTGCCCCTACAAATTTCGAGAGATCACTTTGATTGTCTTGGGACTGGTATCCTATCATCAGATGATTAAGATGAATCAGAAACTTTGTAGCAATGAGACTAGCTTGAAAGTATACAATAAAAAAAAAGGAAATTACAATACCTATCCATTCAGCAAAAACTAAGATAACACAATGACAAACATCCTTTTTGGGAGTATAACAAAAGTTGATGTGGGAAAATAAAAAACGAAATATTTTTAAAACAATGTATTAAATTAACCGCATTATATTAGTTATATACACAGTGACGTAAACAAAATGCAAACCATCCGTTTTATAATCAGTAAGTACACAAACTGATTACTATCATCGATCATCATAACTAAAGTAAAAGAAGGAAGAAGAGGATTTATCGGATACCGCTTTTAGCGTGGTATACCATTCTAATCTAATCAGAAGACTCGCAGCTGTAAAATGGAGATAAAAGTTATCATACTAAACTTCCCAGAAAAGCTTCAAAACAGTAGAGCCAAAAGTAAATGTGTTAATGTTCAGTAAATATATTATATTTACCATCACATAATAATAAGTTTTGAATATTTTCTTTATATATCTTAATACCTTCTCTTAGAAAGTTCTGCAAATAAACATTAACATATTTTCGATAGGGCTCTATATAAAAATGTACTACATAATACGCATACTCATACACGACATATCACTAGAAACCAACACTATTTCTCAACATATGTATTAAAATACTGGATTCACTACCTACAACAATGAAATATCAAATTGCTTTCACACTAAATCTATTATGTACACTGATAAAACTATATTATATGTCAGGATGATAAATGTGCTCATTATAAGTCAACAATTTCAAAGAATTACCACAAAGCTTCACTAGCTTTTGTCCTCGGTTTAACATGAATGCTAATGCCGATTCATAAGTGCCATCTGAAAGAAAAGAAATTGACGTACTGACAGCAAAGCATATATTTAACAAGCTGTTTAGAAGTTGCAGTGTCTTCAACGTAATGTTGTTCTTCTGAAGGTGACTCTAGTTGTGAAAAGCTGTAATTTTACTAAGTTCACTGCACAATTCTATTCATCTTGTCAAAGAATTGGACAAAAATTACCATGTTAACTCAAACCCTCAAACCAGTAATCGGGCACACAATATTGTACTTTTTACACATATTTTATACATAGCATTAACTGTACATAACTATACATTTTCAGTCTTCCGCAAATAGTAAATAATTGGAGGTGGATTTACCATTTTATGAAATATTCATAAAATACTATTTTGTCACAACCAATTAAATATTTAAATGAGTCAATTAGGACAATAAATACAATACTTGTGACAAATAATATTTCATGTAAGTACATTATTGAAAGTATTAGCTGCAGAAATTTAAAGGCACATTTATTTGGCATATAGCCGAAATCATTATTGAAATGATTTATACCAAGCTTCATTAATGAATGCTGCTACATTTGCACAAGGCAAAATAAAAGATCTTCAATTATAATGAGCATCCTGAACTTTTATCAACAACTTCACTATTTCATATTTAAAAATATAGAATGAGTTACCCTTCAAAGGTACATATGAATGTGCTAAATGTTAAATCTACGAAACGCTTGTAGCACATACCCTACGATTTCTATAATGTTTTTATAAGCATAATGTATTTTATATGTTCCTATTGTGGGAGTTTAGTTAGCCAAATAGTTTATTCAAAGATCAGTGATTATATGAATCATCCTAGGCTGTTTAGAAATTACAGTAGTAGGAAAACAAGAACGCGTCAATAACGTACCTATTATTAAAACTTATACATAATTAAGAACTGAAATAAGAAGTAGAAGGGAAACATTTATTAATTTATAAGCTATGTGTCACAAGTCATATAAATAAAACGTGAGACTACAGCAAAAAACTCACAATGAGAGACCTAGCTCCTTTCTAAATAGTAGCCAGTAGTGATTGAGTCTCAAATGTAAAAATTATATACATTGTGTCAAATAAAATGCAATACCATAAAACTAATCATCGTCATTACAGTATTTAACACGTAAGTAGTGTAGCCGCACGGGGCGGCGTGTACTGCCTTCAGTGCGCCGCGCTCACGAATCTGGAGGAATATCCCATTCCGCCAAACCACGGTCCACTAATTCTCTATTCAGGAATATTACTTGCTGGAATAATAAATATTTTGTATATATTGAATATGATGTTTAAAGTTTTATCTATACTATTGTATGGTAAAATTAAATAAACACTAGAAATAATTGCTTACCTGAGGATGAAGAGTGAGGTAGAGATGTACGAGAGGGAGACCAGCCTCATCATAGCCGGCAACTTGTGCATGTAATAACTGCCCTGCTGTCAGTCCAGCCATGATCCGAAGGGCCTCGCCACTCCACTCTTGTTCTAAAATAGTTTCATGATATGCATGTATATCTATTTCTTTTTATCTATTTATTCTATATGTATAGCAAGTATGGTTTTTAAAATATTTGAATAATAGTTATATGTAAAAGTGTAAAAAGTTCAAGATGTTTTCACTTAATCAATCTTACCATTGTTAATGGTCTCTTATTTAAGACCTCAAGTTTCTAATGCAAGCAGTGTGTGGAATTGAAATATTATACTACTATGAGCAAATTAATGAATAAGTGTTACAAAATATAGCAATTTTAAAATAAGACATATTTGTATTATTGCTTTAACAGTATAAAAATGCACTTAAAAAATGAACTTACCATTGTTAGCTGGTTTCACAAAAGCAAGTAAGGCTTCTGTTGCTTGGAAAGGTAATGTCATAAAATCTGAGCGGATCTGTTTAAGCTGGTCATTGTCCACAGTCAGATAACCGCCGAAGTCAACCAATTTCACGACTGACGTGTCAGTCTCCTCCGATGTTGATATCACTTGTGCGCGATACCAGTTATTTTCAGTTGGTGCAGCACAGATTGAACCCTCTGAAATTAAATATTAATTTTATAATATATAAATAATATTTTTTGGTATATTTGTTCTTTGGTTCAACTTTCTATAAACCTTTTACTAATGTTTTGAGCGCCATTGCACATATACGTATAGCGGTTTACAGAAACAAATAGCATCATAGACATTGAGAAATTGTACATTAAAAATAAGAAATCATTTTGTTTTTAATAATGTTCTCAACCCGAATTATCAGTGCCTTATATGCCATGGTTACAAATGGACGACAACATTGAAACGTCACAAGCGCAGGCGTGTCCGTTACCCAGGCCAGATGTTGTAGACAATGGTCATTTGAATCTTATAGATAATTAGTTGTGCGGCTTCTGTAATTGTTGCGCACATTTTTAAATTTGTTGCGCTTATAGTTTTTTAATTATTTCACAAAAACATTTCCTGCTGGCGTAACGTTACCACAGCCAGACCTTTTTATTTCTAATGGGAATATTTAAATAAATATTAGCTATAAAATTAGTTGTCTAGATAAAGTAAATGTTGTGCCTTATTTTGTATTTGTTCTTTCTTCGGTTGCGAAGTTATTCGAGATTTTGCTGCGGTAACGTTTTTGGTTTTGCTAGATCTTTGAAATGGTTAAGCGGATTCTTATCATATTTTGTACACGACTTCCGAGGACTTAGTTTAAATTTGTTGTGCAATAACAAAACCAAAATAATGCATATTTTAAAGGTTTTTTCATTAAATAGAAAAACACTTCAAATGGCCCCAGCACTCTCAATAAGAAGTCTAAAGACTTACTTTAAACGTAATTTTAAAGCTTGTAACTGCCTTCAAATGTATGTGAAGTTTCATTAGTATCCCGTAAGTATTTAACAAGTTATCATGATATTCAGTTCTTCACGAGCACGGCCTTAATGCACGCGGTGTTATTTGGCCACTGGATTGGATATACGAACTGAATGTTATGTCAATGATTAGTTGTTTAGATCAGTTGTATATCAGTAAAATTTCAGCTCAATACATTGGATAATTAATGAGATAATACTATGAAAGTCATTAGGAAGTGAATGACCGTGGTAAGCCGACCAAGTTTAGGTGGTTACGAAAAAGCGAAAACGCAGAACATTGTTCTATCTTTTAAAATGTTTAGTATAATACACCTTACAATTTTGGTACAGACGCGTACACTGTTTAATACCTATATAATAATAATATAAAAGAAAACATTATCTTCCAGTTCCACAAAATTATCAAAAATCACCGCTAGAGCATGCCGTTCGGTTGGACGCAGGAGGAGTGGGGTGAAGGGGTAATACATTGTTTGCATAACGCACTCAGTCTTGCCAGAAGGTTACTTTTGTAACCTTTTAGATGATTTTTGAACTGCATTTTGAAATAGAAATGACAAGGACGGGTGATGTTTAATCGGTTGCTAAGCAACACAAGTTTTTATAAGTAAGGAAGTAAAAGTTCAATTGAAATGATTATTTTACCTTTCAATAAAAAATCTTGAATAATCATGTAGTTTTTTTTTAAACTTTTGTACATGTCTGTACTAAATTTATAACACTATCCTACATATTTTAGAAGGTACCATAATGTTCTGCGTTTTCGCTTTTTCGTAACCACCTAAACTTGGTCGGCTTACAACCGTCATTCACTTCCTAATGACTTTCATAGTATTATCTCATTAATTATCCAATGTATTGAGCTGAAATTTTACTGATATACAACTGATCTAAACAACTAATTATTGACATAACATTCAGTTCATATATCCAATCCAGTGGCCAAATAACACCGCGTGCATTAAGACCGTGCTCGTGAAGAACTGAATATCATCATAACTTGTTAAATACTTACGGGATACTAATGAAACTTCACATACATTTGAAGGCAGTTACAAGCTGTAAAATTACGTTTAAATTAAGTCTTTAGACTTCTTATTGAGAGTGCTGGGGCCAATTGAAGTGTTTTTCTATTTAATGAAAAAACCTTTAAAATATGCATTATTTTGGTTTTGTTATTGCACAACAAATTTAAACTAAGTCCTCGGAAGTCGTGTACAAAATATGATAAGAATCCGCTTAACCATTTCAAAGATCTAGCAAAACCAAAAACGTTACCGCAGCAAAATCTCGAATAACTTCGCAACCGAAGAAAGAACAAATACAAAATAAGGCACAACATTTACTTTATCTAGACAACTAATTTTATAGCTAATATTTATTTAAATATTCCCATTAGAAATAAAAAGGTCTGGCTGTGGTAACGTTACGCCAGCAGGAAATGTTTTTGTGAAATAATTAAAAAACTATAAGCGCAACAAATTTAAAAGTGTGCGCAACAATTACAGAAGCCGCACAACTAATTATCTATAAGATTCAAATGACCATTGTCGACAACATCTGGCCTGGGTAACGGACACAGCGCAGGCCAGCAGACTTTAGTTAGTGAAGAAAATGAATGAATGAATTAACAATATCAGAAGTTCTTCCATAATCATTCAATTCGCACTCATATATATCAGTCACTTAATAAATTATTTTTCATTCTTTCTTATTTTTACTAAAGTTTTTGCGAAACAGCTTTTTGTTGTCGCGATAAAAAAGCGACAAACGAGCGTTTGCCCGCGTCTGCATAGCTTTGAACCCGCGTCAACGGCACGTCTTATAAACGCAGTGTGTGCAACGCGTTGAGGACAGGTTGATGTCTTTTTGCTCTAGCGTTTAAAAGTTTTTAACTAATGTTTATTATTTCTCCTTATCTTTTTATGGCGCAAATTCAGAGTAAGTAAATTAAACACATTAACTATAATAAAATCCAAAACGTTAAAATTGGCAAGACAATCGTTATACTGCAGCCGAAATGTGAAAGTAGAAAAACTACAATGATTTACCTATACCATAAAAAACGCATCGTAAAGAAACTACGACTCCTAAAACAAGACAATGGAGCATGACAGCTACAAAGTCATAAGCCGCGAACTATTACACAAAATTGGATAATTATATTTAAGTTTTTTGAGCTATATTTGTCATTAATAACATTAGATATGGAAACCAGGCAGGGTTGGAGCAGGCTTTCTAGAAGCCCAGAATACTTAATTAAAAAGTAACTTACCTTTAACAGGTCGTGGAAGAGATGGAACTTCTGGGTTCTGATATGTTGCCGCCATGAGACGGTGTAGTGCATGTAGAGATGGGAAAGTTGGGTGAAGAGGTTGTTGTAGGAAGAAGTGTCCGGCACTTACTAGACACGTCATTATTGTATCATTATTAACAGATTCCACAAGCTGAAAATAAAAATACAAACAAAACATGTTACCAACTGTGTAAATAGAAGAAAAAAAAGCAATGGTTTTATTTAAATAGATAAACCTAATCATAAAAAATATATCATCAATATAATATAATTACTTGTAGAAACTCTGGAACTAGTGGTACCAGTCTTTGATATAATTCTGCACTAATTTCTTGCAAGGAAAAGTTGGGGAATTTCTTTTCAGGAAACTTTTCCTTGATCATTTCTAATGCTGCTTCAATTTCACTTTGAGTTCCTAAAACACAGATGGCTAAATTAATAATTGTCTCCTTGTAAGATGTAATATACACAATTGTCAATGGAAATATACACATTTTAAATAGTTTCCCACAAAATGTCAATTATTGCATTAATTTACCTTCAACAGCACAAATTTTTAACTTGATAGAGTCAGGATGTCTTCTAACATAGACACTTGCACCTGTTTTAGCTTTTATTTGAATCACAAAGGACCCTTGTTTTCCTATTAATAGTCCTACAAGAGTTTGGGGTATAACAAATTGATGTATTCTAAGAGCAGTTTCAGAAGGAATCATATTTAGAGTAGCTGGAGGAGGACTGGCTGCTTCCGAGCATCCTTTGCCACTGTCACTTGAGCCCTGAAAGAAAACATTGCATTTTTATTGTTGTCATTAAAAATTACATTTTATAAATATTTTATACCAGTCATTAATGACACCTCTATGAAACAATATTGGAAGGAATTTTTATAAGCTGCACTAAAATTAAAAAATAAACGTAGTCTTACCTCACTATGATTATCTGAAAAGTGGCACATTGATGGACTAGCTAAAATAGGGTCCACAGGACTATGATTAGCAGAATCTCTTTCTGAGGTGCGTCTATGTTGTGCTGTGGAAAATCTGTTATCACTTTCAGTATTATTGCTAGGTTCATCCACTACATTTACATTATTATTATTATTTGAGTCTTCCTTGTCACCCACGGTGTTGTCTTCAGATGCTTTAGCCTCAGGTGCTCTTTGATCCACTTTTGTACGTTCTTCCTGGGGAATAGTGTCTCCTGACTTTCCAGGCATTTCCTGTGAATGTACAATATTTGTATCGCCTGCCCTGATTACTACTGGGGAATGATCTACATTATTTTTATAACAAGTGGCAACAGTTGGGAGTGTAGAGCACACATTATTGGGTGACTTTTGTTTAACTTGAAATGATGGTTCTTTCGAGTATAGACTCGTAGAGTTAAACTTGTCAAAACCAGCTGACATTCGTTTTTCCTTTTCAATTGATTTTTTCCTAATTATTTTCTCAATTTCTATATCAACTTCTTCATCTGTCAACTCTAATGGGGAAGACCTTTGGGAGTTAAATCCATTTGGTTTAATGTCAATAGGGGCAGATTTAATTATAGATCGCTCAGCTTTTCCCAATGGAGATGTTTTTTGAGCTTCAGCCTGAGCAATCAAGGCTTCTGCAAGCTCCTCTTTCAAGCTTTTTATTCTTTCTCTTCCACCAGGGTCAGATTTTGCATACTCTCGCTTTTTTCTGAACCAAAAAATTCCCAATAAAACTGCTATGGATGGGACTGACCACATAAGTAACTGACGACAAGGGGCCATTGTAATAAGCCACTTTTATAAACAATCTAAAACAAAGAGATTTGTTACTGATAAAAACAAGTAAATGTAAAAGCAAGTAGTAGAACTACTTTTTGCAAACACAAACTTTTGTCATGTAACTCACACCTAACTATTGAACAATTTTGTTAAGATTTAATTTAATTGTGATGAATTTAAACATGAATTGATTTCATGAACTTTAACATATAAACAAAATGTTTAAGTAGGTTACTGACCTTGATATTGTCAAAATAAATTTTAATTAAAAAATATATGCCAATAAATTATAAAATAAACATATAACCTTTAAAATAAATATTGTAACATCTATAAAATTTTACTGTATTATAATAGTATCTCGACTTGTACTACTATTATTATCACCTGCCTTTATATTGTTATAGATGTAAACAAAGAATATACACATGTGACAATTTCTAATCAGCTTTGGCACACATTTTAAAAAACATTTTTATAGGTTTTTGAAATAGTTCTAAATATTTAGATTTTGTTTTTATCACTTGTGCTTTTATCAGCTGGGTATAAGCATAGGCTGATAAACATTTTTTATTTTCATAATTAGGTTATTATTGTCCTCGTGTTTATTTATTATTATCCAATATGCGGTTGATATAACTATAAATAGTATTGAGCTAAAAACATTATAACATTCCCAACATTAAAAAAATCAATTTCATTCAAATAAGAAAGCCGGGTTTGGAGATAGATAAAAGTAGAGCAAAGCATGGGCACTTTATTTTCTTTTGACTGCCGATGCGAGCACGGTATCTCCGTTATAGATAACAGTTATTCTGATACTACTTTCAGGGCAATGCTAATAATACCTACGAAACCATGTGCCACCAATCTTTTTCGGAACACAAGTTATAAATGTTGTCCGGTGAGGGTCACGAGCAATATGTAGAAACCTTCACAAGCAACACGTAAGCAAATGTGGAACCATAAATGAAAGGTTACGCAATTAAAATCGTGTCAACATCTTTAAAAAATTGAGATGAAAATAATGACTTTCAAATTAAATTCTCCCATAATGACCAATTTGTATCTATACAGTAAATTTCAACCTATGAACTCGCGTAGGTACAGTCCCCGTGATCCAAATGTGGAATCATGCCGCCGGCTACATTAGAACTAATAGATACTTACATTAATTTCCAAGAAAGAAAGTTCCCACTTTTCAAATGATATAATGAAAATAAGCCGAAAAGATAATAAACTGATATTACTACCAAATTTCACGAAATTTTATCCAACAATCCACGTGCTCACAATGTTTTCGAAGCACAACAAAATTCAATATGGCTGATGAATGAAGTAGCTAGAGCAGTGGATTGGATTGGCAACATCAAAAAATGTCTATGGTTCAATGTTTTCATCTGATGATAAACCATAGACTATACAAAATAAACAAATTATTAGGTACACACTTGTTAAAACTCTATGAATGACGACGAAGGACGTTAGTTTATAGTTATTTCGAAATATTTTAAAGTGTGGCGCTATATGTTGTATCGCGCCATCTATCGGTTTCATAGGACACGGGCTCCATGAAAATATTATTATGTCGCTTAGTACGTCAGTACCTTACTTATACTCATCTATTATCATATCAAGTGACGGCGCGTCGATTATTTAAATTGAATTTTGAAGGAGGAAGGAGGATTTTTTATCACAATTCATCGGACGAGGGTACAATGAAACGTACTCTGGCGGAACGTCAAACTGACAGTTCTGCGTGCGCCTGCGCATTATGGTGGAGAGCGAGCGCTGTGACTGTCATAGGAGACGGATCGCCGACGTCCGTTATTTTTGTAATTTATTCGGTCTGATTATAAAATCCTACGCCCTGCGATGAACTGTGAAGACGATGATCGGGATGTTGATGTTTGTACCAACCCCCCGGTGCCTTCATTGTATGTCGCGTACTCTGGGGCGTCTTGCGGCTTTTACCTCAACGACGAAAGTAAAATAATCCGCTGGCTTTGAATTAAAAACTGAATGCCACCGACTGTCTACAGACCGAATGAACGAATAGTATAATAAGAAGGAAAACTAATGACTGATCGTGTGGTCCAAATACTAGATATCAGTGTCTATACATATCACATATCGCGCAAAAGTTGTTTTTTAGCGTCGTTTTACAATTTACTCAATTATTTAAATAGTTTCAACTTTTGAAAAACAATGCCCCACACTAGGATTTTCTCCTGTGTCGTGGGTGAGTTTACAAACATACAATTTCATATAAACATTACACGCAGTGGCTAGAGAGACCCCACAGCGTCCTTATCTTCTACCTGAGGTAACACGGAAGTTTTATGATAAATGTACCTGTTTTCAGTACCGGCCAGTGAGGGCCACAGACACCTCGGGCGAAACTATATTGGCGCCCACTTCAATGAAACAATGAATTTATTTTTGCAAAAAGACCATAAAACGGCACTTTTACAGGTCAATTTATATGTGAAAACTAGATGAAGCATTTGCTATCTGACTACTCTGAGAAGAAATGCCGAAACAAACTCAGAGGTTGGTCTCTTTTCAAGTCCAGACAATGTAAAAATAACATAATGTGTGTGAGAGAACCGTGCAAGTTCATTCTGTAGTGGTCTTTTGATGAAAGAACCACACCAGTTTAAGTGGACCTGTTCTGAAGACAGGCACGCAAGTGTCAGTTTGCAACCAGTATAGCTAGTGCTGCTGAGTTGTCCGACGTACAATAGGTACCGATCTAAAGAACATTTGAGTGGGTCGCGCAAGTACCTACTCAAACTGTCAGAACGCAGATAACTGGTAGTCAAAAAGCGCGGCAAGTCTCACACGGTCCTTACACTAACAATATTAATGTCAATAAATAATAATAAAAAAAAAATGACAAATAAAAATGTCACATGTGATAATGTCATTGTTACAAAATAATAATAAACGTAATGTCAAATTGTATTTAAAAAGCGCAACTTATGTTACAAACATCTCAACATGACCTGTGCAGAAGTTACAGCGGCTCTTTCCTAAGCCTGACTGTCTTTTAAGTAGTCTTTTATTTTATAAAATGCTTTACAGTAAAGTTTAGCCTTTATTACACTTTTAAAATTATTGAGGCTCAAATTTTGAATATCCCTAGGATATTCTTCAGGGAAGCAATATCAAGTGTTAGTTTTTTGCTGATCGTATTGATATCGTTAGAGTCTCTCCTCAACCACAAACCATAAAAAAATCCATCTTAAAAAAAACATAAAAAATATGCATATGCACAAAGCGTAGAGCACAGTTCTGAGGTTTTACACCAGGAGGGGCATGAGATTCCAACTTCAGACCTTGGCGCCCTCCAGAATTTGTCGCCCTGGGCCATTGCCCCATCACGCCAATCTGGGCGTCGGGAATCTAGCAACGTCCTCCGGCCACCGCAAGCGCAAGACTGACGGCAAGCAACGATAGTTCGCAGAATCGAGGTTCCGTTAGCACAATTTGACTACCAACGACGGGGCTCTGTAGGGCCGATTTTCAGCCGAGGCTGCGGGTGCAAGCGCAACAATGTACCGCGACCCTGGACCGGAGCAAGAGAAGGAATGGATTGGTTTTTAGTCGGTAAGAATTTGACACAAGAGGGATTTCTCGCGCCTTACCCTGGGCGGGAGAAATCATTCGATGATTGCAAGTCGCTCTGTGGTTCATAAAGGGTTGTTCGAGGCGAGGCCGTTATGGTACGATTCCGATTATTTTTCTTTGGAGAAGTGGGTTTCATACAAAAGCATTCTTACGTACCTACTCGAATAAGAAAGCAATTAGTAAAAATAGACGGTTCTTAACTTCAGACACATTGCTTTTTGTTATGTAAGTATGATTGTCTTGAAAACTACCATGAGCTAAATAAATTTCAAGAAACATATTTATCCAGCTACCTTCATTCTTCAATTCCAAATTGTGCCCACATCTTGAATAACCAGTGAAGTCTTTACGGACGCAGATTGCTTAGCCGCACTCATACATATTAGTGGGAGGGCCATGCATCGGCACGAATGTGTCGGCTCGACCGGAGTGATACCACGGCCTCACAGAAACCTCACAACTATAGCGTTTTATTTCACCGGTTGAGTGAGGTTACCGGAGCCCCAATCCTTCCCCTCCCCCAAAATCCCTGAACCTTTAAATCTTTTAACCCCAAAAGGTCAGCAACGCACTCGTTACTTCTCAGTTGTTGTGGGTGTCCATGGGCCGCGTTGATTGCTTACCATCAGGTTATCCGCCTGCTCGTTTACCGACCAGGCGGTAGTAGTTACAGGCCACGAATAGCGTGTAGCCTGACGGCTCCGTCTATAATCCGTATTCACACTTCTCTTTCTTTTGTTTGGGTGTTGCGATGGTAGCGTCGTACGCACTTACTCATTTTTACTTTGGGTAATTATGAAGATTTATACAATCCGGTAGTTTCCAATATAGATATAGATACTATATCTATGGTTTCCAACTAGTCAAATTCAATATTTTTATCCAAATGTCAAAAACGATACGTTTCTATGGAATTTGTTTGAAAAACTGAGTTATGACGTCATAGTTTATAGAGTCAAATAGTTTACTCATTTTTTAAAAATTGGCTTAAAAATATCTAAAATTCATTATTTTTCAATATTTTATTGCATTGAAACGTCGAATTGTATTTTGACCTAGGAAACTGCTCAATAATATAGATATAAGTAACTTACCATTTTGTTTTATTTAGCGCAGAGGTATAAGTTCCCCTTCTGTTGTATTATGGTTGAGAGTTTGATCACCTCACGGTATTTAAATTCATTTACTCTAACATACTCACTATTTACTGTAATATACTTTTCTTTCAATTTTCTTTCAATCATAACAACTGAATGTAAACAAAAGTAGCGATTTAAAACGGAAATTAAAAAGAAGTCGAAAATATATTGGCAGGTACAAAAAATGAACCTAAATATGCTACCCCAAGCCAACGGGTCCTCGTGGGGAAGAGTACCACGACCCACTCAAGATTATTTTTACCCTGAATATAGATACCTATGCATATTAGAACACTACAATTATCTGAATAACTAGAACTTGAACTAGTTAGTCCTCATTTCAAGTGACAAGATAATAGAGAAGGAATTGTAGAATATGCAATCTTCATCCTACATTTAGTGTGGGAGAGCCGTATTATGCTTCGGCACGAATAGGTCGGCTCGACCGGAGTGATACCATGGCCTCAAAGAAAACCAGCTTGAAACCACCACAGTGTTGAGTGAGGTTACCGGAGGCCCAATCCTTCCCCTCTCCCAATACCTAAATCTCCAAGAGGAAATAAAAGGCGGAGGTATCGGAAGCAATTAAAAATTTATGAAGACCTACACCGTACCTACTACAGCTATAACCATTCTGGTGATTTTAATCGACATAGAGATAAACTTGGAGAGGAACATACTGTTACGTGCCTCGTCACGTTCCTGACTATGCGGGCTTGGGTTACGGGATTGGATGAAATGAAACACTAATACCGGTTTTCAGACTGTCTATTGCACTTAAGTTACAGCGTCCACGGAGTTAAGTTATCGGCGTTCCTCTCCAGCAGAGTCCGGCCGACTGACACAACTTTGCCGTTCACGCTGACTTAACTCACTTAACTGACTGCACTTCACTATTTCACTGCACTTCACTATTTCACTCACTTTTCTTCTTTTTCACTTCTTCCTTTTCTTCCGAATCGCTTTAGACTTAGAACTCAACTGCCAGCGGTGAGCCGCAGTTCCGCTTATATACCCCCGGTCAAGTTCTGGAACATTCAATTTCGTTATTCTTTTTGATCGTCATGCCTCCAGAACCTTCCAATAATTTCGTTATTCATTTTTATTTATTCTCCTTCTCGCTCTTTAATTTTTCATTTCTTTTACACAATAATTCCAGAAAGTTCGACAAAACTTCCATCAACTAAAAAACTTCATGTTTACGGCGGGACACGAACTCGGGGTCTCTGTGGTGTAATCCACACGCCTTACCAATTACACCAACTCGTATTGACAATTCACGACGAAATTTACAATCTCTAGGCAACGTTTGACAACCATCCATTGACGTCATGATGTCAAAGAGTTTGAACCACTTTTCCGTCACACTGCCCCCCTCTTAGATTCGCTCGTCCCGAGCATCGTTGCTGCCGTAATACCTCGCCAACCTGTCTATATGGACAATTTTCAAAGGGCTCCTTGAAGTCTTCCGAATTCTGTAAGTAATGTCATTGATCTTTGTGACTATCTCATAAGGACCTTCCCAACTCGGTTGCAGCTTCGGAGATTTTCCCTTCCTTCTGACTGGATTATGAAGCCAGACCAATGACCCCTCTTCAAACCCAACAGAATTGGCTCGTCGATCATAGCGCGTCTTTGCGCGATCACTAGCTTGAAGACCGGCCTCCCTGATCTGCTCATAAATGTCCAACATTTTTGCCCTTAACTCGCTTATGTAATCGCTAAACTCGGTGCGAGAGTCACCAGGTGGACAGCCCGATACAAGATCTGCCGGTAATCTCAATTCCCTTCCAAAATTTGCAAATGCAGGCGTCTTTGCGGTACTTTCATGTACAGCAGTCCGATAGGCAAGCAAGAAGAGAGGTATGTAAGTGTCCCAATCTCTCTGATGGCTGTCAACCACCTTTGCTAAGTGTCGCTCCAATGTTTGGTTGAAGCGTTCGACCATTCCATCTGACTGTGGATGATAAGGGGTCGTTCGAGTCTTATGGATTCCCAAAAGCTTACAAGTTTCCTGGAAAACTTGGGATTCAAAGTTCCGTCCTTGATCACTGTGCATCTCCAAGGGCACTCCGAATCGGGTGAATACCTCGTTTACCAACTTCGTGGCTACAGTTACTGCCTCTTGATTCGGTATGGCAAAGACCTCCGGCCATTTTGTAAAATAATCCATAACCACTAAAACGTAGCGATTGCCCGAATCAGTGATTGGAAATGGTCCAGCGATGTCTAAGGCTATTCTCTCCCAAGGCATACCAACATTGTAGATTTTCATCGCCCCTCTGCTTCTTGTTTGTGGACCCTTGACAGCTGCACAACTAGTGCATTTCCGGCACCAATCTTCGACGTCATATTTGCAATGCAACCAATAAAACCTCTCCTTGATCTTCACCAAAGTCCTCCTAATTCCCAAATGTCCTCCAGAAGATCCATCATGGAACGCTTTTAATACATCCCTTATTTTTGAACGAGGCACCACCAATTGCAAATGCTCGTCCTTGCCGTTTGTTGATTCCCATTTCCTGCACAGAAGTCCGTTATGCAGCGTAAGGCTTTTCCACTGTGCCCATAAACCTTTCGTTACCGCGCTATATTGGGCGACGTCACTCCAACTTGGCTTGTTACCACTTCGTAGCCACTCCAGTATTGGTTTGATATCTGCATCTCTTTCCTGTTCTAATTTCATCGCATCGTCTCCCCATGCCTCGTCAACAGTATCAGTCCTTATCACCTTAAGAAAAGCAGTTTCCTTCTTGGCACAATGCTTGCAATCTTCCACGCATGGGCGTCTCGATAATGCATCTGCGTTGCCATGAATTCTTCCGCCGCGATGTTCGATTTCAAAGTCAAATTCCTGAAGTTGTTCCAACCATCTGGCTACTTGGCCTTCGGGATCCTTAAACTGAAGCAGCCATTTCAAAGCAGCGTGATCAGTTCTGATCAAAAATTTCCGTCCCAGTAAATACTTCTTGAAATGGTGCAGAGTTTTGACTACGGCCAGCAATTCCCTCCTGGTCACGCAATAATTCTTCTCCGGCTTGGATAGTGACTTGCTGAAGTAAGCAATAACCTTCTCCTGCTCACCATCGCGTTGTGAAAGGACACCTCCTATTCCAATATTGCTGGCATCCGTATCAACTACGAATATTCCTTTCGCGCTGGGGTATCCGAGAATTGGTGTGTTACAAAGCCGTTCTTTTAGTTCTCGAAAGGCTTGCTCACAATCCTCGTCCCAGATAAAGGCACGTTTCTCCTCTGTCAATCGATGCAAAGGCTTGGCAATGTCCGAGAATCCTTTCACAAACCGCCGATAATACGAGCACAATCCAAGAAATGCCCGAACTTGCGTTTTGTCTTTAGGTGTCGGCCATTCCTTAACAGCGGCAGTCTTGGCTGGATCAGTCTCAATTCCTCTCTCAGAAATAACATGTCCTAGATAATTCACTTCGCGCTTGAAGAAAGAGCATTTCTTTGGACTCAACTTTAAATTTGCTCCACGCAGCTTATCGAGTACCTTTTCCAATTTCCTTAGATGATCGTCAAAATCCCGTCCAACAATGATGATGTCATCGAGGTAAACTAGGCAGGTTTCGCCCAGCAGTCCCGCCAGCACCTGTTCCATCAAACGCTCAAAGGTTGCCGGTGCATTGCATAATCCAAATGGCATCACCTTAAATTGCCAGAGTCCCTTCCCAGTTGAGAATGCGGTCTTTTCCTTGTCCTTGGGATCCAAATCCACCTGCCAATAGCCGCTTTTCAGATCGAGCGTTGAAAACCATTTCATGCCACTCAGTGTGTCAAGTGTGTCATCGATTCTTGGTAACGGGTAGCTATCCTTCTTGGTTACATCATTCAATCGTCGATAGTCTACGCAAAACCTCGTTGAACCATCTTTCTTCTTGACAAGCACGACAGGTGAACACCAAGGGCTAGAAGAGGGCTCTATCACGTCATTTTTCCTCATATCGTCAATCATTTCTTCAACCTCTTTCTCACGAGCAAATGGTATGCGTCTGGGCCTTTGACGAATTGGCATTGTATCACCTGTGTTTATTTTATGCTTCACCAAATCAGTTCGGCCAATATCACCATCGCTTCTTGAAAACACATCAGAGAATCGAAGGAGTAAATTTCTAGCTTTCATAGTCTCCACTTTTGTCAGACTTTTGTTTTCGTCTAAGATTTTCGTTACAAAGTCTATTCCCGTACTGTCCTTCTTCACAAGATTCTCCGAGCATTTTCTTATCCAGGCCACTTCTTCCAAAACGCCCACAGGCTCTCCTTCTTCAATCGTAATTTTTGAATCACTGAAGTTGAATACCGGAATGCGGTTGACATCAGATGACCCCACGACAGTCCTTGCCGGTAGCCATGAGTTTACGTGTTCCGATTTATCAATCACAGCGCACCTTCGAGGTAAACTTCCTTCACTCCTCCTAGGTAATGCGATTGGTACGAGAGTCTGTGTTTTTGGTTCAAGAACAGTTCTTCTTAAACAGCAAACTTTTCCCAGGGTTCCACCCTTCATCGGAATTTCCTCAGTTCCACATAGTAATACTCCAGATTTTAAGTCGATGTTACACTGGTGCCCTTGCAGGAAGTCAAGTCCCAGGATGCAGTCATCCAGAATTTTGGCCACAATAACCTCATGTCGATAAACACGTTCCCCAATTTTGATTGTTACGTGCAGTTTTCCACTTATCGGTATCCACTGGCCGGTAGCTGATTTCATTCGTAGGCCAACAATTGGTTTAACGTGTTTCCTGATGTTTTGCCCGAGCAGCCGAACATCTATCACCGTCCTTGAAGCTCCAGTATCTAATGTTAGCTGACTGTTTTTCCCATTTACTTGACCGTCTATCACCAGAGTATTTCCATCGTTAGTTTGCTTGATGTAGATTGTTGGGGTTATTCCACTACCGGCCAGCGCCCACCCCGCAGCCCTGGCTGGAATTAGTTTCCCTGCTGGTCAGAAGTTGAGACCGCCGCGTCCTGGCGGTTCACCTTCTTCGGGCAGTTGCTCCGCATGTGCCCACGCTCTCCGCATCCATAGCACATGAAGTTCCGACGGCGTGGAGGTACCTGCTCCGTAGTCGTCATTTCCCGCAGACATAAGGTACGGGAGTTACCACGCACAGCTTCCACTTCCAATGCATGGGCCAGAGCTTCTTTCATGTTCTTGTGATGGCCCAGATGAACAGCAGCTCGTACTTCGGGGTCCCGAATACCGTCAATGAACGCTTGGAGAAGCGTGCCTTCAATCATTGACGGAGTCGACCGGAAAGCTCGACGCACAAGTTTCTCGATTTCCACGGACCATTGCTGTAGGCTCTCATTAGCACGCTGAGTACGCTCTTTTAATTGCGCTCTGTACACGTGCTCGAGGTGGCTGTCTCCAAAACGTGCCTCAAGTGCGTCGAGGAGGGCACTTAAGCTGAGATCCCCACTTGCGCCGATAGCTTCCAGCACTGAAAGCGCTTGATCACGGAGGGCCAGGGTGAGGGCTGACTGTGCTTCCTTCTGAGTCCAACCATAAGCCTCCATAAGTGTCTCAAACTGTAGCTTGAACGCGTTCCAGGATGTTGTTCCGTCGTAATGGGGAATCTTGAGCCCTTTCGTTGCGCTTGAGGCCACACTTGGGGCGTCAAAAACGGCTGCAAGACGGCTTCGGCTCTTCAAAGGGCTTGGGCTTGTCACTTCCTGCTTGATTTTGGAGATCTCTTCTTTCACTCTCTCCTCTATCGCCATGACGCGATGTTCCAACTTGCCTAACCCTTCCTCCACTTCTTGTACCCGTTCGACAGCCTTTTGCAGTCCCTTCGTGAAATCCTTATGCATCTCTTCCAAGCGACGCGCTTGCTCCTCTTGGCGGCGAGCTTGATCTTCTTTCAGCTCCCGTAGCTGTTCCGCCTGACAGCGTGCTTGCTCCCGAAGCTGTTCTGCCTGACAGCGTGCTTGCTCCCGAAGCTGTTCTGCCTGACAGCGTGCTTGCTCTTCTTGGCGGCGCGCTTGCTCTTCTTGGCGGCGCGCTTGCTCTTCTTTCAGCTCCCGCAGCTGTTCTGCCTGACAGCGTGCTTGCTCTTCTTGGCGGCGCGCTTGATCTTCTTGGCGGCGCGCTTGCTCTTCTTGGCGGCGCGCTTGCTCTGCCATCATGTGCTGCAGCTGTAGCAGAAGATCCACCTGCACAGGCTTGGCTTCTGCATCGCTGGTTTGAGCTGCAGCACCCTCTTCCCTCACACGCTGCGCTTCTGACATTGAACGGGTACTCACTCCTCTTACGTCCTGCGGCACTAGCGGCATTTTTATCCAATCCCACTTCTGACACCAAATGTTACGTGCCTCGTCACGTTCCTGACTATGCGGGCTTGGGTTACGGGATTGGATGAAATGAAACACTAATACCGGTTTTCAGACTGTCTATTGCACTTAAGTTACAGCGTCCACGGAGTTAAGTTATCGGCGTTCCTCTCCAGCAGAGTCCGGCCGACTGACACAACTTTGCCGTTCACGCTGACTTAACTCACTTAACTGACTGCACTTCACTATTTCACTGCACTTCACTATTTCACTCACTTTTCTTCTTTTTCACTTCTTCCTTTTCTTCCGAATCGCTTTAGACTTAGAACTCAACTGCCAGCGGTGAGCCGCAGTTCCGCTTATATACCCCCGGTCAAGTTCTGGAACATTCAATTTCGTTATTCTTTTTGATCGTCATGCCTCCAGAACCTTCCAATAATTTCGTTATTCATTTTTATTTATTCTCCTTCTCGCTCTTTAATTTTTCATTTCTTTTACACAATAATTCCAGAAAGTTCGACAAAACTTCCATCAACTAAAAAACTTCATGTTTACGGCGGGACACGAACTCGGGGTCTCTGTGGTGTAATCCACACGCCTTACCAATTACACCAACTCGTATTGACAATTCACGACGAAATTTACAATCTCTAGGCAACGTTTGACAACCATCCATTGACGTCATGATGTCAAAGAGTTTGAACCACTTTTCCGTCACAATACATTAGAAAAATAACATATCTAGCAGTACCTATTGGTAAAAAAGTATTAATTAATGATTGAAGTTATAACAATCAGTTTCAGCTTATATAACAAAAACAAAATAATGAAGTGAGTTCGACTTTGTCATGACCAACAAGCAACAAATAACAAGAACTTTCATGACGTACCTAGCTATGGATTGTATACGACTTAAGTTTTTAACCGACTTCCAAAAAGGAGGAGGTTCTCAATTCTTAGGAGTACCTATCTACGTATAAAGATAGCCTTTTCATTTTAAAACTCTTGTGACTAAAAAACGTTATTTCTCAGCTGGTTTAAAATATTAAGAGTTTCGGAATATTTATTAACATTATTACATAACCCGTGGAATTTCTATGCAAAAAAACAAAGGTACCAATCGGTAGTTTACCTATCGTATGGCCTTTTGCAGATCTCCGACTATCGTTCTACCGAATTTTACTCGTATCGGTTAAGATGTAGACGAAGAAGTAGAAGAGACAGACCAAAGAGTATCTACGTTGAGACAGGCGGCGTTACTATCACATTTTTAGTATTAGCTTAGATTAAGTCTAGATTTACCACATATTTTTGAAGTCTTAGGCTAAGAACTCACGGAGCGATTTTCGCCCGCGTCCGCTGCGATTGCGGGCCCGCAGCTTCTGTAGAATTCAAATATTTATATAAAAAATTAAAGCACATTTCACGACGCGTTTTACGCCCGCGGTGTACGCGGTTGTATGCGGCTCCCGCTGTACCGGCGGGCAACTAGTAGAATCGCGCGGGCCGCGGTTACCCGCAGCCACGGCGGGTGGCACCCGCTCGCTTTGCGATCGGTTGGCGGGCGACCGCGGGGGCCGGCGGGTCTTCTGTGAAGTAAATATAACGCAACGGCTCGTTTCTGGTGTGTGTCCATGGCGGTCTGGACCTCATCTGATCATTAACCGCCCGTCTTGCAATCTTGCGATCATAGCCTTAGGCTAAGAACTCACGGAGCGATTGTGAACCGTGCCCGCCGCGGTAGTGGAACTGCGGTTTTATTTCCAAACTCACGAGACCGGTTATTTGCGCGGTTACACAGCCGCCGCGGTTGCGATCATCGCCCGCAAACGTGGCGGGCGATGATCGCAAGATTGCAAGGCACACTAGAATCGAGCCGTTGCGTTATATTTACTTCACAGAAGATCCGCCGGCCCCCGCGGTCGCTCGCTAACCGATCGCAAAGCGCGCGGGTGCCACCCGCCGAGGCTGCGGGTAACTGCGGCCCGCGCGATTCTACTAGTTGCCCGCCGGTACAGCGGGAGCCGCATACAACCGCGTTCACCGCGGGCGTAAAACGCGTCGTGAAATGTGCTTTAATTTTTTATATAAATTTTTGAATTCTACAGAAGCTGCGGGCCCGCAACCGCGGCGGACGCGGGCGAAAATCGCTCCGTGAGTTCTTAGCCTCAGAGTATTTTCTTTATTGGGTAGGTAGGTAGTACAAAAAACCAATAACCTTATTCAAACAATTACCAGATTGATAAAACGTCCTAGATTTATTTATTATGAATTAGGTATCTTAGTAAGTACCTACTGATTTTTAGTTTAATATTTTTTATTGATTTTAGTTCTTACAAAGATCAACAACTTTGAAACTTTTTAAATCCCAAACCAAATGCTTTATTCTTTATGCTTTATTTACGTCATTGTAAAGTTTCGAAGAAATATTAGTCAAACATTTAAAAAATAAAAAATATATTTAAAGTACCTACCGATTTAAATTGAAAGGAATATTGATTTCAACCCGAGCAAATAGAAAACTTTCTGCACTTTTAACCCGGATAAGTATTTAATGGATTGTAATAAAATAAAACCTAATTTTAATCAATTTTCGAAGAGAATATTTAATTTTATTAAAATTTCAAATAGATTAGACAAAGGAATCACTTTATTTCAAACAAATTGGTCCCATTTTCATCCTCTTGCGACTTGCCAATGAAAGAGAAAAGAAAAATATAATAATATAGGTCCTACCTACCTAACTATTAAGAGTTGTTGGGCATAAACATGTTACCTATATGGTAACACTAACAGAAAATCTAAAAAGCCGGACTCGGACTGCCGGTCCTGAGCAATCAAATCTCAATTTTCCGACCTTCCATTGTCGTGGAAACTGGTTTCACATGTACCAGTGTTGAAGCCGGCCGAGAGCCCCTATGGTCTAATTTCTCTTTGAGGAGTGGCTTGAGAGACGCCACGGCGTCCTCACCTTCCACCTGACACAGGTGCTTACCGGGCACGGCAGCTTCGGTAGGTTACTGTTTCGGATCTGACGGGAGGAAACGTCCGAGTATCGTCAATGTGAGGACCACCCTGAGGACACGATGGAGCATTCGGTGGCGGTGTGCCCTGCTTGAGCTGAGCACCTCCTTGTCCTCCGGGAAGTGATCGGCAGCGGCGACCTCTCGCACCCGGCCTTAGTCGAGACCCTGGTGTGTAGTGAGTGGAGCTGGGAAACCGTCTCCTCTTTCTGTGAAGTAGTTATTCTCGCAAAGAAGGAGGCGAACCGCGTCAGGCAGCTATCTTCCTCTTTCTAACGCTCTAGCTAGTGCAGTAGGCGACACTCCAAGCGTCGGGGATCGAGAGACGATCTCCGGCTCGGCGGGGCAAGCGCAATGAGGCACCGTGGCCTCGGCCTAGAGCAGGAGAAGGAACGGGGCAATTTGCAGTCATTAAGAGTCTGGCACTCCCTCCCGCCCTGGACGTAATGGCCATTTAATGATTCCCCACACATAAAAAAACTGGTCATAGTTCAGTTAGGTCACTGCTTCTAAAATTACCTAGTAAACTGTCCTTTTTTTGGGCCATTATTGCAGCTCCAAGCATACGTTTTTCAACTTGTATGAGTTGTATGGCAAAAATGGACGTGTTTCACCGGATGAGTGAGATTTTCCTCCCTTGGCAACGCACTTGTAATTATAATTCTTTTTATCAAATGGCTTTTCTCGCCCTGGTTTATGTGTTGCTCTGTGACAACGGGCGGCATGCGTCGGTTGCTTACACACCCACAATTATTATTTGTTAGATTAGTAGTTAAACCTAAACTAAGAATTTTTTATGAAATCAAACTACGAGACCGTTGCTAGTCGCACTTGCGTCCAATGCTCTCGATTAACGAGGCACACGATTAGGTATGGATGAAACCATAACCAAACCAACCATTTGATGTAGATAGCTGAGGTAGATAGTGGAAATTTTTTCCTGTACGTCTACAAAAATTGCGGCGCAAGCGCAGTAAGGTACTGTGGCCTGGGCCTGGAGCAGGAGAAGAAACGGGGGATTTTAAAGTCTGTTACTCCTTCTCGCCTCACCCTGGACGAGAGAAGTCGACCTCTAACTGCAAGAGTTAATGATTTTCCCCTCTTAAAAAAACCCAAACATGGAATTACAATCTGTGGATCACACATATGTCGTTATGAGTGGAAATTGAACCTGCGACTTTTTACGTAGCTGGTAGCAGTCAGTTGTCCAGCCACAATACACGAGTGTTTTTTTACTATGCCTACTTTTAAATAGATACTTTCGACAATGTATTGATGAGAAATATCGTCTGACGTCATGATTAAGTTCATTTTAATTTTTGCGGTGATTTAGCTAGCTCTCTCATCTAGATAACCTTACGAAATGTTGTTTAAAATTAAATTAAAGGGCTTTTTATACGACTAATAGAAATAGGTGTATACGACCAATCCCATAGGAATTAACCATACACTTAATCTGCAAAATCTATACTTACTAATTCTTTCACTGATAGATAGCTACAAGGTTTCTGAGTGCTATAGGCTATAAAACATCACGCTACGATTAAATGGAGCTGAGCAGCGGGTGAAACCGCAGGAGAGTAGCTAGTATTACGTATATTGATTGAAATATCGGAACACCTTTAAATTCATTGTCTTGAAGGTCTGTTTCTAACAAACTCCTTTAACTTTTCCTATACTTACCAAACCATACCTCGAATATTAATGCTGCTGTGGTTGGGCAACTAGCGTTTCTGCATTGTGTTGCAAGCCCAACTTCCTTGATCAATTTTATGTATGTATGACACATTCACGACATGGAAGAAAATCTTAGTGTGGTGGCCATGCCGTTTGTAAAGCATGGTGATTAATGGTACACATGGCAAACACAAAAAGGTTGTTGTGTGTGATGTTATAAACCATCATAATAGAGCTCTGTGTACTTACTCTTCACTAAGACTAGTTCCTATGTACCTCTGTTTCTGTATTTGTTATCTATTTACTGCATGTGTGATGTGTATAAATAAATAAAACTATAATTTCAGCCAGCAAATGTTTGCTTTCTTTTCTAACCAGGTGAAAATAGGAGAACTTTATGTAGTATTTTGAAACGTAGAAAGCTGATGTTGAAATTTGCAACTCACTGGTTCGCATTATGACACATCTGGTATCCACACTTTATGGTTAAATTTGATATTTATTTTACTTATACAAAAACATACCTTGTTTATGTTCAAGTTATACATTTATTTCTACTCAGTCAATGTAAATATTAAAGGTCGCTAGGATATGGGCCTAACGGTCAAATTAAACAGCCATTATTTGGATAAGACTGACCTAAACTAATTATTTCTATTATTGGTTTTAACTTAATATGTATCATTAATTATTGATAACAGCATAAACAATTACATCTTAATGAATTACTTCTTCAAACCCCCAAGATAATGCCAGCTTGCCACATCCTATTGTTATCCTATATTGTCCCGAATTGCCACAATTGAAAGGTTAATTTAAATGCTGATGTTATCAATCTTAGTTTCCAAAATAAAATTCAATTCAGGATTTTTTATTTCAAATGGTCTCGTTGTTTAGAGGATTGAGGAATTGGCTGTTTGTATTGTAAAATAATAATTTTTAATGTTAAATTATTTAATAAATCTAGGTTTTTCACATGAACTCAAGGTAAAATTATATAATATATATAAAGGTAACAGAATATAATACTATCTTAATGTTATTTTGATCTGAAGTTGAAAAGGATTTGAAAATAGTAACACAACAATTTGAAGAATAGAGATTCATAACACAAGTCTATTATGAACCATAAGAATATTAGAATGTTTCATCATTCTAGTGTTAAACATATTGAGACCAAATTGCATAGTGCATAGAGTCATGTTTTAAATGATTATAATATACAATGGTATGGCTCATCTTCTGGCACAAAAGTTGCTTGCTGTGCCAATATTTGAAACAATAAAAATACTTATATTTATCAGTGATCTGAATCTGTTTTACTATTATTCTGAAAGAAGACAGGCCAAACATGATATATTTAACAAGGGAAAGTACAAAATAATAGATATGAAGTGTTGTTGATATAATTATTTAATAAGAAGGTATGTACATTCCTTATTTTAATTTCTCATCTGCTCTACAAATGGGATCAATTCAAGGAATGTTGCACAATAATTTAACTATTATTTCATTTTAGTGACAATTAACAGAATTATTGAAATGAGGATTTATCAATTTTGTTATTATAATGCAATTGTTTTACAAAACCTTACATGGTATGGATAAATACTGAGTGTCTAAAAGATTTAGACATTTATTCACAATGTAGGTATGTATGTGAAATAATTTTGAGAACTAAATGTATAAAATCACAAAGTCATGTTTATTCATAACAGCAAAACAAATTTACATAGACTTACTATAGACATAATTAGTGCTAATTTTTATATAGCATCTACCGCATCAGCTTCATCTTCTGAACTGACCTCATCTCCAAATTCAATGTCCTCATCCAGACCATCCACAGAATAGACCACTGTCTCATTGATTCGAACTGTCTCTGGGAATTCTCCATACGTCTTCAGATTCCTAGCTTCATCTGGAGTATACTTCAAGATAACATCAGCCTTCGCATCTTGGTAATCTCGCAAACCTATTAGTATAATGTCACCTTGGTTTATCCAAACTTTTTTTCGTAATTTCCCTCGGATATGACAAAGACGTTTTATGCCATCAAAGCACATGGCCTCCAGGCGGCCATTACCGAGCATCTTTGTGACTTGGGCGTACTCCTGTCCGTCTTCCTTGAAGACCAGCTCACGTTTTTCTGTTTCATTTTCATTCTTTCCTCTCCTCCTGTTTTTACCTCCTTTTCCTTTATTCTTCGGCATAATTTATATAATTTTTACTACAAACATACAGCAACACTACAAAAATCACACAAATTTGCTCTAGACAGGTTCGTTTGACAGACACTTTTTTAACCTGCTTCGTTTCGTGCTGCGTTGCAACTAGTGCAGCCCACAGATTAAAATATAGTTGACCAGAGTTATGGTAGACGAATCGAGAATATTTTAGTCGATTAAAATTTAAATTAGTAGTATTTTTTGCAGATTATAGTATTTTAGTTTCTTTATAATAAAATATAATTGATATAAAGTTGAAGCTGGAATGCGAAATTATTTTTTTCGTTAGCTATACAAGACACTATGATTATACAATACATAATGTTTGCTGTTACAATTTTATTTGTACACCCTCATGAGCCTGCAATATTTATATAGTTTATTTTAGACAAGGAAACATTAATTTGTACTTAAAGCTTCATATTTGAGATTAGAGTGACAAATTGTGTGGCCTGTTGTGTCGCGACAGAACCCGATTGCTTGCTGTTGACACTTGACAGCACGCAACACGACACACCTGTATCTTTAGGGGGCTTCATGAACATTTTGTTATTAGTTAGTACCGTTACCGCTAGAGGCCCTTGCATATTCGACAATCGTTTACTTGACCATAGACTATGGTCAATGGTAAACATTTGACAGATAGAATATAAACATAGCTCCACAGTCTTGTTGGCGCCAAATTCGAAACGAATTAAAGTAGGTAGGAAGTTATATAGATGCTAGCTATAATTTGCAAAATTAAGGTGACGAAATCTATGGAAATTGATTGCATTTTTTATTGTTTTGCAAAAAACTTTATAATTATGTAAGTGACCATATAGGTACGATAGTTTTTATTTTTTAGTAGGTGCATGATACTAAACTTATGACGGAGATATCGTTCACATTTTCGTTCTAACCATTAAATCCATTCAGACATTGAATTTTATGTTTGTAAAGATGTACTTCATGACAGTAAAAGGTAATAAGAAGGATCATTGTAAAAATTTCCATCTCATTCCAAGAATTACAGATTTTCCAAACTACTTATTCTATGTCTCTTTACTTGTAAAGTAAAGTAAAGTAATCTTTATTGTGTTGATTGTGTTGGTTACAGGTGTTATACATATTTATAGTGGTATACAGTACAACAATCAACCCTTTTGGGCATACAATAATCAAGGCCCATTTGGGCTGGTACATTATTAATTTAAACAAAATTACAAGTAAACAACAAAAAATATATAAAAGTTATTATTAAATATTAGAAGTTTTGATATTATTTATGACATCTAAAATTCATTCACATTACTTATTTTCTAAAAAAACATTAATTGCATAATAACACTTTTGTGCCAGCCATTCCTTTATTTTTACTTTAAACAATCTTAATTTAAGTTCTCTGATAATTTGGGATATTTTATTATAGATTTTTATACACATAAACATACAATTTGTGTGATACAGAGTGGTTCTGCATTTTGGTACAACAATCTTACTGGGATCTCTTTTGCTGAATGCACTGTTTTCTGAGACTTTCGAATAATTGTGGATGATTTCTTACGAAGAGACCAACTTCAATGATGTATAAGGAAAAAATGGTGAGTATTTTAGTTGTCTGAAATAGGGGTTTGCTAGAATCAAAGGGACCGGCATTACACATTGCTCTTAAACAGCGTTTCTGTGCCAGGAAAACAGTTCGTTCGTTTATTATGGTTGAGTTGCCCCATAGTAATAAACCATATCGTAAAACTGATCCTATATAACCATGGTAAGCAGCAATTGCTGTGGATTGTGTAGCAGTTTTGTTAAGCTGTCTTAGAACGTAAACAAATTCGTTAAGTTTTGAACATACATAATGTATATGAGACTTCCAATTGCATAAAAACTATATTTTATTGTATAAAAACTAATTCAAATGATAGTTTACGAGATTTCCCGCCAGAGGCGCTGTTATTGACTTCAAAGCTTTCTAATTTTGTACGAGTACGGCAGAACACGAATAGATTTACTGTACGTAATTTTCTAAACCCCCGGTAGGTATTAAATGAATGAATTTCTGGTATATTTTTAGATAGATTCTTTTCGACGCATTTGGGTTTTACCACCTGCATACTTTAGGTACTTATGGTTCTAATTCGTAGTTATCTAATTTAGTTAAATGAACTGTACCTAATTTTGGCTGTAGCAGTCGCAATTACCTTTTAAAAACCTACCTCGTCTAACGGAAAATGCTAAGAGTCTATAATTTTTATTTCATCGGTATGTATGTGACTACTTAAGTCGGTATTTCTTATTTATTTGTTCTCGCCTTACGCGGCCAATGATATTTATTTTTTATCTATAAAAACATGTATAAATTTATAGTTAAATTTAAGCAATACCTACGATAGTTTCCGAGGTTAATTTTATACTTATACAGAGATGTCAAAAGCTTGAGACTAACATACTCACATGAAGACGTCTTGCTTGAATGTTTTTTGCTAAAAAGAGTAACTATTGCTGAACGAATAACATTAAAATTGAGCAAATTTTCAGAGCAACTAAACGAATTAAAACGTTGCCCCACACTTACAATTACCATTTTTTTATAATTTGAAATTGTTATAATTTGATGCTATATTTGATACCACGGACTCACATAAAACCGGGGTGAACCACCCACAGCGTTGTATTTCGCCGTGTGAGTGAGACTACCGGACCCAATTGTTCCGCTCACCTAGTCCCTGCCCAAACTCTAAATCTCCATAATCCCAAACGGTCGTAACTTCTATGTTGTGCAGGCGTCCATGGCCGGGGCTGATTGCTTACCATCAGGTAACCCGCCTGCTTGTTTGCCGTCCCATCACAAAAAAACACACATCACACCCAGAGGCTACACCAGAAATAATAATTAGTGGATCAAAGAGTTGTTTCGTAAGAGAATCAAATACGCCAATTGTACCATATTGTCTGAATTAGGTACGGTACGGTAAGTCTCAATATACACAAAAAATGTTATTCCGAAAATGAAATTGTCATTCTAATGCACTTGATCGTCTACAAAATCGACAGTTGACAACGATTTTTCACATAACCATAACTAAAGTTCCTTCGAAGTTTTTTTAGGTATATCCTAATTACAATTCACACTACACCGTTCACACCAAAACCAATGGTTGTAAAAGGTAGATACAAAACTCATTTCGTGGCGAGAAACGGAATTTCGTATGTTAAATATATGTAACACCTCCACCACATGACCATTCTTTAAAGTTGGCAATAGAATATTAATTTGAACAAGACCTCGAATTACGGAACGGAGAAGTAAGTCTGGTAAATCAGTGTCATAAGTTGATAGAAAAATCTTCTTAAATATCCTTATAATTACATCCGATAATAACTATGAAATTATGCAACAATATTCTACAGAAACAAGTTGCCTGTAGTTTTCATTTGACATATAAGTACGAGTATAATATGGAATTGACTAATAGTTTAAATCACTTTGAACCTACTCATATGGGGTTGACAGTAACGTAAGAGGAAACCGAATATCATACATGTTAAAAAAATAGCTAGCTTCTTTCGTTACCTTTCTTTGAAAATACACTTTAGTTTTTTCTCTTTTCTCGTGCGTTTACAAACATATAATTGCATACACATCACACCCAATCCTGAGCAACCAACAATTTGCGGTTTGCACAAAGAAATGCTCCATAGGGAACCTAACCCGCGACAAGTTGCACGGCAGCCGGTTGCTCCGCCACCCATTCGTCCAAATTGCAAATAATCTCAGTTTATGCGACAAAAAAAATTTATTTACATTGTGGAATGAAAAAAACTGCTCCTCCTCTCACCGCCATTGGTGTTACAACGTACTTAATATGCACCTATACCTACATATATCATTTGTATAGGTCTACACTTTGCTTACTTTTGTCATCACTTATTACGTAATTATTTCTAATTAAATAAAAATGAATCAATTTTCGTCATAACGAAACATACTTACATAGCAACTATACAGCAACCAGCTTCTGCCAGGGGATTTGCTTTGATAACTGGCTAAGAAGTAACAGTTGATGCGTTATTCCAGGTTTTGATCAATTTAGCCATTCACATCCGTTTAGTAGTTTTTACGTGGAAAAGTAACCAACATCCATCCAGTTTTAAAAATTTGTAGGATAGCTAGGCATGTATGTGTTGCCCTGCTCTAGTGCTGTTATGCCAAGGCGTAGTTTAAATTCGTATATTTAGCGATAGGTAGTAGGTAAAAAGTGTTGGCTTGCAGTATGGCAAGCGTGCAGTCGGGTCGGCGGCTAGGGAGGTTGGGAGGTTTGTAAGGGTGAGGCCAGACGGCGAATGAACTGCAGAAAGGGTTAACGTTCGCTTCCCCTGCAGCACCGCCTGTGCTCGCCGCCCACGGTCTGTGCCACCGATACCTACCTAACTACCTCTGCACATAGCACTGGCTTTGCTGGAAAAATAACTATGACGTAGATATATAATATCTCCAACGAAAAATATGTAAGCGTTTAAAGTTATTATAATTATTAAATGGACTTTTTCGTGCTTTTATAGCTTACTTTATCAACTTTCACGCAGTTCTTAACTGATACTTAGCTAAAAGAATTATTTAGTAACTAACAATTATTTAATTTACATGACAAGTCTATTACTTGTCATGTAAATATTTTATACTTTATGTAAGGCTTTTGTGAAACGATATCGTATAGGACTACAACTTATACACAGCAAGTAAGTACTATAACTTCTACTTATCTTCAATTCTAGTAACATTTTGATTGCTCAAGATAAACGAACCCCTAATACTTAATATTTAGATGTAGTTGCGAATACTAGGCAACTGTTAATTATTATACTTGGATAAAAATATTCTACGAAGGCTATTGGTATGCGATGTTTAGCACAAACCAACGTATGTACAAACGCATTTCCGTATTCCAAATTCGTCATTACTACGAGATGTGCTACGGCGTAGCAGTACCGTATAGCAGACTGTCATAACTAAAGTTCATATTTTAAACGTGTAATGGAGATTTAACTAGATGCGAAATTAATTCTTTTATACAAGTCTAAGACCGTATTTTTTTGAAATCTTAAGTACCTATACGAAAACTCTTTAGAACCAGCCTAACCTTTAGCCAACCTATTCTTTTTATGCAAATTCACCTGATGGTAAGTAATCGTTCGTAGGCTCCGCGTCAGCACCTCCTCCGTAGCACCGCTCATAGACTCTGCAACACCAGAGGTATCACGGACGTTTCTTGAATGTTTGGTATCGTATCGGTTCAGAAATACAGCCGCTTTCTACAATATTTTCCATTAGATTCATTTAATTAATATTTTTATAAGTACATGCGGCGCTTTGGCATGTATGTTACATTGCAATAGTAGTGAGTGTCGTGTATTACTGACACGATATTCTTACTTGTGAATTTATACAAGCTTACTTATTAGTAAATATACGTACGTTCAAATGAATGAACCTTTAATTTAATATTTGATGATCTTCTTAGTGTGGAAGAGCCAAGCTTCAGCACGAATGGGTCGGCTCGACCGGAGTGATATCACGGCTATACAGAAAACCGGCGCGAAATAACTATAGCATCGTATTTCGCCGTGAGTTAGGTTACCGAAGGCCCCATCCTTCTTCCCCTGAGACGTTGCGGGTATCCTTTTACATAAAAACTCTAACTTTTGTTTGTCTTTTACATTTGTCTATTTACTATGTTAGGTAAATAGCAATAAAAATAAAATATGTGTAGATATCAATATTATGCATAGAAACAGTATAAGATCGTTCTTTCTTTTAACTTTTGATTAGATTGCGTAATGAGGTTATCTAATCCAACAACACAAAAAAAAAATTCAACTTAAGTACCTACGTATGAATCATCATGTTTTTGATAGCAGGTACGTACTGTAAACTACGGTTACGTAACTTCTTTTCTAATCTTTCATTTCTAGGTCAACAAAACAATAAACATGTCATCGTCACGGAGGTGCTGGCTTATGGAACTCGCTTCTTGGCTAGCGCAAATGACTGACGTCGTAACTGTCACCGTGCAAATAATGTGTCCTTCCTACGTTTTTTTTAAAGTTCACTTCTACGAATCGAATGTTCCATTTAATATTTTGTGTAATAATTTATGTGTTCTTATTACAAAAACAAAAAAAATAATAAAAGTTCCAACTATAACCAGTCCCCACATAAAAAACGTGTCGATCACATTTAAATAGAAACTGATTCAAATTCAAAACACAGACGTTTTTGAGTGATAAAATTGGATGAATTCGTAAGTACAAGAAAAAATGTTTATAATGTGAGTAATACGGCATTACTTTTTATGGAATAAGAGACCACCTGATGGTAAGCAATCGGCGCCGCCCGTGGACACCTGAAACTTCTGATTAATTGCAAATGCGTGGCCTTTTTAACTTTTGTACAATACTAGGATTTTTTACCTACATTCGCGAATTCCAAGTTCGTTTGTACTTGTAAGAAATTCGTTTAAAATATTTAAAGGAAAAATCTATAAATAAATATTTAGAATTGGTGGGCATCAAAAAAGCTGAAAACGCTCGTTACTCATCAACACACCACCACCACCAAGTCAGGCGCCATCTGCCGCTGCGCGGCCGACAATTCTGCTATTACGGCACTCGTTGTTGCCGCTATAACGTTCCCCAGTATTATACAGATGTCGTGATCTGTACTGTAATTATCGATTTTTGTTTATTAATTCTACGCGCACTTTTTTTATTTATTAAATAAAGTTTAATAATAAATTTGAACGTAAGATAATATTTTTTCGCCTGTCTCAAATTAAAATTTTCAAATAGGTAGAATAATAATTGTTGAAGTTAACTGACTTCAATTCCTGAGTTGTAAAAATGTTTGTAGATTCATTAGCTTAGTCAATTTACATTACGCATTGTATTTTTTAAAAAAGTAGCTTTGCGAAGGCTGGTGATTTTTTTGTGTTGCGTCTATTGCCATATACGGGGTATAATTCCAAACTAAGAGTTTATTATTTCGAAATTTTAAATTTGAATGATAAATCCCGGATATAATTCACAGACTTACCTACTTTAGCCAAAGAGAATACACATGTGGTTATATCGTCATTGACTTTAGCAAACCCTATGTACCTACTCATAAAAACAAGACCCCCTTTTTTTTGTCAGGGAAAAATCATCCTATGTCTTCTCCCGCCGCAGGGTAAGGCGAGAGAGAGTGTCAGACTCTTACTGACTAAAAACACCCTCGTTCCTTCTCCAGCTTTGGGCCGAGGTTGCGGTGCCTCATTGCGCTTACCTCACAGCCAAGGCTGAACATCAGCCAGTCGTACAACATAATCACTCGATTAACTAGATAGGCTAATTTGTTAGTTAATTCAGTAATTTTAATTTAATTTGTTGTTTTTACGTATTATTTCATAAAATATGTCTAAATAAAGGACAATACTTCTACAACTTATATGTGTATGTGGCTTTCAATTTTTAGTTAGTTTTATGTGTTCATAGTTTAAGATTAGATAACAAACTTAGTTAAACAGTCGTTACTCTTGGCGTCCATTCTTAAAGTCATGCCTTACTGGAGATTATTTAAAAATACTGCTGTTTAAGATCACAAGGAAATATTAGGCTATAAAATTAGAATGAGAACATAAGCGTAGTTCTTACCTATACATAGTTCGATTATGCCATTTTGTTGGGTTTATAGAATGTTTATGTATCTGGTGATTATTTTATTAATTATGGAAAGAAGGTACCAGAAGAGCTTGTGATTGCTTCTAGACTTTGCCCTTATACTTAATTATCATAGATTGTAAACTGAGTAGAGATTCGCGTTTCGTGAATCCAACTCTATTTCCACTACAGCGACAGTCGCACTTGTATTGCAGTTGATGATGTAGACTAGACTTATAAATATTTTTACAAATTTTAAGCTAAAACTGTCATAACCTATATACTTTTACTAAACATTTAATAATGATTGTGATTATAATACGTAATTTAATTCGAAGTCAGTTTAGCGCTAAAATCATGGAAATTGGAGGAACCTATTTCAAGTTACATATGATTTATAATATAATAAGTGTGGGAGAGCCATGCTTCGGCACGAATGGGTCGGCTCGACCGGAGCGATACCACGGCCTCACAGAAAACCGGCGTGAAACAACTACAGTGTTGTGTTTTGCCGAGTACGTGAGGTTACCGGAGGCCACATTCTTCCCCTCCCCCAATCCCTAAATCTGTTTTTCGCGAACTAGGAATGAAACCGTGTGAGACCATAACACTAACGTTACAGCAAATTATTTTGACCTTCATTACAAACGACCTTTACTTTTTATCATCATATCGGGGCCTTGATCTTCTCACACAGATAGCACCAGCTCATAATTAGAATTTGTCAAAACACATTTGAGTATCAGTTCCGCATATGACCGGGGTTAATTATGATAATAATTTTAGTAAACGAAAACTTGGGTTCAATTCCCGGTGTTATCTGAGGTCACATGGTGTTATTTTAATAATTTAACGATGGTTCGCTGATCGTGTTTTTAATGTGTTAAGGCCTCATTAATCATCATCACCATCATCTTCAGCTCTTATTCCGAGGTGTCGGAAGACCATCCAACGATTGCTTGTGGATGGCAACTTTATCAATGTCGTTGATATCTATTTCCAGGATACAATATACTATATTTTATTAAAAACGAAGTATTGATAGGATCAAATTTTGTAATCATAAATGAAAATACTTTAGATCTTACTAAATATGTGGATTGATCACAGCAGCAACTGTGGTAGTAGCTGATAAGGCAAAAACAAACAGGTATTTTCGGTACCTATAGATCGATGCGAAGCTAGGTTTCGCTACAAACCATACTATTACGACCGCATGGTGAGTTTTTTTTATGTAATATGTCGGCAAACGAGCAGACGGATTACCTGATGGTAAGCAATTAGCGCCGCCCATGGACACTCGCAACGGAGGAGCTACGAGTGCGTTGCCGACCTTTTAGGGATTAGGGATTGAGGAATGAGGATTGGGGGAGGGGAAGGATTGGGCCTCCGGTAACCTCACTCACACGGCGAAACACAACGCTGTGGTTATTTCACGCCAGTTTTCTGTGAGGCGGTGGTATCACTCCGGTCGAGCCGACCCATTCGTGCCGAAGCATTTGCCGAAGCCGAAGAGTGCTGGTTTTGTATTTATGCGAAAAACAGAGCCTTCAAATTCGTATCTTACTTGTAACTGCTGACGTATATCTGTGCGTGTTTCGATTCGTTCTGGAAAGTGCCCCGATAATTTTCAGCTTTGATAATAAATAGGCAAAGTTACAAAAAAGACCTAACAACAAGAAGTAGAAGAGTTCGGCATCACAAATTGTATTGTTCCTAACACCATTAGGTTAACGATATTTACCAAAACATTTTGGAACAAACAGGAAGTATTGAACAAAGGCCGACTTCGCACCCTACTGAAAGTACCTAATATACCCACAACATACTTGGTGCGTAGTACATAAGATGATCCTTTCGTAACAGGGTCAGGGCACTATGTGACGGTGACAGCGCGTGCGCGTGTAAAGGTCAAGGTCAGGTGCCCTGGAAGATTTCCTCGGGGTCGTCGGCCTAGCCGCTTATTTTCAGAGGCCTGGTCCGGGACCCGCGACCTTCACCGCGTTATGACCCTAAAGCGGCACGTGTATTGCCTTGCGTAGGCGTTTACTTTATAGACCTGTGTTAGCGTTACCAACACCTATTTGATAAAGTACTTACTATTTGTCGGGTTTACTATGATCTACGTCAAAGTGGTTTGGAAGTTTATTTTTCAGTCATTTTGATTAAAGGTGCTAACATCTAAATTTCCATTTGCTTTGACATTCAGGTATAAATAGGTTCTTGGAACTTCCTTGTTGGTTTTGTGACGGGATCTACAAAAAGAACGTATTGATTAAAGTACCAAGGCTACTTCTATTACCTATGGGCTAACCGTGTCCTTGACCTCAAATCCTTGAGACGCATTCTAAAATGAATACCCAACCACTAAGAACTTATATTATTTACGTTAAGTAGCTATATTACTACAACGAATTCTGATTTTAATCTAATTTTTGGTTGCGATATATCGAAAAACAGACAAAAAATGTGACGCAGTTAGCGAAGTGAAATATCTATAGCCAAAAGGGATTCACGTTTTCGAATAATATTTTATAAAATAAATATTGTTAAAATCACGTGTTATGAGTAAGACATTGGCGATAGTAATTAAAGGACGCGAGACTAATGTATGTCTGCAATTGATTAATTTGATTTTTGGTGTTATCAAAAGTTATCATACACGTTTCTTCTCACGTGTGTTTTCATTTAAAGAGTAAATATTATGGAATGTTTTTATAGCCGTTAAGAGTAGACTGCGAAGATAGCTTATTAAGAGTCACGTTTTGGGATAAACATCGAATTGTGTCACATTTGTATCAGCTATACCTATACTATAATCTCTTTTTGTTCTCAGATGTAGAACAATTGAACTCGTGTACTTATCTAACAATCAGTCAAGTTTTGGGCAGGATGAGGCCTTTGGTAACCTCATTCTACAGAATGCTGTGGTTGTTTCACGCCCGTTTTCTGCGAGGACGTGATATCACTTCGGTCGAGCCGCCCCATTCGTGCCGAAGGATGGCTCTCCCACACAACTTAAGTGCAAACATTTTTGTAATACGCAGAAAACTTTTGCACTGTCATTAGTATGGTTATGAGTAGAAGCATGTTAAAGATACAGAGTTCCCTTTTCATTTGTAAATTATATATACTTAAATAACTCCTTTTATACAGACAATTTACGATTCTGAATAGGCCACAAGGTCCATGAAGGATTTTGTTACGTAACTTCCTAGAAGGGAATCTCTTTTACGTAATGCGTAACATTAGAAGTCAGTATGTAATTTCGGTTTAAATATTTACTTTCATTCAATTGTTTTATGGTCTTTCATGAAGTTTCGCTAACATTTTGATTATAGTTGAATCCAATATTAAGTAAACTTTAATAAATTTCGTAAAGATAAAAAACTTGCTTAGCCATATAATTTTGTAAATTGTATAGATAGACTGAGCTTTCCAGCCATTGAAGTAGCATCTAATAAGTATTTCGAAAGCATCATCAAGCAGTTTAGGTTCAACAACAATATAAGAAGATACTGTCACTATTGCCACTGGCATGCCAAGAGGCCTTTACTATAATTTTATTTTACCTTACGTTTTTTAATTTGGTTTAAATAAGTTGTTAAACGTCCTATATTTCGATTCCCCATACGCGTTCATAAATATACGTTTTACACTTTAATACCACATGCATTTCAGTAATGAACGGATCAATAAAAATGTGTAATTAATTGCGTAGAAATACTTGTGCGGCCGCGAGTTTATTGGTACGCGCGGGTGTGAAGCGAGGGCGCAGGCGGCGAGGGAGGGAGGTGGTCACGGTCGAGGACGCGGCCTTGACACACGCCGCGCAGCCTCCGCGCGTTCCCCCAGCCCGACAAACTATCTTGCTGGTGGCCACGATAGGGAACTAAATTGAAATGTTCTCAATTTGACATTAATCCTGGTGTTCTCCATTGCGAGCAGCGCCACCATAAACTGAAAATATGTGTTGGTTATCATGACACCCTAAATCGTATTATCAATTGCTATTCTGGGGTCTAAAGTAAAAAATATGAGAGAAAGACGAGCGTAGAGTAGCTTCTCCATAAATATTGTAAGCTTGCCGTTACAGAACAAACTCGATAAGAACTTTTTGAAAGTTATGAAAGCTTTTTGTTAATCTATTGTTAAAATTTTCAGTTTATTTTCTTACCTTCGTTTTGAAAATACAATAAATGTTGAATAACATCTTTGCACGTAATTACATTAACATCTTTGTAAGTACATACTTTATGACATGATTTATGTATGAATGATTTGCTGACATTTATAATCTAACTAATAATTAGAATTCTGATGGTATGTGGGCCACATGTATAGGATAAAGATCCCATTAGACAATTAAGACTTCACATTATTTGTGAAACTAAGCGTGTTTCTATAATACCTACTTTATTTAAAATGAATTGTGGTGAAACTTTAATTATAATGAGACCTTGAGATATTAACTTTTCAATTGTAGTACACGAGCAACACACAATAGAAACACAATATGGGCGCGAACACCGCGCTTAGGATCTTGGTGAATCAATGGGCTATTTTATTATTATTAGTTTTATAAACTCTAATGATAAATTTCAAGAAAGTAAAAATTTGTAACATTATCAGTTTTCAACACTACGATACCAGTAATTAAATCCACTGCAAAAGTTCGACATTTTAACGCAACCAGGTTCTAATGATCGAGCTAACAGCTCGGCTATTTTTTTTTTTTGTGAGGTAGAATCATTCAATGACTTCTCCCGCCCAGGGCCGGGTAGGAGGGAGTGTCTCTTACTGACTAAAAACCCTCCTGTTCCTTCTCCTGCTCTGGGCCGAGGTCGCGGTGCCTCATTGCGAGCTAACAGCTCGGCTGTAGGAACTCGGTTATAAACGACATAAGCCTACCAAGTATAATAATATGTACTTATATCATATGATTTCTCTTAAAGACTGTCTTGGTCCTAGATGGTAACCAGGATTGGTAGAAGATGGATAAATGATCAGTAATCGAACAACATAAACTCATCGAGAATGAGCTTATATGTAAGTTCGGTGCTGGTAACTGTGAGTAAGAACTTACCATTCGCGCACATGGTAAGCTTGTTTGACTCACATAGGCGTGGGCGTCATTCGAAATTTGTTTTTACAGTCACTTTTCTTAATTTATCTACGTTCAAGTGTTTGTGTTAAGCCTTTGACAGCCGATGAAATGAAAATGATGAAAATCGTTGCAGGTTAGACCGCCATGGAAAATGGTAATGTTTGCTAAATAAAATTAAGAAAGAAGTTAGACAGATTTTTTTATCTAATTAGACAGATATTTTGCCATTTTGAAATAAATTTCCATTAATAAGTAAGTACCTAGTAGAAGTCTCATACAGAAAAAATTAAAAACTAATTTATTCTCATATTTTTTAGACTAGTTCGTCTCCTCCAATAATAATGTGTTTTTTTGTAAATTCTTTGTGGTCTCGTCTTTGTAGTTTTCTATGCAGTAAGCAAGTTAAATAAACATCTTAGTAAATAAACCCTGATGGATGCTTTTCATTTAAATATTCTGATATTCGATAGGTTTATTCACCTTAAAACTTAAACTAAATAAACATTAATCTAAAATTCCTAATTAAAATCACAAAATAATGAGCGTGTATACTTATTAGATAATAAAGGACGTAACTAATTGCTTCTACGTAACATGTTCATAAAATTAACTCATTTACATCAATGGTTTACAATTGCTAACTGCGTGACAATTAAACCTTTGTTGTTTTTAACCGTCCTTGCGACCTTGACAGTGTTCACAAAGTTCAAGGCTGATATCGTCAGGTCACGTAATTGCTATAGATCGTAGCCACCAGACGGCAAAGCCAGTTTTGGTGTGGAATGAAAACTTAAATTAAAATAATTCGATCATGATTTTATTTGAATTCTCATATACTACGATCGAATGTTGACAAAATATAAATTGATGTTGTTTTTCTTTTGAATAAAGAAATATCAGACACTATTTTCTAGTTACATATTGTGTATACCTAATACATAAAGTACGGATAGTACAATACAGATAGTATACCTAATACTTGGTTATATGGATGGCACCAGGGTCGGAGAACCATGCTTCGGCACGAATGGGCTGGCTCGTACGAAGTTACACCACGGATCTACAGAAAAACAGCGTGAAACATCGCTTCCGTTGTGTTTCTGTGCGTGTGAGGTTACAGGACGCCCTATCCTGTCCCAAACCGTCTCCAATCCCTTAATCCTCCAATACTAAAATCCTTTACATCCAAAGTTGCTTGCCATCACATGTGATGCGTCTGCTCATTTGACGTCTTACCCAATTTAGAAAATACGTACAAAATAAAAACCTCTTTTTACTTAATTAATGGCATAGCGATGTAAAACAAATGTTCAGTTGTATGCAATATTATTTCTTTGCACTTTACGACTCACACACATAATTATTATGAATATGCTCTCCTAACATATGCAAATAAATGTACAAGTAACATAGTTTAAAAGTTCATTGTCTACCTTTGTTCTCTAATATGTATTTTCAATAAAAAATATATTTTTAAATATAATAATTCTATCAAGTGTCGGAGAGCCATGCTTCGGCACGAATGGGTCGGCTCGACCGAGGTGATACCACGGCCTCACAGAAAACCGGCGTGAAACAACCACAGCGTTTTGTTTCGACGTGTGAGTGAGATTATCGAAGGCCCAATCCTTCCCCTCCCCCGATCCCTCTCCAATCCGTTAATCTACAAAACACTAATTCCTAAGAGGTCGGCAACGCACTCGTAACTCCTCCGTTGCAGGTGTCCATGGGCGGCGCTGATTGCTTACCATCAGGTTATCCGTCTGTTCGTTTGCCGGTCTATAACATAAAAAAAAACATAATTGATTTGAATATATAGGTACGTTTTTTTTGTTAATTTTATACTAAGTTAAGCAATAAGGCACCGCTGCCGGCCTAGAGCAGGATAAGGAAAGGGAGGGTTTTTAGCCTGAAGAGATCGCAGTCCCTATCGCCCTGGGCGGGAGAAGCCATTGTTGATTTTCCCTTCACAAAAAAATATAGGTATGTCTTCTAGGTATTTCATAAAAATAATAGAAAAGTGGATACCTACCTATCGTTTTTGACATCTCATTAAAAGGAGGTGGAACTTTGGCTATTTGTCAACTACCGTATTGGTAAACACTGGGATAAGTGGTTAGTGGAGAGTTATGCAACGATCCCAATGGTCTTTGCATAAAAGAGTTGTTGAATGTTGAGTTTTTGATATATTGTTAAATATTGATTACTTTAAACCCAGTAACGACGGCGAGCAGCAGGTAGAAGCTCTTTCAATATTAATTAATTATAGTTTCTGCTTTACACCTTATTTTGCTATAATAAAATAGGGCCTTATTAACGAGTGTATCAATGCAATGCAATGGTTGCCCTTCTGGTCGTATGACGATAAATACCAGCTCAAACATTAAGTTAGCCTGCGGTAAAAAAGATTGTTTATGAAATCAGGGCGTCTTAATACATCGCTTATTAAGGCATTCTTGTATATTTATATCTATGTAATACAGTATTTTGTACTATATCTACCCACAATTGTGTTAGGTGTACCGTATAGAGAGATCTGGCACGAGCCCAAACTCCTCCTCAACTATTTCCAAAAAATATCAGCATAACATATCATTGACGAAAACAAGCGCTTATAATTTGAGACAGAGTTTTTTTGGATATAAAAATGCACTTGATTTGATTCCGTCAAAAAACAAGAAAGAATATTTTAAATGTTTCTATAGTACCTACATACTTGTCTTCGTTTAATGTTTGCTGAAATTTGGGAATTCTGCCAAGCACGTAGCACAGATTTCAGAACACTATTTCACTGTTTAAATAGATAGATAGTCTCTTTTCTTTAACCCTCATAGATAGCATTGCGGAAAGTTTATTTGGATCAAATGGCTACTTGTTTAAACTTTATCATACTTTGATTCTATTTTTTTTTAAGAAATTAGCGTGTTTATTGTTATTGACGTCATAACATATATTCCCGTACAAAATAAATAAACAACTGTCGATTTCGACAATTCAGAAATAGTATTTAAATAATAGCTGTCAAATATCCAACTAAGTACTGATTTGTCACGGGTATAATTATAATGCTGTCGCGTCAAAATGTTTGTATAAGACAGTGACAGCATCAAATTTATTCCTCAGTTAGCATTAATTTATCTGACTATTGAAAAATCGGCCCTTAGAGGATAGTTTTCCTATTTGCTTACATAATTACACAAAATAAGAAAAGTGAACTGGACAGTTTTGTTATTTAGTTGTGCACAGCACTGTATAAACTACGGGTTCGATTTGGAATAATGGTTACCTAAAATGCTTACTCATCAGTCTCTCTGTTGCCATCATTATTAGTTGTATGACTTTCAGAGGTGTAGATAGACCTCATCATTAAACAATCATGATTCCACTGAGTAAATTAACATGAATCATTGGGTCGCTTTATCATCTTAATTTATTGAGAAAAAATTAAATTTACCGATTAATTTGAATATGCTATTGAATAATATTTATGTAAGAACAGAACACGCACACTAAAATATACTTAATAAAACATAGATACATACCTAATACATAAATATGTCATTATAACGTCCTTCTAGTACAACGTAGATATCTACGGAAAAATACCTATCCTTTGATATGCACTTTCACACATACTCGTACACGGCACTAAGCTCGTAAAACTTAGAGGTAAGTACAACTTACAGGCGTATCTACAAATTACAGATTTGTAAGATCACCTTTCCGTTCATCTATACTTCTATACTAATATTATAAAGAGGTAAAATTTGTAAGTTTGTATATAATGGGGTAATCTTTGGAACCACTGGTCGGATTCCCAAAATTCTTTCAGTTATTGATAGCTACAATATTCCCGAGTGCTGTGCTAGACTAGGCTAAAACATCACGCTACGATTAAATGGAGCCAAGCAACGGGTGAATCCGCGCGAGAGTAGCTAGTACATTATAAAAATGATCTTTATTAACTACACTTTGGATAGAATAATATATACTGTTTTAAATAAGGACAATATGTACATTTAACCACTGTTACTGTACTACTAGATTAAGCATATGACCTTTCTTATATGTTAATAAGAAAATATAAGATTCAATTACAGTCAGTATGATCGTTTTCAGCGCATGCTGTCCTATTGTTATTAATAATTAAATTAAATTCTAGATTGCCATTAAACATACTTACTTAAAATATCAACATGTCTCATAAATAAAATAAATTCTTGTCTCGAGAATAATCATTCGATCGAATTAAAAATGCTTTGATATTCAAAGGGAGTTGTGCAATTATACAACTACGTAGTACATCTAATAAATCGCACAAATGACAAAAAAATGAATACGGGGTGAGTGTTTCATTGTCTCAAGTATGCAGCAAGTAATCGTTTTCATTAGCTCAACGAACTGAGGAGAGAGGAGAGAGCCCGGCGATGGGAGCGCTGCAAAAAGCGTGGTGCGTGGCGCGCCGGATACGGGTTCCCGCTGGAGTGCGCGGCGCAGGGCGGGGCGCGGGGCGCGGGCTCGGGAATGCATTGGGACGTTGACTGTCTGGGCCCTGCCTGCGTTATCTGCAGTTGCCCTTTCGTACGATGCACCGTAACCCTCCTTCCACCCTTATTGTGGGGGCCACCAGACTACTGCAGCCCCCTCTTTTCTAGAATTTGCTATTGACCTGAAATAAGAAAGTAAACATGTTTTCATGGAGGTCGATGGACTTTATTCCATTAGATACAAGTTAATCTCGTTAGAGATATTAAATTATTAATTATACTCGTTATTTGTTGTCGTATTACTGTCATCACTAGTCATTGAACAGAAACATGTCTTATTTAGCGACTGTTTTCTATGATATAAATTGATTATTAATGTTACTATACCTACAGTTAAATTAGTTAGGTGGACTTGTTCTATATTGCGTACGGCCATACAATGTAAGAAAATGTACAAGTGTTGGAACATTACAAGTTATATTTGTAGGTATCACGAGCTAGGCAGAGTGGTCGGTCGCAGCTCGCAGGAGTCGAGGCCGCGTGATAACGATAGCAATAAGTAATGGCCGACAAGCCTTGAACCTGCAGTGTAAGGACCTTCACAATGTCTCGTTCATTGTTTATTGAGCATTGTTATATATGAGCACGTTATTTAAATACAGTTGTATTGATTGTTCTTAGATGTACCAGTTAGACTAGTTAGTGCTTATTTGCGCATCGTTATTGTGTACTTTTTGCATTGATTTCTTTTTTGTTGTTTTTATTCATATACCACTTTATTCATGGTTACTCAGTCTATGGAATCCTCGACTCGAAAGCCAATAGAGCTATATAACCATATCGATTGGTTATTTGTGTAAATATTTATTACGTTTGGCTTTGAGTCCGGTATGTGTTCGGATGCGGTAATATTTTTTCTCTCTGTAACTGCATTACTCTTAAATGCAGGAGGCAATTATTATTTTGGGATTCGTGCCTAGTTAGGTATATTGTTTTTATGAATTATTGCGGAGTTTTGTCATTTAATACTTAAACGGTCAAGCTCTCCGCTCTTACTCTCAAGCTCATCTTACCACCATACGTCATTGTCTGCGTCGAAAATGGATTATTATTAAAGATTAAAACACAAAGCCTTAAAGGTAACAAAATATCCACTAAGTGTGAGGTCGTTCAACGGCCTGCGTTTCAAACTTTAACGTTCAATGCTCCGTTTGAATGAAGACGTCCTTCAAACTGGTTAGAAATTGGAAAATATTTCTAAAATACAAAGAGATCAACTAACTTTACAGGAGACCTGCAGTATATTAAGATACCTCGGGTTTATCATGGCTGTAAAACTTTTATTGTGGTTTTGGCGTAATAAACTTTCATTTAGTAGAAAGTTTAATGTGGAAAACATTAATATTATAATCTAGCAAAGCGTCAACCATTTTAAAGAACTTTGCGAATTTTAACGTTAGAACTGTATGAATATTTGTGGTTTCTTCCACAAATATTCATACAGTTTATCTATGTTTTATTACAGCTTTTTAATGTGGGTATTTAGATTACTTAATTGATTTTATACATTATATACCAAAAGTAACCATAAGTTTTAGAAAAAAAAAATATTTTAAAATATACGAGTATACAAGCTACGTATACTGTTTTTGTTAAATTATCTTTAAATACTCCTTAACATAGGTATATTAAATAGCGCAATAATGATTAAAAGCACTTGCGCAATAAATTAAACAATTGAAAACGATATTCAATAAACAGGATATTTAATAATATTAAGAGGTACAAAAACTATTATAGATGTAAAAATGGAATTTTCTACCGAACCGTCCTGAATGTTCACCGCTAACTCAAGGCGAAGAAGCGATAATAAGTCCAGGTTTCCTCATGATATTTTCCTAAGTTAGGAAAGAACATAAAACTCGAGAAAAGTTGGTACTGTCCAGGTTTCCTCTTAAATAGTTTGTACAAATATGTAAAGTAAGCCTTGTAAAGCAAAAAAAGATTCTGAATATATCTTTATAAGATTGACCCATGCTGAGTTACATATTTTGTACTTCGATGTTGTTTATAAACATAACAACTCAACCAACAACTCTTTTCATAACTTTAAATATGTCGAACCATGTTCTTATATGTATGTTTCCAAACTTTTCCTAGGCAACTGAAATGTTGGTTAATATAATTTTGTGTGCGGTTGCATTCACTTATGGCGGTGACAACAGTTTTGTAAATGGTTTATTGAAGGCCGAGCGACCTTGGAGAGTGTGTCCTCGGCCCGTGTCAACGACAGCGAAGACTTCGGCCTCGGCGTGTGCTGAATACCACCCCTACTACCCACAGCCCCACCCAAACACTACCCACAGCCGATTTCCAAAAATTCATGAACTCTCCATATATGTATAAATATAGGTAGATATGTATCATAGTTTTATTATCAAAGAAGTAAGCAAATGTGTAATGTTTTCCGCTAGTTACGCACTTGTAGCAATTTATGTGATTTGGAATAATTTAGGAGAACAATTTCAGGCCCTGTGCTATAAAAAATACGAATTTTTAAATTTAATTTGTTTGTTTAATGATTGACCCTTTCAATCCATATAATTCTATAATTCAAATAATTATATAGTTATACCCCGTAATAACGGTATTTAATATTATTTCAATACACGTGACAGTTTTCTTTGTTCTAATTAAAAGTATTTTCGACAGGTACAATCGCGATTAACCCTTTGAGCTATTATAAATTTAGGCATGTACCCCATTTGCTGAAGATTTGTGCGTGAGATATTATTATAGCGTTTTACGAAATAACAGGACGATGTTTATTTACAACGTGATTATAGTATTTTAGTTAAGGTAGTGGTGCACGGTGCAGGGTTGAGTGCGATGGCCGGGGGTTGAGAATCTGAGGGCGTCGACTGGCACCCAGAGCCCGACATTGAGGTACCCTCGCGAGGGCATTCCACTGCTGCCTGCACTTGTTCAAGGTTCCAAGCTTTAAATATTTTAAATACGTACAGATCAACCAAAAATATCTGAACACAACAACAATGTTTAGTGCGTTTTAAAAATATCGTTACAACAAATCCTTTACGTATGTTTTTGAATTTTAAACAATAATAGTTATGATTTACCAAAACCAGAGGCAGTATGACAATCACAGGAAAAACTAAACTCACACTGAGTTAGTTACCTACGCACGTTATTCTCAATTTGCAACACTGTCTCATGCTTTCTATTACTGATTTATTCATGATGGAAAATCGAGAAAAACTTATTACCACTAAACAGCAGGCCAGCCGGGAAGTGCTAGTAAACATCGGGTGGATGATTTATATTTACAAAAATATTTATAGAACAATGTGTAATAATGTCATGGGAGGAGACAACCAATCAAAAACCTCTTACCAGAAACCTTAGACCAGAATCTCAGACCAGCAATATGAAAATGAATTCAGTTTATTTGACGACCAGACACAAAAATTGTATTTGGTTCAGTCTCTGAAATAATAGACATGAAAATGTGATGGCGTGGGGTTGAGTAAATTAGTGCAATGGACCTGTTATGTCTGGTGGAAGAAATACATGTCCCGCGTCCCGACGTTGCATATTGATCGGGAGACCTCGACGCGACGCCGGCGGCTACCACTGCAGGATGCATTTACACCGACATTATGCATATTTTCCGCAGCGATAATTATTTGAGATATTATTCTTTTAAATGCTTCAATTATATTAGGAAGAATGATATGATTATGTTATTGTTAAGTTCGATAAAAGACTTTTTAGGGAATACTATATTAAAGACAAGTACAATATTAGCATATTATGCAGCTCCAATGTTAGCTAATTCTGTAATTATAATTTTCAGTAGGTATTAACTGATTATTGAAAATAAATAAATTTTAGGTTATATTATATGTTTAAAAAATTAAACTAGTATGTATTTAAATTACTTGAGACATTTCATGACATAATTACAATTAGTAGAAAGTAATTCTATTTACAATTTTAGATCATCTATTGCCTTTTTTCTAATTCGGTGACATACGAATAGATACCCTATTATTTATGGGCTTAAAAAACTTCAAATTGTAAATGCGTCATAAAATTTGTAGGTATACCTACAGTATTAATAAAAAAGAACTTATTAGGTTATCAATGATTTTTATCATTAAGTATATTATTAATCTGCGTAAAAGTACCCTGACCTTAAAAAAAATCAAGTACAGATAAAAAATACCTATAGACTATAAGTAATTTCCGCCTGTAACATTGTTATCGTCAAGAGTAGGTTACACGTGGTCCCAGGTAGTGCATCTAGCCTTGATATTGCTTCGCGTTTAGCACATAATAGCGTGAAGATAAGATAATTCCTTTTCAAATCTACGTAATAAATCTTTTTTTTAGTTATTTAATGATATTTGAATAAAGAGGTTTGACATCAATCTAAACATGTTTAAGCCTTTATCTCAAAATGTAAAAAGAGCTTTGAATTGTACTAAAGCTTTTGATAATTTATAACTGTCTCAATTAGATTTTTTTTTAAATATTACCTTCTTGTGGGTTTATCCACGTGGTTGATTAAAATTCAGGGCATCACCTATCTACATACCTCAACCAAATCGGTCCAGCCGTTACGAATAACAAACAATATGTACATCCATACAATCTCACAAACTTTCATATTTAAGTTAGAAGTAGGATTCGTTTTCTCATTTGTGTCCAAATAAAAAGTCTAAAATTATACTCTCTGGTTGTGTACCATGTTTCGTAATTGAAAAGTGTCTTAAAACGATACCCCAATTTTCAAAATTCCCTAAAAATAAACGAATAAATTGAGCATTAATTTTTGATTTATAAAATGAATATGATAACCCCTTTTGTTTTCGGACGGCCATAATGGCATTTCGATTTAATTAGAAATATGTTACAAAATACGAGCTTTATTTAGCTCATCTATAAACTTTATGTCTGGGGTATGTATATACAAAATTTTGATGAGTAGAGACTGCAGTATCCTTTGTTAAATTCACATACACATGTAAATCTTAAACATCAGAAAGTATAAAAAAAAAACATAAAATATTGATTGTGTTGATACCTATCTAAAACTTTATCAAATGACAATATATTTCTTTTTAGCACATTAAAAGGAGATGCTTTGTTGTCTGTGATCGGTGTGAGCGCAGGCCATGGCAAGAGTGCCGTGGCCTTGCACGCGCATGCGTCGCTACCGTGTCTACCACCCTAGTCTGCACCCCATCGCGCCGTGTCCCGGTGCCCTTCCATGCCATCCAACTTTCACTCCCGAACATACTAAGCCATAAAAATCTATCGATAAAACAAAGTAACCTGACTGTCTCTCCATACGAGAAATAAAATAAAATTACTCCCAAGAATTACATTTGCAACATCCATGAAAACTTAAATAAAACAATTTTATTATTACTGTTCTGTACAATTATTTATGTCGACGGAATCGTTCAAGTTCATTATAATATTCATACGTGCTCATGACTGCGAAAGTAATCTACATACTACGTAAACAGATATAATGAAATCTAATTAAGGTCATAGGTGTATTAAATATTATTATCAATTTTGTGTAAGTCATAAAAATTTTGATATATACAAGTATTCCACTTCGGAACTTGAAATTTCATATATATAGGAGGTAGGTTTTTTTTCAGTAGGTACAATTATTATTTTTCAATAAAATTCAATTAAGTAATTAAAGAGTTACGAGTACCGATAACATTAAAATAGCAGAGAATATTTAATTAGATTTGATGTAATTAAGTGCGATATTATTCGAGTGTCAATGTCTCGATGCATGACGGCGGCTAGAGTTCAGTGAGACTGTCGCCAAAATAGTCGCGAACGCTGAAGCCGGCCGTGAGCGGCGGTGGCAGTGACCTCGGCGCACCCTGCGACTGCACCGCGCCCCCCACCCCCCAGCACCGCCTCGCACGCCTAATGCCACTACACCCTCGTCCACCCCCGCCTCTTGTGTTTATGTTTCAAAATGCTCTGTTAAATTGGAGAAAATTGAAACATTTCTACATGCACCTTGTTTTCTTTGTGTAACGAATGTCTGTCCCAGTTCACATGGATTAATTTTGATTCTGGGTCTTGCTTGTATGTGAATTTTCCTTCGAAATCAAAACTAAAAAAAATGAAAAAAGAAAGATGAGAAATACCGGTTTCTTTAAAAAAAACATTACGTTGATGATTTGTAATTAGTATTTCTGATGATTGTTATTTTTCCAAAGAGGTAAAATAAAACTAGATTTGTTTTTCGACGACAACATAGACCTTAATTTGACCTTCACACAGGATTAAAACACAAGTAGTGAAAAGCGAATGGACTTAAGTACATGTACTCCTGCTCACCCCTTTATTACAATAAAGGGGCTGAAACGATGAAGATATAGTTATATGATGGTTTACTATAGGTTATGTGGTGTCGTTGAATTAGAGTTCAACCCACACAGAGTACCTAATGCCTGTAAATTGTCTAGACGCGACTAGTTAATGTTTTGCACTCCCATAATTAATAATTAATATACATTTTGATGGTTAAATGAAGGTTTTTCAGATGAAGCTTTTCTACTGTCGAAAATGTTCGAAAGAATATGAAGTTTAATTTTAGGTTTTAATGAAAATTACAGTTACTTGATAAAAGTCGCTTGAAAATTCACCTTCTCAATAAAATAAAATAATTCTATAAATTTTTAATAAATATAATTCATAAGTTTAAGTACCTACAGGGGGTAGATTTAAATAAAACCATGATAAGAAAACTGATAAAAACATATATACCACCTTGGAACAAAGATAAAATCTATGGAAAATAGCGAGTAATCGAATCATTACAATAACATTTATTCGTAGAACTAAAACAATGATAATACCTGAGATAACAAGGTTTATTTATGAAGATTTCATATTATATAAAAACAAAGTAAAGGAAATTAACAATTGGTAAATAAAAACAATAATCTCTAAGCAAAGCTTTTTTAACTCTTCAAAAATAACTTTTCCGTTGAGACTCGGCCATGTGTAGCCCCCTCCACTCAGAATTAGAATAGACGAGAAAATTCTGACAAACGTGAGGAAAACGCGAAATATAAGATACGTTAATAAAATTGGCCTTGACGGTGGATCTGTATGTGCGTTACCTTCGAAGATAACGAGGGTTCCCGATAAAATATTCTTAGAAAGCTATTAACGATGCATACTGATGGCACTCGCGGTACAATCAACGGAGCATCATGCTGTATCAGCTTCACCAATCCCTTATCTTGCACGTCACGAAGATGATAAAACAATCGTGTATTATCTTACATCAGCGATAAAAAGCAGTTCTATAAAGCACATAAACAGTATTATACTCGTGTCCAGTTGTTGTGCTATCTATCAGATGGTTATCAGTAGTTATCAGCGAGCGTGCTCGTTCGTCCACTGAGCATCGATCGAGCACTCTGTATCACTCCTTGCCTTTGCGGAAGCGATAATAGCTATTACGTCTTATCTCTAGGCTTTAACACTGACCGGGTTAATTTTAGATACCGGTTGCAACTTGGGAGCTATGTGACAAAATCGCAAAGGAATGTCGAAGATGAATAATGATAGAGGTACAAATCAAATTGCACTCTTTCGTCTAATATAATTGTGATTCATTTTTAAATGCTGACTTTAAGATCCAAGTTTCGGTTTACTGTAAACTTCGCTTCGGTTGTCCATCATTGTAGTTGAAGTAGTATAGTCCTGTAGTACCTACCTGTTGCGGTGAAGGGTACCTCCTATATTTAAAATCGGTTGAACGTCTGATTTCCTGGTGTACGAATTTATATTATACATCGAAATGGTGTGTTACAATAATATATTACGTGTTAATTATACGTAAATGTTATGTACGAATATACCAATTAAATTCTCCATAAGAAGAATATAATTGTGTTGAATATTGAAAAAATCATGATCAGGTTTTCTTAATGATTGCCAATATTAATAGCTAGAGTATTTTTAGAACAATTGATTGTTGATTTTAACAAATATTCTACTTTAAAGCGTGGAGGCCAACAACATTCAATAAAACTATTATGATGACAACTTACGTCTATTTAGGTATACAATACTTCCGTTATCAGTCAATCGCAGTTCAGTTAACATACTAATAAACTAAAATCCAAAACAAATTAATTAACCAGACAGGTCTTTAGTATACGATTGCAAGTTAAATAATTGAATGTTAGCCTCGTTGTTACTTGCGTCAGCATCGTCAAGTTCAAGGGCACATGCACCTTAATTAATTGGTATGTTACAAAAACTTGAATCATACCAAGGCACGGTCTCTGATTTATATTTGGCGTTCACTGTCAACGTGACAAGCACACTTTTATATCATCGCAATTAGTTTGCGCAGTTAATAATTAAATCGCTTTGTGAGGGTATAAGTTGGTATTTGCTTTAATATTTACGAAGAATTATTTGCGAATTTGAGCAAGGTGTAGTGTGAGTGCAGTGCACTCCCGTAAAGGTCAGAGTTAAGGTTAAAGTTGATGTCGGATGGGCGTTGCAGCGGCAGTGTCGGCGGCGGCGGCGCTGGGCGGGCGGTGCAGGGACACCTGAGGGCGGGAGAGGGCGAGGGGCGCACGCTGCAGATTCACTTTCGTCCGGCTGCGACCGCCCGCCACGCCAGTGAGAGAAAGTTGGCCGCGGCGAGCGAACGAGTCTCGCGAGTCGAGCGGCGCGTCGCGCACGCACGAAACCGCGCTCGAACTACGGCGCCCGGCCGCTACACTTGCCCTTCAACTCGCTTACGATCCACGTAAACAATGCGCTGAAATGTCCTAACTATAAGAAGATTTCCGTATTGCATGTTTATTTACTTTGATATTTAAGTGAAGAAATTGATAGTTTTATAGTAGCCGGTATATTAGATTTTCGGAGACTATAAAAGACAATTTTAGACGTAGTGACTTATCAGTATTTAAGGAACGATGCAGTGTTTTCCAAAGTTGTCACCTAAACGCGAGCCGATGGACGTAGTTTACGAATCGGAGATGCTTCCTGGGGCTCGGAGGCTGGAGCTGCCGGCTCCACCAGGCAAGGAGTTCCGCGCGCCCGTGCTGCTGGCGGCGCCCAGCATGGCTCCCACACACTCGGTGATCCAGTGCATGCGCCCGCCACCGCCGCCACCTCCTCCGCCACCACCGCGTCTTCACAAGCCACCATCCTTCGAAGAACCCTCAAGTTCCATTCCAGATTTAGGTAAGTGATCTAATAATTAAAAATTACTATAAACAGTTGACGATTTCCTCAAATCTCACACGATGCCGATGGAAGAATTGCGCCTCGTAAAACTTTATAAACCAGTAGTAAACAGGATCTTTTAGATAAACCAAAATAACTAGCGGCAAGTAGCGATACATACGTAAGTAAGTAGATTCTATACATACTCATACATAATAAAGCAAATATAGTGTAAATTCGCACGACAATTTAAATTTATTTTGACTGAAACTTGCGTAACAATTTCGCAAATACGAAGCGTACGAAATGTAAATATTATTTTGTTCGGAAGATAATTACGAAATATTTAAATCCATATACATATAATTGAATCTATAAATATCGATAAAGTTAATATGGCTACATGTGTTGTTTACGGAATTATATATTTTTATAGAATTTTCATTAATCTTTGACCTTGGATCGTTGAAAACAAGTCTGTAGCGGAAGATACATATAAATGGTTGACGCTCAGTGTACATACATCTGTGTGCTTGATGCACTTACATTATTATGTTTTATTATACCTAACTACGTGTCATAGGTATTTCCTGCAAAAATCAAATACTATCAAGAACCATTTATTGCACCAGATCTCCTTACCAGTCCAACTGTGGCTCCACGAGGATGGAACTAAAAAGATTTTTCTTGAATTGATCACAACAAAAGACTACCAGGGTAAAAATCAATAGATGCGTTAGTTTCTTGGCAATATGATTTTCAATCTTAGTATAGAACAAAAAAAATATCTTAGTATGCAATGCTAGTATAGAAAATATTTAGAAAGATTTAAAAAACTATTAAAATATCATTGCATTATGTACCTACGCAAAAAGGTTATTTATTGCTGTATTAAGAAGTGTATATATTTGGTTACAATAATAAACTTATAACGAATGGGCTTTTAAAGATTTTCTTGCCCTTCGCAGACAAGCATTGAAAGGCGAAATGCCTATTAGGAGGGCCTTGAGACAATATACTGCGATGCATCTTCTGAGAGTTATTTCAAACATTACTTTCGTATTAATTTTATAAGTCTAATTATTCTACTTTATACAATCGACTTCTTTATAAAAAGAAATGCATAGAGAATATCCCATAAAATCATTTACTAAAAGACTGAAAAAGCTTATTGTTTTGTAAAATTAATTATACTTTAATATGTACAAGTATGCTGTATTTAAATCGCATATTATCTAGTTGCAAGTGTAGTTACCGCGCACGACGTCATGGCTTCGATCTTCAAATTGAGCAAAAAGTAAGATATCTGTAGGATTTTTATTGAGAAAAAAATTTTTTTCTTGTAAAAGTGATGCTGCTTGTAACTATGTATATTAACTTTTTGATAATACAGACTCGTAATCTATTACAAAGACACTAATAAGCACAATGAAAAGTTGGTGTTAAAAATAGATGCTACCTACCCTGTCAGCTTCTGTCTTTATAAGAAGCCATGACATCAGGCTTTTTCATCCCCGAAAGTAGGTAGGGTATTTTCATAGACTCAACATATTTATAGACTCCACGTTTTTATTGCGAATTCACCTAATAAATCTTTGCACAAATCTGGGATGAAATACGAAATCATTTGTTCGACAGTCGCTCTTCAAGTCGCTAAATGAACAAACCACCTCAAGCTATTTAAAAAAAGTATAAACTAATATAAAAAGGACCTTGATCAGTTGTGTGGATCAGTATTGATTCTGACTCACCATTGTCACCAGATCTCTATCTAAATATAACATAATACATCAATTACAACAAAATCATTATTCGACTGACCTTTTTGTCACTGAATCTCTAAATGATATGCGTTGTGAAGGTCAGTTACTCAGTTCCTACGTCTGTGAAGGATCGTTGAAGTGCATTTTGATATTATCTTCGGCCACATTTCCGTTTCTATTGCTACGTTGCTGAGAATATGAATGACAGTAGACTGCATTATTATTTATTGTTTTTGGTGAATTTGTTAAAAGTTTTGCAGGTGCGATCAAAAAGCATCTATCTGTCTCGTTTTCTACATTAGAAAAAGTGCTAATGGAAATTTCGAATTTCGAATTAATACTCGAAGTAATACTGGCACTATTACATGGAACTCATTACACGATTACGAAAAAGACGGTGTACTTAACCTTTTTTGGGTTAAAAAAGCATGATGCTATTTCATAGGTTTCGGCTTGTTTTAAAGGAGTTTTGACTCTTCTTGACTATAAACAACCTCGTTCATTCTCCTGCTACGACCCGGTAAAACATCGACCCTTATGATGGTCTAATGGCTAGAGGTTTAGTTTTCGTTTCAAACAATTTTTGTTTAAATCACTATTTAATTATAATTACAAAGAAAAACATTGAATAGCAATATTGCTTATTTTAAAAATAGACAAGAAAAAATGCTTTGTTTAATAAGTACTACTGCTTATTTACATAGCCAACGCTGCGTATAAATAGATCGTAGACTAAATTTAAATAACTTACATGTTTTTCTTCAACCTTTTAATGTTAATAATCTGTTTGTCATCTTGAACGTGACCCAAAAAGCAAATGAAAGCAGTTCTCCGTAATATCTTATGTATATCCGTATTATTTGAAAATTTCATATACGCAGTAGCAAATTTAAATTACTCAAAGAAATATTTTAAACATGGCATGAAAGGTAAAATTCCAAAATTCAGAATGGGAACAGCCGATAAACAGGCACTCATATATTATCTATGGTTGATAGTATGCCTGCTGCATCTTAACAGCTTTCGATTTAAATAACAGTATAGTTCACAATTGCTAAGGTGTCATTTCGTATACATATAAAAAGGTAAAATAATTAATCTAGGTAAAATAACAGTTTTTTCTAGTCTCTCCTAAATCCCTACGACAGTTCTAGACTAATCCTTTAAAGTACTTCACTATAATGGATTAAATTTTTCGCTATCAATTTGCACTCCTTTGTTGCATCTACAACACAATACGTTATACAATAAAAATATCAATTCTATTAATATAATAGGTACCTACACAGTTTACACAATACACATTTTATCTTTCGAGTCTCACTTATCGTTATACTTTTTATCCTATGCAAAATTATATGATAATGCATTTTATTTTAGTTCTTTGTAATATCCCAATCAGAAACATATTTTTACCAGTCTTTTAATTGTATTTTAGACAGCGTGACAACCCTTGAAGAGATAAAAGTAAATAAAAAATGCAAAAATGTTAAATACGTATGTATGTAAGCAAATATGATTAAGAAATAAAAATACTGTAATATTAAATTTGCTTAAACCGACATTTAATAGCCAAAAACAACTATAAAAAAATACAAAAGGATACGACATACGTTTACAGCTATTGTATTTTTTATATTTTTTTGTAATCAATGCAAAGAATCTGCAGATGTGTTGTTTTTATTGCAAATAGGAGATCCAGTGGTATTTAGGTAACATTTGTGGTAACCTTCGTAACATCAGGTAATACCTATAACAAAATGATTGCGTATAATAATTTAACATCGCCTTGGCCGCTGTGAATTCATACTTCCTACTTCGGAAAATTGTAACAGCGTACTACTGCCACACAACAATTTCCGGGTGATGACGACACGACATGAAGGTCTCACTTATTAAATAAACGACACACATACATATATTGCATTGATTAATTATAACTTGCTGCTATCTAAACAAACAGAATCAAGGATTCATTTGTTTAAACCGAATTCATACTTACTTTTTTTTCAAAAATATGTTTGACTCTCTCAAACAAATACTTTTTTGTTAAAATTGTTATACTAGGCTTTTATGTGCCAGTTTTCGGGTTTAGGTATATCGAATTCGTTTTATAAAAATTTGAATAAATTCGAATGTGAAACAGTTTTTCTGATTTGTAGTACCTATATTTTATTTGTAGTCTCTATATAGTAGAGTTCTGCTGACCAACTTCATAAGAATAAACGTGCTCACGTTTTCTGTTGGAAAATGCACGTGCCAGTCCCGTAGTGATCCGTCATCTAAAAATATGTTCCTCTGCATTGCTTTCTCACGTTTTATAAAGATCCAATCCTATGTCTTGTGATCTTCACCCTCGAATAGAGGCCATGTATCTAGCTAAACGAGTAAGTCAATATTTATTTTAGTACAATTTTAACAGTTCAGTAGTAAATAAAGTTGGTGGAAGCTAGTTCTTATGTCATCGGCAGATAAAAAGATCGTTAGATGTTGCACTATATAAATTGTGTTGTAAGTTAAGCTGTGTAAATAAAATGTAATAGTAAATTATGCTACAAAAAGTGTGTAATCTTGGTGATTACCGCTGAGGCGCATTGATTTAAGTATTATTTTTATTTTATTAACGTGGAAAGAGGGCGTTCAATTTGTTAGGTTACATTTTCCGGACACCACATTTTGTCCGGAAAATGTAATCACTGATGATACAATAATACGCTTAAACTTGGATAAAAAACAGCTCCTTTGTTCTAGCATATAAGTAAGTTCTATGTAAACAGTGACATATATGGAAAATAATCGTGCTAACAATATTTTCGCGAATAAGATTAGATAAATATCGCAAGGTCACAGCGACGAACGTGTGCGGAGCGTCATTTGGTGTCATTAAGGTCACTGTGACATTGGACCGATAGCAGTGACAAAATAATAGCCGTATCTTATCTGGCAATGTCAGCGTCGCGGGCGCTGCAGGTGCGAGCGACCCCTGCACCCTACTTGATTTGCGAACCCTCTCGGACGCGCACTAAACGGTTTGACAGCAATCCGTCAGATGAGTCACGCGATACGCTTCGTGCTCCTCCTGTGATGTATGGCCTGGTGCTATGATACACCAGTATTAAAGCACCAAACCAAATGAAAAACACAATATTTAAGGGAAGCAAAAATACTCTTAAAATATTGGAGTTCATCATATCAAATACTCGACAAATTATATTCTTAAAAATAAAATCAGTCAAGGATCTATTTAACTCCAAATAAATAAGATTTTTGATACTCCTGATTTGTTAAAAATATTGCCAAATTTCAATATTTATGAAGGTATTCTCAAAATAAAATAAGCCTTCTGTTTTCCAGATATCAGTTGAAAAAATGTATAATTTATTCGAGAATTTTCTGAATATTTAGGTTGATAAAAATATATTAATTAAAAATACCCATAGTTTAAACTGTAAACATGATTAAATATATATCTTGCTTTACCTAAAGTAAACTTAGTAAGTCATGTTGGTAAATGCGTAGGAAAATGTGTGCGCAAAGATTCAACTATAGCGCAAATTATGTGTTATCATATCGCCATAACCTTCTGAGTGAGCAAATTACTTCCTGCTGATTGTTGTTCTATAGATATGTGTATATATATATATCTCATTATTTATCATACTTTATTATAATATTGGAACAGTTTCCAACAAAAGCGGAATTTTTAACGACCCTGCTACTGGATCAATATTTCTTGAAGGACAACTTTTACAAACAGTGCGGCTTAGGCACGTGATTCTTAATAAATATGATTAAAAATAAAAAAATAACATCCTAACATAAAGTAGTTTCAATTTACCGGATAAAGTACCGGAAATTAATCGTCGAACGTAGATAAAATAGCAATATGGCATCCAGGTGTCTTACTAGTCCATTACAAATGCCTATCCCGGAAAACAATAAACGGGCCATGTGATTTGATTGCTCTGCGCTATTATACGTACCATATACCGTATAGATTTACATAAGTATGAACGCTATAAACGACTCGGTACACAGGGAAGTGTTGGCTCGCAACCTTGGCCGAGGTCGCGAAGCGTCACTCGCAACACTTATAAATTGTTTCATAACAATTCATTCGTAAATCCACTAATTGCTTAGTGAGGCGTTTTCCTGAAAGGCCTTTAGCAGTTGTTATGGAAACTGTAGAAATTGTGAAAGGTGTATTAATGTTTGGTGGTCTGCGCCCTCCCCCCGGGCTCTGGGGTCCCGCGCCGCGCGCTGTCCTTCGCTTTGAACCCGTCCCGCGCCCGCTTCACCCTCGTCGCTCTGACCGAGCAGAGGTCATGGCCACACATATTTTCGAAGCACGTGCTCCATCAATTTTCGATTACAAGTTCAGGAAAAGTGTCCTGTAGTCTTTACACAATGGTTTAATATAATAAAGGTAACTTCATGAAAAATGAGTTCACCTGCTAATGTAGCTGCCGACTTTGACCTACAAACAGAATTAGATTTCAATCAATAAACAAAAAATATTGTATAGGATTTGTTGAAGTACCGTTTAAGTATGGGCCATACTTTCGGTGTGTTGTTTTTTTCCTAATTCTAATTATATGATTGTGAGCTTAATTGGCCTTACATACATAAGGCAGATTAAAGCATTATTAGCCTTTAGTGTAATGTACTATGTAAACAGTTCCCATTTCGATCATTTCATTCACCCATAAAACAAGTTGAATAAAGCAGACAATATCAGAAAATGAAAATATAATATTATACTTTTGTATTTGTTTGATTGTGCAAGTCCGAGAGTTGTATGAAGGTCATTGATAAGAAATCAGCAATGTTACAAACGTTGTTTGAGGTGCCTTATGCCTTAACGTAATAAAAACATAACGTAATCAAGGTAGGTATACATACCTCCGTTGATTAATTAATATTTATTATTCAAATTACGGCTTAAATTCTTCTAGGTTAAATGCGATTATCCTTTAAAACACATGTAGCAAGACTTAGTCATAGGGCACACAAACATATGTAGGCCGGTAGGTATAAATATGATAAATCGTATATTTTTATTATCCTTATGTATAAGATACCCTACAAAATATCCTTGACAATCGATATTGAAAGATTATTACATTTAGAAAATGGGCACGTTTCAGCGCACATGAACTTGCAATGCGAACGTGTTGATAGATTATATTACATGAAGTACCAAGATATCTACATTCATATTTGGAACATTGGAATTCTCACGTGCTTAAATATAATTCTGTAATCTAACCTATTACAGCCTGGGTTGCGGGCCAAGCGCAATAATGTGCTGCGTCCCACTTTGGACAATGAAGTCCTCTTCATTGGTTTTTAGTCAGTAAGAGTCAGACACTCCCCGTGGTCACTCCCAGGACGGGAGAAGCAATATGATGATTTTCTCCTCTAAAACTCAATCTACTTACTAGAAACAAGAATACTGTGTGCTAAAATTAGTTATATATTCGCAAAGGAGTACCTAAGCGTTATTCAAGTGTGTGCAAACATGGATGCATCTCGCGTCATTGTCATATCATATAGACAGGGCTTCAATTTTACGGTTGCTTTTTTATTCTTGGTTTTTTTTAACCTGTAGACTGTAGACTGTTATAATCGGCAAACGAGTCACTCACCCACAACATCGCAGCGTTACAAGTGTGTTGCCGAACTTTTGTGCGTTTTGGAGTATTGGGGATACAAAGGGGAAAGGATTGGAAATTATTTAGCCTTGAACACATGACATAGCACTTACCCAACGTTAAGTGTTATTTGACTTCGGTTTTCTGTGAGGCCATGATCATGGACAATGGTCGAGCAAGCCAATAAATGCCGAAGCATTTCGAAATCATCTTTACGCTGGGTTTAATCATGTGATCTAAAGTATTATTTCTTTATCCACAGCTATAGCAGAAAGAACTACTTGTGGAATTAATTTTAATGGGACATTTGAAAAAACGAACGACTAGTTTGTCAAGGTGACTGCGAAGTAGGTAGGTCCTCATTTGGCATTGGACCAAGGGTGTTACCAACCTTGTCTGCTTACATAATAGTTTAGTTCAAAAGCTTCTTTACGACACGCCATGTCTATTATAATGACATCTTCCTTAATAAATTAATTTTTATAACGAAGATTGATTATAGAACCCTTAACAAGGTAGTTACATGAATACAAGAACATTCTTGACTTCCGCCCAGAGGAAAAAAAGTTTTTTCTATTTTGAACTTTATACTACAAATTATATTTAAAAGTATCGAGTACAGAACAGTCCCAAAACCAACTGCATGACGTTTCCTCTATGCTTTTCCATTTTAAAAAGCAATACTGATGAAATGATTTTAAGCCACGACGTTTGTCGTGGTGGCCCGGAGGTTAAGGAGCCCGCTTCTCATGCATGAGGGTGTGGGTTCGAAACCTGGCAAGTACCAATGTGACTTTTTCCAAGTTATATGTACTTTCTATGATTATTTAGACACCACTGACATACGGTGAAGGTAAACATCGTGAGGAAACCTGGACTTATAATTTCTAATTGTAAGTTTGAAATCGCCAACCCGCATTGAGCAAGCGTGGTGATTAATGCTCAAAACCTTCTCCGTATGAGAAGAGGCCTTTGCTCAGCAGTGGGCACTTATAGGCTGATGATGATGATGATGATGATTTTAAGCACCTCACGCTACAGATAAGGTCACCTTTGATTTGTTTATTTATTACGCAGCAAAGAAAATAATTATTCTTTAAAATGAATCCAGTAGGAAGGATGGTAAGACATCATAGAGGGCAGTAATTCATATGACCTATCCATGTCATGCTTTTTATGGTAAAACGAGAAGCGATCTTGTTGCCAATGTTAGAACAAAGGGAAATATTTGTATATTAAAATGTCATATATGATGGTATGATTCCTATGACACTTTTATGAATGTCATAGAACAAAGTAAGCTGTTTAAGAAATGTATGACAGCATTCGTTTCCATTATTTTGTTAAAACAATTTGGCGCAGATGCTAATCTTTTACAAAACTTGGCAGTATTCCGGAGAACAAACTGTCTTGACTGCATCGTTTCATCTGAACCCATTACTAAGAGTCAGACAGAAAAACATAATGTCTCAAAGAAAAAAAAAAATACAATGTCTGTGGGTATTTGTTGTTACGCCCACTTTCAGTAAACAAAAATATCTTTTGTATTCTAGCCGATTATGAAACGGTACGAGAGTCTACCTTATTTGTTATTTAGTAAAAGAAATGGTTAGTAGACAGGAAGGAAATGGCAATTGAAACGAATAAATGTGATTGCGTCGCAGTAGAGCCGGGTAGAGGAACTACTAGTATAAGTGTGTTAGACGAGCGAACATGGAAGCGGGCGGTGCGGCGCCCCTGACCCACGCACTCCGCTCCGCGTTGCCATGGTCACGGCCGATCGATCCATGCTGGGATGCACCCGGAATTGAATTTAATATCCGTTCTCAAGGTTCTATACAACAACATTCAAGTGCAACAATATACGTAACATTGTGTAAAATATTACGAACATTAGAACACATTACTTGCTCTGTGTATTAGCCAATATATTTCTGAACACCACGTTTATTTTAACTTCAGAGCGCGCTATAATAAGAGTTTGAGGGTTATGAACTAAACTCGGCGATTTTAATTTCAGTTTAAGAGAGTGGTCCTAAAAATAGGGCATGTTATATAGGTCATTTTTGGTGTTTTAACATATTATTTTAGAAATGAAACTGCCAGTATATTTCTTTACTCGTAGGTGCTTGAAACCTAATGTTTGTAATGTCCCTGGTTTGTATTTACTGGTAATAATTCAGTATTACGCAGTACTCGTAACAAGGTTATTCACAGACAAAGCCTCGTATCGGGCCCCCTCCTCCCTACCACACGGCATAGTGTCCTTGGCCACCTTCAAGGACAGGATGCTGTGTGGCTGGCAGGGTGAGCGATTCCCAGGGACTACTGTATATTTATGTGCTGAATAGAACTGTATTACAGAGGATGTTGTATTGGAATTATGTGAACAGCAATGAAAAATATAAGGTTTTTTGTACGTATTAAATAACACAAATATAAAGAAATAATTTACGAATCCTTTAACGTAGAGTTAAATACGACATTATATGAAAACATTTCTTTTGTTCCCGTAACTAAATAGTTTTGTTTCCCCAATTTGTTTTATTCCGGATAAATGATGGGACAAGATGTTTCTGTAACGGAATTACATTTGTTTGTTAGAGGACTGGGTGAATGAACGGCCGGATAAAAATAAAGAGCTCCCTAAACGTGCCACGTATATTCAAACTCGGGCGGCCATTGAACAAACGATAATACAAGTGGATAAAACTTTTTTAGATAATCATCCTTTAATAAATAAACGATATTTTTAAGCATTCCGTAAATTCTTCTAAGTAAGAAATTTAAGGAATGGTTTGAGATAAACAAAATAATTTTAAAACACAGATTTAGGATCATATTTTTTTCGTTATTATTTTATTATGAAGGTTATAATAATATATATATAAGTCAATACCTAACTGTGTATTTACAGTAAGTTTATTGAAAAATAATAAAAATTGAGATTGATGAATTACGTGAGAATACGTAATTAATAAATCTAAATTTTTCATGCTACTAGTGCGTGGTTGAATATAGGAACTATCTACATACATAATATGTATTTCGTCTAAGTGTTCCAACTGGTTTCATTGACCTATGTCTAATGACCATTAATAAAAATAAGTGGTTTTAACACAATAAATAACAAGTCAGCTTTTTTCTTAGCTCCGAGATAAAAATATTTTAATTTTTTGTTAAAGAAAACATTCGTCCAAAACCTATTTTCCGTAATAAAGGAAGGTGTATTATTAGACAATGTAAATATTTTCTATTAGATTTTTTTTTTTGTGTGCTACAGTTTTCCTTTTTCAAACATAATATCGCTTCTCCGGTTTGTACAATTTATTTCAAAGAAGGTTTAATCAACATTGTCGTGGTTGCTATAAATAAAACTTATAAAATAAAAAAAAACAGCACCATTTATTTCGTATCATCGACAAAACAAAATTGGGAAAACGAAAAAAAGACAAGCGATATGAACGCGCTGTCGGTCGTGCAGTCAGATTTAAAATGAACATAATGTTGTACCTAATTGTAAAACTACGGTTAAGAAATTTCCTTTCAAAACACGTGTGAATGATATGTAAATAGTACTCGTCAAACAAGTCCTTTTCAGATGCTTTTAGGACCAGAAAAGGGTTGTATAGAATGAGAACCTTTGCCACCAGGAGAGCATAACTTGCGAGGCGATCACTTGTCCACGTTGCCCTATCGGCGTCACAACGACGTCAATTGCGTCGAGTCACTTACAACAAGTACACAATTCGAATGCATTTCAAAAAAGAACGATCCACATGGATGTTATTCAATTTCACGTGTTTTCATATTAAAAATTACCTTCTACATGCAAGTGAGATCGTCTTTTAGATTTGGTTTCAATATCGTTTTAGTTTGGTTCGAGATAGTATTTATTTGTTTTTATAAATATCGATTACGTATATCTTTTACATCACAATAGATTTGTGGTAAGGTCAAACGAAAGTTATCTACACATGTAGGTACATTTACAACGTTGTCTGCTCATGACCTACCGCAATATGTTTGCACTTGTCGAATAGTTTTGTTTGTTTCGAAAACAACTAAGAATAAATGTTAGCATTTTGTGTGGTTTATTATGTTCATAGTTCTAGTGTCTATTGCTTTACAAGGAAACATGTAAACTCGCCTGATTATGACATTGAATAACCAACAAATCACATGCACTACAACAAAGTTCAGCCAATCGTATCTGTGAACGTATCGAAACGCATACAGACGTACACTTGCAATTTACACATGATTATCGCATTGGCAGTAGCTGCACACATGCACATATTATAGCTATCCTTTTCCCACTCGCAGAAGGTGATACCTCTTTCAAACTGCATGCGAATGCATTGCGCCATTTTCTTGGCGCGTGCAAACTCTTCGTTCGTTCAGTTGCCCTAGTAGATACTAGTGAAACTTAACAGTTCACGATGATGCTAGTGACATTTCCTACTAATGCAAGTATGGGGGCATAACGTGCAAGTAAATGCAGTTTTGTATTTCTTTGTGGTTTTATGTGAATATGTAGGTAGGTATATCAGATAGATAGACAATGAAGCTTATGGTGCAAGTTTTAAAAGTACTCGTAGAGCTTTATTTAAAATGTCTAAATTGTATTAATTACATTTTTAACTAACCTATAAATGTTATGTTTATTTTTGGTATCCAAACAAAATGAAAAGGTTAAAGTATAAAGTCTATAAAAGTGACTGGAAAAAAGTAGGTAGCTCACTAAATCACGTGTAGTGTCGTGTTGATTTGAATACAAAATGTATTCACAAAATCGCCGCGCGACGCTCGACCGAGAATGCAGCTCAGTGCAACCAAGTACCAGGGCAACACGACGATACAAGAGATCTGAATGCACTTTTCCCTCGCTTACATACGTACGTGTATACTAGATTGTATTTGAAATATATTATGTGTATAATAACTATGAATAGCACACGTAGCAATACATGCGCCGAATATATTTATAGCATCTCCTGTAGGTATCTATTGGTTTAAATAAATTTGAATCAGAACCAGTCCTCCCGCTTTCTTATGGGATCACCAAATGTGCATATTTGGTTACACGTTTTGTTATACATACGTTTATAGGAGGCTTATTTGTTATCATTACATATTATTTAGTGTAATATTTTCACTGATGATATAAGCATCGAAATACTCTCTATGATAACACATAGTATGAGGACGTGTGTCTCGTCAAGACAAGATGTCTTTCATTCAGACAAAATGTTTTGAATAACACTCAATGAATTGTAATGTTAAGCCTGCAGATGTATACAGCCCAATTTGATTGACAAATCATAACACTCTCTTATGCAAATATTTTTCTTTATTGTGATTGAGACACTTAATTATTGTTATTGGGACGAGTTTGGATATGGGAAAGCATGGGAACAAATCGTGTTACAATATTTATAATCAACAATGTACGGACATCACCTGCGAAAGCCGGATGACGATTGATAAAGAAACAAAGTAAAATTTCTTCTAGAATAACTATATAGTATTGAAATGAGTAGTGCTCTCGCTTTTACTTGTTTCCAAGTCGGTTATTACGCGAGACTTGTAGTAGTGAGCGTTAGACGTAATAGGCGTTGCTTTCTAAGCAGTGAAGGTGAGGTGCACGCTCGGCGCATTGCTCGCAGTTCAAGTTTAGAGTTGCGCGGGCGCAGCGATAATTGCAGAGATCGTTGCACTTCTAACGCCCTGCGCAGGGGCAACGAACGCACGCAGCTGCCCGGGAAATAGATCCCGTCCCGACTATTTCAGAGCATACTTGCTTAGTTAGATAGCAACTGCTCCCGTGCCTTGCCTTAGCTAACGACCTACCTGTAATGTGAGAAGCCGCCATGGAAAATCCATAACTCAATGAATAAGTAGCCACTATGTAATTTATGTGGTTCGTTTATACTGGTTTGTTTTGTACCATTGGATCACGTTTTAATTACATTGAGTTTGAATAAGAACATCCTTAGGGCATATCTACATTGTATAAGTCTAAATAATAGGTGCATAAAACGTTCATGTAAAGAATATTAACGCCCTACTAATATTAAACAGCAAATCTACCTCAAGCTTTCCTTTTGCCAAAAATATAAAGAGTTAGCAAATGATTGCCAATAGTTTTTGTATAACATTATTATGGTCGGCCCACTTAGTAGCGCGAAGTTCATCGGGGCGTTGCACTTTCTGTGCGATTCCACTGCGCCGGCGCAGCTCGGCCGCGAAAGTGATTCATTATGATCTGTGCGGTGCAACGTGCACTTCTATTGTTTGCGTTTGCCATTCATATGAATTCCCTTGCCCATCCATCGAACTTTTTTTTGCAATGCTAGCAGTAAATGAGGGTTTTAGTTTAAGATTATTTTAACCCTTAAGGCATACGAAAATCATTAAATTACAAAATTTTGGTTGAAAAAGCTTTTTCGTAACATAATCAACTAATTTAGTTTTTGGATGAAATAAACTGCCAGATTTTTCTTATAATTATATAATCAATCACGAATGTTAAAGGTTTATAAATAACTATCGTCAGGGTAATTAAAACGACATTGAGCTTTTATACTCTAAAATCGCTTAGATTTTTTTCGCACCTGCTTATAATATATCAATCAATTACAGCACAAGCACACGTGATTGTTGAAAGCTGTCATCTAACAAACAAAATTTAAGTTTCCTATTTATAAGGGATATCTTAGCCCTTATAATCTATTCTCTCTAGTTTGATAATGCATGCTGCAAAGTCTAAACAAAAAAATATCGTTAGAATGCAAGTCAACAACCTTCACCCATGTACCTGGTTTAGTTAGTATAGCTAGCACAGAGTATTGCGTTATAAAAGTGGTTTGAACACAGCGGGTTGGGAATGTTAGCAATAGAAAAAAAACCTGCAATGTTAGAAGTATCTAAGCAAGTCGGGTGCACTGGCCGAGCAGTGCCACTGACCTGCGAGTGAACGCGACGATGCCGATGAATGCTCCAGAGAACTCGTAGCCAACCGCTACGACATTGCTACGAACGTAGATCATGTATTGAAAAGTTCGTTTTCTTAGTGAAAATTATTAACATGCGCAACTTTTTTACCACATAAATGAGGGTGGATTTTTATCTTTACATAAAGCACTAAAAATAAACGTAAAGGACCCTTTTATATACGATTTCTAAGAAAAATACAATTTTTCTTTCGGAGAAATGGGATGTGTCATCTTGTTTTCGTGGAGGGAAAATTCATGACGTGTCTTGGACCAATATTGGGAATTCCGGGTGAGCCTAGGATGACTCACCGCAAATGAACGAAATTAATATTTAAGGATGAAATTTTTGAAAACGTATAGCGATGAAAAGTGAACCGAGGCCAGCATACTTTTTGAGAAATTATCTAAGTACGGTATTGTTACATGCCTTTTATAAATTGATAAAACTATTTTTTTATAATATGTTATGTCTCTAAAATGCTTTTAAGTATAAGCATCTAATATGATTATAAAAATACAACATGCTACCAACGTTAAAAGGATTCCAAGCTAAATAATACTTTATTGAATTAACTCATGTTATACAAATGCATGGAATGAAGGATTCAGTAATTGTATGTATGAATTCAGAATGATTTGCGATACAGAGTGAAGGGTATCAGGACCTAGTGGTGTCATCGCACGCTACTGACCGACACCTTACTTTTAAAAGACTGGTTTATATCGATTATTCGATCATTGATTCGACTCGCAAAGAAAACTAATTTATCTGAAATAGTTCAAGCACTGAACGTGTTAGAAATATAGTATATTTGCCCGAATAAGATTTAAGTTGTGAGTTCATGACTTTATGTTGGAATATTAAAAGAGAAATATATATCTAAACCGTGTGCCATGAATGTATCGAATCGATCGAATCTTTTATTTTAAAAAGGAAAAGTCTGGATTGTATTTTGTTGATTTCAAGAATATTTTAACAATAAGTATTTACGTGTTAAAAAAGTATATTAATTAGTGTGAAGTTTTCCAAAGAACGTTTAGTTTGCATTTGAAACAACGTCGGCACTTTTGCAAGACTTGATCAGTAGAAACTAGAGTGCAGCGAATGCTGTAATAAGCAGTTGAGTATGTTAGGGGTGCATCGACTCCGAGTGGAAAGTGCGAGTGAAAATGTGCAGCTAACCGGCTAGCAGTCCACTGGGTAGGTACCTAGGTACGGAGACACGTAGAATTACCAACAGGTGTCTAATTAGTTATCCGGAAAACCAGTCGCTACTCCCAGGCAGTTCCTTGGCCACGTCAACACGCCTCACTTTATAATTACACACATTTCTTCTTCTATGTAAACGGCGGCCATTAACTGTACAGGTAACTACGCCATTCATTCAAAAGTAATTGAGCTAAATGGCTTCGTAGTAAATGTTTTATATTTAGTGGTTTCTACTGAATTCTATTTATCGTGTATGGTGATCAATGATACTCTTGTGCAGTGTTTTAACATAATACAATGAATGGCTCGTATTTTTTTAAACTATTATTTAAGTCATTGCTCATTAGTAAGTTGTTTTTTATGAAGTGTTCAGTAATAAATTAGAGTTACCTGTTGTTACATGGACCTACCAATGAAAAAAAGTTTATGGTATGTAAATATACCTCTAACAATACTTGACGTTAGTGGAGGCTTTTACACAGGTTATTTATTGCGAAAAAAATTGTTTCGCTATATAAAAGAAAAAGAAACCTGTTGGTATACTTTAAACGCTGCAATGAGTTTGGTTTTAAATGATCACACAGTGACTTTTATTTTCATTTATAATACAGTTTAAATATTAGAGGCACGTACTTAGGTGGCAGTAAAGATGATAATGGAGCGATGGAGCATCAATTCAGTGGTACGCGGGCGCGGGCTCGGGCAGTTTTTGCAGTGTGTTGCGTTTGCGCATACTGATGTGCGACCCGCGGCCCGCCGCCGGCCCCGCGGCCGACGACCCGCCCCTGCGCGCCCGGCGCTTGACCCCGCTCTACGCTCGCCGCCCTGGGAAAACTATTCTCATAACCCTAGACTTTTCTGACTATAAACTCATAAATCAGCAATTAGATTTCTTCTGCGATAGCTCTAAATGTATTCAAGTTTTTTGTAATTTATAAGTTTTATGTAGAGTAGTCGTATAATCGCATTAACAGTATGAAATTTTAATAATATAGTTCTCTCATGATTAGTATTATTTTCATCACTCTACAACGCAATGTGTCTAATTCAAAACTTTAGGTACTATCTACAGATTTCATAATATTATTCATCGTTACAGCCAAGATCAGACTAAGATCAATTTATTTTAATCAGTGAGTCATAAGAGCGATAGAATTTTCTACGGAGTTGGTAGCGATCAATGGCGAGAGAAAGATCCTGAGAAACTGAGCGTTACTACGTGTCAAAGTCGAACAAAAGTCACGTAGGTTTAGATTTTCCACGAATGGTTATATTCTTTCTAGTTTTTAATCGGAAAGTTTTTTCGTTGGACATGCTATCGAGGCTTTGTTTCAAAACTACATTTGCGTTAAATACGCGTACCGATAAGTAAAGATAAGCTTATTACTTACCTACTATATTATGATTAACTTAAGAGTAATTTCAATCTTGTAATTAGACGTAGGTGATGAGCATAATATACAGAGATATACTATAAATATAATAAAAAAAATATTCATCTGGTTGGAGAAAAACGAATTTGTCTACTTACATGTAACTTATCTGTATTGCACGTAGATTCATTGTTAGTTCGCGAATAAAATGAGAAGAGAGTTATGTTAGTAGGGCTAACACGGGCGCCCCGAGTCGACGTCCGCGGCCAAGGCCCGTCGGTCAGGGACACGGTATCTAACTCGATTATGCCGCTGTATTAGAGATAGCTATACGAGCATTACAGTTGTTAGCGATACTAATCCCTGTTTCATCATGTACATATATTTCCAAAGATTTTCTTGTTCTCTTAAGCAAGAAATACTGAATGACAGTGAATAATTTACTAATATTTCTCCGATCCAAATAATTTATTTGTTATAGGGTTGTATTTAGAAATTTCACTAGCCTATGCTCGTTATATTTGCTCAATGCCTAGATAATGTATGGTATGCCCAAAATAGGGAGGTGATATGCAATAAAGTCACTTATTTAAACATATTGTAGACATTTTTTTGTTATTTTTAAAAATAATGTTCCAAATATATAAGTGCCTACATGAATATTCGAGACATAGGTAAAACATGGGGAACTTAAAGCATGAACTTATAAAATCGGAATCTACCTAAGAGTAGAGTAAAGCCAATTTTTTATTATGTTAAATAAAATTGGAATGTATTTCTCTCCGTCCACCTAATAGTACAGGAAAACTTATTGCGAATCGCGGGGTTTAATTAATCGGGGAAAGAGTAGGCTGCTTCTCTTAGCGAGTCAACAATATAATTGATTTATTATTCTAAGACAATAGGTTTAAATCCATCTACAATATGTTTGTCAAAACTTTAAATTACATTAACATTACATTTTTCATTCATGAAAACCCCTGCATAAAGGGGTGCAATAATCAAATTATAATATATAAAACAATAGCAGGTATTTAATTACCTGCTTTTCGAATTTCGAAACAGAAGAATCTACTAATCTTTTCTTCGAATTGGGAATCTATCGAAACATAAAGTTTCAACATACTAGTCCCTAGGCGCCAAATTCTGTAGAAAACAACACGAAAAAAGAATTCTATCTACCAGTTATCATGTATCATCAAGCAATGGGCAAATTACATAATATAAATAAATACATATGTCATGAAATATGCCAACCCTGTGAATGGCTTGTTTATTGGTACGGTCAATTAGGTGGCCCTTGTTTTATTTATTTATTTTCTACCTGTTCCCTCCAATTTTATTTCTATAAATACAAACGTTAATTAATTCACAATAATGATTTTATAAATTAAATTAACGTATTTTTTTGCATAAATCATCTACACTTATGGCATCCTAATTCATATCAAAATCATCATTTAAAAAAAAAAAAATAATCTTAAAAAAGAAATAGTTTAAATGATATTAAGTCAGTAATAACAAAGCTTTAAATTTAAAATTGGAACGATTTCAAATTTGAACTTAGAATGTTTTGAATGTGTACCTTTGAAGCAGTTAGATACAGCACCGTAATATAAACTAGGATTACCAAAATCACCTCAAAGTCAAAAATCATACGGTGATTTGACATTTTGACACGTGAAGTATATAGGTAAGCTTTTGTCTATGGAAATACCTAAAACGACTGATGTAATTTGATAAGGTAAATGTAAGATAACCTCTAATTATTACATGTAGATTAATTAGACATGTGCCCTTAATTTGAGGTTCGACACTAATTGATTAAATTATTGTTATCCTATCTAAATTACAGCGATAAGATCTTTAAGTAACAAAGAAATATGCATGCAGAAGTCAAAGACAGGTTTAATAGTTATCCTGACCAGTACTACCATAATCTTTATGACAATAAAAAAAAAGAAAACATTCTTGGCAGGTCCTGAAAAATATCTCAACATTTTAATAAAAAAGAATAATCAAATAAAAAACAAGTATGATCATAGATAATAATTGTAGTATAAAAACAAAAATTATTAAATTTTTAGCAATTTTAATAATTATAACTCTCTTATAAGCAACAAATAATCACGTACCTAAAATCATCCAGGTAAATGTATATATCAATACGACATTTATGTACCAACTCTTAACTTATTTTATATTCTTTTTCAAGAAAAGCTTTTTAATCAAGTCGAAAAGTGTTCCGTTGGCTTACAATGTTGCGGACTGTGTTGTAGCCACGATTACCCTGAGTAAGTCGGCAGTCGGCAGTAGGTACATGCAAGGGTATATTTGTGTATGTTGGTTACACTACACTTTGGTGCGGAAACGAGGTGCGTCGGGCTTCTCCCGTCTGGCCTCACACCACCGAGCCACCCTGTCTGCAAGCACCCCCGTCCCCACCCGACCTGCACCGGCCTCCACCCCCTCCCGCTTGGATGTAATTCACTCTCACTAACCCACTGCAGCACAGTCAATCATGCATATTGTACTGTCTACCTAATTCAAGGTGATAGTTAGGGTGTAACGTGCACTTTATCGGTATTTCATTCTGATTCCGTTTTGTTGTTAATCACATTATAAATAATACGACATATCATTAAGGTATACGAAACAGCTTAATTTTTGAGGAGGAAAAATTGCGATTACTCAGATACATATAAGTAAAATAAGTTAACATGGTCAATTTCTACGTTCTTTTTGCAATAAAAGTACATTATGCGCAAACAGGAAAAAAGTACGCTGGCAGATATTTTGACTTCTCTTAATTAAAAAAACAGTAGAGCAGGCGTTAATGAAATGAGTTTGTAACACAGTAGGTAACCAATTCAATAATGTAAGTGAAGGAACACGTGTTAACGCTGTGCATAAAACCGCAGCAAGTTACAAGGTAGGCACAAGTTGCGCCAGTCGAGCACATTATACCGGAGCATAAAGCACTCATTTCAAATGCTACGTGAAAACACCTTTTATAATTTTTCATCTCCATTTCCCCAAGTTTTTTGTTCGCATGTCACACACCACGTCACTCAAAAGCTTCAGTGTGTTCTCTTTTTATAATGTCTGCAAGTCGGTGGTGAAAGCGGCAGGATAGCGGGCGGGGTGATGCGGGGCGCGGGAGGGGGCCGGGATGTCGAGGGGAAGTGCCCCCATGTCTAGACTGGGTCGGTAGTTTTCCGGGATTCAGTTGGCTTGCCTGCAGTGTGCTCACCCACTCACTGCAATATGTACACCAACATCCATAGACGAGTATAGAGCATGTCTGAGGACCCTCGTCGCGTCAGACGCAGTTTTTGTATTATTTGTCTATAACGCGGTTATACTGTGTCGGGGTAGAATGCTGGAATGTAGAGAAGATTCTCTGAAGGGAAATCTTGGATTAAACAATCAATATTTTTTAATTTTCAAAAGTTATGTTGCTTAATTACGTTGATTTAATGCTGTAATTAGATTAATTGAAGCAAAACAAGTAATGGATACTTATCGTTGGACAATTTGAGAAAAAAATCTTTTATATGTTGTACAATCCGAGTTTTTTTATTTTTAGGTGGGTTGATGACGTCTGGACATGAAGCATGGCTTCGAAATATTGAAATATTGGTTCCATATAGCTTTCTTTTATTAAATAAACTACTATTGTTTGAATGATAATTATATAGGTAATTGCTAACTCTTCAAAGGCCTGGCTACTTACATTTTCAAGGATTCATCAACAAGTTGCATATAGAGATTGTATATTAGACTTTTTGCTTAGAAAATCCTCTTACAGCCATTACGTCTAGTAATTGAGACAGGTGTAAAGATCCTGTTATAAAATAAGTTATTACTATAATCCATGTGTGAAAAGTACATAAAACTATTTCCATCGCCATTACCAAACAGGAACTCATAACTTTGTTGAGGAATTGACTTAGGTACCCATTAAAAAAGGTATACATACTAGTAAAGTTACATTGAAGGCGACGCTCATGCAAATGCTAACAGGCATAGTCAAGGGGCTTTAATAGGCTCGTATATAAAGCTAACAAGCAAAGAGTTAGATCTTATCACTCTATATTTCAGTTACACCGGATGTAGCCATAAATAACAAAGTAAAGCTTTACCACTAGATATAGTACAAAGTAGGTTAGTACCTTTAGTAATAATATAGTATACGAATTAATTTAATTAATCGGTACCTACATGGATGACTGAATTATCTCTTTTTTTTTCTGAAAATGAAACCTATCTATACTGATATTTGGCCCTAAAACTCTTTACACACAAAATTACATCGAAATCGTTGGAGCCGTTGCCGAGACCCAGAGAACATTATCTACTTTCAAATTAAAAAAAATTAGAATTTTTTTAGCAGTATTTAGAATTGGTAAACAGTTTTAAAGCATCTTTGTGTTTAATTGGTAAATCCGGTACGTTGTTTTTTATTTATTTGTCTTTTAAAATATTTTTGGTCCAAGTATATAAAATAGTTTTCTTACAACAATTTTTGAAACTCTTCGGTATGTGATTGTTAATTTGTTTTGTCGTCTACGCATTTTGTAGCTAATACAATATGGCGGCCATCATAGGGTACAGAGTATAAAGTGTCTTCTATAAACCTGATGATGTGTACACAAGCTTGTTCCATGAAAGTTTAATCGGTGGTCGAGTAACCGGCGTCCGCTCCGGTTCTTAGGAGGCACAGCGTCCTATTCCAACTTAAACAAAGTCATTGAGGGTTCGCAAATAGTCGCGTCTATGAATTAACAACAATAGGCAGTTTCCTTGTAACAGGCCTTTGTGATATTGAACTATATGCCTGTAAATAACCGTAGATCGAGCTTGTAATAAACCTATAAAGTGCGTAAACGTTATATAAGTGTTCTTAGGGTACCGCCGCACTAGTATTGTTCCAGAGTGTTAAGACTGAAAAATATCTGTGCATTTTTTATGTTACCTTATTGTGTTTGAAACATTTAGTAAGTATCTACTTAAAAATATTAACGATATCTGTACAAATTAAAGACATTTGTTTTTCCATCAGATTACAAATTATTTTATATTTTAACCTCATTGTGACACCCCTCGGCATTAGCATCAAAGTGGCAACTGCGACTTGCTACTTTAGTGCGTACCGAACCTTAGCAATAAAGTAATATACAAACACAATGAGGTCTTAAAATTGTTCTCAGAGCTTGTTTACAAAAATGCTAATAAATTCCGTAGTAAAAAGCGTTGTAACGACGCACAATGAGAAGAAAACATGCGTACAACAATCAACAATACGAGTTGTGGAATAACAAATAATAATCCGGGTGCAGTGTAAGCGTGCATACTAACCTAATTATAGATTCCAAGTTGTGTTGCAAGTAGAGACGAAATGCCTGTCTCTCTCGAAATAGTGAGGCTAATTGCGTTTCGTAACTGCGGCCTGAAGGGTCGCGTAGGATCGAGGTGGCTATATTTAGCGTGGCGTGTTGGGGAGCGTCGCGGGGGTGGGGAAGGGCGCGCGGTGGCGCCGGTGACGCGGAAGCGTAGGGCGGGCGGAGGGCGTTGACCGTGAACGTGGGGCGGCATCGATCCGGGCGGCCATACCCTCGCGCAACGGAAAGTGTGTGCCAACCGCACTGCTGCCTATGCCATCGGTGCATTGCTTGACTGATCACCTAATTGTTATTTAGGCAATTCATATACTTTTTACCATATCATTACCAATAATTACCTTATCATTCTAATTATAATTCAATTTCATTAAATAAAAGTATTTTGGATGAAATCACGACACATGTCGTGTAAGCTGTGTAATACCTGAAAAAACTGCAAAAAATATATGGGTTATGGACCTGGACGTTTTTTTTTTTTTACATATTTCATTTATTACACATTAAATTAATTTATAGCCCTTATTAAGTGCAGTATGGGCTATTTATATCCACATACTTATGTTATTTTTAAAGTAATCTATGTAATGTAGTTCATTCTAAAGAATTAGCTTTTACTCTGGAGAGCTTTCAATGTAAACTCTCGACTCTTTGAGTAGGTTACGGAAGCTCGTGGGCGATGGATGATGTAACGACAAAAGGAGTTCGTGTTATTTGTTTATGATGGCGACATTTTGACCTTATTTTGTTACCTACATATTAAATTCCTTTTATTCTCATTATTTAGTATTTGTGAATTATTAACAAGAAGAGAGCTTTAGAGCCTTATTTATCGTATACTTCGTAATGAGTGCAAATTCACCAGTTGGCCAGTTTGCCACTTGATCGCGCAACCAATTTGTTGCACGACTGGTTGTACGATTTTGTCTGAATGAAAAAGGGACCTGGAACTAACAATTAGTTAATAATCTCGGTTATGCAATACTACATATATATTTTTGCAAACAAGGTAAAATACGTGATTATATTTATATTCGCAGTACAGAACTTAGTTCTAAACGAATTTTCTTATTCTTTATTATTATTATTACGACACAATATCCGTGTAGATGAGGAATAAAGTTGAGCCCTTGTTGTATCCCTTCGATCTAATAACGAAATAAAAGTTAGTAGGGTGGCCTGGTCACGAGGGTAGATTGCTTATAGCTAAGATACACGAAGATATGTATGAGAAGGGGGCTGGAGCTCTGTTTGTAGAGGCCGGTGTGCGTGTCTCATACTGCTTCTAAGCCTATCTAGCAATATTACTGTAATGTTGATAAACATATTGCATTTCCTTCTACCACGCAAATATACTTTATTAATTGGTCTAAAGCATGTCAACTAGTTATTTTGTGGGACTTAAGGGTTGCTTTTAATTAATCAAGAAGTTGTTAACTTTACTTAATAAGCTCTGTTTTTATTCGTAGTATAAACAAAGTTTTGTTTACAAATAGAACGATTGGATTATAATCTAATAGGCAAGTAAAATAAAAAGTAATTTGACGTCTGGGAAATCCGGTGGAAAATCCCGGTGGCGAACGAACCAAATATATAACAATGTGTTAAAACATTTATGTTTGTAGGTAGGTAGAGTGGCGATAACGTGTATGCAATGGGGGGTGGGGTGGGTTGAATGTCGGGCAAGGGCGGCGTGAGTCACGTCACGGCCGATCAATACTGCAGGGGAATGCGTGGCGGGCCCCAGACCGACGCACCCCCGAAACGACTGCACTCCGGAATTAATTCGATGCCATTACTTCCCCAATTCTGGCTAGTTCACTGTCACAATCACTGCGCGAGACACTAACCTATTGATTTACAAAGACAACGATTATTGCGTATTTTTTTTATAAGCGACCACGTGGTTGACTTGAGGCTCGGAAGACGAATGCCACACTTCTTGTCGTAGGTTCCATTTTTTACAAGGTTAATGGGATACCTACGTATTCACACATATTTCTTGTGTTCGTAGGTTATTATAATACAAGTAGATAATAAAAGATTCCTTTGACCTAAAATAAAAATCATAATAAAGAGTAATAAAATTGCATGACTTTAAATTGGGTAAAACAATGTGACCGGAATGACTTTAAGAACAAATGATAAGTTGCTTGTGTCCTTTTCTGACACCACTTATCATGTATTCAACCCAATTTTTATTGTAATCTAAAGCCGATTTTAAATCTACATTAAATAACAAATGTCAAATTGTAATGCATAATTTGGTGCATAGTTAATAGATACATATGTATGTAGTGCACGTATAAAGAAAATTAAGCCTAATGTATCTTGTTATTAAAAGTACTGATCATATACACAACAATTAGGGTACCGGAATAAAATTCTATCTTTAACTCCACTATAAAATAATCAAAGTAAATATAACTTACTAACTCCCGACACTTGAACAAAACGTATAAAAGTGATGATTTAGAAGTTTACAAAGTTATTTGTGGCTTCGAAATTTCTGTCCATTTCAGGGAATAATACGTAGACATAGATTTGGCGGAAGTTCGCTGGAAACTTGCCATTTGGCCGTAAACGCTATTGTAAATATAGGTAACGGTATTATAAATATATTAAGTAACATTTTGCTTCCGCGTAAGGACCGGTTCGTTTTATTTATGTATTATATCGTCACTTCTTTTAGTTGCAAAAGGGACGAAGGGACGAGTCCACACTTGATCAAAAAGTTACTAGAATTGCTATGACATGCAATATAAATTGCAATCTCATTGCAACATTTCCAATTTCTCCTAAGACTTCCCAAATATTACTATAACATGCAATGTTATTGCCTGAACCCTGTCCTGAACATTCGCATACCTAGTGTTATTCCATAAAATTTTCACCATAAACATTATTTGCGAATACAATTATCAAGTCAACATGCGCAATTTTTCCATAAAACTCTTACTAAGTATTATGTATTTGGCAGGTAGGAAAACCACAATGACGACAGGGTCACAGTCAACCTATGTTTATAATAGTTTATACAGTAAACAGTTGCAAAAAGTTTTTATTTACCTGCATAGAAACGTACTGTACTATGTGTATAGCTACATAAGTAGCCAAATATGTTCGATCTCCACCTAAAGGTTATTACTAAGACAGACTAGAATTGTTGTGTCTTATATTTGTCTAAACTATTAGCCTGATTCCAATATGAATCTCACCTACAAAAGCACCGGTTGGGTATAATCTCCATACTCTACCGATCAGCTTGAAGATAGTCAGTTAAGGTTCAGGCACCTCTGTTCTGTGTGTTCTCTGTCTTGTCAAATGTTCCTTAGTCGAATTAGAAACTGAATAATTATACTTTTCTCTGCTGTCGCCATACGGCTTATTATGTCGTTTGAATATTGATAAGCATAGACTGAACAGATTTTTGATGATGCAGAAACGAAATAAGGTTTGATCCAGTCCAGAGACGGTAACCATTTCTTGGCTACTAAGCCAACTATGATCAGAAAATTCTTCTTCATTCAAAACTATATTACTTTGTGTTACAACAGATACTGTGCTGAGTAAATTTTTATTTTCTTACCTGTATACCAAAAAACTATGCAGACTATACATATCTTGCATTAAGTAGGTACTTTATCTGTCCCCACATGTGTTTGTGAAACACTAATATAATAAAATACCTATTCGTCCTGTAAAAAAATTGAAGCGGAACCTAAGACCTTAATTTCAGTGGTGGCATATGTATTGTTACAGATCTACCAACGAAACACTTGCAATAAACGTATATTATTTGTATCAATCGGAAATCACACAATATTATTAATGTTCCAAAGTTCTAAGAATTTAAGATTAGGTATGATACTATGCATCTACTTATAGCGTGTTTATGTATGTGTATAATATAAACACAAGTAGGTACCTCTATTCAACCATGTCCTATGACAATAGTGCAAACGTTATTTATCTACTTGAGCATTTTATAAAAAGTTCAAAGTGAGATATCGAATAAAACATACTCAGGTACATACCTACTACGTTTAATTACACAGTTTAATGCAATAAACAACTTTGCTCATACCTCAATCTTAAAAATTTCCACGAATTTTTATATGATATAAGTTGTGTAAATCACGAAGTCATTGATCAAACCAAAACTGACGAGTTCATACGGAAAAATAATATTCATTTACTAACGCTGAAGTCGTAAAACATTTTAACTGGCGACTATTTCATTAATATAAATGAGTGTGATTTGGTACTCATTAGTTGTGATGAACTTCGCTATGTGGAACATTTTTTGCGTCTAGATACGTGGCTCGTAATTATAGCATAGTTTAAAGAAAAATCACCTCTACAGAGAATTTATTCGTCCGGCGATCCGCCATAATGCTTGCGTGTGTTTTGTGGCATTGAGCACTAATAATAATCGGTGAACTTGACATTGAGAACGGAGGCTCGTCATCGTAACAAGATGCTCCGTCTCTTCCGCACTATATCGTAAATGCTGCTGTTAAAAAAGGATGGCTAATATTATCTTCTTTGTTCGCGAGTGTTTGTAGGTCAGTCGTGTATTTGTTCCGGACGATAGTCCGAAAGTCGGCTGGAGGTTACATTACGTAGTTATTTAAGTTAACACTCAACACACAATGTGTGCAAATTATCAACACATCTAAAAACTACTGAATCAGATCACCTATTAGCGCGTCCTCTCGTGACCGTAGCTGGTTTGATTATGTTATCGTCTAAAACCTTCCTTGCCCGCTGTGCACTCTAGCATATTAATAACCATGTCCTTTTCCATGACGATATTTTTAAACACACATAAACACTTTATTAAAATAGTCATTTGTATCATATGATTTTTTTCAATTAATATTAAAAAGAAAATTTAGAAAATCGTACCTATTAATTACTATTACATATTTAATTCTACTTACATATATAGGTATCTATAACAGGTAAAAAATATCAAATTTAGACAAAAGAGTTCCGAAAGGCAGCTTTTAATTAAATTATTGTTATCTTGTTATACTTTTAATCGTATTTTAATTTAGATTACATACTACACTATTAGATTATATACTATGTGCATATATAAAAAAACAATTATATAATTTTCGCAGCACGCTCATTTTAGTTGTGAAAAGCGGTATCTAGTAGCGCTACAAAGTCCTTCTTTCAAACGTGAACCTTATACAGCCTACGTGGTGTCGGAAAATTCCACTAGATGGCGCTACTTGGAGGTAGCAGTCAACTTAAAGGTTTAGATAAGTCTTCAAAGATGGCGCTATGTGACAAGTTTCGAGATGAGTTTTATTTAGTATTTATAATTATAATTAGTGCGGTACAAATAAAAATATTTTAATATATAAAGATGGATCTTTGAAAAAATAATATATGGTGAAAGTTTCAGTTTTTCAGAATAATGATTATTCATGTATTCTATCATAGATGAGTTCGCAATTTGTTACCATGAATTTATTTTTTGAATATTATTTAAGTTATTGTAAGAATACCATCGAGAGGATGGTAGGTATGGCCTTTACTATAATGAGTATGATTATAGATACTCATTATTTAATATGGGAATTATTCTTTTAGGAGGTATCTATGGATATGTCTAAGAATCTTTTTCAAATAAATATACAAAATAAAAATAAATTTATGAAAGATAATTTCTAGACATTGGATTACCTGTAAAATATTGCAATAATACTATAGGCTAAATGCTTGACAAATAAAATAGATATTGCACTCAATCGGACGACGCACTTTACAGCAATTGATATTAAATTATGTGGGTTATAAATCCGGATCGGTACCTACAAACAAATAAAGCGGTTGGCTACGTCAGCGGTGCGATGTGTTGCGTGTTCGAACGGCACGTAGAAATGCGTCACTCACTCGCGGTCGTCGCTCCCTTCACAACAAATGACGTTCTGACTCATATCCAACGTTATGGGTATTTTTGTTTAATCATAATACAACAATTTATTTTTAGTTTTTAGTATTTAATTCTATATGTACACACTAATTTGTCAATTTGTTATAAATATAATCAAAACATTTATAACAGGTAATTGAGTAGGCAATAGACATATTGAAACAGAAAAATAAAATCATTTTTGTCTATGGCTATGATGACATCACGAGAACATTGACATAATTCTCATTTAGAGCAGCTCAAATTAATGTGGAAACGATCGTTGCTTCATCCCGTGTTGTAACTCCGAGTCTCTGACCGGTTAACGGGTAAACTCGCTACACGTGCTTTACCGACCAAGGTAAATCAGTTGTGTAATGTTCTAGAAATTTCTTAGGTACTTTCTTTATTCAGTTTGACATCTAAAATGTTAAAAAAAATAACGCGTAGGTATCTATGGTAGGTATCAACAACAATAGGTTATTAAAACTTATTCTTAATTCAAAATTGTATGTTTATTTTTTACAATTGCCGATATTCCATTTTTGAAAGGAAGATGCAAGAGTTGATTTTTATAGGTAATTTTCTTTCTTTAAATAAATTTATTAGAACTTTTTACACATATACCTACCTACTGAAGTAGGAATGAGTTATAAATCAGTATTCCAGAACCTTCAATTCTAAAATTCTTGAGTCTGAGTTAACGGAGACTGTTATAAGGTCATACAATCTAAGTTCTCTGCACAAACTATGTGCAGTTGCATAAAAGGTATTTACAGTACCTCGATAGCCCTGCAAATTCTTACGATTTCTTTTTTCTTAATGGATTTTTAATTGATATGCTGATGACAATCGGTGACATGACAATGAGCACGAGCGCGCCCGCCATTATTGTTTAAATAAATGCCTACGCGGTGAAAGAAACTGATCTGCTGGTGGTTGTTAAATACATAGATAGAGAAATGTATAAATATATTATTAATTTGTACTATTATACATTATAACCTCGGTATATTATGATCATTTCCAATTATTTACAAATTTTATTTGTTTATTACAAAACTTTACTAATTTAATAGCAGCTGACTTATGTAATGTATTTTATCAATTAAAATATAAAACAATCATTTAAATTTGCTACGCTGAAGTTACGAACCTACCTCAACAATTAGTTTCGCTACTCGCTCACAGATGGCGCTACATGTTGCTCTCACTGGAAGATTGAAAAGGCAACTCGTCGAGAATATATCTGAAGGTTTTTGTGTAATTAAAAAGTGTTTATTATATAAACAGAGTTGTTTTTTATGTAATATGTGCATTAAAAATTTTTTTTTTTTAAAAAAAAAAAAACCCCACATTAGGATTTTCTCCTGTGTCGTGGGTGCGTTTACAAACATACAATATCACATGCACATCACACCCAGACCCGGAACAACAATCTGTGGATCACACAAAGAGTTGTTCCGTGCGGGAATCGAACCCGCGACACGTTGTGCGGCAGCCAGTTGCCCAGCCACCGCGCCAACCGTGCAGTCAAGCATAAATAAAGCATTTGTTCATAAATGTTATTTATATTTTGCGCATTTAAAATAATTAAGTATTATATATATTACCTAAGTCTTTTATCTTAACGGCTTTGAAGATTAAGTTCGTTATTATTATACACCACAATGAATAAATATAAACAAAACCATATGTTTTTTAAGTATTAGCTGTCAAGCGAAACGGATTGAGGAATGGAGCTGGATGAGTAGGAGAAGGAGGTCCTTTAATATCGCAAATGTGGAATTGGTTTTATGACCATACAAACAAAGGTGTAATAATAAGACCTTCAAACATAATATCGATATGACAGCAATGTAATAAAATAAAGTAGTTTGTCGGAGAAGGGCGGGCGATATCGTAACTGTAGCCAGCGATAGCGGAGTCGGTCGCAGCGCAACCTTGCAGAGTTTGTTGCTCCTGCAAGGCGAGCGAGGCGGTGCGGGGCGGCGCGCGGGGGGACGAGGTGACCATCTAACCTCCAGTGACACGGTCTAACTATACCACAGATAAACAACAACAGTATTACAATCTGATTTACCAACTATTACAAATACCTAACTCGCATTCACAAATTATAGCTATACAACTATGTTACATTAGGTCTCCTATTATGAAAGGTGTTTTTAAAAGTTTCTTTACAATTCTGGTTTTAATCATTTGATCTGCTGTATTGTCTTAACTGTGGCTCTATACTAGGCCAGGCGCTCTAACATATCTACGTTATGATATGGCGAACATGTATAGGTCACTCATTAATAAGTTAGCACAAATATTGATTGTGGGACTCGCCTTCTTATTTCCAATGCTGATCTTCTGTGAATACATTCTTTATCAAGCTCGATGTTTCATTAACGATAAGCATGTTTACTATATTTCTACATATTCAGGCTTTTCGTCAGCTCGTGTCCTTTATCTGTGTGTGTTTATGGATGTGCTGCATATCCTTCACGCCACATCAACAACAACAAGGTATCAGAAATAGTTTTTTGTTACAGTAGGTAATGCAAATGCGTGCATCATTACGCTAATTTCAAGATAAATGGTATTCGAAAACATAATGAGATAATTGCTTGACTATCGACCAGAATTATCGGTTGTTCTTGATGAAGTTTATTGTCCTAAATAAAGGTTGTTTACTTTTCCACACATGCATTGTAGTGATGTATTATCCTTCACAATATATGCACATTGTTTATTAGAGAAGAATGTTTGCGCGCCCGTACATGACCGCTCGCTGATATCAGTTACTAACCGTAGTTTTCTATTCATTGTTGTGAACTGTTTTGTTCATGTTGTTAATATTTATGAAAACATTTTTCCACCTGTTGCTTTGAATATTTCCTATGAAAAAATATTGCTCTCGGTTGGAAATCGGTTTTAGTATTCGATGTAGAGACCTTTGTCTGTCTTCATAATAGTTGTCCACCCACGGCCGTCACGGTTGCGTCTCCATCGGTGGCCTGTCCTAGTTTTTAAGGCTGAACTTAAGCTAAGATTACTCCGCCGTCCCCCCAAGCTGCGACTACAGCTGTTTACGTATCCGACGTCGGCTTGACCTATATACCAATACAATTGTATTATTCATGAGCCTGTCACTCGATTGCCTTTGTCGCACATAATCTCTCAGTCCTGTATAAATATACTGGCTTTACAGCACCATAACAATATTATGACCTATAAAAGTGAACACGTAACCAACTGGGAAGAGCTTGAAATGAATTCCAACTGACAGTGAGTTTTGAACAAGTCAGTTTCGTTTTGGTAAATAGGTTACGATGGGAAATATTCTCTCATTTTACGGTAAGCTTTGAGCGATGAACTGTTGCTAGCTGGCATTTATCATTTGTTTAATTTGCCTCCAACACACTAATGAGTAGACACATAAATATTCAGTTCAGAAGTTGTTTGCAAAAGAATTATCCTGTCTGAGAAGTAAATGGTTTGATACGTCTCAGAATTAAAATATAGGTAGCAGATGTAGAAATATTTAGTTGAGATCTATTTTAGTATAGCGAGTATTTGTGATGCGCAAATGTCGTCGTGTGCAGCGTCTCCCGATGAGCTGACCTACATGTATACGTGGCTCGTCCGCCGTTATTATTTCATGCAAATTGTTTTACGTTCACCGATTTGTCTATAACCACAATCACACATTAGCAGGCGACAACATAAAATGACATTGACGCACTTACTTCATATCTCTTACGTCATTCCCCCATCATTTCACTGTAAAAATCCCCGACACTAAATTTTTTATACATTTGCAATAACTGAAAAGGCGGCCAAACGATAACTATCAATCAAGCGTAATGACGATGATATTAATGATAAATATTTAATTAGAGTTTAGCTGTAATTACAATTCAATAACAATAGTGATTGGTATAACGAAGGCATTTAAAGGCTACCTACCCGTGGGTATGTATTAGCAACGCAGTGCAAATTCGGTCAATGCTATTCAAATTCATGTTGCAGTACTACGTTCATTATATCCGTCTCTATAGAAATGAGAATTATGTATTTATCTTAAGCACAAATTAGATTGTCGAAGTTGTTAGTCATAATTTGTAAAACCTTGAGGCTACTAAAAGAAAATCTTTTATAATAAAAAAATATTTTTATCAATATTAGCTAGTCAAGTTTAATGAGAGAACTGTTATAAGACTTTTACACTTGTGGTTGGTGTTTTTTGTATAAATGTGTGTGGTGGCAGGACAATGCTGGAGCGTATCTCGCGAGGGTGATAATTGCGAAGGTCGCGGCGCAGCTGGATGTAGCATCACACGGCCGACTCCTCCATGTGGTATCATTAGATAGGTGCTTCGTTACGATATATCGAGAAACTCGCGGTTTAAGCTAAAACGTAACGTAAGACGATAAGCGAAAGGTAGTATTTACATTGACGCTCGCCTCGGTCGGTGGCCTTACCTCGTTAGAGTTCATGCACCCGCGCGAAACTGGGGCACGTACCGCGTGCTCCCCCCTCTACTCTCGACCGCTTCCCCCCTTGCGTCGTCCCGTTACCTACCACTAACTTTTCATTGAATTGTTTCTATTGCTTACTTCAGAAAAATTGTACTATGATAAATGGAAAAAAATACTATATTTACATTGACTGGGGTACCTACGGAGAAGTTAGTATTTGAGTGACTCCACTCTTTGTTTTGTTGGGACCTCGTTGGTAATAAGTTTAAGGTCATATTGTCGAGTAATGAAACGGTTGTTAAATGTCGCTATATACACACTTTAGCTGTTAATACATTGATAGTCTTTAGCTTAATGTAAATAATGTAATTATAAGTGATGGGGAGGAGCGAAGTAGCGCCGTGCAGGCGCAAGTAAATGGTAATGGAAGAGAAATGCTGTCACCGCGGCGGGGCGAGTGAACCAGTATTGCGCTGTATAAGAGTTGCGCAAGCGCAGCCCGAGAAAGTGCGAGTAAAAGTTGACGCAACCCACGTCACACGCCGCTCGCCTCGCCACGTCACACATATACATAGCTCATTTATAATAGCGCTCGTGTGTGTGTATGTGTGCGTGTGTAGTTATGTATACGTACATAAGTGTCATGCACTGACGACACTGGATTACAATCGAACGCGTTATACAATGCCTTTAATAATAAACTATGTTACGAAGACGTTGCCACACGTAAGAACATTGAGGGTACGTTTTCATAACACTTATTGAGATAAATGACAAGTTAATGTGTTTCGCACTGTAGTCGCCTTAACTTCTAGTAATTATTCAAAAACAATGAAACAATTATCCGACGCTGTAAATAAGGCCTAACTATCTGTAAGCTCTTGCATATACGTACGTACCTACTTACACTTGCCTACATTCATGAATGCACTAATCTATCTTTGACAACGCATATGACTAATACAAATTAAAAATATTTCTATTATTTCAGCAACTCTGTATCTGAACACAAAATGTAGACATAGGATTATATTAAAATAACAACTGCACGGATACTAGCTAATCTAGTATGCAGTGATTAGCTTCAAAAATATGTTGTTACGATGATATCCGGCATAGTATACGTGACTAATCATATCACATAACCTTAAGTTATATGATAACATGACATATAAAGACGAACGAACTATAAATAGAATCTCTGATATAACAGTTTCCTGGGGTTCTTAAACACATTAATTGTAGGTAAATTGGAGTAATTTTCAGCGTTGAGGATCTCTGTAGGGAGGTGAGGTGGAGGAGAGGAACGCGGGGCGAACGTACCGTGGCGACAGAAATAGGGCGCGGAGGACAGAGCAAGGCTGCCCTGGTTGCCGGCCAACGACCCGCGCCCGTACCTACGAGTACGTAGCCTACGTAGCCGCTGCTGTGTGCGTAGCACTCGCTACGATCTACTACGAACCGTTTGCACCGACTGACGTGCCGACGCGGCGACGTACTACCGCCCGATAGGGATGCACCCACCTAATCTACGTTACGTAGACGACTCGTTCGTTACGTTTTAATTTGCAAGTTGATCTATTAATACGTTACGTCGATTTCGTAATAATAATTACATTACTGTTCTTTTGAATTTTTTATTATATTTTATTTAGGCCGCTGTGATAAAAAAAATTGTATTCTTGTCTAGTATTTAAATAACGGTCTTTAAAAATAGAAATAAAATGTTCTAGTACTTTCACAGCGCCATCTATCGTAGAATAGAATAACATTGTATAGCGAGAATCATGAAGCCGTTCGCCCCGCGCGCCCCGCAACTCCCTCCGCGATAAGGGCACGAGTTCGTTGCCCCGATAGAGACTGACCTCAAAAACGAGGACACTGCAAAATTAGGACGATGACAACGTAATGACTTGAGCGCCAGTTTGATTTATGCGACTTTTAACCTTATCTTGTATAGCATAAGAAACAATATTGTTTAGCAATGCTTATTGAACTACATGTATTTGATCAATTAGGCAAATACGCTGACTACAACAGCATCGAGCTAGCTCGAAGTGTTTTACTGAACGATAATAATAGGTTCAGGTTATTCCGGGAATTCAAATATTCTAGGTAAGTGCTGTTTAATTTACAGGAGTGTGAATTACAAAGAACTTCGTTGGCATTGCAAAAGTTGAATGAGGAAAATGGAATGAGAATTTAAATTCAATTTTGATATAATGAAAAATCAAAATTTATATATATGCACTTTATTTCATTTTAGTAATAATTTCACGTTTAATTTAAGCTTTCATTTTAATAGCCATTTGCGATAAAAACATAATAATACATAATATTATTCGACTAAAGAGGACAAGAACGGAGATACATTTACGCATTTAGAACATATAGGCGCGTGTTTTTATTTAGTTTTTTAAATTCAGAACGTGACCCAAATTAAGCGACGTAATGCCGTCAGACTGTCCTGTCCAGCTTCTCTATCACGATACACGTACATATGCTTAACTAACAGATAACTTTCTTTTGTTACAGGTAAGTGGCGGGTCATTCCCCCGCGATTAGTTTAAACTGTCTCCCGATAAGCAGAGAGTTATCTTAACAGGTAAGCCGAGGTCTCATGACGAACCAGTTGCATGACAACACATTTAATTTTACACTTTTTCTTTTGTCTGATCGAAAAATGATGTTTATAAAAAGACTTATTGTCTATTAGTTTCTTGCCGTCGGTAATAGCTGGTCACATTATTAATGTAAAATTAACATAATCACAGCCTGTGATTTCAAAACGCTGATAAACGTTAGACATCCATTGTTTATATTTTACTAGCCTTGTAAAAATGTTATCTATTACACTTTTACAGTTAATAAACGATGTAAATCTGATGTTTACACGATAAATGGAAACGACAACGTTCGAAAGTAAATATAGGAATGTGAAGGGGACTATTCTTAAAACGTGAGACGTTTATGAATTGCGATAACGATTGCAATGGAAAATAAGTGCAGGATGCAAGCGCGGACCGGGAGCCGCCGCTAAATATAGTGCGGCCGACGACCCGCATGTAGGTCGCACCCTGCGCCACACCACCGCCACAGCCACGCCACTCTGCTGCCAGCTGCCACCCTCTAATCATAACCCGCTCCAAATGCTACCTATTCATTCCTCCGCTGAATTCCACTGCACTTATATTAATTAGTGACGACACGGCGCCAGCTATCGTGGCTCGTTTGTTGATCTTATGCAACGACAATATTTACTACAACCACTTTCTCCACAAGTGGATAAATCAAACGACCAACGAAGCTATAAGAGAAATTATCATAAATATGTTGTTAATCCACTTGAAGCGTTTTACAAGACCAGTATTGAAACATCAATGTTTTTGTTTAGCATGGGAACAAGCTATGTTCTATCTTCATTACTCGGGAAATCTACATGAAAAACTCGTGTAAACGACCGAAGGTGCATGAACCTTAAGTGCTTAACCGTTGTAAGGGAATACGTAAACAACATAAATTCCTTGTGAGCAGCTGTAGTTACCGAAGTGGTTTCTCCTTTTTTTAGTTGTTAACGTTCGTTGATCGTTTGTTTTCAAACTTTTTACGTCTGTATCGACTGCAACACATGCAGCTTGAATTGGTATCAATCAATCACGTAACTCATGAATTGCAGTAAATCCAAGCAATTAACTAAGAGTAGGTGCGTAGAGACGAGGCGCTCGTAATAAATTACAGTAGCATTTCAGAAGTAGCGCACTGCAATATGCATTCATAATAAATTTGTAAGGACACGTCAGCAGAGTGGCGTGGGTGTTGTTGTTTTCCCCATGGTTTATGTTGGCAGAGCGCGGCGGGGCGCGGGGCGCGGGGCGCGCGGCGGGCTCTCGGGCCGCGGGACGCGGGGCGGTGTCGCAAGCCGCGGGTGCATGGCCGGCCGTCGGCACCGCGCCGACCCTGACTGACTTATCTTGCGAACGTGCGGCGCGCGCAAATTCTAACGCTGGCAAATTTAACAGCCCGTGGATTATTGCTGCATGTTGTTTCACAGCGTGATACACATGCTGCTATTGAATTCCGCCTCAACCTTTGTAAATATGGTACCTTGTTATGCCATTTGCCAATACAACAACGTCGGCTCGAAACATACATAGATGTAGCTTTTAATGTGAAGTTAGCACAAATACAATCACAAAGCAATGCCACTCCGAACACGTTTACCGGAGTTGATTGAAAATATTTACGTATGGAGTCGATTAATTACAGCGCTACGTACCGGAAACGCGATGATTACAAAACAAAATTAAAAGGGTCGGAACTGAACATTCATATTTAATGTTTTTTGTAAGTGATCGTTACTTATGGCACATGATATTATCCCGATATCGTGGAGAGTAAAACCGAAGTCATTGCACTGCGGGTTTATTGCAATTTATGTAGTGACCTGTTTAACAGCGTTGCTCGCACCCCGTGCAAAACAACAACATTTCCATTAACGGCGACAAATTGTGCGTGAAGTGACAAGTCGGCAGCCGGCTGATCTTGTTTTGTTACGTACCTATCTTGTTTCATTTAATACTTCCCGTTACATTCATTATTTCAACTTGACGTATTTCATACTAGTCAGCAATCATTCTAATTATAGCATGGACTTGTATTGTTTTTGGTTCATTTCCCTTACATTATTTGAGACGAGCTCGGTAATGACGAGTTTTTAGATGTTTCTTTAATTCTACAAAATTCATGATAGTTAAACAATCTATAGCCGTGTGTATCAAATCAAATAAAAAATCATCAAAACTTGAAAATTTGTGTGTAAACCCTTACATTTCAAATAGTTGGCAGTAGTAACAGCCCAGTAGGTCACTGAAAGCTAAGTTATTAAAGCACAAGGCACAGTCTGTTTGTTTCACCTTGATGTAATGAGTAACTGACATGGGTTGTAGGTATCAACGTGCGGTAAGAGGCGAGCCTAGGCTGGATCTCAAAGGCAGAGTGGCAGGGAGCGGCCGCGGCCGACTCGGACTTTGTAATACATTCGGCCTAGTCAGCGTTCGTTGGCCTGTGTTGCTCGAGGTCGCTGCAGAGCGCTGCGAGAGACGCCAGCCCGAGTGCGCCCGAACGCTCACGGAAATTATCGAACAGCAAATTGGCGCGGATTTTAAATCCTGATGTAAATAACGTTATAATTGATTTAGTTAATCAAAATACTAGATTTTCATTCAAATTAAATGCAATACGCTGGAAATGTAGGCAATAAATCTGTTATTAGATGAATAGTAGTTAAATTGATTCCACTAACAAGTTTTACGACATGACCTTTGCACATTTTTATCTAATCAAGTAACGACCCCTTGTACACTGAATCGCTTCTTTATTAATCATTAAGTACTATTTGTAACAATTTGAATGAAGTAGTAAAGTCACAAACAGGCCACGTTCATAATATGCACTGGGAATTAGTTAACAAACGTGATAGTTCGTGCGTATTGTTTGTAATTTCCCTATTCAAAAGCAAAAGTTATAAGTTATGTAAGCGTTCGGAAAGTCGTCGTGTGACACTTTAACCCAGTGCTGCATATTCCGGAGTGAGTCCAACGCACCCGTTTCGCGTTCATTAGTATGGAGACAGCGGCCCACCACTTTCACTGTCGCCAATAACAAGTGTTACGCAAGCCGCCACCGTCACCGCAGCTCTCTACTCTCGTCGACTATCTCCGCAGCGCAAGCGCATCGCTCCCACCATCGATAGATTAGCGAACGCAAAAAATGAACATAAGTTCTCGCAATAATGCTGCAACAGTGACGAGGCAGCGTAAGACTCATCCTCGGGCCTAATGATAGTCTCGGCAGAAATGAAAGTGAATAGTGTTTCGGTTAGTTCATAGTAGGTCAGCGGAGTAGGGCAACGGGGGTCGACGCCCGCGCAGCCTCGCCGGGTGAAAGTGGCCCTCCTCGTCCCCGCGCCCTCCCGCTCCTCCAATACTGAAGGCTTGTCGACGACTTACCTGCGCACGCGCTGCTTTTTGCAACTTGGCCATGGAACCTATTACGATAACTGCGAAATAACGCTCAGGCAGCAAATGTAAATGCATGGCCTTTATTTGTGCTCAATCACACGACATACCTAGGCTTTACACTGTACAGCTAACTGCCAACATGGCAAGGATTTCTAAAGCTACTTTGTGCTTTGTGTGTTCTAGCTGATTATATTATCGTATCAACTGGTTTGAACAATAAATGCAGCCTCATTTTTATGACTTTACAGTGTTTTCACAGCTTTAGTGCCTTCGTACGTATGATTGGTGTATTATCATCATTATACCACAATCTACAGACCTCAATCTTGCAAAGATTGATCAAGGAAAATGTTCTTTGCAGTGAATAATTCCTAGATTCCTAGGTCACGTATGCACTAGCAATAGAACTTATCTAGCCGCAGTAATAAGCAGGTTGTATTAAGATTATTCATATTTCAGTTCTGTCGGGAAACGGGTCATCCGTTTTTCCTTAAAGTGACATCATCAGGTTTAGCCTCAGAATGTAGTTCAGTGGAAACAATGAAAGCGTTTATCGTTGTTCGCGAAGAGCCGTGAGCAATACGCGTACTTTATGTAACTAGCAGACGGCAGTCGGTAGTGACTATAGTGATTGAATAGGCCCCATCTTACGTAAATATAACGTACTTGCCTACATATCAAGTGCTGATTACGTAAGCATTCAGAAATATTTCACTATGTTATATTTATAACGTGGCCAAGGGAAACCATTTCGATTTGTTAAGTATTATGAAAACCCCTCACAGTCCAATACAAAAGCGGTGTGTCTTAATTCAATATTAATAACAAAAAATAATAGTTGTGTTAGTTAATGATGTTTGCAACACACAATTTTGGATTGAAAATGATGAAGAGCAAATTCTGCTTACAATTCTAAGGCTTAGAAGATATTTGAGGATTAATATATTTTACATCAATCGAATCTATTTTCGATATCTTCTACCAAAATCTTACACTTCAGCCTGAGGTTTGGACTTTTTGAAATAATATAAGTGTGTTCATGCTTAACTACTAGCATTGTGAAAAGTTATTAAAATTATTATAAAACTCAAATGGCGGAGAAAAGAATAAATTAGAATTCATAAATCAATTATAATTGAAAGTTATGAATAATTATGGACAATTATTTAACTCTGATCTTATTTACCTAAACAATTGAAATTTAACTTTTAATACAGTTGGTACTGACCGATTTTAGAATAGAATAACCTAATTTTACCGTGTTTACTTTTATTAGGAAGCTTCGAAAATAAATGCGGTCGTTTATCCTTAGTTTAGTTATAAAAACAATTGAGGTTTTATATAGCGGTCGTAAGCACAACAGGGTACGCTGTAATGAGTCCATCAGGGATTCACCTAGACAGTGTTTACGAGCGATTATAATTTAGATGAGTGAAGGCTTAATAAAATGATCCGAGGCTGTGGCCGGAGCCCGGGTTGCGACAGCACGAACAAAGAAAGCGGCAACGGGCCGGCCTTGCTGAGTTCATCGACCGACTTTTGCAGGTCGCAAGGTTTCGCCAATCGGGCTTCTCGTAGCTCCAGGATATTGCCAATTGAGTGCGATCAAGGCTGCGCACTGCCGCCCGGCCTGGCCGAACCTCTTACTTTTCGTTGCAAAGGAAAACGTCCACATATTGCACCGCACATCGCAGGTGACAAATACAAGCAGATACTTCATTACAAGTGTTTGACTCACTGTCATACAGCTGCACTGAATTTCATATCTGACTAGGGTGATGACTTATATATTATTTTTTCTCATTTAAAAGGGTAAAGCAATAAAAACAGCAAACTCGAATATCGTGAATTCAACAGCATGAAAATTGACGAAGTTTAAAGTTTAATGACCATGTTTATACAGTATTTAACTAATCCATGCATGTTTAAGTGATAAAAACAGTATATAAGAGATATCATAAGTTATATTTTAGCTAAATTCTCAGTAAATAATTACAAAACAATAACTCAAATGTGTTTCTAAAACATGAAGGTGAAAATTTCTAAAACTGTTGTTCGCCTGTTTTTAAAAACCTCAAATCATAATTTCCAGTGAATTGTTTAGTTTCATAAATATCGAATTCCCTGTAAAATAAAAACGGGTTCACACACACGCGATTGGATTGGGTCCGAGGCCAGCCACTGGCCTGATACTTGTTCAATACATCTGGCGATACTTTCAGTTCATGAGGTTAATTGTGCCCATACACACACACACACACGCAGTATTCAGTACTTTTCATGCAAGGTTATGATATGGGATCGACTGGCCGTGATTGTTTACAATTGGTCATAAATCTTATCGCCTCACTTCAGACGGCGCGTCTTATGTACTTGGATGCATAAGTGGCCTTCTAGATCATCCAGTTATAAATAGTTTACTATTCGTCACGATAAATAAGTGAAACCATGGCTACTAGTTACGACTGAATACATAAATAAAATTGATGTTTTGTTTTATAGCCACATAAAACCTTTTTGATTTTCATATGTTCTGTATTATAATAACGTTTCATTTAATCTTTACAGGCGGTCTAATTTGAAATATTATGTAATAGATTACGCTGTTGTATTGTTTGAAGTGTTCCGTCTAATTGTCTATTTTATCGCCAAGCAGTAGGGCTATCACTTTTCTTACGATTGCAATAGTTTAATTACTGAAGTTTAGAAGTAAACTCACTGTAGGACCTAATGTTTATAATAACAGAAAGAGTGGGTCGCGCTGTCGCCCTCTTTACGTTTTGACATACATACATTTCTGCCAACATTCAAACAGATCAACAAAGTTACGTGCTCAAAACCTAGATCGCTGGTACGACACGGTTAGCTTTATCTGACACAATCGAATCCATTGCCTAGGGGCGTATGAATACGTAACGTAAATATTCAAAAATGATGCGTCACTACAATTTTTGCTGGAAAAAGTGAAATTAAATGGAATATGGAATAAATGCGTACGTTTTTTTCTTTTTTTATGTTAGTTAGCCAGTCTATTTTGCATAGGGCTGCCACTGTCTGAAATTAATTTAAATATGTTTAATTATATTTAGAATGTCATTTTTGTGTTGCTGTTTATTGTAACTAGATGGCGCTACGTGAGAGGTTTTGTAGAAGGTAACATAGGCTAAAATAACAAGTGTAAATATTCTGTGGTCATATCCTGTAACTATAAAGATTAATAATAAAGTATATTCTTAATAGTTTCAGCTACTTATTCTTTTCTTAGGAGGTAATATATTTTCATATATTTAGAAAAGAGTCAGTATAACAAAGTAGTAAGTATAACTATGTATACACATATACACAGTAGCTAAACAATATAAATAAAGTCCAGTGAGACCTTCAGCTGTATTATTTTATGACTAATTAAATGAGTCGCGCGACCCTGAATGATAAACACAGTCCCGTTAGCGGAGACAAAAGCCAACCGAATGTAGTTCACTTGTAAAGCCACTTCCTGTGACACGTAAACATTGTATGCAAGAGTGAAACATGCAAGAAAATAGTTCATTTACATTGAATGCTGGCCATCGACCGTATATAGGCCACGATGGTATGACAGGAAACACGACCAAGTAACAGAATTAAATGAAATCTGTCAAACCACACGAGTCGTTAACGCGACCCTATTTGTTGTTACGAAACTTTTATAGTTTTTTATGAAATGTATTTCGAACTATTCTGTATGTTTAATGTTTCAGTTGTATTAAGAGAAACTGTTGGACTCTGTGCTACTTTTCTGATTTGGAAAAAGTATTATTGTACTATAATCCACTCGTATGTATTTTAAAATTCCTATTGTGGCGCGTTTGTATGTTCGAGTTCATAACAGTATTTTTGCCTTTAAATTATTGTACTATGGTCTTTTAACACGTTTAAAGTTTCATATTGTTATATCTCTCTTATATACATACCCCTACTAAAAAAATGTTCTTCTATGTACCTAATACACAAAAATGTGAAGCTTCATGTATCCGTTAAACAACATAGGCCATGTGCCCGAGATAGGGCATACTAGTTGGCATTGTCGCCGCATTAGGTACCTACATACTTCATGCCTCTCTGAGCTCACTGGATCAAGCTAACGTACGTTTTAGAAACATGGTGAATTAATCTCCATTGGAGCTGAATGGTGTCAAGTCAACCGATGACTGCCCTAGTTGTGGGCCAGCAATCCGGGACGCGTACAGTACAACCTATTTGTTGAAAATTCTAACATTTCCATATTCATTACACTCGAAGCTCGAAGCAGTCGAGGTCGAATGGACCACATTCCGTTTTGCTGTTCTGCTAAAATTATTTCTGTTCAAATCACTTGCAAGGTGTCGTTAATACATTAATTATGGAAATAAATCAATATTACTGAATTCGTAATGAAATGTATTGATTCGACTTGTCTGATAGTTGTATTGTCTTACAAGTCTACTGTTGAATATTAGGGCCGAATACACATAGATATTGAATATTGGAATGCCAAGCTTGTATTTACAAAATTAATTTAAAAATAAATATTAGACTGTAACCGTAGAAAACACATAAATAACCTAAATAAGGAATGAGGATAAGAATACTAGTACTATACTGATAACAGTGTCTGCGAAGTATTTGTATCGCATAAAAATATCAGATATCGCGTATCGTGCATCAATGAAATATTTTTCGCTAGCGCAGCAACTATTCAATCTTTACCCCAGAAACACAATTATATTGACCGTAACATATAAACATATCAAAAACATATACGTGTGCAAACAACAAATGCATAGAAGTATGTGAGTACTGTCAGCATTTATTCTTGTATCCGATTTGCGTCATATGTTTTTATTGAAATATTGAAAATCCGTATTCCTGTCCCACTTGCCTTAATTGTTTTATAACTGCGGTTACATGTCAACGACCTCTGACACATCATATACCAGTTTATTAATATAAGTTCAAAGTTATTTAACACTAATTTAATGGGAAACCTAATATTAATAATGTTATTAAGAGAAATGCAATCGTAGCCTTTATTGCTTAGCAGTTCGGAGGAGAAAGTTTTGTGAGTGTTTTGTTATTGCATTTTGGGAAGGCGATATTTTATATGTTTATTATAAATAGGGCATCGCTTATAGCCACTATGGTTAAACTAACCAACATGAACGGGGAATAACTTTTATGATGTCATATAAAAGAAGTCTTCACACCAACAAATGTGGGGAATACGCTTTAAGTTTCTAACATATTTCAAAAACTCTAGCATCTGTTTGCATGCACAAATCTCATCTAGTTTCTAAACAATATCTTGTATTAATCGAGATGGATTAATGGCGGCTCTCAATTATAATAGACAATGTAGTCGCTTAGGAAAGTGGGGCAGTGAGATGATGTTTAGCAGTCATCAGTCACACTGCAATCACAATGCAATTAGAAAGCGAATTGCACAAGTGCCGCTCGCGCAGCGGTGGCGGCGCTATCAGAAGAAAGCGCGTCCAACATAGGAAAGTTGAATCGAGGGCGGGGAGCGGGCGGCGGGGGTTAGATGCGCGCACGCAGCCACTAAAGTAGTACACTTTCGATCTCAACTCGCGTCGGTGAGAGTTGTGCGAAAATGAAAGTGGTGTTGTCATTATGGTCCACTTTCCACGCTGAGGTCAAGAACCCCACGGGTCCAGTTCTAAGCCTGTTTGCAGTTAATTGTGGAGCTGCAGCATGGACTAGAATATACCAGTATCATAAGCATATACTCTCACATGAACGTACTTGCGCATACCTTGCCACCTTGTACTGTGTTTGTTATGAGGCGATATAAAAACAATGTTGCGGAGATAACGCAGTGATATGAGGTCGCGTTACTCACCGAAGCTTTTTCGTCACATCATTGCGCCTTTAATTAATTAAAAACATTACTTTTCCGTAACTTTCAAAAAGTGTTTGTACGCAATTAGCAAGTTTACTGTTACGGACGGCAAGTATTCCATATCGTGAGAAATAGAAATCCAGATTTGAGCTGTTAATTGAGTTAACGAGTTATCTGTCAACTGACATAATGTATGTGATTAATGTTTAACAATGTTAATTAGTTCGTTAAAGAGATTTTGGAGCCATTTTGGAGACTTCCTCGGACTGTCTCCGACACCACCATCGAACTTGCTAGAAAACTCGGGTGGTTGTCCTGCCAAATATTTATGTAACAATTGTACGTCAAGATTTCTGTTTACTTACCAACTTCAAATCGTATTTCATTCATTTCTAGTTATATGTATTCACATAAGCTTTTTGTCGATAACACATTTTTATTAGTCTAGAAAGTTCGCGAATATGAGTGTATGTAGAACATTTTGTACAAAAATAGTCTGTAGTGCGAATAAAATAAGTGATTCATAACATTGTATGAAGTGAGAAAGTCTTTGTTCAAATGGGTGTCATTTGAAAGCATAGATCGGTGATACCAGTGCAGCATGAATGTGGAACGAGGGTTGCAGGGAGAGAGGGGAGAGCTAGGGGTGTGTACAGAGGTGGATGACCGCTGCTGACGTCAACGTGACCTGATGCTGCCCGGCTTCAGCTTAACCCGAACTCTGACCTCTTGCACTGATGTTTGCATATTTTACTTAAACGTGTATGTAGGGACCAATGACTGCTGCTGTGCAGTTATGCATGCAATTATCATCCGTGTATCTATAGCGTAAAGTTTCAAATGTGTTGCAGTAAAATGTATTAATTGATGCGGTATTCGCTGAGCTTTGATTACTTGCTTGATTGTAAGTAAGAAGATTAATTGCAAGCACGGTATTAAAGAGCATCCGAGGCATTCGCTCAGAGAATTATTTAAGGAATCTAAAATAATGACAGTTGCCTCTCAATATATTTATGAAAATGTAATTCACGCTCATAAAAACAAAAGCTTATTTAAGAAATATAGTGATATACATAATATCAACACGAGGGGGAAAAACAAATATGTTGTGCCTGCCTCCAGGCTTCAGAAAATAAGTAGTTCGTTTAGGTGTCAATGTATACGCTTTTACAATAAAATTCCTAGCGATATTCAAAATTTGAGCCTCAATAAATTTAAAAGTGTAATAAAGGCTAAACTTTGCTGCAAAGCATTTTATAAAATAAAAGACTACTTAGAGGATAGTCAGGCTTGGGAATGAGCCGCTGTAATGTCTGCACAGGTCATGTTGACATGTTTGTAACATAAGTTACACTTTTATATACAATTTGACATTACGTTTATTTTTTTTTTTTATACAATGACATGATCACCTATTGTGACATTTTTATTTTTTATTTGACATTTTTTTTATTATTTATTTGTTGACATTTTTATTATTTTATATTATTGTTAGTGTAAGGACCGTGTGAGACTTGTCGTGCTTTTTATCACCAGTCATCTGCGTTCTGACAGTTTGAGTACTTGCGCGACCCACCCAAATGTTCTTTTGATCGGTATTGTTCGTCGGACAACTCAACAGCACTAGCTATATGGTTGCAAACTGACACTTGCGTGCCTGTCTTCAGAACGGGTCCACTTAAACTGGTGTGGTTCTTTCCTCAAAAGACCACTACAGAATGAACTTGCACGGTTCTCTCACATTATGTTATTTTATATTGTCTGGACTTGAAAAGAGACTGACCTCTGAGTTTGTTTCGGCATTTCTTCTCAGAGTAGTCAGATAGGAAATGCCGGCTTCATCTAGTTTTTCACATATAATTTGACGTGTAAAAGTGCCGTTTTAAGGCCTATTTGCAAAAATAAATTCATTGTTTCATTGTTTCATTGTTTCAAAGTGGAGCGAGATACATTTTGATTGTTAAACAGTTTAACCGAATAAGCTACAAAGGTACGTACGCACTCGTACATTTGAAAAAGTTTCGCAAAGCGAAGAATGAAAACCATTACAATAATAAAAAAATCCGAAATTTTAATTCTGTTTTTTTTTTATTTCATCTAAATGAAAGTTTGTCGTGAAAAAAGTTATTGTCTTTTCAAATTTCAAATTTCGAATATGAAACGTTTTTAGTTCTATGTCAATTGGCTCGCCACCTATTTCTTAGAAACGACGCGCGAGCAATACGTGTGCTTTACCTCAGCTCGTAGCTTCGGGAAAAACCGATAGCGTTATGTAATAATCTGCTTTATTCTAGCGTTAGTAAGGTTGTTTTTTAAATGCTTCAGTTCCTGCTGAAAATCGGTCAAGAGTGTTTCGGTTTTATGGGTTTGCTTCGCCCTAGGGAATTACGGAGTAGGTAAATATGGCTCTACTCTTGATGTTATATGACTATTTGTCATAACATAATATAGTAGGTATGCTTGTTGTGCGGAACCAGAAAATAACAATATAGTTTCTTGCGTTACAGTATATCTTTATATATTTCATTAAAATAAACCCAAAAAAATCGCGGTTACTTCATTCTTCATAAACGCAAACATTTTTCTAAGAGATAAGGTAAACCGGGTTCGATTCCAGATTTTGTGAGATTATCTTCTTCTAATTTCTAGTAACCACTCATAAAACTCTTTAAATCTGGGAAAGCCATGCTTCGGCACGAATGGGTCGGCTCGACCGGAGTTATACCACGGCCTCACAGAAAACCGGCGTGAAACAACCACAGTGTCGCCGTGTGAGTGAGTGAGAGTCGGCAACGCACTCGTTACTCCTCTGTTGCGGGTGTTCATGGGCGGCGCTGATTGCTTACCATCAGGTAATCCGTCTGCTCGTTTTCCGATATATCACATAAATAAATAAACTTATTTGATTACAATAAGATGATTAAAAGGACGATAAATGTGTAGTCAAAATTGTTCAGTATTTGATTTAAAAAAATATTTAATACCTACATATAAGAAGTTAAAAAGTGTCAGTCTATCAGTCAGTCGGTCCTCCCTTAAAGCTCTCTCGTTCCAAAGTGTAGAAGGAGTTCCTCTAAAGAAAAATTCTATGGTCTTTTTTCGTTGGTTTCGCGATCAAATTCTTTGTACGTTTTATGAAGGTTTTATGTACAGCGTTGGAGATATTTAAAGGATGGCCGTCATATCGTCCGACTTATAGATAAAAGATTGGAGGTGTCAGTCGTAAATCGAGTTCATTATTAGAAGTCGTAAAACCGGTAAATATTTACGGCGGGTAATAATGCACGGTCAGAGCTGACTCCTAGACTATAATTGGTCGCCTTGGCCTATAAACTCGCCACTCAACTCGCGAATGATTCGCCAATTCTAGATTTAGGTTTTCAGTTCACTGGGTTGTTGGCATTTCCGATCTGCACGTGTTTAAAATTTTGGCATTTTTTTTTTGTATTTTTTTTATATATTTATTACTTTGTACACGGATTTCAATAATTTTATTATCTAATGTCATATTATATAACACACATAGGAGCAATGCAATATAATTTTTTACAATGCCTTTAGTCCCGTAGATGTAAGTAGATGTATGTTCTTAAAATGTAGTATACAGTTTTCTCCAGTTAATTATGATTATGAATCCCATATAATAGGAGGATCATATAAAACTGCCATGCCATATGTCTGAAAAACCAAAAAAAAAAACAATACCACTTTCCTCGACCCGACATTCTCAATGAATACTACTTTTTATCATTTACTAATCAATTCGTAAATGATATTTTATAGAATGAAGGCTCTATTTATCTTGTTTTTAACTTACATATCTGACGATAAATACACATATGTCCATATCTAAGTTACCTGTGTACGAGTCTAGTTTACTTGTATGTAAGTACGTATATAGTTTTATACGGTTAGGGAATAACAAACGTGATGTTATTATGATGATGAAATTCAATCACATATTGAAAGTGAAATGGACATGGAAATCGTTCTCGTCTTGGTTTGACGTAAACAAAGAAATTTGAAAGTCCTTGTGCATCACTGTAAACAAAACAAAGGCGGCAGGTAACAAGGATTGTTTGACGGAGTCGGGATACAGGTGGCGATATAGCGGTGTAGTAAGGGTTGTTAGGGGCGGGCGGCGCGTAGCTACGAGGCGCTACGAGCCGCGGGCGGCGTAGCGAACTCGCGGCGCGCGCCATTCGCGCTGACGCCGCCGCCGGCCGCACGCGCTCCATCCGCGCGGCTCATGCGTCTCCCGTCGCTCCCGCTCGCTGCGCCCGACATGACTGTGACAGAGTGCCATCGCCAACACCTGGAGGACAGCACCGGCCACGAACCACCGCCCCCAGCGCCCCCTGACGACGCCGACGTGCTCCTCGGCAGAGTCCTCGCAGGTGAGCGCTGATCAGCTGATCATGACACCTGTCAACCTAGCTCACTCTCTACACGTGCTTAAGTTACCGTGCTGTCGATGTTTGGGTGATCCTTACGTTTCTGTGACTGGCCACTTGTGGCCTTTTGCCAATCACAAGTTAATTGTATGTATGTTTATATGTATTATTATGTTAAGAACTTATGATGATTACGATAACAGTGGTTCATACATATGTATATAGACTTCTCAGCAATCAACAAGCGTGTTGTGGTGTATATGTGTACGTTCTATCAAACAACAATAAGTTTAAAGGATAAAAGAATGTCCTTTTCACTTTCCTACTGCAAGTCTGAGGCGAGCGCGCGAGACGCGCGGGGCGCGCGGCGCGACTCGCGGATCTAGGTCAAGCGGAGTTCGTTGCCCTCGGCCTTCCCGGCTATATTCGACGTCGCTAATCACCGCACACCCCCCTCCCCCACTACGGCGCATCGTATCCTCGCTCCTACTCGCAATATTAATACAGAGACGGACTTTACTAGTTTTCAGGATTACATTAATTCCAATGTGTAGTCATAATTACATAGGTTTGCGTATTCTTAAGATTTATTCATTTTCGCAAATGTATTTAACTGCATTTCGAATACCAAACTATTTAAAAGTGACCATGACCTATTTACCACAAAGAAAATAAAATCTATAATCTTAGAAACATAATTTGCAAGATTTAATTACCTCGTTAACGTAATTATTTTGCAAAGGCGGTTCACGTTCAAATAATGCATAGTATTAGTCAATCAATAGTAATTGCATTATTCGCAAAGAAGAGCGAGTGAGTATCTGCGCTCGACATCATGGTCGAGTCGAGTTTCGCAAGTGGAGCCCATCGCTGAATGCCATTTTATTTTGGAGGCCGCGCACACAGTCGGAGGGCCCGCGGTCAACGGCCCCGCGCGTTATCTAGGTCGCCTTAGAATAACCTAGCGCCGATAGTCTAATAATAATCTACACGAAGCCTTGAAATACTGTTGTCCCACTCTCACTCATGACACCTCCATAGCCGCGAAAAGCGACAAACAGTATTTCGTAAGATATGCTCTATTCCGTGTGCGCAGCCGCTAGTTACATTTGACTATCTCTTTTACTCTTGAATGCGAATCTAGACAGAATAAGCTAGAAGAATACTAGTTTCTAGACTTCGACTCATTTGATGGGTATTCGCTTATGTAACACATGACGTATATGTATATGTGTAATTTAGCAAAAATACATATGAACAATGCCGACCATTTAAGACCCTGCAAATGTAGGGCCATAATTATTAGAATTGAAACTGAACAACTTCATTATTTGGCGCGAAAATTAAAATTCGCAAAACGTTAAGCTCAACGAACAATAGCATGTTTAATTTGAATAAATCAAAACAATATATTAATTGTCTACATAGTTTGTAACACGTAGTTACAAACATACAGGTGACCGTAAAAATGTAATATTTTTATGAGGCTTGAATTTTAAACAAATAAATGAAACAAAGTGTTGCGTGTGGCGTGCGGTGTGACGTAGGTAGCACGCGGCGCGGCGGCGCGCGGGGCGCGGGGCGCGCGGGCGGCGCGGACTCGGTATTGCGATCAAGGCCTCGAGTTCGTTCACCCGGCTGCAATTGGGTCACGCTCGCCGCCCCGCGCCGCGCTCCCCACACACAAATAACTGTTTAAATCACACTAAATCCGTACCTGTAACGTCACACTAAGTATGTAGGTAACCTTAATTGTATCATTTCAAATATTAAACACATCAAATGTCTCGCAATCACCTGACGACCTGGTCATTCTCACTAAAATACAATGTCAAATCTAGGTAATGATTGTATCAATTAATAGATACGTGAATAGAATGTTATAGAAATAAATCGTTTCTTATGTAAATGTATCAATGCTAAATTAATTGTTGAAAGTAATCACCGAATGTTTGTTTGGAACGTGTTTGCTAGCTCCAATCGATTAACAATATGTTATAACATTATATGTATAAAGAAAGTTACTAGGTATGCCGCTATGTGTAACTTTGCATATCGCATACATAACATTTCGTATCATTAATTAATACGTCATCTTCATTCAGTTGTACGAGCGAACACGTAACAATTAAATAAATAGCTTTGTGCATTTAAGTACTTAAATAATTAGGTAATCTGTTTGATAGTCAGTAAATAATTATTGTGCGGCATGCAACTCAATACACATTTAACATCTGTGCAACTAAGCACTAACCAATAAGAACATGCTGAACTAACATCGCACATGAACTCCATTCAATGGTAATAAAACTATTTCTTTTTATTATCATTTAAAAATTAGTATAGTAAAAAATATTAAAGTGCTGCAGCATATAATGCAAAACAAAAGCGGCCTCAGTAATACATAATTATAATAATGGAGCGTTGATCAACTTAATCAAAAGTTTCAGGGAAAATGAGTTGATAAGTAGTATGTAGAGGGTAGTGAGGTGGTAGAAGGTTGCGAAGGCAGGGTGGGGCGCGGGTGCAGCGGGGGGCAGCTGCGAGAGGCTGCGGGTCGACGCCCGCGCCGCCCTGACCCCAATTTGATCTGCGCTCGCGTCATATCGCGCGGACCTATCGTCCAGGCACACTCAGCGGAAAATACCCATCGTTTCAACATAACAGCTTTATGAAATGACTAACCAAAAACGGTGCTTTGTAACCAACAGCCTGCAGGATAAATATTACATAATAATGTATACAGTACATACGCCAAGCACTGAAGGCGAGCCTCGCGCTCAAGTAGATGACAGATATTGTCATTTGGCTGGATATTTTTAGAAGGTCGCATCGTAACCTTCTACTACGTAAATTACTTTACACAAAGTAGCAACTGTATGCATGCACCTACATAAGGTCGTCAGTAACTCTGTTCCTATAAGAAGATGTTCTAATAATTCGCGTAACATTTATCTAGTAACCCCCTAACCCGCCGCGGAACCTGAACTCTGAGAAGAGTGCCGAACATTGTGTTCGTTACCTCATTTTTTATACGTGACCCGTTCATGTACTTCAACATTGTCCGTAATTTTAACTAAATTATTTTTTTATATACTTTAATACTGGGTCATGACTTTATTCGATGTAACTTTTTATTCTTTATGTTACATGGCACATCGTGTGAAGGTAACACAGAGTTTTATGATTTTCTGCTATCCATGTATTGTTTAGATTAATGCATTATTAAATGTTTAAACCAAATTTCTCTCAAATAATAAAATCTTTGTGAAAATTAATTTATTAAAAAAAATATGTTTGCGGACCCATCGTCTCAAGGCAACATGAAGACATTATTACATGTAGTCATGAGAGGATTTATTCACACGTATTGTGTTGTATAACAAATTAGTGTATCCTTAAGTCTTTGTTATGTAATCTCCATTTTGCAATAATTAGGGACAAACCGATCAGTTGTTTCACTTCTTAGCACATTCTTATTACCGCGAATGACTTGACCAAGAGTTGGTAACTGTTATATAACAATTGACGCGCGTGCTCAATAAGATAGCAACAGATACGCGTATATTTGATATAGTACCCGGTATATTTAAGTATATTAGTTACTATATAATCAGTCAATATATAGTGCTGACATTTTACAAGAAAAATAAACGTACACAACAGTATTATTGAAACTAGAGACCTTTATTTGAATGTGTGCCATCTATCAATTGAATTATTTTGCCTTGAAAATATGAACGCGCCTTGAATCTCCCACTCATTGACTTTACATCAATGTAACGTACACGTCATAGTAATTTCTGTGTATTTTTATTTTCAATCCGTCGTTCAACATTTCGACCTAGAACAGAATTATTGCTTGTATCATTCGGTATTACTGATACCATTAAATGTCGTTAAAATTCATTGGTATTAGATTTATAGGCACCCAGCAACTGTGGACAGAAAAGATATAGAAATTATGAACCTTATTACTGATCAAGATAAAGTACATATCAATTTGTATTTTGTTCAACGTGAGAATTAAGTGAAGGTTTATCTGAAACGGTCATTGCCACAAACGTACTTAAATAGTTTCTTAGAAGAGTTAGAGTTTGTATCTAAGTTATACTGTGACTGTTGAGTTTGTATGGAGCTATGGGGGCTTTGTGAAGATAAATTTGCCAACATGGAACGGTCAGTTTAAAGCGCGTTAGCAGTTGTTACGCTAACTCTGGCCACTGATGATTAAGTATTGTGGGTCATACCATGAGTCAGTGGTGACCTAGATGCGGCAGGCTGTGTCGACGGTGAGCGGGAGCGCGGCCTACGTGCTCTAAATACTGCCGGAGTAGGTTAGGGAGCGAGGTCAATGAACTCAGCCCTACCTACCCGCCGAACTTTCCGGGCCATCCGAATTGTGTGCCCTACTGTATCGGAATCGGCCCGCGAGACCCTGATGTTTATCCAGACAAATTACTTTGATACAATGTTTTTAACTGGAACGGTATATACTTAACTATTTTAAATTAGAAACTGTTAATTTGCGTAAAGTACTGTAACTGGAGTAAAGAAATAGCGCGAATGGACATCTCCTTCAATTAATGTCAAAAGTGCAAAACCAATAATATAGGTACCTAAGTATATCTGTAAGTCTACGAGTTGTACAGAAATAGAACTGTGTAAGTGTGTATGTACAATTGTGTAGAAATAATCTATTAAATGAAAAAGAACCGTTAAAAGCACACAATGCCAGTCCAATGCCAATGACCAGAGCTTGCTTTGTTGTAACCAATTTAATTGGCGTTTTTTCGCAAATATTTATTTTGCAGATTATTAAGTTTCAATACATAGACGAATTAGCACAAGATAAGAAAAAAAAATGAAGTCGAACCTTGCTAAAAAAAATACTAAAATACTTGGAAATAAGAAAATATTTTCGTAACTTTCTAATAATTATTAATTACTACACACTATTTTTATTATTTCGTCTAGATAGCGGGTATAGTGAATTTTAAAACTAAAAATAAAACCAGGAAAATATTGTTTACAACGCCATCTAGCGTCGAGTAGATCGTTTGAAACAGTTTAGATAGATGTCGCTAGCTTCTTGCGTGAACAAAAACATCTTCGCTACGTCGTAGCAGTGTTACTTAACAAATCGTCATAGTGTTATTTTGTACTCAAATTACTTTTCGACTTTTTGACGATTGACATAAAAAGATTTTGTCATTGAAAGACGTATTTTAAAATGGTGTCAAACTAATTTGGCTTGCCATCATCGTTAAACGTAACATATATTGGCAGATATTTTGTTTATGGAAAATTAATAAATATAATAAATTAATAAATAATAAAATTAGTCGCAATTTGACAATTGAAATAAGCACATCATTGTTTCACAAATCGTAAACTAGTGTAACTAATATCTACGGAGTTCCGAGATGACCACATATATATAATCGAACTACATTCCTAAGTTTATCTTTTAAACTCAAATATAAGCTTGGACCTAAAAATAGCGAGGCTCTGGTTAGGCAAGGTGGACAGAGGCGGAGGGTGGTAGGGTGGCAGTGGGTGGGTGTGTACCCACCGCTTGGCCGTGAACTGCGCCGACCCCTCGCGCCCACGTTACTTCGTTTCCTCTCGGCCCGCAAACATTACCTGCTGCCATTTAAATTACCTACCTACTCCTAGTGGTTTTTGATCAGATTAGTACTATTAAAGTCTTATATTACTAGCAATTTCACTTAATATCTAATTGAAATATATTGTACCTACATAGCAACTTATTAATAGTCATATGGTTACCTGAAAAACCAGTTCAACGACCTCTGTGATTGTTATCTGATAAACAGAAGATCCAGATATTGACAACAACAATTATCTCTAACTAAATTAAAATGAGCAATCCTAGGATTACTACTATTAACAATCATATTTGACAATTTAATAATATAGTGAACTTTAAATATGGTCGGGTGGGTGTATAAGGGGGTCGTCCATTGACGTCACGGGGGCGCATGCGCGTAATTCACCCACGCGTTCACCCCACGTTCGTTCCTTGCTTTCGCGCCAAACCGTTGTTGGATCTCGCGCCGGTTATAACCTAACAATACTCGTATACACTAACTTCGATGAAATATTACATTTAAAACTTTAACTTATTTCCCAATGTATCATTATGGAGTTGAATAGTGATAACAAACAGCTGCACGAACAAACTGCAGGTGAGCTTTTAAAATTTATTACTTACTGAATATTTTAGTGACCTTTTGAACTTGAAATTAAGGTAACCGGTCATTGAACTCTGCTCTTTAGATGCCTGTTATTTTTTTATTATGATTCGAAGTTATGTAACTTATCGTTAAACTACAGTGCGTAAAAATTGCAAATATTTATAATCTTGATACGATACTGCTGATTTAAATATTCTGAACTATTTTAACAATAATTTTCCTAAACTGAACCTATTAAATTAAATATAGATTATAACATTATTCGTAAACGCGGCCTAGACATCTGCTTGTGAAGTAACTAAAAGATTTTAAAACACATTGGCGGTATTAAATTCCAAGGTTTGAGGAAGCTTTTCGAGATTTGTTAAATATAGCGAGTGGCCTAGAATGTGTATAGTTAGCGCGTCATGGTCATAAATGTCTATTTGCTGTTGAATTGGTCTAGAGGATGTTTTAGATAGGATACCATTTGTTTTCGCTAACCGCCGTTTTGATGTAGTACTTTGAACTGGCATAATCTTTAAATGACTTACTGAAAATATGAAGTTAATGAGCGGGCAGTTGGACTGCGTGCATAAGGTGGTGGTGCGTGCATGAGTCAGTCGCATCCAGACCGGAACAGCGCACGTCAGCGCACCCTGCGCCGTGCCACTGCACGGTCACCCCGCTTCATTGCACACATGCATATTCCATTGTAATGCACCAATATCCGTTCCACTTTTACGGTTATCTGTCGTCACTTGCATGCGCAAAGTGCAGTGTCACTTGTATGGGTAAAACTTTTCATACTTACCGACTGCCGTACTTGGCGGGATTTCCGGTCACTGTGAAATTCTCAGCTTACTTTGTTTCAAGGCTTTTAAAGCTGACTTAATAATTTCATTAAGCAAATAGAATTTAAATCAAGCTATGCAAAACATGGTTTCCATTCATGCCAAGTGGAGAGAATGCCGTCGTACCCATGTAATGTAAGTTAGCTACGCAGGAAAGAAAATAATTTCAGAACTCAAAGGATCGTTTTCCCCGCAAGCTTCTTTCCCGCCATGTAAAACTAGAAAGAATCCTTTGACTAGAGAGCCTGCACACTGTTTCAGTAGCATACAATACGTACGTGTTTGTTTTGCGTGTACATCAGCATTTCAATCTTCTTCAGCTTTGAAAGTCTCCTTTTCATATAAACTTTTTATGTAAAGAGAGACTCGACGGCGCCCTATACAAATGCACCTAGAAAAAATAGGTGTGTGCCTTAGTGTGCGTCGAGTACGCGGCACTACGAGTATGTACTTAGAGAGTGCATCGCTCCCGGGCGCCGGTGTCGTCGCACTGCATATAGGCCAGTGCACGCGAATGCCCGGACTCCCCCCTCCCCGATCCGTCGCTGCCCCAACTCCCCGCTGCACTTCGCGATTTTCCATTTCCATCGTATTGCCCGTTCGCTAATTCCAGCGGTTGACTCGGCGCGATGTCGTAACTCGGGGAAATTTCTCAGACCTTTCTCCGAGCATAACTTCGTAGTTCATAGCAATGACGTCTTCCGGTAAAGGGCATTCACAGTTTAAAGTTTCACATTAATAAACTTCATTTGTTGCATAACATAACAGTTTACAATTTACTTCTACCTATCCACAGCCTAAATACTTTCAACTATGAAAAACATCATGATTTCGTTTATAAAACATTTCCGAATCGTAACCCAATTTCCTAAATACATTCATATTTATAATAGTCGAATACAAACAAAACGGAAAAACAGTGCAAATCATTTCCGGGCTCGATCGTTCGAAGTAAAAACAACACCAGTTGTTGAGCGATGTGTAATTTTGTTTACAAAACAAAATATTCAAGGGCAAAAATTTCGTAATGGAGGTGATTCAATTTATCTAATAAATGTCACTATTAGAACATTGCATAACGATGACGTGACAGTATTCGGTTTTACAAATAATGTTGTAAAGTGGGACAGTAATGGGTGCAGTGAGCTGTCCATTTATATTAGGCACGTTATAATGCGGAAGGTCTATCAGTATTGCGAAGAACGCCTGTGCCCTGTCGAGTGTGGGTTCAAAGCGCTCGTTGACAGTGCGCGGGTAGAGAACGGCGTAACCGGCGTTCGTTAGAAGGCGCAGTTACGTCTATATGTTTCTGAGCCCCCGGATGTAGTTACAAGTTCCCGCGGTCGTTGCCCGGCCGATGCGTGCACGACTCCCCTATATCGGCTAACTGTGGCGCGAAAACTAAAAGCGTGCGCTGCGACACATATTGCGCTGCACTTCGAGTATACCTCACATTACATTGCTGGTACATTACTCGCGTTTTACACTATTTTACTTGTTGAATTTTCTTCACTTTAATTTTTTTACATAGAAACTAGAGCTAAACTTATACCTATATAGTTTATCAATAATTTAAAAACACATGAGGTATTTGTTTTTGAATTTTATTATATTTGAACGAGCAGTACTCATTTTTAAAATAACAATATCATTTGTAATAAAACAATCGGTGCGCTGATTTTAAAGCCTGTAATTTGTACAAAAAATATATTATTAATAACGAACATCGTTGATGGGATTGTGTGAACACGGAAACGGCAATGCCGTTAGCTAGGTAACTGTATGAGTCTAGTCTAGAATAATCCTGTGCTAGCATGCCTATAGGTTCCAATGACATGTCCTGAATTGATGATCAGCCTTCGATTCCGCCATATTTTGACCGGCCATACAACTAACTGTGCATTTTATTACAATATCCTTTTGAAGACATAATAATTCCAATAAGCCGGGGTATTAACCCGTTCATCAGGGTTAATCCAATTATAGGCAGTCCATGTGACGTGAAGATGTATGCAGGTGTTCCATGCACATCGCGCATCTTCTATTTATGTTACGCTATCGATACTTTAGCGCTGATGTATTGCGCAACGTTTTTTATCAGACTGAACATGTACCTACACGTAACATCGTAGGGAGGTATTAATTACTTAAGCTCAACGTAATGCATTTTTACGCCCACATCTCTATGCAGCTAAAATGGAGACGTAAACTTTCTTGCTATAATTCAAATCAAAGACAGTCTCTTCGGTGTCTAGGAAAAGAGAATTTGTTATGATAGGGGTCTAGAGGGTTGTGCGTTAGGGTGCACGCCCGCGACGGCGGGTGCGAAGGGTTAATGACCGGCTGGTCGTCGCATTGTCGCGCGGGTGTTGCGCCCGCCGCACCCGCCGCTCAACGACACTCTATGACTCCACTTCAGCTATGTGCACTGCACGCGATCTTATCTACTATATCTATAACAAGTTTATCCCCATATAACTAGATTGTTAACATTTTGAACCTAATCCATGGTCTATCATACATATTTATAGAACTGCGCCATAATGGTTATTGATTTCATCCGGTATTATTGACCTCTACAATATCAACTATCCAAATTAACAAATCCATATTTTTACCCAACGCTAGTTAGCCTGAAATTTGCATAATGAACTTTGTTACATTAGAATAAAGATGAAATTTGTATGATATGATCTCTATCATGATAGTCGATTACCCCGGGTGACGTAAACGGCGTCCTTGGAGCGAATCTACAAACACAATTGTACAAATATCTACCATGAGTGGGTCAGTCACCCTCGACGTCGACGCCGTGGCTTTATCGCGATCGCGATACATCACTACAACACTATACATACATATAATATAATATGTGTACCATACACCAATGTGTGTGCTGTATACCTATTGAACAACAATAGCTCTTATTTCTTTAGCCTGTAAGTGTATGATGGTAACTGCGTAGGTAACAACAAAATTAATGACAAAAATAACTCATAAAACTATGTGTCAGCTATACAATCTGCTATTAACGGTGTAAGTAATTTAGTAACAACGACTTATTTTCTTACTAGAGGTCGATTGCAAAAAATAAGTCTACGGCAAAACAATTTCCAATTTTACAGTCTATGTACGTCAAGGCGTTCGTTTACAACGAGCGTAGTTGCATATGTACGAGTGTCCGTACCGATGTGCATGCATGTTGCACTCTACTACTTTCCGTCATTCACAAACACGGTTCCGTTTGACGGGAGTGCAGCGATGTCGTCACTCTTACACTGTCATTTACATATTCATGCATTACTCGTTGTTGAAGACTTCATTTGGTGCTGGACACGATCAATAAATTCACTTCTTTATGTTCGAGTTTATATACGTCGTTGTCACCACAGATCTCGCTACATATTGCTGGTACACGTCAAGCACTGACTCATGACAGTTCACTAAGAAGTCCATTGACACGGACCTTTTGAAACATAAATGTGTTAAAAACGTTGACGAAATAAATCCCGTACACTTCGGTTACAGGCATTCTCTTACACTGTAGCGAAATCAACGACCGACCAGCTATTTGTTCGCAAATGAATAATTAATTATTATAATTTGTAAGGAAGTAAGTCTCTTAGTAAATAATTTATAAGTCTTTGTTTCTCTAGAAAAGAAAAGAAAGAATTAAATAACCTTTACCTTTCTTGATACGAGCCACAGCGTATCAATGTAGCAGAAGTAGTTTGGTTGAAACAAACAAAGGAACAAGCTTCACTGTATTATCAGTGACATACATTGCTAGCTCGATAGCATAGCAGCGATAAGCTGAACAAAACATCGCTTCGGTACAATGACCCAGAATTATATAAAAATGTCCTCGATTTTGATAACGCTGTGACAATGACATTTTATTGTGGCCTCGAGCTATTATTATTATTGCTTATTATATCAGGAGTGGAGTGTGTTACAACCAATGTCAACATATCTCTTTTGTCATATTTAAAAATATCAGGAATTTTTTATGTATTTCCCTAGATTATTTCGATTTTACTGGTCGCTGTTATGGAGATAATTTCTTTTAGACTTGTGATTTTGTTCAGGCTTTATGATAAATCGATAGCAATATCTAATAAATGTCGGTATCAAAGTAGTTGATTATATTCCATTTCTCTGGTTTAAAGCTTAAAGTGTAATGGGGAAATGTAGTGAATATATGTCGCATGTCACCGCGTGTGTATGTGTTTTGCGCACTTCTGCACTAGTGTTTATTTGAGGGAGTTGCATGTTGCGACAACGCCGGCTGGTGCTAATTGGGGTGCATCGCGGTGCGTTGACTCTGGGCTGAAAATGTTGGCCGGAACGTTCCACGAGCGGATGTCAACTTTCTCGCGGTTACGTAACGCGGAGAGATGTGAGCACTAGAACGTTCGGAGTCATCGACCACGGCCGCATGTTACGAAACACATTGCTGCACACCACAACACTGCAACTAATAATATTGAACTCTTCCATTAACATGTCTACTGCTTCACACCACCACATGCATCGCCTCGATTATCCACTGAATACGTTTGCAATTAACTCTAGCTTACAACTTCGTTAATAACATGGGTTATTTTAGTATACAATTTAAATAAAAATATAAATTATAAGTAAGATATAAATTATATCTGCGTGTGTAATTGTAATTACATGCAACTTACTGCTCCACGTAATGGGTATTACTTTTAGTGAGGCTCTGGAGCTGTTGCGAGGGTGAGACCGTTTAATAATGTTTTCTATATCAGGTGCGAGTATTAGCTAGACTATTTGAAGTATAAATTGGTTGTATCGTGTGTAGTTAGTGCGAGCCGGTGGGTCGTCGCTCGCGGCGCGAGGTCAACGCCGCGGCGCCGCCACCCGCTCAACTTACAGCTTTCACGACTAACTATTTGAAGACATTTTACTTACTCACTGTTTGCTCTTCGTCATGGCTATCGTTCGTACAAAATAGGAGTCTAGTAGGTACATAACATCTTATTATAGCATTTCATATATTCGAACAGTCAAATAAATTAGATTTGTAAAGCAACATAGATATAGAGGTCAATACCAAAACAATATTACTATTTATTCTGGATATGAATTATTTATCGATTCAGTTTACTTTCTTCGTTATCGGCTTTGTAGGTCAGTATGTGTAAGCATATCATTATTTGGGCGTTTGTGTGCCCTTCCCTATCGCGCTTTGTGTTCAACGACTCGACACTAATATGTTAGTTTCCTACGAAACATTTAGTATAATTATTGTTACCCATTAAACAATTAGATTTAGTGTGGTGCATGTTAATTTATTTATCATAAAATACTAAAAGTATTTAACCTGTACATTGCTATTTATAATAAAATTTTATATTAATATAAATAATATTTATTCTACCTAACGTGGGTGAACTAAAAACATCTAATTTTACACATTGGTAGCGTTATCAACACCGAATTGTTAATTTGTGTTAAACATGCAGTAGGAACTAATAATAAATACCCCGATGTCCTAAATTGTAATGATGCAATGTAACAAACAATTGTCTTTTCTAGAACGTTATCAATGAATTAGTGTTTAGTTGTGTTGGTGTCTGGCTGAGTGGTTACACTTGGTTTGGTACAATCGACTGAACTGGTTCGCTTCACTCCTTTTTTATCCCATACCGTATGTAGAGCGTAACAGTTTACGTGATCGTTAGTGTGTTGAGAGATTTCAGGGCCGGCACACAACTCGAGTGAAGGGGTCGAGTGCACGCTCATGACACGCCAGCAATTATAAGTACGGAGGCGTCATTGAACCCGCGTTATTGCGAAACAACGGAAACCAGTCCAGTGCCCCCCCCCCTTCCCCTCACGTCGCGATCCCCTCCTACACACCTGCTGCGAATTTTTAAAATCCTAGATTATAGTTGACATGCGACTAGCTCCTAACCGACGTGATTGGCATGCCCAGTTGGTTACATCACTACCCGCTGCAGTCCGCAAATTCCGCGCTTTTATTATATTTACCTTTTAATAACACTAAAATTTTAATGAGGTATTTTAAATTAGTGTTAAAGAAAGCTTTCGACAAAAAAATGTGAAATTGTTTTCAGAACAGCTTGAGTAATTTAGAGCTAAGAGTATTAATATTAGAAGTGTAATCTTTTTTGAATTCGTGGTAAAGTAATATCTGGTAATATCTATTAAGATGCATTATATAATTATACATTATACAAAGTAAAATGTGTATACAAGTGGTAGTAATGTGCTGTCGGTACAGCGCCTAGCAGCGACCTATAAAGATACGTGCTTGATAGTAGTGCAGTCAGGGACAACGGCCGGACTGCCTCATTCGCAAGAATCGCAGGTAGGCTAAGGGGTTAAAGAACTCCATTGCACTATATCAAATACCATTGAACTCGCTCCGTCCCGCTCCCACGTTGCACCCCGCGATGCATCGCTTGCACTCGCCACCGTGCGAATCCTGTCTGATAACGCGACACGCATGCGAATGACATTATCTACGAGTAACTATGGTGCACGTAAACCGGTATATGGACGTTACCTATGTGCTGGCTACATACGACACGCCACATAGGAAAATGAATACTATATACTGGCGAGCTTTGGTGCACGAGCTGGACCACGTGACAGGAAAATACCTTCAAATTTAATTCACAAGACAATGGATGGAAACTCGGAGTATGAAATATTTGGATCAAAACGAATGCATTCTGTGGTAAAACGGCACACTAAAATTATTGTAATCACGCATTCTTAACTTTTATTTAAACTATAAGAGACATGATGTCTCGACCACAACACTTTAGTATCTTTCTTTACATCATAAAATATTTAGAGAATTTATAAAATGTATGATGTTATAACGTTTAGAAACTCTAGCCACCTGTTACATAATCGGTATAAGCTGAGAATACACTGATCGTGTGTCGATAATCAAGTTTAACGAGTGGAAAGTTCAAAGAGGGCATCGACATCAGACGACAGTGTCGGCGCTTTGTCGCGCAATCGCCTGAAAATCGCGCTAATTTGTGTGACACTCGATCGCATGATACCGCGGCTCGCAGGTGACGTACCCGTGAACCAGGAACAAATAGCCGAAGATCAAGTTCCCGGGCATTGACTGCGACATGTGCACGCCGCCACCGCCGCCACCGCCGCCGCCAGTCGCCACTTCTTATTTTCTACTAGCATATTACACACGCCTATTACGTCATGCTCGCATGAACTCGCATGCCACGTTGAGAAAAACAAATATGTACCCAACTCGAAAGTACAATCAAAGAGACGAGGACAAAGAAGTACAAAAATGGTATTCAATAAATATATTACCTACGCAGTGGAGCAAGAAACAAATTTTATGTGAAAATTACCTACAACATTTTTGGCTTGTCAGTTTTTTGCCAGACAATAGCGATAAATTCAAGGAGAAATGATAAAATGTCATTGAACTTGATAAAAATAATTTAATTCTGCACGTACGTTGTACTTGTTTGTTAGAAAGTTCATATTGCATTATTAACATATTTTTTTGGAACAATAGATGATATAATCATGAAATTAACATATCATTAAATTGCTGACGTTATACCTAGATTATTTTGTTACCGAAACAATATTGTCAACTTGTGGCACAGGAAAGGTTTAATAATGGTGTCGTGGGCGGCGTGTACGGCCCCGTAACCGATGGACCATTTCCCCAAATTGTAGTGGTCGCTTTTCCCAGAGACCTCGACTCGAAAATGACTGGGCCTCGTTCAGTGACCACTCTCTCCCGCCCCACTTCATTCCGCGCCTCTACGGAAGCGTAGCACTGTCGTAGCAACCTCGTAGCACCAAATACCGCCATCTTATGAAACACCTTTACTGAAATTCTTACAACAGTTGAAGAACAAAATATCTCAAATAAACTTAATAAGACGTGTTTTTACATTCAAACAACAACTACCTACACAAAATATTTAGATTTTATTCTAAAAGGGACTTGGAGCAATCACTGATGGTACGAATGAAATGTAATTCAAAGTGGCTACCTACAGAAAACATTCATCACTACGTGACCCTTATGTATAAAGATTAAACTAGATTTACACACGATATTGAACTTTTGGCAGTCTATTTCAGAATTCAAGGGTATCTAAAATTTCCATGTATTGCGTCTCTGCGGTGTTTTCAGGAAAACAATCGATACTAATTTCTCGACTCTCTCATAAGCAGGTTCCTGGAAAACAATAAACATGTTTGACGTAAGAGTAGGTACACTGTAAGCGGATACACAGATTATAGTTCAAAGACAGTTGTTTATCAGTAAAAATATGTCGAATTTGGAATTGGTAACGCAGTCATTAGATCACGTGTAGTAGGTAGAATTGATAATATAAGTCAGGCTAAATGGTACGTGTTGAAGCTGTCGAGTGTAGATAGGTGGCGGTGGCGAGGCATATACGTCGGCAGCTGGCACTTGTTTACCGCGCGATGCTCGCAGACCTTGAGATTCGGCAGCGGTCAGTGGCCCGAGGCCTCGCATACAAAATATAAATCTTATTATTACCCGCCGACCTCGGCTCGGTTCCTCACCGGCTGTTCTATTACTAATCGCAGAAATTTATCCGGAAATTAGTCATTCCTGCTTTTGAGTTCAGATTTGCCTGTTCAAAACTATGATTTGTGCCTATATATAAACTTCTTTTGAGTCTAGAACAACAACAAGTAACGTGAAATTGCTTTAGTCTTTAAATACATAACGAAATAATAACGTTTCAATAGTAAATAAAATGTAACATTCAATGTCAAACCGTAATTCAAAGGACTTGAGGAACGGATGATTGTATGTAAGTAATATTTGTAGTGATTCTTGTGCTAATTGGCAAAATTATGAGTCAGACTACGAAGGTCTGTGTTCTATGAAATGAATATTCGTAGCACGAACAACAATATTTTAGCTTCCTTGTTTATAGTTTACCTACGTGATTTAGAAAGATTTTGAGACGACTCCTTACATCTCAACCTATAGCGTACATGATAATTAATGTGTTGAGCTGTCATGAGTAGACATCGTGCCATAAATTAGATCAGAGCCACATGTTTACGTAACGCTTAAAACGTGACTATCGGGGGACTGTGTCATATGCGTTAACTTTGACAAGTCTAATAACAAGTGAGTTAATTATTTTTACCAGCCACGGTTGATGATGATGTGACTCGATATTTTCACATATATGCGATTCATTTTTCACATTTCGGTTCATTGACTTGAGTTTGCATGTGTTGCTTGCCGAAAGTGTGTGATCGGGCTCGCGCTGGTGTGGGTGAACATTCTTGTGCTATATAGCGGCGGTGTGTGCTCGTTACAGCACGGCGCGATGTGAAGTAACCATGTATGTGTTGGTTACTGGCGAATTCGGAGGCGGCCTCAAGGACGCCCGCTTCAGGTTCAGTAGCCACCTTCGGCAGTGAACGACATCATTTCGTGCGTTGACCCTACCGTTTCCTGTGCCAACCGAGGAAAATACTAAATTTATCATACAAAATTTCTATTTTATAGTAATATATGCGAACCATTTAATCGACTTTGACTTAGAAACAATACCTTTATTAGCATATAAAGCGATATATAGAGTGTGAATGGCCTCGTTGTTTGCCTCGACACAGACCGTAAAAATAACGACCAATGTTTCATCCATTGTGTTTTTCCTGGCCATCATTGTAAGTCACTGTGCGTTTTGATCTGCTCTTGTCACTTAGCAATAGCTTGCAATATCACTAACCATTTGTTTTTCCTTGTTACAGGTAAGAGCACGGACTGTCACCGTCCTCAAGTTGGTCTGTAAGGAGGTAAAGTTAGCTCGCTTGATATGATTGCACATAATGGTGTGTTCTCGTTAGAGCACAATGCACCAGGTTGCAGTGGTGGAGTCAGTCACCCCGTCCTAACGGGGCTCGCCCTATGGCCGCTCGCGGCTCGCGGCTCGCGAGCTGCCGTCATCACGCCGCGATTGTCGTGCAATCGTGCTTACTAATGCCAACTGGACTCCATACGCATACATAATATTATGGACATTCGCAGCGCCCCTGCGCCACGCCTATTCGCAGTGCACATAGAGGAAAGAATTCTCTCTTTAGAATTAGTCATCCACACGTACAATGCAATGTCCAGAGATCCCGTCGAGCTTTTGACCGTAAATAACCACAATACGTCACAAAAGTAATTATTCTTGTTCTGATTACGGTGAGCAGTGAGCGATATAATAATTTACTAAATGTAACTAAATACAGAAATTCTTCGGACTTGACTGGACCATTGTAACATTATGTCCCCTGTGACTTTTTCTTTATTTTTTGTACAAGACGTACTTTAAAAAATAACGGCTAAACGTAATATTAAAATAACGCTATTTTGACAAAATTATTACACAAGCGATACATCAAACGTGTAAATATCTCTTTTTTTAAGAAACGCAAAATAAAACCTAAATTATGAGAATACAATATTGTGAAAATATTGCACGGTATCCCGCTGATATTTTATCATTAAGACGAATATTTGTAAGGGCATCCCTCGGCCGCGATATCATTTAGCGTCGACACAATACATCGACGATCTGGGAACGTCGGTTACGAGGCGCTCTGACAAAGGGAAGTTAAAAAACTTTTCTAAAAGATTCAATCTTCTTTTTTTGTCGTCAAAAAGGTTTCGATTAAACAATCATTTTTAATTTTTTCACCATCTGAGAAGAGTTAAATATCGCGAAACTTGCACAATAACGTAAACCCAGCAAAAACTAGGACCTTACCTGTTCGTGAAATCCGAGATGAAAAGAAAGGGTAGGTCGAATCGCATCGTGATTTTTTTGACAATAGGAGAACACCATTCTGCTTGCATTTTTTACGCGGATTGTAAAAATTTTCAACCTTTGAAATCGAAGTTGAAAGGAAGTTGTGAGTAAGGGTTAGCAGATTTCTATTGATCTATTGTTTACTCAGCAGATGGTATTAGATTTGCTCGTTGCTCCTTGATCCATTGACAATGTGGGTCACGATATTATGTCCAACTGGTAATAATATCCCCTAACCTAAATCTATGGCAGCACATTCAAAATACTAGTGGCATTGACACAACAACCATCTTTCTTTTGAGAGAAATATCCACGAGACAATGCAAGTAACATAATTGTATAAAAACTAAAATGGTCCATAAAGACTTCGACGAAATCGTCATCAATGGGTAATTTGGCATGTAAATCTTTACAAAGTTGTCTGAGTCATAAACATTCGGTCTTCTGTTGTTGTGGTCGAAGACTTTCATGCAATCAATAACATAATTATGTGGGTACTTTTGAACAACAGTATTTTTTAAGTTTCGCAGATGATTTGTCTTCATGGTTTTCATGTTTATGTTTATGGCACTGTGCAATTCGTAATAGCAGTTTTTCTAGAAGGCTCTTCTCCTAATAGTAGAGTGGCACACCAAGAACGTGGTGCACCGTTACACGCACTTGTGGAGTTGAGTGCACGCGCGCGCGGTCGCCGACTTCACCAGTCCCACCTCCCTAGTGCTCTTCCAGGCGACTTTAATTTCTATGCCATAAGCTTACTTAGACTCACGGCTTTACAGAGCAACGAATTTGTTCACGTTCCTTTGCCAGAACACAACAGACATGTGTCGGAGTGAGTGGAGTGGCACGCGGCAGACTTGTGTACGGCATGCGATCCCAGTGTACTCTATAATATAGGATCCTTATAAAAAATTCACCACAAAAGACGCAATATTTAAATATCGGTGTTTGTACGGATCCACTTTTTACTAATAACAAGGTGCAAGCCGCTGCGCGCTGCCACGTTTCTCCGCCAGCTGGGAGACGAGGAAGTGTGTTCACAATGCCAACCACGCAAATTATTGATTGCCGAAAAATCGAAACTGCTCCAATAATAAGTATTGTATTCTTTTTGTTAAATAATGGAAAAGTTTGCGTCGCTTCCAAGTTCCTATAATAATACTTATGCCAAGTTGAATGACTGCTTTATTGTTATTTTTTGTTGACAAGGAGGTCACTGTGCGTGATATTACATTTGGATCCCGCTACCAAAGACTAAATTAGAAGACATTATGTATAGACAGCAGATTATTCTCTGCTGTAGTGTAATTATAGCAATTCCAATAATGGTTATGGCATCCTACGCGAAATGGTCCTGAGTAAGTGATACCAATCAGTGTAATGGACTGCGTCTAAACATTATACACACTACTTACATAATGAGGAGGGCAGCATTTTAAATATACATGATCAAAATCTAGACGTATTGGTTTGGTTTGAAGTAAGTAAGGCTTAAAATGTTTAGCGATATTCCACCACAATGCAAGCCCAAACAATGCATGGCATGAGACACATGCACTTACTTAGCGCTAGTATACCGCTGCGAAGAGAGGGGCTCCAAAGAAAAAAGTTATTGGAACCGGTCTCTTATAAAATGAAAGTTGGTTATAGGTAATGGGCAGCACTTTCTCCGCGAACTACGTTGGTACTTCAATGGCATTACTTCCCCACATTTAAAAGCAATAAAACTAAGTTTGCGGCTCTTGTTATTTGTTCTGGACACTTGACGATTTTACAAGTAGGTATTTCAGGTATACAAAATAGTCTTCTGGGATCAGTTCTGAGGATTTTATATGTTTAACGTTCAGTAATAATTTGAATAATCGTAGCTAACCTTATTCTAAATGGTTGATAGGCTCTTTTATTCATGAGATTTTATTTTGAGTTATACAGAAACTACTTTAACCTGTAATTTGATTATTTAAAGATACCTTTTGGTGCCATTTCAATATTTATTTACTATCTATTTGAACGGTTGACAGAGTGGGTGATTTAAATAAAGTCAAGGGGATCATTTGCGTCGCAAACATCGACGACGGGGTCAGTAGACTCGTGCGCGCAACTGCCGAAATTATCGCGGCCGGTACACGCGCCGCGCGCCCGCCGCGGCCAACGAACGAGCCAAGGCCACGGTACCTCCCCGGCCCCTACCCGCCGCCCACCTAGCTCCTGCTGACAGCCTAGATATAACACAACAAGCGAATCGATCACCCTTCATACACATAAATATTACCCTCGCCTATCGGTCGACTCGAGGCCTTGAACCGCGATACCAAATTGATAAAACGTCAGGGATTTCGATTTAGCGACTCATACCTATAATAACACGTTGCACAATAATTTGTTTATTGCAAATTCATTTGAAATTATTGTAAAAAAGAGACTTGTCCGATTATGTTCCGCATAAGCCTGAATGTAACAGTAATTGAGGTTATTTCTCTAGGAAGTAATAAACATGGATCGGGTAGGCATTCGTATCAATGTAGGTGCGAAGCAGAGAGCGGTGGGAGGCTGGGCGGGTGGCGGAAGCTTCAGCGCGAACGCGAGCGCGGGCGCGGGCGCGGGGCGCGGCAGGTGGTAACGTCAACGCGCGGCCGTGAACTTTCTTCGGACACGTTTTCAGGAATTAATGCTGCGCAATATTTCGCGTCTTAGCCCCGGCGCGGCGGCGGCAGTGGCCGGAGCCCCGGCCCAAGCGTGCCGGTACGTGACGCGTGGCACACGTCCTCTCACACTTTTCTTATCACGTTGCAAAATGTATTTAGAGACATTCACATAAATCATGATCAGTTCGTCAGTCGTCACATGTCATTTTCAATCCCAAAACATGTTTATAACAAAGTTGAAACCAGGTCAAGTTAACAATATACATAGGTATACCTACTTCCCCGAAAAACTGAAATGTAAAAATCTTTTTACATTTTAGTAGCCGATGATTTAACTTGAACTCATCAAAATGTAAATTTCACGTATTTAGTTCGAGTTCAAGTCATCGAATATGTAGAACATTCAGGCTGATCCAGAACAAACAACATGTTGACTTTTCATCGTCATCAATTATTAACACGAAACTTACATTATGTGTCCTCAATGCTTACATAACCTAAATCTCAGAATAAAAAAAACTGAGCTTTTTTCAGGAAAAAAAATCCATATCATTCGTATATAATAAATACATTGAAAACGACGACTGTCCATGGCAGGCGCTAGTGGCGCTATATGGCATTAATGAGAGCGAGTAAATGTAACACTAGGAAATGTTCGGCATACACTTCCTCATAGTTGCGCACAGTTAGTGTAGGTGAGTAGTGCAATGCATTGCAGCGCTCGCACTGGTGCAGCGGCGCACGTGAGACAGACTAACTAATATTATACAACGAGGTGCATCACCGCCGCGCGGGGTTCGCTGCGATGCTCTGATTACGCAAACATCCACCGCGCAATACCTCTTCTCTACTTCATAACGATATCAAATGTAACGTACATTAAACAACCTCAAAGCTTCAATAATGGCTTGTACCACTTGCCGATTTAAATGCTCTAGTTGGCGCGTTCGCATTTCACTCACCATGCCACGATGGAGAACATGCTTTGTCCCATTTCATTACGCGCATGATAGTCAGAAATCAGAACAGAATTAGCAATGTAATAATTCAGAGTGGTTAAGTAGGATGTGTAAATGCACGCAGATGTCCTCAGACGGAGCAGGAAGTCTCGACTTGATGTAAATATCAAGGTGAGGTGACCCAAAGGAGAAAGGCTCCTTCATCAGTCACAGTGCATGCAATATGCATTCACGTTTTATTTCATTTTTCTGTATTTCCTCGATTGGGTGCCATCCTTTGGATTCAGGCTAAATATATCATCTATTAGGTACATTTGCGAGCTAAATAAATAAAGTAACATGTCAATAAACGTACTCAAATGATCCCTTAGGTATAATAATTAAAATTGACTGTTATTAAATATGTTTATAAGTACAGCGCGAGTTCGAAATTTAATACAATTAGATTTTAGTGAACCGTTTTTCCTCGTAATGATGTCAGTGCGTTGCCTTGAGGTTGACATTGCGGCTAAATCAGCACAGTTTGACATTGACATGTTCCGATATTCGAACGAGGAAGTGCTCCTAGTTTATTCGGCGGGGCCGTTCACATGTTTGGAGGTTCGCATTATTAGACAACCTACACAGACAACTGTCGGTATTGTTCAAATTATAATGTCGCACCACCAGAATACAAAAATACTGGATATCCATACAATTGATGTAAGAATATTGATGACTAGACCACACATTATTTTTATGAGCTCTAAGTATTGAATCACGCCGGGGTCGTTGTAGCATCTTATTTGCGTGTTTTATATTATTTTTTGCCATGTTTCGAAGGTCGCAGAGGTTGCGTCATTCGGGTTGCCGTTTATGTATTAATATTCAACTTTAGAGGACGGAAATGTTTGAAACTATTAATAGCTTTGCACAGTGTAATGGATATGTTGTGCTTCCACTGTATCAGAAATATCGGGTAGTCTGCTGTACTAATTGTCGCCGACAATCCCCTCGGTGTGACAAATATAGTGTGGAGTGCGCTGTGTGGGGCTCAGGCGTCACCGCATTGAACTATTAATTGAACACACCCGACAAATTGTCCTTGGCCTTGGCACGGGTTGCCGAATCAGCCGAGGTCGCCCACGATTGAGAGCGTCCGGATCACACGGCCTGTATGTCATGCTTGCTTATTCATGGTAATAATACTCTGGCACACAATTACATTTATATTTCTATAGAATACTAATAAATGAAATAATAAACTTTTCCTAAATCCCTTTAGAGCATTTAGTAGCTACTATAATATGAGTAGTTTTTTGCAACACAAAGAAGGAATGTAGTTGAAGAATAAAAATGAATAATTATATACAAATTTATTTTTCACTCATTGTTATTTAACATGAGGTTCAAAATGATATTCAACATGATGGGGTGATGATGGTATCGGCGCGGGCGCAGAGTCGTCGTCGACAACGGCGACGCAACTGTCCGGGGTAATTGACTCATACTGACTTCGCACTGCTTCGGAAAAACTCGCCAAAGCTCGGAACTCTTCGCCAATCGACACTGCTATAGCCATCATTTCAATTTAAGAAATATTTTTATTGTTTCGGACATGAAATCGAAAATCTTTCGTCTAATAGTTCAAAAAGCTCAGTCAAATTAGCGTAAATCTCAGCTAATTACAAAGATATTTTTACGAACTGAAAGGTGTTGATCGTATGTGTAACTTTCCAAACGTTGAATTAAATAGTACCTAACATTTATTTAGACACAAAAAGATGTTATGATTGCACTCTAAAAGTATCATCTCATTATTATAAAAATCGAATCATTAGAACCTTTTATTCGTCATTTAACAGACGTAAATAGATTAACCGGTCTTAAATACGTAACAAAATTAGTAAGTGCTCAGGTGATATCATATTATCAAAACATTTTTATAAAGACTCGTAGGTAGGTAGTCGACGATCAAATACTGATGGGTTTACAATAACAATCAGTCTGGCGGTCGGATCGAGTTTCCGACGCGCATCGGGTGTAATCGCCGTCTCAGCGAGGCCTTGACCGCGTACTGTTCGCAGCAAACATTCGGACTCGACCGAATTGCCAACGATGCTCCTCGTGACTTCGCACAACTTTTAACCGAATCCAGGCCGCCAGCATCCGATTACAATAATAATATTGCGCCGTAACTTTTCCACTTTGTTTTTAAATTTAATATGGGCATACTGAATATAATTTAAGCATCCATTATAACATATATATTCAGATAAAAACCATATTCTCACATCAATATCTTTGTTCATTCTCTTCCTGTATCTTGCAAATTCCACTTGACACGCGTGAATTGTCCATTTTAATACTTATCATGACTTATTTAAATACACATTACGGTTGATGGATCATATTTCAACGTTGCCCTTGCGGTTGTCAGTTGTGAAAGGAATCACTGATCACATTCTTTGAAAAGTTGTTAAACTAATTTATGAGTGCGATAATGGATGTAAATAAAGTGCCAAGTCCCGTTTGTCAGGAGGCTGGGCAGGCACGGTTGCTTTTGTCCCTGTGTCCTTCGGCCGGCGAGGGAAGGCCGACCGGCTGGCCCCTCGGTTATTGTTGCCTTTTATTTTGTTAATGACGTCTTTTGAAAGTAAGCTTATAATCATATATTTTTATGGGGTATAATGTTATGCAAAACAGGAATGTTCGTGTGTCAATTACACAAAATGCTTGTCATACTCAACATTTTGCCAGCCTTAACACTAAAAAGACAAGCCTGAAAACTTAATTCGGAGTTTTTGCAAAATTTCCTAGCAATCATAAAAAAGTAATCCGGAAAAACAAAAAAAGAGAAACCCTAAATTGCAAACAATATGGTATACGGCCTACTTTTTATTATTTAGTTAAAAAATGGCCGATCAATCGCGATCATCAAGCCTCATCGACTGCGGTCACAGTGAACTATACAAAACTATACATGTGGCTACCGACTGACGATATCGGCTTCGAGTTTTTTGATTGTCAATGACAAGCGATTATAAGCCGTATTTTCAAGTCGTTAAGATTGTGAATGTGTCGAATAGTTTTTTGTAAGGTGGGTTACGAAATTTGATATTCGCACCCCGATATTAAAAGTGAGGGCAGCGGAAGGAAGTAAAAAACTGGGTTCCTATTCACTTTCACGTTTTAATCGACACACATGTCGCTGTTTTTTTTATTATTTGCTTTGTGTGTTAAGGGGATCAGGGGGATAGAGAAGTTGAATTGTCATTAAAACAAATAATATTGATGACCCCCAACTTTCTGTTTGTACTGTAGAGCAACTTAATAATATCTGTTAAAATTACTTTCCTCATTATTCATATTCGAATGAGAATATTGTAAATTCATCTTCATTGGTACGATGGGATGGAAGATTTAATACTTAGTTACTCAAAATCACGACGTTGGATTCATTACCTTTTTAACAAAAAATATAAAGAGGAAGGATATTTGCGAAACCCTTTTAAAGGTGCTTTGTTTATTGTGCAAAAGGGAAAGTTCAGTAGCAAAACTAAAACGTGTAAAAAATTTGAACACCTTTTGCCGACATTGGTGGCAAACATTAAATAAAAATGGTGGCAAACATATGAACCCTCAACATATTGGTTTCAAATGCTTAAATATCTATACAAACTTAGTTCCATGAGATAACGAAGAATCCTATTTAATACATCCCAACATCTTGGCCTTTTTAAGGAAAAAAGATAAATATCTAATCTCTCCTTAGATTACATGTAAGAGTCTCTCATATTACGTAACGCTCGCAAATACGTTAAAAAATACAATATTTAGAGCTAACAATGTTTTAATTTTTAAATACATAACAAAACTATAAATATCATGTTAGAAATACATGCTTACTATTCATTGTATAACTATTTATATCGTTATCTAGAATTATATTTGTGCCAATTTGTAACTAGGTAGTTTAGTAGTTTTATAAAATTTAGAACGAACGGAATTTAGATTCGTTTTGTAACAGCTAACAGGCATAGACGTCGACTGGGATTGACATAAATTTCGCCAGAAGAAATTTCGAGAGAAAACAGTGTAGTAGTCCAGTGTCAGTAGGCTGTGTGAAGGAGCGCCTGCGCGCCGCGTGCCGGTGGCCTTGACCGGCCTGCGCCAAAATTTCCAGGTCGTTCACCCGCCGCGACGCCCACCGCCACTCGTTTTATCTCGCGTAAATAACTACTCGCGCAACTGAATAAACACCTAATACACCTTCACATAAGGACGCTTATTCCACTATCGCAACAATTGTAACGTCAGTGTTATATAAAGTCGTGTTTATGTACCTATTGTTAAAAGAAACTTGTTTATCAATTACAAGAAGGTGGGTTATATGTATTATGTAGCGTTACACAAAGTTCCTTATTATGTAGGTATCTATCTAGTACTTATGTACATATTAGAACCACGTTAGTTCTATGGCGTCCAAGATTTAAGGTAGTGTTTTTACATTTCTGTTCGATGACATGTCACGTGCCTCAAACATGCATACTCGAGGATTTGAATTTTATTTTGCAACAATAATTTGTGTGAGAGTTGTTAGGTTCTAACCTATTCTTAAACCACGATACTCATAATTAATATCTATACATATTAAGTATTACGATTACTAAGTAGGTATTAAGGTACATGTTTCAGAAAAATCGACAACCGATAGGTCATCCCAAAAGTGTTGTAATTATAGCGATAAAGTCCCGGAAGTGTATGGTCAGAGGGAAGCAGGCAAAGAGGGCGATGCGGCAGCGGGTCAGTCCGTCACGCGGCGACCTACACCGCGCTCGCCATCCATTAGCTCGATTTCGTGTTCAAGTTCACTCGCGTTCCATCACCAAAAATATTTTCGTAGTGTGACGCAACCGGCAGCGGCTACGTCCCACTCGAACGCTCGGCTAGTCTCTCTGTCGGTGCCGCTCTCGCGCGACCTTGGCCGCGGTGAGCCGCAAGGTTCGGGTCTTCGAACTCGCGCTGGAGCGCGGGCCGCGGGGAGCGGAGTCGTCAGTCCTCCAATCGCTCGCCGCGCACGTCTGAACGTGCTCGTGATTGGTCCTCCGTTGGCGCGGCAATGACCTCGGAGACCGGAGTTCGAAGCGCGCCGATCCTCGCTTCGAAGCGTAGAACTACAGGCTTAGCCGACCCATAGAGGCGAATTTCGCTTAGCCGACTACGCTTCGTCGTCGAAGCGATTGTATCGCACAGAGCGCTGATCTTTTTGCAGACTTTCACTCTTAAGGGGAGACTCGCACGGCTTCGAGCAGGAGCGCGCGCGGCACTCGCTCAGTTCGTCGATCGAGCTCGAGTGAGACGCACGCGGCGCGTGCAGCGGCTATATCGCGGGACGAGCGACCTTCATCCCTCGACGTGCCGGCCGCGCGCCACGGCCCATGCACTCCTGTCCTATATTCAGTGTTACAGCGCGCAGGACGTTTTCATGTCTCAAGCCAGCGGGCTCCATGTGGTTTACGTGTAGTGCAGTGTGGGGGAGGACCAAATAATTAGTTTTAAGTACAAACAATATAAATGACTTTAGTGATGTCTCCTGACAGCAGCTACGGGCGCTACGATGCGCCTACGCCGGCTGACCATAATATGATGAGTCCGGCGCACAAGGAACGGGAGCCAGAGTTGCATATAGGTAGTGCATTTGATACAAACATTTCGCTGTTTATTTACATTATAACATAGTACTGTCGTAACTGTGTTGTAATACTTGTGTTGTCATATTTGCTGTAAATAATTTTGATATTGTTTATCAATACGTTCATTCAGTTAGTAATTAGTGTCGATTCAGATTAACTAGGTCTTTTGTTGGAGTAGGTTGTTTACACATTTTTCAATTTGTTTCATGTTACCTAGTGAGGGTTATATTACAAATGTTACAGCAGACATTATAGTAATAATAATTAATCCCCAAAATGTCACCTCTTGTGTTTATTTAATGTCACATATTTAAGTACTTTCTTAAAGTATATTGGCTCAAGTTCAAATTTCCCATAACATCCATCTGAAGTGAAACTCAAGATGAACTTGAGAAAGTTTAAACAAAATATTTTTCACAATATCTACATTGATTGGATATTTAAAAAATGTGCGTTCTATCAATTTAAGCTATATATGTAATACAAATAATATAATTCTTAATTTTTCGTGAAAATAACAATAGGTACGCAATAGTATTTCATGCTAGATTAATTGCGTCTTCTTAAATTCTGATTAATGATATATTTTTTACCGATGAAAGGGTACAAAGCTACAAAATACTGAATTATTTTTAATCTAACGTCAAATCGTTGGCAGAACGAATATTTGATGGATGAATTGTTGAACATTTGTACTAGGAAGGGCTAGGGAAAAACAATTAAAATTGCTTTGTGCAATATCGCAGTGTACAACAATGTCAATAGTTTTCTAAATATAAACGGTGGGGTAGCAACTCAAGTGACGGCAGGGAGCTCTCCAATATTTGCAATCGATTCCTAATGATCTTATCGCTTTTTATCGATCGCTTTTGTGACTTTTTCCCATGTAAAATCAAACTAAATAACAATGACGCAACCGTTACTTATGCCTCAGGCTTCAATGCCAACCCTTTCAATGATTAAATTGATGATTCTAAATCTTTTCTCCTTTTTCAATCTGTAAGAATTTAGTAACATCAAGTAATAGGTGCGCGTGAGCAGGTTCTACGCGACTGGCGACAACAACTGCCTCACCACGCCACTTTTACTTTTCTCTGAATGCGTGTAACACAATATTACTCGCTCGCTAGCACATCATTTATGATAAACTAGTCGCTGCAGCACGTAACGCCACTGTCAACTTTATTGACATCAATCTATGGATGCGTTTTCAAACTTTTCAAACAAGAACTAGTAATAACATTGAAGCCATTCTTGCGAAGATAAAACAAACGTGTTCAATAACGAGGAAATAAAGTATGAAACGTGATTTTGGTCGTCGTCAAGCAGTAATTATTTACAAACAAACATCGCCGTGACACAGATCCGTAGCGGTCGGATCGCCGCGTCAGTATTTTGCACGCTCGGCCGGCATTCGCGTTACGTGGACGAGAGACTTTCTCGCGCACTTTCCTCGCCTTTTAATTGACGTAACGAACGACCGACTCTCACACACGCCACCCAGAAAAACGCGCGCGTTGCATCATACGAGGAGAAATGGCTGCACGCTACTGCCTCTGTTGCAACTGCACCAGTTACGTCTCGCGTTGCTTTCCCTGTTCTATTGTGCTCCCCACCCAGCGGCACCACCATGCGATGCTGGCACTGTAACTAGAGATGAGACCGAAATTATTGCGGCGAAGGCGACTATACCGCCTCTAGAAAAAAGAAAGTAACAACTATAGAAAGCGACGGCGTCGAACGTCGACCCGCGGCGAGTGGTGTGCGCCAGAAATAGAAAGTTTCTTCCAAAAGGCGAGCTCGCTCCCTTAACAAATAAACAAACGGCTGGAAGAGGAAAGTGAGAGCAGTCCGGGGCGCCGGCTGAACCAGTTCCTGGTCGGGCTACCGAGCGCGCCGCCCGCGCCCGCACACCTGTTGTTGCCGAGGGCTGCCTATCGATGACCTATTAACCATTATTACGAACATCGTTAAGCTGTCTCAGATTCATATTGACACGACGATAACACTACTGTATTAATTATTCATACCATTAACTTATTGGATAATAATGTTGTAGGAACATGTTACGTTTGACCTATTTAACTGAATATTACATAGTTTAGATAAGCGAGCACTATCTAGAGTTAGTTGTTTTTGTTAACATTGTTTATTACAAAGATGGGGTCATCGACTCCGTGGATACTTTCTAAAATGTCTATTGAGTGTCTGTCACCTTGACGCACGCAATATTGTGAGTTGCAAATTGCAATACGATACATCATACTTGGTAGTATGAGCATTCAGACAATCAATGCAGTTTTTATTCTTGGTATTGTTTTATTCAATGCCTTAAAGACGACACAAAGCAAACACGTTTAGTTTTTCACTCTCCTCAAACGATATTATGAATTTTTCACACAAATCAGAACGCTGTAAAATGCTTGCAAAATCTGTTATCGTGAGGTAATGTTATGAGTTGAAACGAAAGCCAAGCTAGTAATCACGCGATCACGCCGCACGTGTATTGCAACTGATAAAATAAACAAGCATACTGCATCTCTCCACACACTGCAGCTCTTTTATGCATGACTTCTTCTGTTTGACGCTAAATTTTTATAAGATTCTAGGCTACATTATTTAGACACTCAAATTGGACTTTCGTACTCCGTTTGATTGATCAATAGGTAAGCAATTATCACGTTTGAGACACTAAGAGAATCACGTGTTCGAGTGAACATATCGACTAAAATTTCCGTTGATCAGAAATGTGCGAGTAATTATACTTGCACGTAGTTAATGTGGCACATAGCGCAAGGTCACGTGCAGTCGCGGCAATGTTTGTTACACACGCCCGTCTTGTAACACAACTCAGGATGTTTGGCACGAGCTAACTAACGCTGTAATCTTTGAAACGTCCATAAAATTTATCGCACATTACGTATACAAGTCTCTATAACAGCTTTCTGTGTTTTGTTGCAGAGTTTGACGGTACTACGGTGCTGTGCCGCGTATGCGGTGATAAAGCTAGTGGATTTCATTATGGCGTTCATTCCTGTGAAGGCTGCAAGGTAAATATCTCAAAATTATTTAAGAATGATGTATAGCTTGTGTACTTTACTCTGTCGTTGTCAACATGCTCACTAGCACCATTGTCGGTTTAATTGTGTACACTGACTGCCACCACTAATACGTTATTGCGTTTATAAGAAAAATTAAGTTTAGTTATGAAATAACAGAAAATTATTTAAAGCCACTTCAGTATTATGAAATTGATACGGTAAATTGAGTCTGGTATGCGGGTATTCTGGGCATATAAAGTAGGAAGTGTGTACGGGTGACACGGCGAGGAGAGCCCCTCCCTCCGCGCGAGTTGTCTCCGCAGCAGGTGCGAGCTAGCAGCAGCATTCAGCACCAAGGTCGCCACACGCGGAACACAATCTCTGAACACTCACCGCACTAACTCCAACCAGATGACCTTATTTATTTACTAAATGTAAATCTAATTCACTTCCACGGCGCTCAAACATTGTTGATGAACTAATCAGAAAAAAGTATCGTGTGAACTTGTATTAGGAATGGTTTTTGGGTCAACGGGTAGGTACCTGCCGGCCTCGGTCGGGCAACGCGGACGGTCAGACCCCTGCGCTGCGCCCCAATTCTAAACATTTTATTTTTAATACCTGCGTCGGGACAATCACTCGGGAACCGGCTGTTGCCTTTAGACCTTAGATAACGCGTACATTGATAAATAGTAAGTGGCCGACTGGGACAATCAGTAATAAGGTTAAAGTAATACTAGTTTACGTCAATCATAATATCTGTAAATATAAAGTAATATCCGCCGTACGTCCGCACTGTTGCCTGTACACTTTGTATGCAGCACATGACTCCCCATTGCTCCCACTGACTGACGACCCTTGATTGTAAACACTTGAGAGAGTACTCGAGACGCATGGAAACATCCTTTTTAAGTGGACGACCCATAAAAACTTTTTACTTTGTTGTCTATTCATTTCACTAGTGTCTTACTACGTAAATTATAAACCAGTAAAAATGACGACATTAAAAGCGCGGAAATTAGAATATCAATAACTCACGCACTCACGCATTAATTGTTAATTGTTATAAAATTGTCGAATTAGGAGAAACGTAATTATCACGTATTAACGCTAAAGGTTATTGTTAGTGAAAGCAGACAATTACGTGACCGGTCAGCTTTCAAGAGCAATATAATTACTTCCTCAAACATGTCGTATAGCCTTCGTTAAGAATATAATTTCCAGTAATATGAAATATTTTGTAAGTATTAGAAGTTCAAGTCGGTTTAGATTTATAAATGTGAAAGCTAGGAAGCAGATAGGGATAGAAGTGCAAGTGTAGTGTAAACTGGTTTTGTACAAGTTCTGTTGGGACAGGCTTGGGACCAAACATGCCATTCAGGGCCACGGGTGAGTCCAGCATTGTGCATTGTGCAGCACGCAACCAGAACACTTTCAAAAGTAACTTCACAACGAACTAGGGCATCAATCAACTCTTTTTTTTTTTTGTTTATACTCTTATGTATAATTTCTAAAAAGTTATTATTCTGTATATTTAAAAAAAAACAATGTTTCTTGTATCTTAATTATTAATAAGGCAATAAAAGAAAAAAGGTTTCGCTATTTAGTTCACGTAAAACTTTTGGTTCCACATTTGCCACCAAAAGCGCTAGCTAGCGGCGTGATTGTGCAACCGATGTAAAAAGTTCGGCTACTCGCCACTAGATGTCGTGGCGCTCGGCGCGCAGCAGTGCTGCCACCAGTTTATGTTGTGGCTACAAACAGAAACCACATGAATGAATGACGATAAGTGAGCGTGTAATTTTTATAACGATATGAGGCGCGGGTGTTCGACCGTACGCACCGATGTCAACGAACTCAAAGTTACTATTCACTTTTTGAAATCAACATATTATCAATTATTTATTATTGATGAACCGTATCCATCCTTAAGACACATGCGTTTATTTACGACATATTTCAAAGAGTACAATGTATCGCAATAGGTTACCTATAACAATTATCAAACTACTAAACTTTACATTAATTTTATTATTTTAATTAAGTACAACTCAATAATATAAACTTTAATAAAATTAAATCATGAAACAAATAGTTGTATTTGGAGCACTCAGTTGCTACGTCGGAAGAGCTCACCGACTTCTTTGTTCTCGTCGTTGGCCGACATAATTTCCTTGCGTTGTGGGTCGCTTATTTTTTCGGCACCAATTCTGCGGTGTAGGGCGAGCGGCCGTCGACCTCGCAAGCTAGCATTGCGCGCCCGAAGCTGCGTACATTCGCGCCGCCTCTTCTCGTCGTAAACAACTTTTACGGGCATCGAATGTACGCGCTACGTGAACGTAACCCACATTATTTTTGAACTGTCAGCTTATAAGTTCGTTGATCCCCAAGCAGTCATATTATTTATTGAGAACATCGCGCGTTGACTGTTGCCTTTACGTTTATGATTTCCTGTTCATATAGCGTTAAACTGGATTGTAGTGATGAACTCATTCCTAATACCTATATCTAATACATATTGTAACTAAACAACGTACATACTTAGTTGGACTATTATATTACATTATCAGTATAGTCAATAGTCACAATAACAACTTGTTTTCACGATTCAATTTGAAGTAGTACCAAACAATTTTGTTTATTTGCAATGTTGTTGTTAATAAACATAAATATACAAATAGTTCTCAAATTACTTAGGTCGAATAAGTTGTACAATTTTAACAATTCACATTATAAGGCGTAGAATTTTCCTTATGCGTTGATATGCATTTATTGATAATGTTTTTGCGGTATAGCTGAGTCACCACCTTTGCACCTCGCCCACATTTTAATTCCTTTAGCATCTAGCACTCACTATGGACATGTTGCAATTGGGACAGCAAGTTACTTATAGGAGTTACGTTAGTTACTAAGAATAAAACTGCGATACGTGAACGGGAAATGAATCACAATGACGTGAGTCACACGTATGTTATCAAGTAAACATCTGCGACCCGCCGAGCACGTAAAGCGGACTTTTAGCGGGCGGTCAGCGATCGTTTCCTCGGAAATATAGCGATGAAATGCGTCAGCATGTTTTGAGCTTAAGCCGGTGTTAACGGAGTCGTTGTCCGCTGCACCGTTAGCCAGCGTCACAGTGCGCGGCAACACCACAGCGTTCTCGTACAAGTCTCAGACTTTGTCACTGCAATCAACTAACAACTTTACACTAAATGATTACATATGTATGTTGCAAAATACATAACTTCTGCTGCAAACACATCCCTTACTCTAGTTCTCAGTTACTAAGGAATACTTACAAAATTTTACTTCAAAGGGTTTTTTATTTAGCCATACTTATATAACATGTATTTAGTATTCATAGTTACATACTTCTTATGACTCACCGCAAAAACGAGTTACGGGAATCCATTACCGGTAAACAAAAGCACCAACCAAAATAATATTACTATTCAGGGCAATCAACATCAGTACAGAATTGTATGATTCAAAAAGAAGGTTCAGAAATATATATAAACATATAATTAACGACTCCAATTCAATTAAGAACGCACACGTTCTAATGAGTAGTTACGCTGACAAATAAATTTGAATCATTGCGTTATCAAAATGACCTAAAATAATCGTACTACTTACGCGTTCAATGTAATTTTGTGAGTACCGGACACATATAGAACGAAAATTTTTTAGGACTCGAAAGAGAGTCACCGTGTTAATTACTTAGCGGTCGTTGGCATTAAGATTATTCAATTTTAAAGAAAGACGTCCTACTTAGATAAGAACACAACTAAAAACAATTCCTCATAATATATAATTGGCGTTTGCTGCTAGTAGCTATTTCGCTCTATTACGTGGTGTTGTTTACAAACTTAATAAGAAATACTTCATGTAATAGCTTATATTTTGCTACATCTAATTTTTCGGTTTACTGACAAACGTAAGAATGTAATCGCAAAGTATGGTTCAGTAAGACGGGTGGAGAAGGTTTTGTTTTCGCGGCAGGAGGTCAATGACCGCACGGCCGGTCACTGCCCGCGCTGCGACCAATTATGGGCCACTCGCACAGCGCACAATGGATCGATGGCAACGCGAAATTAGGCCACCGACCCGAACACCGCGCGGCCCGCTTATGCCAATTCCGTGCCCGCACCAGCCTCCGCGCTTGCTAGTACTACCATTATTACGAGACATTATAAAATTGTTATAAAAACATTGCTCAGTACAATTATTAAATCTATTCAATTACCTTAGAGCAAACCATGTAGGTTAGTAAAAAAAAGTCTTTAAATAGACAATTGTTTCTAGTGTAGGACTTATTTATTGCATATTTAAAACAAACAAATATTCTAAACACTAAATAACAAACAACACTCGTCAATCGAAGTCATAGTTGTAAACAATAGATAGAGCCTATATTAGGTACAAGCAGTAATAGAAGTCTGATATTTTAACATTGGGAACGTAACTCTTATGATAACATGCACTAGTGCATTGTGGTGTAATGATCCATTAATTAAATTGGATGAGTGCAGCCCCTAGGGAAGCGCGCGCGCATTGAGGTAGGCCGTGACGCATGCTTGACGTCACTGGGCGTAGAGCCGGTCGTCGACCCAATCGGGCTGCAGCCCGGCTCCCGGGCGCGAGGGGCATGCGGGGGAGACTCCGCGGTTGTGCAATCGAGCGGTCGACGACCCGGGGTGAACGGCCGCGCGCCGCGACGCCACCGGGATGCGCCCGGCCTATATCCGGCGCACCGGTGCAGCGGCGGCGACGCATTCTAGAGCGGCGTGGACCGTTAGGAGCGCGCGAGGGGGCCGGGGGCACTCTCACTTTCTCGGGTGGGTCGGCGGCCGGCAAGTAGGTCGCGCGGGTAACTGTGCGCCGCGCCACGCAGCGCCCGCACAGTCCGCTGTCGACCGCCATCCGTGTCGGTGCAGTGCGCGAAAGCCTTATTGCACGTACACATCGCGTCACTGTTAGCGAAGAGAGTGGTGGTGTTAGTGGGCAGTCAGTGGTAGTGAATGGTGCGTAACATGGCGTGTGGCGCGGGCGCTGAATTGCGCGAGCGGCACTCGGTGCTAGTGAGCATGCTGGAAGGGCGCCGCGAGTCCAGTGACTCGGGATGCTCCAGTGACGACGGCTCTGACAACGAGCGAGACTCTAACTGCCGCTGTGATTCCCAGGGCTTCTTCAGGCGGTCCATACAACAGAAGATTCAATACAGGCCCTGCACAAAAAATCAACAGTGCTCCATACTTAGGATCAACAGAAATCGGTGTCAATATTGCCGATTGAAAAAATGCATCGCAGTTGGCATGAGCAGAGATGGTAAGTTGAAAAATTTGTTTTTTTATTTTGGATGAAAATATTGAAATCTTCAATTAACAACTAATTTAAAACATAAACAAAGTAAATTCGTGATACCCTTAATACTTAATATTTAAAAGTATTTCAATATTTTCATTCAAACTTGCACATTTTTGTGTCCTATATTCTCATAATTGAATTTTTGAAGCAGTAATATAAAATTTACTAGGCATATTTACTATAATGAACACATGATATCGTTGTGACATATTTGTAAATATACGCTGGGTTGCAATATGCATACGAAATTGGCGACGGGAAGGTCGGTCGTGCGTGCGCCTTACAGTCGCCAAGTATACCGCACGAGCACGCTGCCGTGCAGCGCGCGCGTGCTGTTCTGCGGACAGATCCTATTTCGCGTGCGGCGCGGGGACGCGGGGCGTGGGGCACTACTCGCAGTGTGGGAGGTCGGTTATGCAAGCGCGGGTGAGCGCACGCTAAGCGGGTCGACGCCCGCGCTATACATTGCTGCCCCGCTCCGCTTGTTGCGACACTCGCTCACATCGGCGACGCTGAGCGCCGCCTGCTTTGCCGGTGAAAGCAGAGAAAGGCACATTTCGTAAGAGCGAGAGTGAAATTTATAATTTCACTTTCATTATAAAGTTCGACGACCTCACTTAGTTTCCCCATACATGTTATAACCAAATGCATAACAATTTATCGTAACTAATATTGGTATCTTATTTGATAACATATATCTTACAAGAAAAACTTATCGTTGTCAACATAATAGCAACTTGCTATAAAACCAACAATCATACCATTCAAAGTTTATCTAAAAGAAGGTCACACACTGTAATATCCAATCAATAAAAAATATAAGCCCTTTTAAATATCAAGACAACATTTTATTAAAATCCGCAAGTAATAACAATGAACGAAAGAAACCCAGAATTCGAAAATGGAAACATCAGTTCAGCTACTCGATAACAGATGGCGCGCGTGACGTTGACTACAGTAGCGCCAATGTGTTTTAGCACGAACTAAAAGTTGATTGTTTTTATATTATGTAGATTTGCAAACTATTTTAATAATGAAATAATTCTAGCATGTTATTAAATCTTTCTTTCTTTTTTAAATATAGTATTATGGAAAGTAAAGAAAAAAATTGGAAATTTTTGATTATATGTCTAATAACAAGGAATCATTAAGCTCTTATATGAACCAGTATCGACTTCATCTTAATTCAGTAGGTATGTACGAGAATGAAACTTACATTATAATATGCAACACGTATGCATAACATATGTTTTTGTAAACTATATTAGCTATTACAATTAATGTTTAGAAAAGTAGACTATTATTAGAATAGTAATTAGTCTTTTTAAAGTGTGTCATAAAATATTATCTTAAGGCGTGCAATAAAACCAAAAAATAAACAAATGCGCAATATGTTCTATAAATTCGACTTTTATTAGCCAAGAGTTTGAATTTGGAAAGCGACCGTAATATTCCCATGTCACGTCAAATCGGCAAGGCTCGAACGGTAGGTGGCGCAAGTGATGGAGAGAGGGGCCGGGTGACGCGGGGGCAGGGGCCTGCGCGGAGTTTATTGACGGCGCCCCCCTCCCGCACGCCGCGCTCCCCCCTCGTCAAGTTCAAGGTTGGCTCGGCGCGCGCCGCGGCGCAGTGCGAGGGAGTCCGGCCCGCGCACCGGTCGTCAGCCCTCATTGCTATCGCTATGTTATTAAGTCGCTCCGCAGTTCGATACGAGAACGCGATACTTGCTCACGGTGACTGCTCCAGTATACCCCGCTGACTACATCGCGGTGCGCCGAACTACAACTTTGGATTATAACTGCTACACATTGGATTACAGTGAATGTGCAAATTATTAAATATTATAATATTTTACAAGTGATATGTGACACTTAACATTCGTGCATAAATTTAAATTAGTCATAAACTAACGTAAAGTTACCAATTCATCTAAGTTATCAGTGGCCATTGGCTGTGAACTAGTAATAGTGAAAAACTGTAATGGTATCCGACATGGGAGAAGATTTACCAATTCTCAAAGGAATCCTCAACGGGGTTGTGAAATATCACAATGCACGTAGGTATCTTTTGTATACAATTAGTGTTAACAACTTGTTGAAAGTATTCGATTTTTAGAAAATGCATATTTATCTACATTAAACAGTTATTAAAATTTTCGTAGCAATTGACTACGCGTGCTACGACTTTCGTAGCAAACACTTCAAGTTGTAGTATTAACGTTGTGTTTTAGATGTTTATTTCATTTTAATTAGGGTGAATTATTTTATCAGCATCTATTAACTATCAATAACATATTCATTACTAAATTCAATCAATTCTTATACAACTTTGAGTGTAAATAATTGATTGTGTAAAATTTTCTTATATTATCAAATGATAGTTTAACTTCATATCATTCAACATTATGAAACTAATACAGTAGATCTAAATTAAAAGTAAACATTTCTTCGTCTTATTATTTTTTATAGCGATATTATTATAAACTTTACAACAAATGTTTTCGATATTATGCAAATAGTAACGAAACTTTTTCGATCATTATAATTGAAATATATTCACATAATGACATGCGTCTTTCATGTACATAAACCAATATAGAACAAAAACAAAATGAATGTTGGTTGTGAACAATGGGATCGTGCATCTGATGCGGCCCACATCGCGCAGCGAAAGTCAGGAGAAATGGCGAGAGGGCGCTCTCCGCTTTCGTTTTCAACCGTGCGGCGTGCACGCAAACACTTTCACCGACGTGCGCGCTTGAACGCCGCAAGCGCCGCTCGCGCCCCTGGCGGATACTACATTTTGGTTCAAGCGTACCTAGCGCGAGAAAGTCGTAACACTTTTTAGCGTGACCTCGCATTTCGCGCTTTGTCACTCGTCATTCGAACTAGTTCACTTAACCGAGACGCATTCAGGGTTCCCCTCGGGTTTTACAAAAGCTTACCGCGCCAGACAAGGGTGGGCCGTGCGATGCGACGGCCGATGAACTCTACCCTCGCGGCGTCAGCTGCGCGTGCACATGGCCCGCCATGCACCCGCACACGCGCGCACTTAACGACAGCTGCAGCCCAGTGTATGTTTAGTCACGACCTTGCGCAACATTCCCGTTGTTAGTTGCCAGTTCATTGCAAGCCCACTTTTAATTCGAGGTCTATAGTCACTTTGACGGTTTTTGCATAAATTAAACTTGGTTTTCTTTGTTACAGCCGTGCGGTTCGGACGTGTTCCAAAACGGGAGAAGGCACGCATCCTTGCGGCGATGCAACAGTCGTCGACATCGCGAGCAAACGAGCAGGCAGCGGCTGCAGAGCTAGACGATGCCCCTCGGTTACTAGCGCGCGTGGTGCGTGCTCACCTAGACACCTGCGAGTTCACGCGGGAACGCGTTGCCTCCATGCGTGCACGCGCCCGCGATTGTCCCACCTACTCGCAACCCACTCTGGTGAGTACCATTATCAATTACACGACAATATATGAAAAAAAATCAGTTCTTGAAGACTGTCATTTTTTGAACATAAAAATAACGTATTTTTTTTCATTGTTATAGGCCTGCCCGTTAAACCCGGCACCAGAGCTCCAGTCTGAGAAGGAATTCTCTCAGAGATTTGCACACGTAATTCGTGGTGTGATAGACTTTGCTGGACTGATTCCCGGCTTCCAGCTGCTCACCCAGGACGACAAGTTTACGCTGCTCAAAAGTGGACTATTTGATGCGTTATTTGTGCGGCTTATCTGTATGTTCGATGCGCCACTAAATAGTATAATTTGTCTAAATGGTCAAGTCATGAAACGGGACTCTATTCAAAGTGGCGCCAATGCAAGGTTCCTCGTGGATTCTACTTTCAAATTTGCCGAGCGCATGAACTCTATGAACTTAACTGACGCAGAAATCGGTCTCTTCTGTGCTATAGTGCTCATCACTCCGGACAGGCCCGGACTACGCAACGTAGAACTTGTGGAAAGGATGCATGCGAGACTCAAGGCATGCCTGCAAACGGTGGTCGCCCAAAACAGACCAGACCGACCAGGCTTTCTTAGAGAATTAATGGACACCCTTCCTGATCTCCGTACTCTTAGCACACTACACACGGAAAAATTAGTAGTATTCCGAACAGAACACAAGGAATTACTACGGCAGCAGATGTGGACTGATGAAGAGGGTGTGATGTCCTGGGGCGATTCCGGTGCCGATGAGTCGGCTCGCAGCCCTATTGGATCAGTTTCAAGCAGCGAGTCCGGTGAAGCCATCGGCGACTGCGGTACGCCTCTGCTGGCTGCCACGTTGGCTGGCCGCAGGCGACTCGACTCCCGGGGCTCCGTGGACGAGGAGGCACTCGGCGTGGCACATCTCGCTCACAACGGTCTCACCGTAACGCCAGTTCGCCCGCCACCTCGCTACCGCAAATTAGATTCGCCAACTGATTCTGGAATTGAATCAGGAAATGAAAAACACGAAAGGATAGTTGGCCCTGGATCTGGCTGCTCAAGCCCAAGATCTTCTCTAGAGGAACACTCAGATGACAGGCGGCCGCCTCCGTCTGCCGACGACATGCCTGTGCTCAAACGCGTGTTGGAAGCCCCACCGCTGTACCACACGACGTCGCTAATGGACGAGGCTTACAAACCGCACAAGAAATTCCGTGCGATGCGCCGTGACACAGGAGAAGCTGAGGCCCGCGTGGTGCGGCCAGCGCCGTCTGCGCAGCCCCCACAGCACCCGCACCCAGCCAGCCCAGCGCACCCTGCGCACTCGCCTCGCCCCCTGCGAGCCTCGCTGTCCTCGACGCACTCCGTGCTGGCCAAGAGCCTGATGGAGGGGCCACGCATGACCCCCGAGCAGCTGAAACGCACCGACATCATCCAGCAGTACATGCGGCGCGGTGAGGCGGCCGCAGAAGGCTGCCCGATGCGCACCGGTGGCCTGCTAACATGCTACCGCGGCGCGTCGCCGGCGCCGCAGCCCGTGATGGCTCTACAAGTTGATGTATCGGACGCTGACGCGCCCCTGAACCTGTCCAAGAAGTCGCCCTCGCCGCCCCGCTCCTTCATGCCGCAGATGTTGGAAGCGTGAGACCGGCCCGCGGAGCCAATTGTCTCCGCCACCCCACCCCGACCTACTTTAAATTAAATAATCTAGTTAATAGTAATCGTTCGCAGATCGTTTTAATATATTATATGTGATAATTTGATTAGGAAGCGTGAGTGCGTGGCCGGCGCCGGTCGAGGAGAGGACACGCAATAGACTGACAAATAATTTAAGACTATATAAGTGTAATTTATAAATGCAATGCAGCGCCGGTCGCGGTGTGTTTGTTGTGTGTAATGTATGTGCGTATGTGAGCGTGCTCAGTCATTTGTTTGTTAATATAATGACAGGTTGTCGAACTAAAATAAAAGAATCTTGTAAAAATTACCTATGTATTTTATTCCAAACCCAAGAATCAGCAACATGCAGAAACGTCTACAAAACACGACACGACAAGGAGGTATAAAATCTCTTACTTGGAACTTTATTCCATACCTGGCTCAATTCTAATGACACATCTTTCTCTTAAGTAACTATTTGTCCTAAAATCTAAACAATTGCAATGATTGGAAATCTCAGACTCTTACACTTATTGAATACACACGCTCAATAACGAGCCCTTAGAAAGAAAAAACACTCAATTCAATCATGACGGAAACACTTTTCCTGACATTACTTGAAAAAATGATCACATCAGTAACGGGCAGCAGACGGCAGAGAAAACTCCAGGAAAATAATCAACCAATCGCACCTATACTGTCAATCTAAGGATAAAAAGTACACATGCGGTTTCCCTGTGTACATAGGTCAAATCGGCAACAGGACAATCTGTGCACATCTGCGTGCATTAGTCCAAGTGCCAATAATACGAGTACTTACAAAGAAGGACGCAGCGGTTGTCGACCCAAGGTGGATCGTTTCCGCGTTTGACTACCGCTTCCACAGTTAAGGTTGCGGCATAACGTCCGCATATTCAAGGCACCGACCATTAATATCGTATAAAACTAATCTTTTCACATAAATAAACGAATAGAAAAATGTTCCGCACAAAACCTGGTTCTTCTGGTTTGTCGAGATGAGGCTGATAACATGCTTTTGCTGACTTCCTTTAAAAACGCGGAACTACAAATGACCTAGATTGTTGCGCCCTCCTAAAGTACCTAGTCAAGATCATCTGTACTACAATTTGGCATTCGAAGTCACCTTTACCTGTGAACTATGTTTTTTATAAGCTGCATAGTTCTAGGTTTTTAATTAATGATCTTCATCGTTCTCTTGGTTTTACATAAAGGGTAGCGGTAGCAGATATATTATGAAAAATTAGGGCCACTTGATTTTACTTTTCTAAAATGAAACTAAATAATAAATAAAACTTGAGAAATATAGTAAAGAATAAAAATTAGCGCGTATCTTAATTGTATATTATGCTGGTCTAAAGATAAATAATAGTGCTTATAGAAGTCCTGCACATTTTTGTCCCTAGTCTTAAGAGTAAAGTATGCCATTTATACTTTTGTTTATTTACAAAAAAAAATTGTAATGAAAGAACTGGGTACGGATTCGTAGCTTTATAGCATCTCCTAAACTACTCATGTCTTAATAAAAATATTACTCATAAAACTAAGTACGGTGCCTGTAGGTATTTGAAAGTTGTTTTCGAAAAGTACTAACATAAAGATATTTTTTACCCAGATATACGCAGCCCAGAAATCATAATCAAGTCGTCCTCAATCTTTGGCTAGACGAACGACTTTCCTCAGTAAAGATAATGATTTTTATTGTGATAACAAAGAATCATACCGCCCTAGCCTCTTTTTTTGTGCGTTGATAAGCATATTTATTCACATTACTCATGTCTTGTGATATGACTGCTTACTAGCTACGTACAATTATTGGTAAAATTATAAGTACGTAGTTATAAGATGAATTTCATCTGGTTCGCGATTTCCTTTAACGGCATAAAATGTAGCAGGACATCCGAGGTAACCAATGTTATTGACCGGTCGGTGGTCGCCGGGCGCATGACATTTGGCGCGGGTGCACCGGCGCACTGCGCGGCCGTGCACTTGACTCGCGCGGGTAGGATGCAACGTCCGCCCGAGCTTTGCCACGCGTAACCCCGGCCCTGCCTCACACCCCAGCCGCCCCAGCCGCACCTCGCCCAGCATCACATCAACAGCTATCTATATAATCCTTTTACCGCCATCTTGTTCCTGGAAATTATTGCAACAGAAATTTCCATGCAAGCCTCTACCTGCGTATCGATTTTATACTGAGATGATTAATATAGTCGCAGGTGAGAATGTTAGTAAACCTCGTACGTATACCTCTACATAGAGAAAAAGTATACATTTAAATTTCACGACCACGTGTTAGGCAGAATTCCTTCCCTTCCTGTTGTGATCAAAACAGATGAAGATAATCAGCTTGAATTCTAAGAAACACTTTCAAAATATCTGATTATTTTACTACTCCAGCTATCGGTTACAAACACATTTATAATTATTATCGGTTACAGCCTTAAATGATTAATCAATGATACATGTACTTCAGACAGCCGTTATAAGACCTAAAGGGAAGTATTTTCACATTCGGTCGCGATACCATAATTACGAATGCAGTATTTGTAGGTGATACCATTATATGACTGTTACATTGAGTGACACAAATAAACGAGCTCGTTGTTCCTTGAACATTGTTATACAAAGAGTAGGTATTTGTTGTACTGTAAATAGTCAATGTCAGAGACCTTCAGGCGGTAGGTATACGGAAAACCCCGAATAAGGCTACCCGCGACCTTGTGCCGACAAGGTCGAACCCGGGCTGGGCCTCGATTCACGCGGAAACAGGACACTTACATATTTATTTACATCCATTTACGTTCATTATATTACTAATATTGTCTAGATTTTTGTACACGTCGCAGCTTGCCTTTCGCAAAGCATATCGGAAACTGCAGCAGGCACAAAACAGATTTTATACTCGGTTTAAAAATAATAAGAAATGTTTTGTATTAATTGAGAGTTTGATTTTGGGATTTTATTAGAAATTGTAATATTATATATAATTTCCGCACTCGTTACATGATCCCTTGCACTCATATAAGAGTAGGTAAGTATTAAATTTTGCACGAGGTGTAGAGCGTAGGCGGCCAGGAGATTGGGGCGAGGGGCGCGCGTGGGCGCGCGGGTGGCTGCCACCCCCTGCGGGGAGCGAGGGGCGCGCGGGGCGCGGGCGGTCGGCTCCAAGGTCGCAGAGTCACAGCCGGGCAAGGTCGGCGTGCCCGCGCGTGCCCGACCGCCCCGCACCTCTCCCCTCACACCCGATAACTCCCTAGATTTGCGTGGGACGTGACCTTTATCCACGTTCCGGAGAAATAATTGTATAAATACTTAATGTTTTTTTTCGGTTATGTATCTAGGTACGCAATAACTACGTCGTATGTGAAAAGTGATTTTTCAAACGATAAATGATAAGGACCATCCGAAAACATGAAAAGTAACAACTAAATGTCAACTGTTGATCTCGAACCACCCTCATGAAAGGGGGTTCGGGTCACGTTAAACTAGTGTTGGTCGCAGAAAGTGTGACGTAACTATAGGTAGGATACAGGACGATGTGACTGACTTATCACACGTAGTTATAAATTATAGGAAAACCTATTTACCCAAATAAAAAATCTTGATTCCAGAAGCGTTTCATCTCATAAGGTTTAATCAAAGGACCACATCTTTCTGGAAACAATTTCATGATAAAAAATAACATTAATCTAGATGCAATGTTTTAGTCCCATTAATTATTTCAAGTTCCTATGGTGCATAAAAAACATACTTACATATTTTTATTACTAGTTTTAAACCCTTGTCTGAGTTAGATGAGATCTTTGTCCCATAAATAAAATCAGGGAACTTACTGTATCTGAACTTGCAATGATAGGAAAGGTAATTAATGTCTATGTGTGTATTTAATTTATGTAAATGTTCTAAAGGTCGAGGAGTTCGATCATAACTCTTGAGAACATAAGCTTCCATGCCATTTATAGCCTCCTGGTGGGCGGCAGGAGAGTGAGCAAAGGGCAAATGTCATAAAGATAGTTTTATAATGAAAATTGCGATACCTGCCTCGTGCAAGCCTCAGCACAGGATGTGGGCGATATTAATTCACTTTATTTTTTAACCGTAGTTGACGCCTACGACTTCATAAACTCGTAAAAAACAAGAATTTCCGATTAATGTCTTAATTAAAAAAAAATGTTCTTACAGAACTTTGGAAAATTTGGTAGGATTATAGAAATTAATGTCTGTGCCAAATTTCATACGGATCTGTTCAGTGCTTTTTACGTGAAATACTAGCAAATATCTACCCATCTAACCATCCATCCATATTTACTTTAGAAACTTCTGCGTTTATAATCTTTAGTAGGATTATATTAAAGGGCATCCAGTTGTTGTCCTTAAAAAAGGTTCTTATACTAGAAACTTACCAAACGTTACAAGAAAAATCTGATTCATCGTTTGTCGTACAGAATTCGTATTATCATTATAATATTTCTCTTTAATCTGTTAACTACAATCAACTATCGAACTTTTATAATCTTAATGAATGCATTAGAAGTGCTTTATATTAAATAAAATTTAATTCAGACCAGAAATACAAAAGGTAGAAAACATTACTTCACAATTCAATTATTAAAATTTATTTCATTTAGGGCTGTATTTTAAATGATGCTGTCACGTCAGCATGTTTGTATAAGACAGTGACAGCAACAATTTTATTCCTTTATTTCTTAAATCGTTTTGTTTTGTTTTCAATGCACCCGAACATTTTTCGTCATCATGGATTAATAATAAATTGAGTAATTATGGACGATACGGGGATCATCCTAGCAGCAAAGCGGTAAAGCTCCACGCAATAATTTGTAATTTAAATAACTTACTGGCGGGAAAATAATTCAACACCCGGGATGTTGACATACCGCCTTTGGAGAATTTTAGCCTCCTGTCCTGCCTTCAAAAAATACATTAATGAGCTGCCAGTACGTTGGCAAAGACGCACTGGTTGCATGGGATTACATTGATAAAATTAAAAAAATGACTTTATTCTTTATTTATTTAATTATACACGGCAATCGTAGATATATTTAAGTACAGTAAAATATGCATAGTTATAATAAAATTTGGAGTCTGGCTGGAAGTAGGGAACACGAGGCTTGAATCGACACAATTTTATTCTGATTTAAAATTATAACACAACGCCATTGTATTGATTCAAATAAATTACCATTTTAATTTTCTATTTTCACACCAAGCTGAATTAGCATGAAAAATATGAAAATTTAAATACTTTTATATGAAATAAAATATAAAGCTATATACTTTTATTTAAAAGTATATTCTGTCACCAGAAATGAGAGTGACCATGGAATATCAAATAAATACCACAATTTTGTCACACTTTTTCGCCTCATCCTCATTCATCAATCTTTTCACACAAGGTCGCAGGCTGTTGGTAATTTCTACACGGCCCTTTTTCTGACATTTTCTTTTTTAAGGCTTCTTGTTTACTTGACCTTCGCTATTTTAAGTTGCGTTTGACTTTCGCCTTTTCAGTTTTAATCACATGTCATACTTAGTACTACTTAGGTCCTGCACGAAGAAATTTTAATTATTTCTTAAAATAACAATACAAATAGCTTCAAAGTATAAAATAAGGTCGGGAGAAAATATTTTCTTGTAGTACGTAACCCTCGTACGTAGCCTACCTAGCTCTATCTACGCACTTATTGTACGTAGCACTTCGTAGGCGCGCACGTAGACGCGTAGTCACTCTCGCTGAGGCTTGGAAGTAGTAACTTTTCCACAATACACTGACACGTTGTGATGCGTAGATCAAAATCAATTATTAACTAGTATTTCCAGTTCGATGGAGATTGAAACAATTATACGAGGAAATGATTATTGTCTTACAGGTTCGAGCAACTTCCTAACCGCAACAGCAACGATAAAAACTAGGCTCTTATAGTATTACTTAATTGCACCCTTCTTTACTTAACTTTATATCATACAAAATAATCGTGAGAAAACTAGAGAGAATATTCTTATGAACAATACACAATACTAACTGGAATATACTTACAAGGACCCAGTTTTGCGTGCTTAACGGAAAATTTTCCTTCGATTATCTTGGTTCAAGAAATAGATTTTTAGGACAATAGTGTCATGTGACAGTGGGGTCGAAGTAGCGAGCACGGTTGTCTTGTTGTGAACCAAATTCACTAATATCGAGGTGACCTCGTATGAAATAATCGATCCTTTGTCTGAGTCCTTAAAAGCCTATCCGACCCCCGCGGCCTTGATGTTTAGATGATTCTGTCGAGAATTTAGGTCGTACGGAGCCAATGAATTGAGGACGATCTGAAGGCTACGCTGGATGTCATTTACGACTTACATATAGTGAATTATAATATGAGTGTAATATAGGTCTTATATAGATATCTTAACACCAATATGACATATTTTTATGATTCGAAGAATAAATTTATCAAATTAATGATTACACCTAAACACCATTGAATGAAAAATATAAAAATGATATATGTAAATGGATATTGTAAATTATTAACGAAACATGATTTTTAAAAAAGACAATAGAATAATATGCTAATAAACCGTGAATGAAAACACGGATTTATGAATAAATCCCGACACCCGAGTGAAATGAAAGAGATATTTTTGGCAAAATTTCCTAATTCCGACCAAAGTGCGAAATGTAAACTGAGCCGCGAATTTGAAATTAAATCTATTCAAGAAGCTTCCCTGATTGTCCCAAGGTTGCTTAGCTAACACGGTGTCCTGGGAGGTGGTGGGAGGCGCGGGGAGCGGGGACACTGGGGGTAAGGTTGCGACAAGGTCACCGCGGGGTCGCTCCGACCAGCATTGTCTGCAAACATAATATTGTAATAAAAACTGCCTACGCGACCCAAATGCTAGGCATTACGCAATACCTAAGAGATCGTGTTCATATTGATTAAACATCGAGCACCAATATCGTCACGATGTGGTTTCGTTCCATCTTAAAATAATCTAGACACTAGATTTGTCCGAGAACAATGCGCTCCTGCTTTTCTGGTAAGTTGTAACTTAAACAATATTGTTGTTAAGTAGTTAGTCTGTGTGTGCAAATGATCTTATAACGTTATAGCAATTTTTGAATCCATCCTACTGGGAATTGTGTTTGATTTAAATACAACCGACTAAAAAGACCAAAAGTATTAAAAAACAAGATAGAAAAATGATTAAAAACATAAAACAATTTTATTTTTATTATAGTTTTAAAATATATTTTTTTAATACAAGTAGTATTTATATAATTAATTAAATTAATTATATTTTCAAATTTTATTTTATTTAAAAAATATGTAATATTTTGTATTTTATTATACAAATCTAACACTATATTAGATTGCCTCGTCTGTATAGTTAGGACGACTGTCAAACAAGGACAAGGTTCAATTTGGGCAAAGTACCTACTCATTAGTGAGTGAACCACAAAGTATGGTTTTATATTGTATACTTAGACATTGGATTTCTAGTCAATATTTTGCAATCTATATAGCAAACATTGTGTCAATTAGCAAATGGTATATTACCTTACAGCTTAAATATCTCTGACATAAACCTTTAGAAATAATATAAAATATAAATAAATAATACTACGTGAATGTTATGTAAAAGAAATGAACACCAACCGATTCTTCGCTTGCAAAAATAATTTTAATTTCAATTCAATTGCCAGCGACTCGCTGAAGTAATTTCATTTAAAAATGCAAAAACATGTGAAGGTGACACGTTATGTAAACGCATGTACATACATATGTCGTCCGTGTCAATATATAATGAATGTCAATTTTTGCATATGCATTTTCGGTCTATAATGCGCTTGTTAAATACTTTATTGAACTTCGTAAATATAAATTGGACCCAAGTACTAATGATATATATGATAAGGGTTATTTTACTAAGGTAAACTACACACCCTTAGTATCATGAATAAAAAGTCACAAGACGTATTGATTAAAAAAGACACCAAAGAAATTACAATTATATCTACCGTGTACCTACGTCGTATCAAGGAGTTCATTCAGCAACAAGTTAACAATATCTACGTAAGAAAGTCAACATAATGTTTAAATTAAACATTTGTTATGCCATAAAGGACCTTCAAGCGCAGATGGCAAGGCTCTTTCTTATCAACTACGTATCGACTTATAAGTAATGTAATAAAATTGCATTGCAAAGTGAAATAAATTTTCATTTTTCTTTCATACTTTTTTTATGGTATAAGTCGGCAAACGAGCTGACCGATGGATACCTGATGGCCTGATGGTAAGCAATCGGCGCCGCCCATGGATATCCGCAACACCAAAGGAGTTACGAGTTCGTTACCGGCCTTTTGGGGATAGGGGTTGCGGATATAAGGATCGGGATAGGGCGGGATTTGGCCTCCGGTAACCTCACACACACGGCGAAACACAACGCTGTGGTTGTTTCACGCCGGTATTCTGTGAGGCTGTCGTATCACTCCGGTCGAGCCGACCCATTCGTGCCGAAGCTTGGCTCTCCCACACTTAACTAATACTTAACTTTCCATCCTTGAATAATATTATCATGCGAGTCAGATTATATTAGTTCGTACGCATATGTTCATAGGTATAATACATTTTATTTTGTCATGATTTCAGTCTGACCAACAAAATAAAATTTTCTTCGAAATATCAAAACACGTAATCGAGATGTTGACAAAAAGTAGCATTCGTTACTGAGTATTCTAAAAATTTGATATTTTCTATGAACTTTTTTATTGCGTTAGGAAACTGTATCATATTTTTAATGGTTTTTCAGTCTTGTTTTTTATTCTTTGCGATCAGTCTGGATTTCTTCTAAACGATTTTGTCATTCTTACTAGGACGAAATCAGGAGTGCCTGGAAACTAAATGGTTTTCAGGCACTCCTGATTTCGTCCCTAATAGGTTCACGTGAAACTAACAACATAATTGGACGAAAGTGAATAATCCAAATTTGTGCTACACTCACACAAACACATCGAACTTTTCCTGTAAATAGCCAATATATTTTCAACTGAATTTCAATTTTATAAAAAAAAACTTGAAATAAATAATATAGTGGCTATTATGTATAGCATAATATTCGAGATGCCATGTCAATGTTGACATAAATAAATTGGAATTTCATTCAAAAATTACCCACACTGGGATTTTCTATTTTCTCATGAGTGTTTCCAAAAATACAAGGTCACATACACCTCACATCACCTGGAAAGACAATTTGTGAATCACACCAAGGTGTTCCGTGCAGGATTCGAAAACGCGACACGTGTACTACACCCAGCCACTGCGACACTCGTGTAGTCGATTAAAACTGTTTAACGGGTAATATGCACGTCATATTATTATGTATATGTTACATAATAGTTTATTTGATAAAATTAGACATAGAACAATGACGTATGGATGTCGTAATGAATTCCGTCACCGATGCATTATACCTTCGTTTTCTACGTAGCGCTATCGAAGACTTGTTTCCTATTCACAGGTGATTTGGCACGAACTTGATAGTGTGCGATGTCGTATTGAAATAACGTCATTCCTAATATTAACTATTGTTATTGTATATTAGAACTTTCGTGATTCTCGTTGACCAATAAAGGTGATATTGACCAAGTCTGATGCGCAAATAAATTTGTAGCTTAGTATTCGCTGTCAATCTTAAATAAGATTTAATATTTTTTTCGTTGATTTTTTTAAGTATAATGTGTAGAATGTCTCGTTGGATGAGTGACTGTAAACGCTAGATATCCAATTCTTGGGTTGATTAATTATTAGTATTACTTTTAGTTTTGCCGAAATTCTCAGAACGGTGCTTGCTTTCGTACCCAACAGGTGTATAGTTACAGATTTACTCCTTTTATGTGGGATACATTGAAATCTACAACTCGGATTCTAATCTACAATCTCTTACAAAGTGTAAATATAATTAGTTTATTTTAAATTCAAAACCAATCAAATCAATTTTAATGAACATTGACGAAGTACATGGTTAAAATAGTTCTGTATACTTCTAATAGTGTCATTTAAAATTAGTCATTGAAATGTCCTTATTTGTAATGAAATTGATAAACAAAAATATGGGCGTGTGGTTTGGCAACAATAAGACAATATTACAATAGCTACATAAAGCAATGTGGAGCATCTATATTTAGAGAGTCATTCCACGTTGATGGCACGACACTGTTGTGAACACATGTCAAATGGATGATTTATGGTTTGTTTGTAAACATTCAACGTCACATGAAATTATAAGAAAACTCTACATTGCTTGCTATGTTAACGTTAAAGAAATTGGGGTTGAAGTCAAGCCGCGGTGAACACAGTCCACTGAATAATTTCCACTAAACAGGTTGTAGTAAATCTACACGTGGCCACAAGTGACAGAGAAAATGTTTGCAGCGTCTGGAAAGTAAAACTTATGAGATGAATTGCAAATTAAATTATCTATTTATACTTACTCATGTTTTTATTTAGGTACGTATATTTTTCCATACCTATCAATACATTGCTTCAAATTTCCTGGTACAATAAATTATCACGATCCAGTATAAACATGATACCAAAAACAAATAATTAATCGGACACATAAATAATAAACGAATCCGTTAGGACCATTTTCCCTCAGCAAACTTTGTATAGATAGAAGGAACTCCAACGTTAATCCTATTAAAAAGCACTTTATTAATAGAAATCAAAGAGAAATTAATAGTGTTATCAACCTGAGTGCACTTTGTTAGTCGTATATAGGTTTATAAAGCAGGTCTGCATACTAGTGGAGCTCTTTGTGTTGAAAGTAGTCAAATTAAATCGGTTCAGTAGGCATGTAGGCCTGTTGGGCGATGTGACCTTGTAAGGGCGTATTAGCGAGGATGTAGGTCAGTGAGACCCATCGCCCTTGATCTAGGGCGGGTGCCCTTCGTGCCGCCCTCTACGACGCTCTGCCAAATATTGTTCGACAAGGGCGTTTCAAGCATGGTAAATATAATTTGTTGCTGTTATTGTCTGATGCAAAACATTGTCCGTTATTCCATTGTGGTTGTACTAAAAGCGGAAAATTGCATTCGAAAATTTTACGCCTCAATTTCCTATTGTGTCCTTGATGGTATAATAAAGGTATAATATATATAATAATAGATTTAATATATATGGGGTTTTACATAAATAATATTGTCTAGCTTTTAATACAGTTAATTGCGTTTTACTGGGGGAATAGCGCCAGTAATCTTCGAGACTTTGGATAAATTGTTGTTCTGTTGTTGGGTGAAAATGATTAACTACCATGCAAGGTCACGTGACCTTGTGCGCAGAAGTTCCGGGTTCGCTCATTCCCGGGGGAACTTGTTCTTTGTTATCAGCCAAATCTGTGCTAAAACCTTTCTATATACCTACCAGATCGTGCTGTTGTGAATCAGATTTTCAATCAAGGCTGTCGAAAAGTTTATGTACAATAGTTAAACATTAATCGATTGTCAAACACACCATACCTATCGCTACATAAACGGAAAAAGAAAAAGTTTTAGCCCTACGTTTGAACTGACTACGCGGCTGACGCTGTGACTAGGAAACCATGTCGCGGGTTCGATTCCCGCACGGAGCAACTCTGCTTTTGTCTGTCTGTAAAAGCAACCATGACAGAGGACAAAATACTGGTGTGAGCCAATGTTAAAAGAAAAATGTTTTTGATAGATTATATTGGTTGAAATTGAACTACAGTAACTTGTTATAGTGTTATTCTAATATCATTGACCTATGAAGCCATCGAATTTTCCCCATTATTTGTAATGTGACTTCGTAATTACTTACTACAAAAAGTATTAAAAGAGGTCAAAAACAGGAAATTTTTAGTCACTGTAATTACATTTTGCATTAGTTTTGCAGCATATATCTATGATTAACATGAAAATACAACGATATCATTTATTTATTTCCTTCCCATAAAATGTAATTGTATATGTTAAAAATAGGAATTAGTAATTAATACGCCTTTGGAAACTAAATCAAACTTCGGACCTCTGCCTGGGAAGATCCACTTTAAGTTGAAAAGAATAATATTATGAGGAAAACTGGAAATAAGTACACTGGAATTTGCCTCAAAGAGTCAATAGACCACCACAGATGGGCCCTAACATAGCCTTTGCTTAGCCGGGGCTGCGGGTCAAGCCCAAGCACAAAAAGATACCATAGCCGCTGCCTGAAGCAGGAGAAGGAACGTGACTTTTTAGTCAGTGACAGTCTGCCACTACCTCTTGCCATACCCTGGGCGATAGAATTCATTTGATGGTTTTCGCTCCAACAAAAAAGTATGCTGAAATATTTCACACAGCTATATACTTAAACATCGATTGAAATACTTTATATATGTTTAGCGGGGAAATTATATTAGAACGGAAAATACGCCCAGATTGCACAATAATAGCTTTCATTTGTAGTTGGATGGGAGTGCGGAAAAAACTTGAAATACCCATATGACTTTGGAAAAGCGCAACAAATCTTTTAAAAAAAGTGTAATCGATTAGTTACTCGCTAAAATTACTTTATTGTTGCATTTAGCCTACGTCAAAGATATGATCAGTTTTGATAAGTTCGTCAATATGAAAAAATTCTAACCACGCTAGATTAGGTTATCGATAATAGTTAATGTTATAAAACTTTTCCGCCTGGCTAATGAGAAGGATGGATTCAATAATATGATCGCCAACGTTCAGGAGTAAAAATGCACAAAAAGAGGAGTTAATATTATTGTTTTCTCTTTGTTTTCCTTTTGTATTGTGTCCGTAATTCCAATGTTTTTATCTCTTATTTTTTCCAATTTCTGATCTGGGTCGAGTTCATCCAGTGCCAAGATAAAAAGTTTAAACATTTGTCCGGTACCTACAAGGATTATTTCCTTGTACCGGACAAATGTTTAAACTTTTTATCAAATCTATAGTTAATTCTAATTCTTTTTATAGACAAATAAATATATTTAATTTTTTAATGAGTTCAGTTTGTTACCACAGATCGTGTGTCCATCAATGGTACACAAATTGCCAAAAGCGTTGTCGACATTTTCAAGGAATGTGTATTGGAGCGAATTGTCAAAGAATAACATTATGAAAATAGAGCCATGACTTTACCATGACCTTGCACAAAACTATATTTGCGGGTATCAATGTTGCATATAGCGCTCAGGAAAATTGTATTTTCGCGAATTATTCCGGGAAGTGCTGATAGAGGCGAGTAACGGGTTGGCTGTTGTTATTCACATATTACCGCACACACACCACCTTGCGTATGTATATCTAGTTCGTGTAGCATACACGAGAGCTGTGTGCTAGTGTGCGCCTGTGACATTGAACTTCACACTTCACGCGGCAGCGCACGAGTTGCGTAACCGCGCTACACCGCAACTTCGAGCGACGAGTTCACTTCAACCGACGCGAATCAACCAATATACTTTATCTTTTCTAGATATATTTAAATATTACGCAATAATTACACACACACGAGATACATGCGCGCTTTCACACAAGGTTAAACAAAAACTAAAAATATGTGATGTGGATACGATTCAGTCGGACACGCCATGTATTCGGTTCGTTTATAATATAAAGTTCCCCAAAAAGATCGATATATTGCGACGAATTTAAGTCTCGTATCAAGCAAATGTGTTTGTTTATCAGGCCATTATGTTTTTTTAATTATGTAATAAAATTATTTTTTGGTGTTGTTGACAAGCAGCAGCACGTGGCGTGATTTCGTCAGTGACATTGACATTGGCCGCGCCAGGGCTCCGGCGAGTGATCGCGGCCGCGACCGGCCGCCCGCTCGCCCGTGCTTTGGGAAATTAAAGCATGTATCTGTAGCAGACAACCGGATACTAAATTAACTTCTGGAAATGAATGATTTAACTATTTCTTCTTTAATGCACATGCTGTATTAGTATAGCCAGCTACGCAATCGTAGTACTAGTACATCGGCCGCTCTTGCTTGATATGCAGCAATGTTGCAATCACATTTTCCCATGTAGCATGATGCTACACAAACAAAGCTTCATTTGTCGAAGCTGATAATTTAGTGTACCTACATAGACTTTACTTATTACTGTTATTTAGGTACGTACCCTTTAATTTGTGATAATCCTTGTAATCAATTAAGTAATTATAATTTCAATTTCCTGTTACAGAACAAAAAATATGAATATGTGTTTACTTATGTGACGTGTCACAAGTAACAATCGTTAATTGGATCTCATTGATGTCCGTGTTGTCCTTGAGTAAATACTAATTTGCAAGTGGACGCTTCCGCGACGTGTCGTGAGGTCACCCTTCTGTATTGTATTAATAATATTTATTACTGGTCTGGACGTGCAACTGTGTGGCGACGTTTCCGCGATTAACAATAAACAATAAAAAACACAAATAAGTCTAACAACATGACGAGCCACATTATAATTAGATAAGTACATAAATAACGCACGTCGTCCCAAAATTCGAGCAAATAATTCGACAAAGTGGTCAAGGTGGGAGCGACATTGACTATTAAAATATTAGTGTCAAGAGCAAGTCCATTAATCAATATTAGTTAATTGAAGCAGTCTGTTTGTTTAGGTAGGCACTTTTATACCTAGAGGCGTTAAACAGATGCCATGGAAATGTCAAAAGTAACGAATGTAGTTAAAGACCGAAGAGTGAACCGGGTGGCCTCCGCAATCCGCAAATAATAGTCAATAAAGTGGCAAGTCCGGGTGACGCAGATGGTCGAGCGGCGACGGTGGAGCGGCGCGGGCGCGGGCGGTCGCTCGTCTATCTGACTGTACAAATAGCAGCGACCTTGAGATTCGGCGCGCGCGACAAGGTCACCGCGCAAATCGTTATCAGCATGACGTTAGCGTGTGACCTCCACGGAGGTGCCCGCGAGATAACGCGGCCAGATACCGGTAGCGACCGATAGTGGCGAGTCGCGGGCGCACTCGCCGCCGCGCGATGCTGCCCGCACACTTCCGCGTACGCGTCGTCACTACCATACAGCCACACGCTAATACTCTAACTCCTTATGTCGGACCCTGATTTATGAGGGCATTCCAAAAATACTACAATAGTAATAAATGACATGTTCGTTGGTACTGCTTTCAACCCGACCAGTAACTAAAATGAAAATATAAAACACTAAGTATGAGTAAGACCAGCCTTGAGCTCAAAAAATGGTACAGCAGGGCTAACAACACAGGTATACACTTTACAACACAGTATATATACGTTACTCCTTAGGACGGACAAGAAATCCGGGTACTTATTGTTCTGAAAATATTAATTATCATAGCAGGATTAAATATTTCGTAATAAAAATTTAATAAATCTTTAATATATAAAAATTATCTGCACAATACAATCTTGGAAACCTTTTGTATCTAAATACATACATACGTATTAAATGCAGAAACATACACAACTATGATAAACAGATATATATATAAATGGAAATACCTAAGTAATGTTCAGGCCACGTGGACAGGTTATCTAGTTCTGTTACAATGTATATATGGTAAGACCTGAAGGTTTTTTAATAAGCACTTGTTACAAAAAATGTTATGCTTTTAGATATGCTTCTTCTTCATAGTTCAAACACACGTGCAAACTTTAAAGGTATTGGTGACTAGCTAGTCTCGCGCGGTTTCAACCGCTGCTTGGCTCCTATATATCGGCAGCGTAATGTTTTAAAGCTTCTAGCTACTCAGAAACATTGTAGCTATCTATCAGTGTAATAATTTTGGCAATCCGACCGGCGCTTCCAAAGATTTCCCCCTACATACAAACTAACAAACTTACAAATTTTACCTCTTTATAATATTAGTTTAGATATCAAGAAGTCTTAATCCTGTAAAAGGTATACAGAAGGAAACAAGTGTATAGAAGAGTGTCTACACAAGCGGGCATAAGAGAAAATACTCCTAAGCAATGGTAGCGTCGACAAAAGATTTTTTCAGCTCACGATCTATTATAGTTTGGAATAAAGCCAAAACAGCGTCGGTCGATCGGAATCACTTTCTACGCTGTTATCGTTACCGTCCGCAAAATATTGTAGCGACCTTGTGTGTTCATGGTCGTGCAAAAATATCAACTTGACATTCTAACGATTTCCCGATCATTGAGTTGCTAACCAGGAAGCAGTGGTTAACATTAACCACGCCTCACGTCCCGAGGTCAAGCGCTAATTTTATACACCTATATACATTATACACATCCACTTATATGTTAAAACTAAGTCAGGAACTTTGTAAACACCGTATTTGCCAAGCACAAGTAAAAATAGACCACGATATGGATATGACTTACTCGTAACACATTGCCCACAAATTACGCACAAAATAATTCAGCTGTTGAAATAAATAAATTTAATGCCAGTTTATAATTTTCAGATCGTATTAGGTATTGTATATTAGACTTACATCACTACGATTCAAGTTGTTCTTTTATTAAAATTCAAAAATAATAGGTGCAATATCGCTACACGTAGTTATGTATGTAATTACATACATAATTTTTTCTTAGGTAGAAAGTACGTAAGTTCCTCGCTTCAGTACCTAACGTTTATTTGATAACAAAACTAACCTGCGTGCGCATTTCATGGGCATACACGTGCTTGAGTAGTAAAAGTAAAAAATATGTACCACTCTTACATACGCCAACAATTTCCATGAACAAAAAAACGAAACATAATTGTACAAAGAAATGAATAGCTTTCCGTTCAACCTGATAATGTTACGACCTAATTGGCGACATAATCAACATTCTTTCCACCATTTAATTTTAACAACCTCACAAACTTTTGTTACTAATTGATCGTGGACATTATTTTCTCAAACACATTTTCCAACATTTTTCTATCAGGTTTCTTGTTGTATCGTAAATAAACTAGAATGCGTTTGGGTGAGTTGAACATGACCTGAATCCAAATACGGGCACGCGAGAGAAATCTTTCTTAAGCTACGAGCAGCCAGAGACGGCCCAGTCTCACGTTGTGGGCGAACAGATATAAGAGAAAGGACCTCTTCCTTTTTAATATGTATGCCCTGATTTCCATCAAGAGCGTTTAAGGTAACGTATATTTTGAGGCACTATAATTACAAGCAAAGCTATTGTTACGGAACACTGAACAAATTGTTTATTACAAACCGGAAGAGTTATCACAGCAGTTTTTGATTTTGATCTATAAGGTTTTATTCAAAGCCATTATTATTGAAATTACAAAAATCCTTGCAAAGACGTCGCTGTTCTCATCATCCTTCCGCGTTGTAATTTTATCAGGAAGCGAACAACCAAAAATGGCTAATTTGAGATAAAGTAGTAAATAAACAGCAGAGAGTCAGGAAACGAGTTTATAGTTGCCATCTTTGTTGGCCACTAGGACAGAAAGTACATGTGGTCGTATTATAAGTGATATCGCCTCAATTTCTCTGAGTGCGGCGCGTGGCAGGGCGCGGCAAGTCCGCGTGCGCCCGCGCACCGCGGAGACACAGTCGCGTACAATGGGCGGAGAAAACGGATGGATGCTGTCATCGTACTCTCGTGGCTTGACTTATGACTTACAAAATCTACATACAATCGTCAGAGATGTGGAGCAGGCCAATGGGCCGCGCGGCCACGCATCGCTGCTCGCACTTCATCAGTTTCTTTACCGCCGTTTCATTCAAATTTTCTTTCTGTGACTGTCTGAAAAATTGGTGACATTTAATAAAAAGTGGTTTCATTCTTATTGATACTAAAAAGGTCTACTTAACAATATTTGTAGAATCAAAGTACTATGTCCTCAATTATTTATATAATGACCAAACTCCGTACCATTTAAAGTAATAACTGTTGTTCTAAGCCACACTGCTCCAGATAAATATCTATGTTTAAGCTTTCAAAGTATACTCGAATAGTTAGTATTCATTTTAATAAACCTAGTCAAAAAAGAATATTAGAAGTGTCTGTTTATAATAATTTCTCGACCTTATTTCCAGAAATCTAGTATGTAAACTACATTTTGTAACGTTTCAGCGCAATACGAAACTCGGTGAGGTGGTTTTCGCGGTCGCTGACCCGCATTTTACGCTTATACCTAACACTTGGATCTTTCCAATTTTTTGCCTTACTTTGCTCATCGAATTTTTATTTTATTTCGTTTAAACAAATTATACCTAAACGAAAAAAATGTAACAAACATGGGCGCAATGACCGCATTTACGCAAAACCGACAGAATTAGAAACACTAAAATTAAATTTTTAAACAGAACGATTAAGAATTCGAGATTATATTTCAACAGATAATTTATATAGCGCTCAAGTAAAAAATTAAACAGTTTCCCGAAAGTGGAAGCCATGTCGTCTTTCACGTTGACGTCTCAAGAGCTCAATGTTGAGAAAACAAATGTATTTTTTGAGGATAAGAAACCGACACTCGTTTTTTCTCGCATTTAACTTGGTGTTTTTTAGACATTTTGTTTAGATGTACCTATACAATAAAACCGAGCAAGTAAACTAAGAATGTCAACGAACAGAATATGATTCTGATTGTTTGTGCATTTTGTTTATATTAACTTTGCTGTTGTTGTTGATTCAGTAGAAATATGCGCAACAAAGTTTTCGCTTGTAATTGATATTCTAGATGCAATTCAGCATTTATAACTGAGGGCAAAGACATGGTTTGTATAAACCCAGTGTATTGATTGCGACGCAGAAACGGTTATCGCCTAGACACGTGGCGAACTGCGTGCGACCGCCATGTCGTCGCAACGTGATCGTTGCAATCATGAGATCCACTCGAGAAATAGGTATTACGTACAGCATCAAGTAAAGCATACTAACCCTGTATATGAATCCCCAAATAACCAGCTTCGGATTAATAACAAAACTGTCAGGGAATGTCCAACGGAATATTCTGGCGATTATAAGCACATTCAAATGATATCTCATTTATCAGATAAAATAACTTCAATGCAAATCTAAAATAAACCACAGCTGTATTGATCGGCCACAATAGAATTCGTGTGACGTGTTTCTCGGCTCTATTTTAGTTTTCACTCTCATTGTACTCTATTTTAAGAAAATCGTTTCCCACCACATGACAATACACTTTGTAAACAACAGTCGCAAATCAGAACACTTTTAAATGAAGAAAGACTAGTTTGGATAGAAAGTAGAAAAAAAAAGCTATTTTACCATCTAAAAAGTTGCAAAAACTCCAAGTTTGACTTACTTCATGGTGTTGATTTTTAGCCTATGAATAAAAAATCGAGGTATTCTGAAACAAATAAATCAAGGTATAATGTACATAGGTACAGACAGAAAAAAAACTTGAACTGCACTTGAACAACAAGACTTTTGTGTATTTGTTTCGTGTCAGCTATACTTTTCAATTATTTTATTCACGGTCTTCAAACTATGTAGAAACCTATACAAACAAAGTGCAAGCTTGGTCAAACCTTCTAAATAAACACATTTTTTTTAAATATATGTAATAAGTACTTTGTTTTTCGAATATTTAGTAAGGGTATCTTTTTTCTGAAAAACGTTAATCAAATTTTAACAGAAATATTTGTCTTGGACGTTTCCCAACTGGGTAGGGGTTAGCTAGCACTCAATTGAGGACTTTCTCGAAGCGATTACCATCTGCCCTCCACCACGAATTCCTTGGTTTTGGGATAAGCTGACATTGTTATTTTTAAAATAATTTCCGCATCTATAATATTACTCCATTATTTTGTATGCATACTTACAAAGTAACATAAATGTGATCTCTGTTTAAATTTTTAATGTTATCTTTTAACAGTGACATTTGTTTTGAGGGGAAATACATTGCGCGTAGATTTCCTCGTAGGACTAGACAGACATAAATGATAAACGTGGTAGTACTTATGTTCCGTAATATTTATTCGTCACTTAACATTTCAAGGCCTGTTCAAGACCCTTAACAGACGTAAAACGGTGTATAATTTTAATATTTAGAACAAAAACACATAACTAGTTTGTTATGAAATGACTCTAGAATCTACTCATGATTCTACCTCAATAGAACATGAGTTATAACGTAGATAAAATAAGGTTCACAATTAACTCTAAACAAATTTACGCAAACCTACTGTACAGTTTTACAAAAATAAATGAACGGAGCCACGTCACTCGTCGCCATGACCTCCGAAATTGCATCCGTATAGCTGGTGTCTGGTAAATAGATTACAGCGTGGGTTACATAAGTTTCTGTTAATTTACTTAGTTGCTCACACTGATGAGAACACATGGTACTGTAAAATATCTGCACAGATAAGTTGTCACGAAAAACGTGCCGTGATAATGTTATCAGTCTAGCTCAGTGTCCGTGAAATATTGGGAATTAGACTAAAATCAAGCGACGTTATTGGCTTGAATGCCAATATGCGACCTTCACATGAAAATAATTGTAATAATACGTTATAAAAGGTTACCACTGACTGTAACGACCAAATTAATTATGTAAGTGCTACGATGTAAAGTAATTTGGATAACATTACGAACTCCAACACAGTAACATAAATATTTTTTTACAGCATTCGTGATACGATGAGATGGTTCGTATTAGATAAATTTATCAATTAAATACATATTTTATGTTATTTTGTTATAAACGACTTGTGATTGAGGATGCGAAGGAATAAGATCTCAATTTTGGCACTGCAAACATGTACATAGCTATTTTTCAACAAGGTTATTATTCTTTCAAGGCGCACTTTTCAGAATCATTGGATTTTTTTGCAACGAGTGGGCAGTCTGTTTACAGCTGCGATCCACTAGTGATTTACAACTGAACATACGCAGCTAATAACATTGTGTGTAACAACTCAAGGTCTTGACGTAGGTATATTGGTGGAAATGTTAACGTACATTAACAACTAATTAACTAATGCGATAACTCTTTGTACCTGGCGGCTTAAATGTATTTCTTTATAATCCGATCGATCTAATTAATACCTACGACTTTCAGGTAACTGAATCGTAACCTCTGATTGAGTGCACACGCAGCTAATTGCTCGTTAAATTAATCAGTTGTTGAAAATAAATGCCGCTCGATATTACGATAAAACGTCAATGTTCGTAGATTTATTTAGAAAGGTCTCACGAAGGTTTAGACAGACTTATACGAAGGTCTTTAACTGACATTCGCTACATACTATCTGTCGTTTATCAAACACAATACGGTCCTGATAATAGAGTAAATAAATAATTTTGTTGATACGGCACTCAAATCTACTAAATCTACAATACATTTATTGTAATGGTAAAAAGCTGAAGTGTTAATGATAATTTAACGAATAAATCTCCATGAAACATCGTTCTTTTTAAACCAGGACGTCATAGACGGAAGACGTTCATGTATTAGTTTACATTCGACAAGAGCAAGAGTACTACGCGACAGAATACCACTCGCCTACTATATACTAAATTAAAACACTTTATGCTATTTTTCCTTGAAAGATAGATGAATCTACAGTGTTTGCCTATAATCAATTCAATTAGCTTCGGATGTCTAAATTGAACCAAGTGTACAGTCCGTGCAAATCCACAGATTTAAAGCTGACATTCACTCGCCCGTGCTGTTGCAACATTTGCATAGACCTTGCAGTATTGAGAACAGTAATAGGAAGCTTTTAATGAATTGCATTATAAATGTGAGTACCCATGTACAGCGTGTTACAGTTGCAGATGTGACAGGTGACAGTCACCTACCTAGAGTAGCTGCTCCAAATGGTAGTTTTAGATCCTTGTAAGGCGCGACGGGGGTGTTGGCGTAGTGGCGACCTTGGAAGCAGCATCATGCGATATTTTTGCTCTCGGCGTTAATGCGGAAGACTATTTCAAGAGTCAGGGTCAGCGGCGCCCGTCACCCGCGCCCGCGCACCTCGCTACTCGTGAGCGGGACGCCGCGGTGTCGGGTTTCCGTAATGTGACGCGACATCTACCCTTCATTATTTTCACGTAAAAACAAATAACTCCATTGCCAATGGCCCATTCATACCGACCTTAAGGGAAAAACGTTATGGTTTCTTGAAACAAACGTTTACTACCCATTTGAGTAAAGTGTCCATTGTCTGCGTACTCGAACGTAAGCATTACGATATATTTCATAAATCAATTCAGTACAGACGTCAGTACGACGATGGCTGCGTTCTTGGAGTTGCGGTGAGTTCTGCTGACCTCAACCCGCTTGTGTGAAGGTAATCTATAGTGATGTAAATAGACAGGAAGCCCATGCAATGTCAGGAGCTCAATTAGATTCTGTAATCATTCATTTTAAGGTCCCGTGCCTACGAAACTCGACCCATCCTTAATTTATTTATTAATTGAAATATCTCTTCGTGTATATTTTATGTTTATTCTAAACTAGCTATTCTCGCGTGGTTTCACCCGCTGCTCACAGACAGCCCCAACAAATGGTAGCTTAATGTTTTATAGCCTTCTTCTTTTATAGTCTATCTAACAAAAAAATATTCATTCAAATTGAACCAGCAGTTCCGGAGATTATCGCATTCAGAGAAACAAACAAACTCTCCAGCTTTATAATATTAGTATAGATAATAATATTTTTTTCAGTGTTCTTTCTAGACCATTAATAAGTTTTGTTATTACTTATTGTAGAACACTCACTTACCTAAACACTATTCTTTGTTTATTCAGATGTAGATACTAGATATTTTACAACATAAAACCATTGTAATTTAAATAAGCTGTTGTAAGTCGCGTCTGAGATCACCTCTAGACTTTGAAATGAAACCAAGGTCAGTGCTAATGTTCATTTGACCTTCAATTTTTTTCAAGAAATCATTTTAGTAATACACAATAAGGATGGGCCAGTTGAAAACATTCGGTTGCTATAGGACTTTTTATAAACCAAATTTTGTGTTCTTATTATTCTTTCTTTCTATACGCACTTACAAACAAAAATCCATTCGTTTGCTAGAAAGCATTTTAGTATTTATTTTAAAGAAAGTACGCAATAAACTAACATAAATTGTTTATAAAACGCTACAATTTAACGACGCATGTCATCCTCAATTAACACGTGTCCGAGTCACGAGTAAATAAGTGTCAACACTAGGTACTAATTACAATTCTCCAATTTCTTACATTACATTCGATACGGACAACGTGGGTAGCGGACGTACATCGCGAATCGTCGAATCATTTAAACACGTCACGTGAATAGGAAAGCAACTGAAATATGAAACAGTTGGGCGGCCTAACCACGTGGAATAGGCACATGATATAATTATGCTGTTTCAGATCCTTTAAGCACCTGGAACTCGTTTATCAGAGTTCTTCGTAACAAGGTAACACTCGAAAGTAGGGTCCAGGTGGCAAGCACGCCACACCTGCCGATTTCACGCAACTGTTCAGTTTTCTTCATGGGGTTATGTCGACCTTAATTTCACAACATATTTCGCATGTGAATGTTATGTTGAATTTACTTGATTTCTGTGTTCTTTGAGATTAAATCTAGAGCTTTAATTAGGCCTGCTATCTCTTATCTTACATATACTAAGACTGAAACAACACGAATTATGAAGTATTAGAATGCTACAAATTCAGTTGAAATTATTAGATAGGATTGACTATCGAGATTTCTTTGCTACAGTTCATTCTAGAAATTTCAGTTTCGCAAAAATCAACATCAATGAATTAATGTTTAGGTGCTCTTTATATTCTTATTGCTGCGTTTTCTTAAGTCAATATTTGAAACGGATTTTCAGACAATAATTCAATTTCAACTGAAATAATGGCTCCATTGCCATTACATAACATATCTTTAACAGAATAGAAGCTCGTCACTAGCAAGCACGTTGTATAACCTAAAATTTCATTTAAACATGTGCAATAGCAGATCTCGTCGTGGCCGTCGCAGTGAAACCGCCAAAATAAAAACAAGGCATATTTTAAAGAGAACATTAAAAAATGTCGAGTATTGTCCTCGAAGGAACCTTCACATGAAAGTACATTGTTTCTCATTGGTCATTAGCAGGGCCTTGAACTTTGAGAACGCGCCGGTAAACATGTTTGCGCAGTGTTCACTGCGCACTCTTTATTGCTGTGACGTCTCATCTTGCCCTACACTGCATTTGTTTTATTCCCTGGTTTATTCCGTTACCTTCGGCCACGTGGCACTTCAATTGGATTTCTATCCGGCCTTCAGCTGAACCGAGACTAACGTTTATGGTGTCGTACAGTACGCCATCGCGACAGTACGACATACCATCGTACCAAGGCTACGAACTTTATAGCTATTGGATGTACGCATTTATCTCTCACAATTTATTATCATGTCAAAGTGATTTTATATCTCTGTAAACATGACAATAGCATAATAGTTAATGTTGTTATTAATGGGGTATTACATTATTGTCAACGCATTATAACTCTACGGACTGAATTATTTTGAAGGATACCTCAGCATATTCTACAAGTTAGGTATAGTATACAGGATATTATGATTTCATGCAAAACGATAAGTTTGTATCGCAATAATCAACAATAATATCAATAGATTACGAGCATGATGAATAAAAATAACTTCCTAGTTGTCCGACTTCAACTTTAACATACCTCTGTTCAGAGTAAAAACAATGATCGAGGAAAACATTCCTGTTTACGTACATAGTTAATAAAGTCCTTTGTGACGTAGTATAGTATGGTGACCGAGGTGGCCGAGATAATGAGCGCGTCAAGGTCAACGCGTGTTAATTACAATTACCGTGAGTGGTCATTCTTTGTTCCAATAATGATTAATGCCGGTCGCGAGTGGCGAGAAGTATCGTAAATGAGATAACAGGAAGCGTCCGTGTCGCGCCAATGTCATACAACAAGGTCGCCTGACATTGGCCTGCGCCGTCACCCGGCCCGCTGCCGAGCCGCACCGCTGCTGGCTCTCGACGTCACCAACCTAGGCAACAACACAGTGCCACACTAGGGACCGACTGAAGTATAGAGTACACAAAACCAGGGAGTTTGTCAATCTCCTAACACAGGCAAAAAGCCTTCAAGTCTTCCCCTCTTACAGCCTGTTAACAGGTCTACTACCACTACAAGCTTTACTAAGTTTTCATCTCGAGTGGGATTCCTTGATCTCAAGGTGTAACGAGCACTGGGTGCTATCTCTCGGGTGCGTTACATTGACCTCATCCTTGTCGCTCTGCCGCGCTGCCAACCACGACATTGTAATATGATTTACTGCAGTTCCTTGTAACACAGACATGGACACTTAACAATGACGGCTATTAAAACAACACCCTGATACCAACGAGTGCTACATGTTATTAAAAACAAAATTGTTATACAAGGTTATACATTACAAAACGTTGGATGATAAACTTTGTCGCACTAGCTGTGTGTATCTATGTACCTACCTACTAAGTATGGTTTTCATACGTGTAAGCTGTAACCTTGTACAAGAAAAAATATCAGCAAATACCGTTATTGTTTTTTTTATTATTTAGATATAATTTATTTAAACTAAACTAGAACCTATTCTTTTATGCAAAAGTTCTAAATTGCCGTGGCTTTGTTATTTCTTATCGCCTAATCAGAAAAGCAGCAAGACCTTGAGCCTGACCCTGGATATTTTTATCCGCATACACATTTCGCGAGCGTTCTGTATACACGGAGCTACGTGATGAGGAACTGACAAAATCATAATAAGTAATATCAGATAAAATACAAAGATAAAAACTTTTACGTAACATAAAATTGAAATACTATTTGTTTAAGGATAAAAATAATTGTGACATCACAACATCCACGAAATTAAAATACGCAATTAAATAATTTGTGCACTACAAGCTTACATGGAAACAACGAATGAAATATTTGCAACTAGTTTTAAAAGCACTTCTTAGGGAATCCTGTAAGGGTTGTAAATTATGAAATTGGTTTTCCTGTAAGTTAGGGGCGGGCGGAGGATTCGGAGGCGGGCGGCGGCGCGTGGCGACTGCGGTGCGAGGTCGTTCGCTGCCGATCTAGGAAGTCAAGCGATTCGACCTCGACCTTGTGTGTGCGAAAAAATATTATTCGACAACGACGCACACACGCGTAGGTATGCCTCTCCCCCCTCTCCCACTTGCCCGTTGCCTGTGACCCCCGCGTTTTCTTGTAATAATCACGTTTCTATAAAATATTGCGTTGTAAAATGTGAGGAAATACGATTTCTGGTATTAATAATGAAAATAAGACTATATGAAACTAAGCAAACAAGCACCAGAACGTCTTCACAACAAGATTACGATTACGAATTGCGGAAAAGATTGAAGGCCATCTGCATACGTTTGTGTAATATATACAAAAGCGGGTTAATTTACGACAATCATATATGTTTAAGTAAAATATCACATGCGGAAATGTGGCACGAAATATGACAATAAATTTATCATGGCGTTATGTGGCTGTCGAGTTGTTGCTGGGATCAGACACACGTGATCCTTTGACTCATCGGTGACAGACAGACAAACACTTCATTAGATTAATCTACACATGACACTACACTCGAAATATTTCTCAGTATTTCAGTGCGGTACTTTTACTAGGAACACTTGATATGGAACTCGCTACTAATGTCCAGGAAGTACTAGATTTTGTTAATGGAATACCAAGAACAGTGAAACCACACACACCTACGCGATGCCGACTTTAAGATTTCATTATCAAAAACAGAGCTTGACTGCCCATAATAGTCTATAATAATGCCAAATTGATCGATTCCACCCACAACAAGTTCGGTTGGAAACAGTTTTGACAATCTTTAAGGTCTGGGACAAATAGCAAAACTAAGTATATCAAACTTAAAGCAGTTGTTTTAAATATAATAGTAGATTCTTAGGTAACTGAAAAATTCAAAGTATTTTTTTTACTATATATTCACTGTCCTCTTGCCTATCCCAACTTCGACACGAAGGCATTGAGCTGTTTATCAAAGGAAAATGACTCCTTAAACTTTTTCCAAAAATATTCCCGAGTAATAACTGTCAAATGCAATTAAAAATTTAAAACAAAATCACTCTTTTAATATTGGAGTCGACGATATACTTCATTGATTTTCATATTTTTTTCAAATTTAGACAAAATAGGTGTGATGACGGAAAAAAACTCGTAGGTAATTCATAGAAAACTGAACACTATGACTTTTCAAAATAAGTTTTGAATTTGACTATTGTCAACCAAATGTTTCAAAGACAATACGGTAATATTTGTTCTGTGTATAACAACATTCATATTACCTATTTTGCAGATTCTTTGTCATGTGACTAGTGAACAAATAGTGTATATACTACCTTTTGGACCAAAAAAGTTAGTTTTTTAGTTTCAAATTATAATTTTCCAACAAGTGGATAGTAGCACCGACTCGACACCGTGTACTTGAGTAAATTTTCATGTGCTCAAATCAGGTGGAGATCTAATAAAGCAAAGAGTCAAGACATGATCTAATTATGGTGCTGTAATTATTTATGCAAGTGGTAGCCATGTGAGAGAGCCGCCAGTCAATCTCGATTGTCGTCCGATGTTATGGCAACATTTCACCGCGACCGCCATTGTTCACCTTTTGTTGCGCAACATCGTTTGTTAAACATTCGCAAGGTAGCCGTCAATTGTTTTCGTTTACTATATAAACAGACTGAAACGAACGTAAACTTGGACTACTCGCGGTCGTTCTGAAGGTATTTACTGACGCTCCGCCAACTGACGTTAAATAACTTCACGAAATTATATTTAACCAATAACTATGTATCTGGTACCAAAAATGACTGAGTTTCAGTCACTTGAAAACGTCTTTCGATTTTTAAATTATTTACTTGAAAATATTCCTCGTAATGATATTTCTTTCGATCGACGTATTCGCCTATGTTGTTACACAAATCGTAAATAAGTTGCGCAATAAAAAAACCGTATAATAATTATAGACTTTAATTGTAGCAAGTTTATCAGTGGATAAAATGCAAAAGCAATGTGTAATGTTTAGAATTGCAAAGTAAACAGTGATAGCCTCAGAGCGCGATGTGCGACATTAGATGAAACGACCTTAATCTTGAACGATAGAGCGACTGCGCGGCTCTGGACAGCGCCCCGCGGCCGCGGTCGCGCCTTATCTAACGCTTGTTGACTTTCGCCGAGTTATCACACACCTAGGGTTGACACTCTCTACCCAGCACACCTTGCAAACTGTTATCTTTACCTGATTGCGGGTAGTTCAATATTCACACTTTCGCTAAATAAGCGGCACACGACCTGAAATGTTGACACACTTCATGCTGACACGCTTATAACTCGGCTTATATGTAAAAAGAAAGCATAGAAATTATGCAGTTTCAGAACAAAGTTTTAGTCAGTGATCAATTTGCGGTTTCGTGGAGGTGTTCAAAAAGACTTTATATGTGTTCCTAAAATTCCGATTCATTCTAATTTAGAGAAGTACATTTTCTTATCTATGCACTTGCCTGCATAATTATTGATGGTATGTATGTATGCGAACTGGAATCTTGAAATACAATTTTGAACGAGATAAATGCAAGCTGTATGACTTAAATCTAAATACATGAAATTGTCTCTCACTTTTAAAAAACATTTTTAATAGAGAGTTGAGACCAGTTCTTAAGACCTTTTAACATCGTAATTCGTTAATAATAATGGCGAGTGTAATGTATACTGAAAGTGTACAATATATACTGCGAATTATTAATTACCAGAATAAGTTTTATCTTCCCAACATTGTACATAAAATAACAAAAAAAATTGTCGCCAGCCGACGCCCACTGTCGATGAAAGAGCTTATTGTATGTCGGGCAAATAAAGTGTTGTTCTAGGAAGATACTGTTAGAGCCTCTTTGTCACAGGTCGCAGTTCTCGACATGTATATTATTTATCAGGTAGTGCAGCACTGGCCTAGTTATGTTCCAAGAATATAGAATTCGCACTACCTATATAGATAACAATATCAGAATATCACAAATATAAATTAGATAAAAGTTGTTTGTGCTAAAATTTGGCCCACCACAACTTACATAGATACTCACAAAGATAGGGAAAATGTATAACTTTTCCAATGGAATTGAAAATCTTGAACTCTGTGGACATAAATAAACCTTTTCTGCAAATATATTCATTGACAATTTTGCAGTTTAATGAACCGTTAATAAATAACAGACGGTGTGGATACAGACCAATATTATTGTTTTTAATAAGCTAAAATAAGCACAGGTGTCGACAAATAAGTCGGTATAGCATTTGATCGCTCAATATCAATAAGATCAAGGCGATGCTAAGATGAAAGACTACCTTTTAACTTACAAAGATGCAGGACGATTATCAAAAAAGGGCAATTGCAAAACATTTAAAATGCACTATATATATGTTCTTAAAACAAAAAAAAATATTCAAAAATATGGTATGTTTTCGCTTTTTTTTATGTATGGTACGCTCACCGTTGTCAAACGAGCGGACGGATTGCCTGATGTCGGCGCCGCCCATGGTCCGCAACCACAGAGGAGTTGCAAGTGCATTGCTGGTATTATGAAAGCAATGGGTTTTGGGGATTTGGGGAGTAATGGGGGCGGAAAGATTGGATTGGGCCTCAGGTAACCTCACTCACACGGCGAAATGCTAAACTATGGTTATTCCACGGCAGTTTTCTGTAAGGCCCTGAAATTACTCCGTCGAACCGGCCCATTCATGCCGAAGCATGGCAATCCCATTGCTGTTACTTGATCTCTTCAATGAACTTCGTCAAAGTAGCTAGTTATGCATACCTTAGATAGTCAACTCCTATCAGTGTATGGTATATACCTGTAAGATACTAACAAAATAAACGTATCAAACAGGATCCATTCTAAAGGTACCCAGCAAACCATTAGCAACCTTCAAAGTAAAATGTGAGAGATACATTTACTGGCAAATGCTATTGTTAGCCCTGAGGCTAAAGATTGTGAGCAAATGAGTAAATATGTAGCAATCCACCTCTACAGAACATATAATACATATACACCAACCATATACCAGGTAATCGCTGAACACCTGAGCGCTTCCTTGTTTGTCTTAGTGATTTTTTTATTGCAAAAATAACAAAAATTCTGATCATCTCAAGGTAACCTATACTTGTTTACGTAGTTTTTTTTGACAGACGTCAATGTAAGTACACACGCAATTGTTGACTTGAGAAGTGTAAACATATAAATATATTACTACGAAAGATGGCGCCATGCCCACGCGGACACTATTTACAGTTTTTATATACAGGTATTGTGAAGGGACCTATTCAATGTGTACATACATAGCACACCCGTACCTTACTTTTTATTAAACATGATATAATGTTAGCAAATACATCGTAAAATCGCGGAAGTTTTCATATCTACTTACGTATACAAGCAATAAACTTGCGTCACATTTACTATTCACATATGTATGTACATACTTAGTTATTAGTAGTGAGTTAGTGTATAAGTTTACAATCAGTGTTTTATTTACAATATTATTCATACATGTGTTCACCATTATAGATTGAAGATATGCATACGAGACAACTAAAAACAAATTTCTATAGTCATTGAAACGCGAATGTGTGTCAAGTGTGTGCGCGTAGGGCCGCGGGCCGACAGCCGCGTGGCCGCACACTGCATCTGCCCCAATGCTGTCGGAACGGGGGCGTCATTGTTAAATGCGACCATTCGACGAAACTTAATTGGCCCGACCTAGCTCGTAAAAGCGTTGTAAAAAGTGTGAAGGTCTGGCGGAGGTAAGGACTCGACAGAAAGAGGTCAAGTGTAATGCCTCGTGTTCCACTGACCTCATTTGGGAACCGACTGCCGACACTGTTCGCCGCGCTCGCCGCCTTTCATATAAATATTATGTCCTAGTTTGCCACTGTTCTACAATTACTGTTCTTTGTTAACATTCCGAAGACAACACGCTGTATATTCGCGGCTTGTTGTCATTTTTAATCAATGATTCAGTCCATTTACGGTGAATAATAATTAAATCATGAAGATAAACTTGTAACTCGTATTTATTTAAATTTATAATAAAATTAACTTCATTCATTTTTCTGTCATTGACCGGTGCAATAATATGTCACATTATTTTAAATTTTAAAGCAATGACAACACCTCTTTAAGAAGTACAATCAGGAAGAGAACAAAAAATTCAGTACCTGAAAAAAACTTTAAACTTTTTATAACAATCATTTGTAGTGTACAAATGAAAGCTAAGGCTGGTCTCAAGCCTAGAAGTAGTTTTAAATATTTTCTGATGTTGTAAGCTTAATTATAATTACAATGAGTAATCCGGAAACAGCCGCAAGAAGAAGTGACCTCCTCTTGTCGAATGAAACCTTCAGCTGCTATTATTAACGTTATGACCGCGAAATCGGAGCACTGACACACATCCCGCCCGAATAATACCATATACTACATAATTCATAGGAACCTTGGCCCCAATGCTGCGTGCGAGGCTCATCAGCCCGACAAGACCTATCATGAAAAAGTTACGATTATGAGTGCCAGCGACACACGTCATCCTGTTACTTAGCACAAACTAGGCTAATCTACTAAACTATATCAATCACTCTGAAGTCTTAAAAATACGGCTTCTCTTCTATACTGTAGGAAGAATGTACCTACCTAAAATATGTAATTATATTTGAAAAATTTTAAACAAATAATGTACAATTAAGTACCTGCCTATTTATGCAAATGTCTATTATGAGAAAACACACTACGTACCTAAATCTTAACGTAGATCAAGGTGAACTTAAGCGAACGTATTCAATATTCTTACGTGACCTTTGCCTATGGACATTCATTGTCTTTTTTTTTCTTTAAAATCCTTGTAAATAATGAAAGGTGTCCTTTAAAAATGTACATTTGTACAAACAATGCTGAATTGAAAATATGTTTTCAAGGCTTAAAGCTCAAAGTCGACATACGACTAATAAAATATTATAATTATACACAATTATTGTAATTGTTTAAATATTTTAAAGTTAAGTGTCACTTCTGCGTTTTGCTGCGCAATGAAGGGATTAACGACATCGAGAGCTCCACGTGGAAATGCTATTGATCTCTGTGTTTTCATCTCGATAGTTCGTCAGGGTAGGGTGATTGGTCAGAGCTAATTATAATTCTGATAACATATTAAATGCGTATCACATCTGACACATATGTAATATCGAATTGTAGGTACAACCAAGCTAGAAAACTCCACGTTTATTTTGGCATCTTACCAAATACCAATGATAGTGTGGTCCCAAGCTACATATTAGGTACAAGTGTACTTTCTCATCGTACTTTGTACCTTCGTATAAAGTTTAGTGTAACAATGTACTTTCAATATTTATGTCCTAAACTGCGTTAGACCTCAGTAGCTGGGCTGGAAATAAATTTCGTGGAATGGGCATGCATGAGTCAGAGAACAGACGGCCATATATCCGCGTCGCTTGCCACAAGTTGATTCAAATAAACAATTTAACCTAAAAATAGTTAAATTATTAAGTTTTATTAGTTACTAAGGAAACGCTATGTCCTACTTGCACCACGTTTTTTGACAAAATTAAAAAATTGGTAGTGGTCCAGTACCTACATGTTGATTCATATTTTTCCTTTGTTACAGGTAATGGCATCGACGCTTCTTTATACTTTTTACTTTGTATTTTGATTTGCATACTACTTTACTTATAATATTTGTTTTAAAACATGTTAAGGCTGTTGATAAGTTCGAAATCTAAAAAAGGTGTTGATCTCTGATGAAAATATATTTTATATTTAAATACTCACTTATTAAAATTAGGGTCTCTAAAAGTATACTTAAACAATTTGTTTTTTCCTTTAGCATTCAAAATCTCATACAACTGACGAATTACTGAGTTCACAATTCATAGTAGCTAACTAATTTGTGTAAAATTTCAAGCACATGGCATTTAACCATTAGTTTGAAACCACACACCTGGTTTAATTTATGGATATATTAAAACTGACCGATAAAAAGCGATCTCGTCTTTCAAACTGGAGAGGTCGGATAATATTACTTCAAGGTCTGTTGACGGGCTGACCTCGGCGTATCGGTCGCGGAGGACAGACGGTCGCAAATATTTGCGCGCGTAAGAGGCAGGAGAGGCGAGCGCGCGGCGGGGTAAGGGGTGGCGGGGTAGCGGGGCGGGAGCAGGTGACCTTGCCGCACGTCTGCCGCACGACCTTGATCTTGAGACGACCGCGGTAGCGCGCCCGCCCTCGCCGCTATGCGAACTGACGACACGACACTCGAGCACTCGAGCTCCTCCTACCGCTCCACTTGCACACTGTATCCACACAATAACCCATTGTAAACATTACTAATTACTTGTGGAAGTACGACATTATACTAAAAGAACGGCTCATTCTGTGAATCATGTAACACACGTTGTTCTTAGAATCGCTCTGTAACCCAATCTCATATATGCCACGACAACGTTTCATGACTCAAGCTACCAGAATTCAGTCTGAAAATTTCATGACGAATGTGTAATTTGATGATTTATCTATGAATACTGATAATACCTTTATAATACCTTATTATTATACCTTTAAATATATTTACAAGAATTTCTCATTTACCATCCCAGGATGTTCACGATTTCGATGAAATTTTCTTTGTAAAGAACTTCGGGTACAATTTTTCAATTTAACTAGTGTTTCATTTCTAGAAAATAAGTATGAAAACAAGCAAGGTTCATTCAGGTAGGTTATCGAGACTGCTTGCACAAGATTATGAATTGCAACTCAGCTCGATCGACTCGATCAACTGTGAGGTGAAGAAGACAATAATTTTTTTTTTAGACTTAATTTCACAAACATATTAATACAATAATGTGAATACAATGCTTTTATTTATTTATATTGTACACAAATTACTTACATAAATAATAAGTCAAATAAATTTTCGTAAGTATACAAATATTGATATGATACTGCGAAAAATTACAATATTCAATTTGTGACCATTTGTCGTTTGGATGAGTTTCGTCTGGCAAGGTCATCTGGTGGAATAATAAGTGCCTGCCGATGACAAATTTTGAATAAACGTATTCAATAGGGAAACAAAGTACGTCAACATTATTTATACTAGGTATCTTAGTGTTTGCTGTGGCTGAAGGTCATTTTCTAGATTAAATCCCAATTTGAATTGAATTTTCGACAACCTATTTATACTATGAAACATAACGCTCAAAGGAAGTCTGTTAGAAATTAATCCCCAATTCACTTCAAGAAAGAGTTCACGTCAACAATAAATGCTCATACTCTATCGAAAACAGATACCAGCTCCTTTTACCTTAAATTCTATACACTTTCTTTAATAAAACTTCAATAAAATGCATGATGATAATGGTGACTGTAACAAAGTGGATGACAAAATAACAGATTACAGTTTCGTGTAACATTGGAGGTATATATATATATATATACCTATATGTATATATGCCTGTTATTTATCCAAAAACTTTTGGTATAGCCATATACATATATATAGACGATATTGCAGCACAACGAGTCGCCAATTTTGCTCCTAAAGATATGTACGTTACATAGTACAAATACATATGTATAAAGTACAAAAAAAAATAGTTGAATTTTAATTTAATTTAAAACTACATAGCGATACTTTCCCTGTGATCCAACTGCTGTTACAATGATTCTTAATAATTATACACAAAATTAGAAATCATGGTCTAGATTCGTACTTTATATACTTACTTATTAATATTATTTCCTTCACAAAACTTGCAATTTTTATACACCTTTAAGGGATGATAAGCTGAATGTCAAAAAATAACCGTAAGATAGAAAAGAAAAGAAATAAATGTTGCGTATGACTTTATTTATAGTTTTAACACTTCTGGCTGTATAACGAAATATATATATATGCATGACACGAAATATATACATTACATATTATTATATTTATATCTATTTAGGGTTATAGTTTTTACAAGTCAAGCTTTTTCGAGCGTCTTTTTTTATATGTGTATGTTTCGATGGTGATTCTGCCTTAATCTTCTCTATACATTTTTGAACGAGCACCTACCTTTTCTGACGAGCAGAAGGACTATTCTATTTTTTAGACCACTACAAATGGGTCTACTAAGTCTGATCTCCAGTCGGGCGGCGATTTTTTTGAGGGGAAAATCATCAGTTGACTTCTTCTTCCCTGGTTGGGACAAGAGGTAGTGTCCGACTCTTTCTGACTAAAAATCGTGACACTTCTTCTCATGCTCTGAGCTGGGGCCTCGGTACATTATTGCAGTTGCACCCGCAAAACTTGTTGAAATAATCGCTTTGACTTTGTGTTGTTTAGTACCTACAACTAGTTAATGTTTACCTACCTTTGATATTTTTTGTTAGAATGCGGCGAATCTCATGTGGTGTTGCATTTAATCTAAGTTTGCATACCTTTTCATGATAAAGAATAATGATATTACAATACATATGTTAAGTATAAGTTACTACTTTAAGTTTTAATTTGTATTACTTACTTAGTGTGGAGATTTCAAACTATTATGTTTATGTAATATTATTGTTTTATTTTTATTCATCAACAGTTATTTTATGTGTGATAAATTCCGCTTAAAACAATTAATTAATATTAATGGATCTTAAAATTACTCAAACTTTTCTCGTACTAGCTTACTAAGTAATTGCAGTGATTGTTATTAAAAATAGACACATGTAAACTTTTACAAAAAGAATCTAGAAATTAATTGAAACTTAATATTATTATTTATAAGCATTATATAATTTTAAGTTCTTATTGAAATAACCGAAAATTTGGAAAGTTTCACATTGTATGTAAATCATTTGCAAAATGACATTGAAACACGTCGGGCATCACCGTAACAACGATTGGAAGGGCCAGATGTACTCAATGTAATGAGGGCGAGGGTCGAACCCTAACAATATAGCCCAACGACGAAACACTGCTGTCTGATAGGAACTACTGACCGTAAACTCTGACGCACCTATCGATGAATTCAACATTGAAGATTCGATTAAGTCGATGTGCAACGCATTTCCGCCTCATTCTTGTTAATTTTTGCACGAGTTTTCCGATACTTTTTACAATTTTCCTCGGCCGTGATGTTGTTGAGACGTAGTTAAGGTAGCAGGCAAGAAGGCTCAGCGTATTAGATGGTCAGCAACACGTGGACGCTGCAACCTTGCGATAAGCGGCATCCGCTGATAAGGAGCCGGCACGTCACCGTTGCGGGCGCACATTTCTCGCGGCCCGCGCTCCGCCCCCCGTCCCCGGCGCTGCGCAAGCGCATGCTGCAAGGTCGCGCGTGCACCCTGCTCCGCAATAAACTTTACACGTGTCTATAACACATCACTGCATACAATAATTTGTAATAAATCAAGTACATTGATTCAAAAACTATATTGCACTGCAAGTTATATTTTTAACTCATTGTAGTTTCGACATGTCGCAATACTTACTTGCACGGCCCAGTTTTTTGACACCATCCGAAATATATGTGAACTGAAGGCCTCGACTAGACTACGACTAGACTTAAATATTTAAACGCCGGATGTGGCCAATTATTATTCATCATCCAGAATACAACATCTGCAGAGCCGCGAGTTGTGACATAGTCATCGTCGTACTCATCATTTTCATTATCTTAGTTAGCATCCACCCACTTTAGATTAAATCTTATCGATTTAATACACAACCCAGACGAACTGAAGTACTCTCAAGAATCAATTATACTGAATAAAAATAGATACTTAAACGTTGATAGCCAGTGAGGATTAAAAAGAAAATCCGCAGAACCTCGCTCTACTACAAAGAGCATTTACCGGTATTATCTTTTTTGCCAGATAACTTGTACTTCGTTAAAGTTAACTGAATTACAGTGCATTGATGTATCATTTTGTAACGTAACCATTGATCTTTTAATATGTCATTGTAAACTAAATGCATTATGCTGATAAGTGTAAACTATGAATATCTTCCATACAATTAGTTTCATAGGTACCTATGAAACTAATCTCTAGAATGCAAAATCAATTTTACGCATTTTAGTGAAAAACGATACCCAATTAATTATATTTTAATAGTACGTTTTAGAAAGGGGTTGGATATTACGAGTATGTTTCAAATAAAAATAATACCCACATATTTATAATATTTACCAAGTATATTTTTTAAACTTTTAAATAGCAACGTGTACGGATTTTGAAATCGAAGTTATTTGTATAACAAATAAATATGTATTCCATTCCTCACATAAACCTCCGGGGAGATTTTATCGCGGCATTTATTTCCCTCTTAAGAAAAGAATCAGTGTGGGAGGGATCAATCTCCCATGATGGCTCCAGCCCCGTCCCCCCCACGTTGGCCTTGAGCGGGTTCGTCTTACTGCCGAGATATTTGAAAATCCATTAAAGTGAAGGTCGTTTTCGTGGAAATCAGGGCGTCTTTGGTGTAGCAAGTACCTACCTACCTACATTTATTTTATATTCGCTAAAAATCAATTGGAACTCCGGCGTAACATTACATATTTACATACGGTACATAAATAGTCCCATTTTGACGCAATAAAAAAATCTGTAACCATATGTACGTAGATAGTACTTTCGAAAAGTCCCTGGATTACATATTTAATGCTAAACACAGTTTCTTTTGTACTTACCAAGAACTGTAGGAAAACCCTGTGAGTCAAGTGGACTGAAATACATATTGAATTCAAGTTTCATATATACTAGACTGGTGTCGCAAAATGTATGGTGTGACACATAAATTCGTTATATTGCGTAGCTAGTATATTATAGTTTTAATTCAATAATTGTTCTTAATAAACTTGATATTTTTTAGGATGAATACTGTCTGTATATTGACATTAAAAGTTGTGTACAGGCATAAATGGAATTTTAGATTTACATTTATTTATATTGTCTTAACTGTGCTACTTGCTTTTATTCTACAGTCTGTAACTGTATCTATCTATTAAATTAAAATAATGCTCATTGTTGTCTCATTTGTTTATTGTCAATAGTGGGATAGTTAACAGCTCATGAAGAGAAGGACGATGAAGGCTATGGGATTTTATAATACGTATTAATTAAGGTCGAGTGCAGGTGCACTTATCAAGCATAAGTCGCATTTTTCACCACTTATGTTCTCTATGTTATATCCTGAAATAGGGGCGATTGTATATCAAGATACTTCATGCATAGAGGCTATCTATAGATTCTATGATATTCCTGATAATGTTCGAAAATTGTTACTAGTTACACTAACAGTAACTGATCCTAGAATGGCACCTGGGACAATTTAAGACACTAGTTTTTTTATGTCATTGGTTTGTACGCGCCACCCCTGGACACTCGTACTACCAAAGGAGTTACTACAAGTGCGTTGCCAGCCTCTAAGGGGTTATTAGGTATTTGAGGATTGAGGATTGAGGATTGAGGATTGGGGAGGGGGAAAGAATTGAACCTCCGGTAACTTTACTCACACGACGAAATATTTCTTCTCGTTGCTTCACGCCGGTTTTCTGTAAGGCCATGGTATTACTCCGGTCGAGCCAGCCCAAATGTGTAATAGTGTTTTAAAGTTTTAAATTATTTTCATAGTTACGCCTTTGCGTGGTTAACGAAGTTATTGTGTTATAAGTCACACCACGTGTTGCTTCAGGGCAATTATACTGTGTTAAGAAATATCATATTTTCATAAAAATATCATAAATTCAGGCTGCATGAATTAACAGATTTGTTGCAAAATTGCAATATGTAAAATGCACTTGTTAATATTTACTAAAGAAGTGAGTAACGGACCATAACTCCGAAACTTTAACGAGTCAGTTTATTTTTATAGATTGAGTTGAAAAATTACTGATCATTAAAATTTACTCTCCTTATAGGCCTAGAGAAGTAGTGAAAGAACAAAGTTTCAAGAATAACAAAAACAGCTTAAATCTTGATAGCTGCATACGTTTTTTGCTACAAGGCACGTATGACCATAATAGATCTTGTTTCGCAGGGTATCACTATTTAACATATTATCATGTAGTTAAACATAAGTTAAGATCTGTTGTAAAGGTCGGGGCAGGTAGGTCGGCGTGTCAATTGACGTTTTGTTATGTTGAATGTGACCGGCGCGCGGCGGCTGCGGCGCGGACGCCGCGACTGCCGGATAGGGGGTGACATTGCATGACCGCAACGTTTTTATACAACTATTTGATGATACAGTGACGCAAAGCGTCTGTTACTACAAGGTCGGCTTTAATTGTATTGTTGTGAGTTTTTATTTATTAGCCACATTATTGCTCTAAGTGCAAACTAGAGGTTATTCTAGGTGCCTTATCTATACTTAACTAAATTTAGTTTTATGCTGTACATTTTATTTTTTTTGTTACAATCTCGATAGCTATTTTTACTAGGATCATCTCCTGCATCGTAGGTGCGTTTACAAAACACTTAATTTCACTTACACATGACACCCAGACCCGAAACAGCAATTTGTGGAACACACAAAGAGTTGTTTCGTGCGGGAATCGAACCCACGACACTGTTCCACAGCCATTACACCAACCGTGCAGTCAATGTCTTTTAAATATCGTTCTCAAACCAAATCTTTAAAATATCGTTCTCAAATAGGGTGGCCAGTATTACACGCGTAATAATAATGTTACTGGTGCAAATAAATGCAGACGAGTGGCGACAGACGACTGTTGAGTTTTACAATGCTAGCTGCAACCTACCCAGACTGGGGTGCGAACCAAGTACACACCTGGATCAAGATTAAACCACTTTCATCTTAGCAACAAAGTACATACCTAATGTATATTTTACTTAGACCATTGCAAAGAACTATGGCAGGTTTTAATCATTTGTTGTTATAATAAATAATTAGATATCGGTCAATATCCATTGAAACTGTCTAAGTAACTGTAATAATAGAATATTGTTAGATAAACTGCGGTAAAAAATAATGCTTAAATGCTTTTAATTATTCAATTCAAGGCTATTTCTGGTTCAACGTAGTTCTATTAAAATAATAATACACATTTCTTGGTGAAGTGAAAAATGCTTATACAGTATTTTCTTATTTCCTAATCACTTTTTTCTTAATCGGTATCGAGGAGGTACGTTAAAACTGAAAAGTAAAACGCATAGTATCGAGTACTACGTAACTTTGGGTATTACCGCGTAGCGCTGGGTGGCACGTTCTGTGGCACTGCATATTAAATTGCACTTTTATTTATATTATTTTAATATATTTACTATTTTTTATATTTATCTGGAGTTTATGGGACATCTAATAACTTATAAATAATAAATAAATATTTTTGAATAAAATTAATTAAATTCGAAAGTTTATATACACAAAAACAACGATTTCGAATCAACAATACATTTCATAATGTATCTGTCATAAAATAAAATAACAATACATTACATAAAATATGTACGCATAAAGTGAAAACAAAATTCATATTTTCATGACTGAATAACTTTACTTGTATTTTAAGAGCTCTTCAAGTAAACCTTGTTACATCATGTAGATATCGGTATATTGGTACTATTGATCGACCTATGTATGTAAATGTTAGTATATAAAAGACAAAGGACATCTTGACCAGAAAAATATAAAAACAAATGACAGCAAGAGTTATCAAAGTGACCTTGTGTTCGTCTTATTGAGGCGTATTCGATGCGGTGCAAGGAGGAAAACATCGTGGGGGACAAATTAATATGCGCCGTTTTCCTAGGGGTTAACTCAATGATGTTCTTTTCGTACTTTTACGTATTACACTAACGTTTTTATACAAAACAACTTCCAATACCATGCAGCTACTAGTTTAGCCAAATATTTATGCAATAAACTTTTCGTCGTGCTATGTTTATATTTTATGTTTACGTCCATGTTCACAGTTTACAATTATAATTAACCTTGTTTATGTTTTAATTGTATGTACATTTGTAATTTTAAAATTTACGAAGGTTGTATTGTTTACTGTTCTTCTAACTTTTCAGTCAGAAAAGGCGTTATTCACTTATGTAAGTATCGCTAAGTCACGACTGTTATTCGTCGTAGACGTAGTAAGATGTGCGTCTTTAAAAACGCAGCACCACACCAGAATTTTCTTTTGTCTGTGGTGGATTTGCAAAACTTACAATTACACACCTGACTCCCAGACCCGGAACAAAAATTTGTGGATCACACAAAGAATTCTTGGAACCTTACACATGCAATGTTTATTCACATTTTTTTCAGTTACCGAACATAACTCCGACTCAACGCTGCACTTTACATTTGACAGTCGCACTCAGATCACAACATAAACAATACAGTCTCAATATATTTTATATTGTTATATATTAGATAACTCTTACCAAAACGATTACACAGAAAAATACAGTTTGGGACAAAGTTACAGCCATTTATTTTTAAATACTTTTGAAATGGGTACAAATGTCAAAAAAGTTACCTACTTATGAACTATAAAACTTTTTCTTTTTCTATCATCTCATTTGGGATAAAGCCGTGACTTCGTAGTACATACAGCATACACATAAATGGTTTTCATTGTGATATTAATTCTAGTCTACAGGAAAAAACCGATGGTGACATGTGAGCTTATCGTGCATAGCTATCCTTGTATTGGAGTGCCAATGACAATTGGTCAGTGTCCATCAGACGGGTGCGTCTGACTCATTGCTAAACGATACTGCGGTTAACGTTTACTTGCGTCACTAAACCCACTCTAGGTATTATACAGAAAGTTACATTTAATAATATTTATTTCGCTACCTAAATTTAATTAAACACATTACCGAATGTTAACTTGTTCTATCTTCTCTTCTTTATGCAAGCGTGGCAAGTGGTTGTTAATATGTGCATTTAAGGTGTTGTGGCCAAATTTTCTATAAGGATGGATGTGTGTGCATAAATGTAATAGGAAAATTGCTGTAGACTAAAAAAATCTTTATAAAAGTAATTTGTTTGAATTTTAAACTACCAACCACAAAACATAACACGAAACTTTACATATTCCAAACCTCACCAGACCACTACTTATAAGTACATATAAATACAGCCGCACTTCTTAGACATCAACCAAATAAACTTAACTGAAGAAAGACTTCATCTCCAGTATGATTTCGAGGAAATCATTCGTGAACATTCCACGGAATCATTGCCAAATTGTTGCTATGGAGACATAATACATAATAATTCAACGTATTATTCCTTTTGCAATTGAAATATAAGTATATCCAGGGTTATCCAGTACCTACGTCGACACCAGGCAGCTTAAACAAAGGGTAGGTACAGTCACCAGTACATCAACTTACTTCAATCTGACATATGTTTTCAATTCAAATTCGACTTTATTACCCTTTATTTAAGTAAAAAATCTAGAGTTTGACAGTCTGCAATGTAACGGCGTTCAGACAGCTTAAACAAGACGCCTTGAATGACGGACGGGGTTTCATTCAATTCCCAGTTTGTATAACTTAGGTTTCATCCAAGGTAAATTTAAGGAGTTCAAATAGGGGAAAAACTTACAAAACAACACGTACAAAATAAAGCTTACCTATTGTAGTCATGTTTTGTGGTGAGTGGTTTTTATTATAAATGATAGAATTTTGGAATTGTTTTAGCTCAGATGCCTAAAATACATACATCAATAATAAACATTTCCTTTTGACAAATTTCTATATAACAAAAGTGATTGAATCTATCAATATAATAGTGGAAATAGGTTTCTTCGCATTGTTTAAGAAAGTTCAAAACATATTTTAGTATCGTTTTATACGTAATAGAGCGACCAGAGCGACGTGCGTCATCGATCAATTTGTGTATAAACATCGCAATTTATTTTCACTAATTGTAACTTTTTGGGGTAAAACTTTAAAATGGATCTAATTTCTTCATTTGATTCACTTACAACAAGATAAACAAATGAAAATCACACATTTTCCTAATTTGAATTAATGTTCTTTAAAACTTAAACTTTCAATGAAACCAAAACCAGTCAGATACAAAAGTATTATAGTCAAAGATATTTAATGCTATACATAATGCGAAAAGACTTTTCCCAACCTAAAATAAGTATCAGTGTATAAAATAGTAATGTGTTATTTTTTGTAAGTGTCTAAATATGTACTTTTATGATAAACACACTGCACTTTGTTGTTAATCATAAAAATTTGCAACTGACGTTGATTAACTTAAAACCGACTTCCTTTTTTTATACTCGTTTACCAATGTACTATACGGATTACCTACCTGATGGTAAGCAATCAGCGCCGCCCATGGACACCCGCAACGGAGGAGTTACGACTGCGTTGCCGATTAGAGTTTTGGATATTAAGGGATTGGGGAACGATCGGGGATGGGGAAAGATTGGACCTCCGGTAACCTCACTCACACGGCGAAACACAACGCTGTGGTTGTTTCACGTCGGTTTTCTGTGAGGCCGTGGTATCACTTCAGTCGAGCCGACGCATTCCTGCCGAAGCTCGGCTCTCCCACACTTAAATGTCCTTATTCCAAATTACCGTTTTGTGAAGTCTGAATAAAATACAACTGATTAATTCTGGCCAAAACATTAAAACAACAACTACAACAAATAGATAATATGTCTTTCATAAAATGAGTGAATGGCACAGTTTGTTGTGTATTTGTACTTCAATGTTTAATTAATAATTACTCATACAACAAGTGCGTAAAAACCATGTAACATTAAAAGCATTTTAGTGTAGGTATAAATAAATATAATGTGAAATAAATACAGTAAAAACAATTTGTTATTTAGGTTAAAACAAAATTAGAATGAGCAACAAATTAGTCATAGTATTTTACGGGTGCGTACTGCATACGTAATTCGTCTGCGACCGCAATTTCATACGGATTTGGATAAGAGAAATATATAATGCGATGTACGTATATCATAATAGATCTGCCTATAATAACTCGTATCCATATCACTGTGCGCATATGCACTCATCATTCAATTGATAGCATTACCCGCCAAATTTAATCAACGCATAACCACAGACTACAAAAATCTATTCTAGATCATTCATTTAATTTTCAATCAGAACAGAATTCAATGTGTTTTTTATTTATTTAATTTAAATTGAGTAGTTTCCTAAGTCAAAAATAGTAATATTTTGACTTTTCAATACAATGAATTATCAAAATATAATCATACTTTCATTCAATTATTTGAGTATATAATTATTTTAGTTTTCATTAATTAACTAACTTTTTAAAAATAACTATACTATTTGACGTAAAAAATATACAAAATTCATAGTTATGTATGTTTTTTGACATTTCAATAAAAGTATTGAATTCGACTAGTTGGAAACTACCGAATTCTCAGAATAAATAGTTTTATGACATTTTTATAATTTTTAGAGATGATAAGCTATTATAGGATTGTATAATCTAGAATACTAAACAACTAAATATACCAATCAGTTTAAAAATCCTATTGTAATTTAAATTATTTCATTCGGTTTAACCCACTAAACAAAAGACCATGAATAATTCAGTTTGAATTTAAATTTTTTTAGACGTTAATTTTAAGGAAAACAGGATAATCCAAATTTCATTTACATGTATTGTATTAATTGATTAGATATTTTAACTAAGAAAATATGTTTTTGTGTTTATAACTGTAATCAGTCATTCACAACATACGTGCATCTTATCAAACCTTACTAGTATGGATTTGCTTTCGATTGTTTATACATTGTAAATATTATGATAACAATTGTAAACAAGCGCTAAAAAAGCCAATAGCTATCTTTCAGTATTTTCCATTGTCATACAATATGAAATACGGTTACATATATTTTTTATTTTTGACTACGCAAGATGATCTTACCATTCTACACAAAAAAAAACCTGTGCCAAACAAAGCCAAATTACTATAATGAGATATGATTGTGACACATCTTAATTTTGTACACTTTAAAAGTCTGTCATTGTATTAGGTATGTATTATGAATTTGGTATAATTTTGAAAAACTGTATAAGTAACCATGGCACGATGGCAGACAGGTATAAAATTAACCACTTCATTACGTATTTTAAATAGTTGTCCGCAAATAAGTCGCCGATTAAAATTAGAATTAGATCGTGTTTGGCAGTGCGATGCAGCGTCGTTTTATATAATTAGCGATGCACAAATGAAGTGGCTTCGAAGGAATTGGGTCGATGCGAGTGGCGGGCGGGTGCGGGCGGCGCGGAGGGCGTCGGAATTCGCGTAACGTTACGTCAGCGGACGTCGGCCTCGCGGCGGTCGGTGACCTGCGGCTATCTCTAGCGCGGCCGCTAGTCGCACGCGCATAATTACGCACAGTCACACACGCCATACACATGTGCTGCATCACTAAACTACTAAATGCAATCCACTACTCGCTCACAAAACATCTGCGTCACAAACAAGTCAAATGCAACATTGTTATAGAAATTAGCCTACAACCAAACATTCTCACGTTTGAGGCTAGCTACTCGTCTAAAACTATTTCTTTCAGGTGCCACATCTACAATTGGTGTTCAAAAATAACTAAAATAGTAAATGACAAAATTGGTCCAGTTGTCTTTCTTTTGAAAAAAATAGGCTTTCGTTTCATATTTTCATGTCAAGAGCCGTGCCGCGTTGCGTACTCGAGGTTGTCGACCTGGTTCTACACTGTTTTTTTGTATCTCTCAAAGGTTGAAATGAAGGTACGTGCCTACTGTGTTCAAAACGGGAAATAATACGGTTCATTTCATTCATCACTTTATGCTCCTCCATATAGTGTAGGCGTAATGGTGAAACTTTAGATCTTGCTAACTATTGAATATTTGTAATTAAATATCTTTCATTGAATATATAGCAATTGCATATCATGCGAATACTATGTACATTGTATAAACAAATCGTTGGCCTCGTGTACTACACATTCCACGTCACTTAAAACCGACTAAAATATTTTATTTAAATTCTTATAAATCTATCTATCGAGTTCTACTAAGATAAATGATTTTTAAACCAACCCAAAGATGTCAGACCAACAGAGCTCGGCTTAGCCTTGATGCTTCTAAATAGGAGGTCAAAGAACTTTCTGAGAAACAAAATAATTCATATACTTAGCAACAGCGAATGGTTGGGAAATAGTAAACAAATTGTGAGCTATGCTTATAGATTCAGTTCTCGAAAGCTTTTGCCGAACGTCATGCCTAAGTTAGTTTTCTGGAGTCAATTTAGCAGCTACGGAACAAAAAAATAGAGTAGCTAAATAGTTGTGATATGAAAAATCCTTTCTCAAACTAAATGTCACTGACTCATTTACGGAATACTGAATCACGTTGCAAATTTCTTTGCAGACAAAGGCGTACGTTTTATCTATTTATAGATACGTTACGTCCAACACAGATATCCAGTCGACACAACATTTTGGGGTCAACTACCTCGTGAGCAATAGAAAAACGTGGAGCGTTATCAACCTGCTTATCTCCCCTTACTAACTGTTTGTGCGAATGATTTTCGCATACCACGTAGATATAATTGCCCCTGTGGTTACTTCCCATGGAAATACAAGTAAAGTAAAAATATTTTCTCCTATTCTATATCTAGGTAAAGTTTGACCTCAATTATAACAAGAAACGGCCTGTCGACTTTATCGGTCGATCCCGAGCCGCTGTTATGTAGGCAGATACTTACTAGAACTTTCTAGTATTCCAAAAATAAAATCTCTACCAATAAAAACATAAGTCAAAGTGTCACGTCACTCTAAGTTGTACGAGTTGGATAACCACAAAAATCCAATAAGAACGAAACGAAATTTCGTACCAAAGAGGTAGTAGTTAAAGAGATATTTGTTGAACATTTATCCACGTGAAATCAATTACCGGTCATGGACCACATATTTTATGTAGGCACACTGGTACATAAAGTATACACGTTTATTGTTAAATTAGGTGGCCATGTTTTTAGGTTTGAAAATCAGGTAAATAGGCAAGTGAATAACCTTCATGATTTGTTTGATCAATGTTATTCGGTATTTTAATCTCGTTGCGAATAAGCCGTTCAGGATTTTTAATAATAAGAACACAATTATGAAGCTTACTCTAAAGAAAACCCGGTTTTCGTAGTTGCCAGTATCTATCAACTCTGACAAACAATGTGGTACTGGTGAATACCAAAAGACATCAGTCATTAAGTACGGTTTTTGAAAATAAAGAACAGTAACTTTCTCGCGCAGTGACAGTGGTAGTAGCTGGCGGTCGCGCGGCGGCGCCCAGCGCTGCGCCGGACTTGCTGACTTTCTACTGCTGTACAGCACTCTTACCCGCACAACTAACTAAACAAAACAACTTAAAAATGTTAACACTGATCTCACTACTCAATACTTACTAACTAACAATTTATTTGTAGGTGACAAAGATTGTAATGTCAATAACTAGCATTGGAATGTAAACATGCTGCCTAGTATATTAATCATTTTCTTATTTTTCTAGTGTTTACGGTACTAGTACAGGTATGTTCAGGAAATTTCATTTGAAAATATAACACAAGAAAGTTACCAATTTAAAAGACTAATCAGCCTGTTCATTAAGTACAAAATAATAACAACTGCATAATATCTGGAAATATCTATTTTTAATTAAAAAGGAATCTTATATCATTTATCTTTCGTCAAATACACTTTCTTGTTACAGTTAACTTCGCCTTTTTCAATACGCCACATTCACAAGAAATGAATCTAAGTAATAGCGACTGGAAAAGTAAGAAGATCTTGTAATCATTAATCTTTAACTGTGAAAGTTGTTTAATAGTAAATACCCACAACAAACCGCGTTGTTATGCGATTCGTAGACCATTTGCATAATAAAGATGCGAATCACTGTATTGGTTTCTCATTTGAATAGTACAATAAATAGAATAGCTTCCGGATATAAGCAAACTAACAAACAACTGTAACTAATAGATTAGATAGAAAAAAGTGCGAGAAAGCGTGCGGGGTGAGGGTACGGGGAAGTAGGACACTTTCATTTTCGTTCATTTCTTTTCGGATGCAACGCGGCGAACATTTGCCGTGCTGCTTAGCACGTATCCATTACCTCCTTTCCTTACACACTTATTAGTTGAGCTTGATGCCGATCTTGTATTAATTTACCTAAAATATAAACCAAGCTAATTACTTAAACACAAACCAGATTTTTGTAAAACCAAGCTCGATCCAGAAAAAGTCAGCTTCAATGCGGCTAATATTTGGCCCGTATAAACATTTACTAAATACATAAAGACGAATAAATGGAATCAACAGGTAGGTTATTATTGGAGAAATCTAAATATAGGTGGGCCTTTTTACGTAAACAATGATAAGTTTTATAAACAGGTTTACTCGTATACAGTACGTACATTTATATTTTATACATGTTTTTAAAGAATATAAATTAAAGAAGTCCTATGTAACCTTGTTTTTAGAATGAGGACATTCTTTATATAAGAGAAGTGACACTATTTTGCCAAATTTAAATGTGAACCGGATTTTAGCCATAACATCAGTGTACAAACTGACAAAGACGGAACCGCGCGCGCAGCTGTCGAAAGTAAGAACTTTCTAGGCCACTATCCAACGTCACGCTAATCACGCATTTTTATAAAAGAATCGTTTTCTATTAATGTACAAATTCGAAACTACCTGTCAGTAAAAGCATAGATAATTTTAATTAGTGGGTACTAAAATGTCAAGTCATATCGCTATATTGCTGCATTTAACTACTTTCATGTAGGTAAATACATTACTAAGGTATGACAAAGTATTTACTGGAGTTCTTTGACCCACTTAACATTATTTAATGTAGGTACCTATTTGAACCCTTTATGTCATTATGCAGCCCAAAAATATAAAAACAACATCGTTTCTAACAGGTAACCCGAACTTTCACTGTTATGTGCACTCTATGTAAACAATTTGGATAAACATACCTACCAGATCATAGGCACCTTTCTTTTTGTGGAGGAAAACTCGTCAAATGAAAGGAATATACCTAATGATTACATGTCTAAGTGCTGAAGTAAGTTTTGATATTTTCGTGAAGTATGTGTGCGAAGAAAATTATAAAGAAAAATGATTAAATTACTACGCCTGGTAATGACATGATATTTGAAACAATACCAAACAACGTGAGTATCGTCGGTTTACTCTCCATTCTAATGAGTTCCAGTAACCTAATTTAGTGTAAAACCGATATAGCTTTCTACGGCCGAATCGCAACAGGTCAAACTACACTGCGATAGTAGAGTGGAAAAGGTGAAATTTAGCAGAGCGAGAAATCGACGGGATGTGATGTTTATTGTAACGAGCCCACGATCAGGCGTGCGCGCAAGAGAAACTGAAAGTAATGGCGCTGCATTCAACCCACTTTCACTGGTGCGCTGCGCGGGCGCAGGCGACGGCACCTCGTGCCCTATGCCGCTGTACTGCACACACTCGTGCTACGAAATTTGATACGCACATGACGAACACATTTACACTTTGTATAAGAAAGTACTTTCACGATTACGAAATATTTACACCTTGAGGCTTGACATTGACGGTCGGGAGATGATGTATTGTGTACGCTAAGTAGGTTCTAGTTTATACAGCCTCGCACAATGATTTATTGCTAACATTGACTGAACATAACTATTCGTTTATGGATCTTTAAGCCTACACAGCATTAATGATGTCAAATAAGTTGCTTATTTGAAAGTCAATCATCAACATCGGTTGCCCCTCTTTTCCTTTTTTATGTTCTTGTTCATCAGATACAGTCGAATATTAATAAATTGTCTTCCAATACTCAATGTCAACTCATAAAGGAAACACTTTTTTGGGTCCCTAGTAAAAAAATGGTTTAATTCAGCCTGTTACAACATAAAGAAGCTTAAAGCCTGCATCACAGATTTTAGTTTTAATTGTAATTTTTTTCTAATTTTTCCAACTAGTGCAATAGAATATTAATCTTTATAATTATTATTCTTTAATAATATGTTAGAGAGTTCGTTTTTTATCTCCATGGTAACATGATGAGGAGAGAAAGTTGAATTCGGTATGCATATCTTGGTTAATTTTAATTGCAGGATTTGCATAAGAAATATTATTGACGTTTTAAAATATCTAAATAAATTTCTATTCTTTATTATTAAGGTTGTATGTAGATATCGCTTATGCGATAAGATTAAATTGTAGATACCTTCTATGTTTCCTAAGTTTGACCTACATAATCATATGCAACACTTATTCCTAGCTTTAAGGTGTACATTCGATGAATATTATTTTTTAAATGAAATAATATCATAAAGAAGTATTATAATTATTTATTAATACGGTGTGTAAATAAATAATTTGACATATTTTCCAAACGAAATAAAATTTTAACTAACAGCATTTTAATTTTCTTTACTGTAACTATTATGTTTATGAGAGTTGGCTACTTATTGGTCAAGTGCGACACGGCGACGAGATTTATAGTTGCATATCTCGTTTTTACGAATCTCCAATAGAAGTCTTGGTTGTGCACCAACAATTCCCCCAGTCACTGAACCAATCGTGCAAACAAAGCGGAATTCGGATTAGGTAAAATATTATACCTAGAGGTTCTCAATTCCTAAATACCAAATACAAAACTTATACATTGACTATAATTATATGACTTTAATTTTGATAATTGTATTTTTAGGTTCTTCTCCATTGTAATAGAAGCACACACTGACAATCTCCATCATGGTCATCTTTTATTGATGACGATGATGACAATGTTGTCAATGTCCATCGAACACGAGTGAAAAGCTGGAGAGACTTTCGCTTCAGGACCTATTTTTTTAAACGAGTTTGAGTTTGGTAAACGATCAAATTATCTCTTCGAGAAATAATCTGTATAGTAACGGCAGAGAGGAATACATTTTTCACCATCTTCACACTTCTCGTGGGTCTCGTAAGAACCCTTTAAAAGACTTGACTGAAAATTGAGAACAGCGTTGCGGGTCTAGCGACATAAGGTCCTGGCCTGGACCTAGGCAGGAGAAGCATCGGGAGTTTTTATTCAGTAAAAGGCTAATTTGACATTCCGTCTCGCCCTATCTGCAATGAGAAAAGTCATTTGAAAATTTTCCATACAAAAAACCGTTGTCTAACAACCCTGGACCATTTAAACTTTTATCGAAAACTAATTTGGATGAGGGAACTCGTCTTATATAGAAGAGGTGGCACAATCATGTATTATATATGTGTTTACCACGGTCTCAGAGAAAACCGGCGTGAAGCAACCACAGCGTAATGTTTCGCCGTGTGAATGAGGTTACTGGCAGCCCAATCTTTAACCATTCCCTAAATCAGCAAAATCCTAATCCTCAAGAGTTCGGCAACGCACTCGTATCTCTTCGGTTTTTTTTGGGTGTCCATGGGCGGCACTGATTGCTTACCACCGGGTGTTTCGTATGCTCGCTGCCGTCCTATCACATAAAAAAAAATGTTCCACACTGGTGTGATACATCTAATAGGTACAAATAAAGTCGACGCAGTGAGACTGTGAAATCAGAACCGAAGTAGGTTAACTTACAGATAAGTTTCAGGTAAACTTTCAGATTTCGACTAAGTTATTTGTATTTGCAAAAACACCTTTCACCAGAGTTCACTTTTCTTTTCTTTAATTTTCTTTAAAAAAAATAGAAAACCAATGCAGAAACTCAAATGCAATTAAATATCTACTATAAAAATTTAAAACGTAACTCAATAACTACCAAACTGCATTTTAACACAAAAATCAATGAAAAACAATATCGGGAATCGACACTACAGACAAAAGTCATAGGAAACTGTTTGTATTTTTTTAAACCGTAATCTTAATCGTAAGACGGGTGTTTTTTAAAAAAAAAACTTAAATATAAAGTATTGTTTAAAATTGTAGCAAAAACCGAAATATACCGTATGTAACTAGAAATTAGTATTTGCTTTTTAGTTAGTACACTACTCCCAACTTTTGGTTAGTGTGTATTTCAGAACATTGACTTTTAACCTCGACTATGTAGTCACTGCAGTTTTTTGAACTTTACAAAACCAACATAACATTTGTGTACAAAAAAGAAATTACCGCCATCTACCTAAAACGGTTTAAGTTTAGAAAACACGGAGCTGGTTTATTTACCTTATTTCCCTGAAAAAGTTCATTGACCTATATTTATTTACCAACAGAACGAAAGTACGTTAAACAACAACCGTGTGCTTTGATTGAGAGATAATCGGACTGACCTTACATAAGGCACTATTTAATAACGACAAAAGTATATCTTTAAATGTTAAATACCCACGAATTAATATCAAACTTACCGAACGTTTTCAATGTAAACTTTACTCTTATAGGTACTTCGATAAACCTAGCGATAGTAATGATTGTAAAAGGAATAAACTAATATTGTGACAGTTATTAGGTTATAAAAATATGAATTCATTTAGTTGAAATAGTAATGTGATAAGTATAGTATATGGCCGCGTAGTAGAATGGGCGCAAAGAGCGGGCGAGCTGGTGGCGCTAGTGGCGCTAGCGGGTAGCGGCGCGCGGCGCGGTGTCAGCCGGTGTCGCTGAACCGCGCGCGAGTCAAGGGCCTCGGTCGACGACCGCACGCGGCCTGCGGCCCCTTTTCCTCCACCACAATACACATACTAAATTGGCAGGCCGCTTTACAATTCATTAAATTTGACTCTAAGTAACATCTGGTTAACTGTATTCTTATTATATTCTAGTATTATTATTAATAGCTGTGAACTTAATAGTAACAACAAGGAATCTTCGGTTTGCTTTACTCTTTGAGATATGCAAGGATACAAATTGCTTTAAGCAATTAACATCACCACATACAAGATGCGAGCACTAGTATTTTTTAGAAAATAAAGGATCAGCCAAAATAAATATCAAACAAAAACATTTAGGCGGTTACAATTTTGAACCGCGCATTTGTAAATGAATAATCTCGTCAGATTAGAGATTCATCACTTATCTGAGATGATTGCATAATAGAACGACGTTCCTCGGTTGGTATGCGTTTAGAACGCAGTGCGTGTGTTTACTAACACGCGCGTACGAGCATGAATTGTAAGTTTTCATTGAGTGTTGGAGTTGCAATAGCTTGGTAATCGGTCAAATACGTGGCGTGCAATGCGTGCGGGTGGCGGCCGGCCAGGGCTGGTCGTCGAACCCGCGCGACCATAATGCTCGCTAACTGACTCAACAACCTGTATTGCTACAAATTAATAACGAACTAAATACGTGCAATTTTTCAATCAAGGCTTACGATCGATTTCGTGATAACTGTAAAATGGGAAGGTAAAGATGCTATCAAATAGGATACGGATATAAACGATCAAAACGTACAATTTAATGATATCCTAACAATTCTGATCTACTTTTCGCACATATTCGGGCACATCAATAATTCAGTTTTCGGTGTCGGGCACTAAAATATGGGATGTAAATTTTTATTTTTTATGTGAAATAGAGTTACATTATTGTTTCTGTAATATGTAGGTAAGTCCCACTTACGTACATAAAGCATCATAAAACACAAGCCACAAAAGGATAAATGGAATAGCGATGTAGGTAATTACTGAAATTAGCTAATAGTCATCAATTTCAATTACGATGAAATGACAATATGGCAAATGGACATTATTGCGAAAGCAGTACCTATACTTCCAGTTGTGTACATATGAAAGCTTCAGTCGAAGCCAATATTGATTGTGTAATATTTTATAGTTATAAATGAAATAACAAATAGTTTATGTGATGTTTTCTTCTATACGAAATTTAGTAGATTTTAAACGATCTTCTACGTAACACACCAACTTTTGAACAGTTATGACATAATTGTTTTTATTAAGTATTGAAGATAGTGTTTACGTTTAAAATAAATCAAATAATTCATATTGAATGTCATTCATATTTTAAATCTACATTAAAAACGATGATTGACAAAATCAAAGTAGTAATTAGGATTTCAGGATACGTTTAGGTACTATAAAAAGATTCAATTTAACAGTAATAATTAGTTCAAACAAAACAAATAAACGAACATAGTAGGTACCTACGAGTAAGTGATGAAAGTGCAGGAACTCAGTGACACGTCTGCAGTTCGTCAGGGGCTTTATTGTTGCGTCGTAACCGTAAAATGTCCAAAAGGTATTTGTAACCAGAATGGCATACCTTATGGACCTATTTAAGTAGCCATTTCGGCTAACGACCGTCTGGCGAGAGGTTAATCGCGGTTCACCTGTGGGTAACTGTTGACGTGGGGCCTCCGTGGCTTTGTTCGCCGGTCTTTGGTAGGTGTTTCCGCGATGCTGACCGTGAACGTGGTCGATCACCCGCACAACGCGCACTAAGCTTGCGGACTTTATAGGGCGGGGGCGGCCACCTGTCCCCAAGATTTGTGTAATGTCCTCTCAAACAGACAATCCATCCGCGACTCGATGCGTCTCCTCACCGAAATAAAGGTATCATGAGACAGACCTAACGAGTCATCGGGAATATCACTTCTTATTTACTTAACCTTCTTATTTCAACCTTTGCACGGGTTTTATTCGGAGTAAAAATTGGTCGGAGGCGTAAGCTTTTAAGTCTTCCTTTTTATTCTGGTGTATTTTTTTAGTATGTTATACTTGTCACAAATAACATGTTGATAATATTAATATCTAAGATGTATAAACTGTTAAATATTTAATCCTTAAGTCACGTTATTTTGTTCAGCCGGGGTTGCGGGTTAGAAGGAGGAGAGGTCATTTTGATGATTTTCCGCGGACAAAAATGTGAAGTCCACGCGATAATTTCGCATACATTCGTTGAAATTTAAATAGATAAAAACGGTTTTATTGTCTGAAGCTGTTTAGTCATTTTTGTTATTTTATGTTATGACACTTTATTCTTGATATCTGTGTGCTTGGTTGAATAAAAAATACATATTTATGTGAATAGGGGAAATGTAATATTTTGACCACGGTGGTTTTATATGGCAGATTAAGATTTACTTTGAAAAAATGACATATTGCATGCTAAGTAGATACTATACTCGGAATTTTAATTCCATTCCAGATTTGACAATTTCAGTGTTGCAACGTTATGACACGTAATAAATAGTGACGTTGCGAAATTATTCGATATGGAAATCGAATATTTCTGAATCGATTCCTCTCGTTTATAAATTTAATCTCGTATACAAACTTTATCAGGAAATAAAATATTTCTGAACCGATAATTTAGTTTTGACAATTAATTAACGATCTGAGACTTTTCTTTTGTAATTGTGTGTGAAATTAATAAAAAATGTGATCATGAAGGAACGTGACAAATAAAACAGACATTTTATAAATTGTCGCCGTCATCGCTATCGCTATCGCCGTTACTCTATGTAACATTTATTATGAATTGTGTCTTTGATATTTATTGTCAATTAACATATATAGCTTACTCATTTTTTCCTCTTCTTTGAAAACATGGGCTACACATTTAGACCATTCGGTAGCCGTAATTTTTTGAATGCCTTCCTGAAACTGATTGTTTATTGATTTTTGTGTTCATCACTACACTGTTATATGTGGTTTCATTATTTCACAAAATGACAGTGGTCAATGTCAAATCAGGAATCGAATTAAAAGTCTGACTATATGTTAAAATTTTTGTTTTTTTATTTTGTGTATCGAATTGTTTTGGAGTCTTAGTCGTTATTTATGTAAGGGCTTTTTACATATAGATTAGTAAGTATTGATGGGAAACTAAATGGTATTGTTATTGTTATTTATCCCGAAATGTCATGTAACCACATTCAATTGAACTACGCAGCTTTTTAAACTAGCAAATTAAGTGACATGTCCGCCATCTGGCGGACGATAGACTGAAACATGTCGCTAAGGATAGGCTTTCTAGAGTTTGCTGTTTTTTTTGAATTATTATCGTGCTTATAAGTAGTAGCATGTTTTGATGTTCACATCTATGATCTGTGTGCACTCGAATAAAATAATCTAAAGTGCTGAATTATTATGAAATAATAAACTTATAGATGACTAAAAATCTTAATTACCTACATAGATTTGATTAAAAAACAATAATAATATCTTCGGCAAAAGCGGAAGCTTTGATTTTTTGCCAATTGATCCATAATATATATATATATATATACTCGACCCTACCTATATAAACGCATTGATATTACGTAACATTTAAATTCTAAACATATCTATATGATATGCCACGTTACCACGGCACCACGTTTCCAAAAACAATAGGTATATACTATTGCAGTACGGTGTTCTCTAAAACGTCATTTGAAAATATTCCAGGTTTACAAAGTGTCTAATTACCTACAACCATTATAAAATTACGTTAGGTGGGTTTTCTTAAATTGCCAGAATGTTTCTGAAGAAGATCGGGATGACGTCAGAAAGACCTACATCGGCTGTTTGATCAGACACACGATATTGATTAAATTAAAGGACAAAAATAGCGCATACTCCTTTAGGCTCAGATTTATTTTCTATTTTAATTTGATACTGTGTGACATGTTGAAAAACATGTCGTGATAGCACGGTGGTTAAGGGCCCCACTTCTCGTAATAACATGGCAAATACACTTTTTTAAAAAAAAAAAAAACGTTGCCCCACACTGGGATTTTCTCCTGTGTCGTGGGTGCGGTTACAAACATTCAATTTCACATGCACATGACATCCAGACCCGGAACAACAATTTGTGGGTCACACAAAGTGTTGTTCCGTGCGGGAATCGAACCCGCGACACGTTGCACTGCAGCCAGTTGCCCAGCCACCGCACCAACTGTGCAGTCACGCAACACGTATATATAATTTGTCGCATATGTATCTACTTTCTAAGATTGCACGTATATAAGATAACACTCCACTGACAAACGAAGAAGAAACCTCGTGAGGAAATATGTGTGTCAGTTATGAATTCTAATAAGTGATAGTAAATATTTTTGAGAAATATTTATAATATTCGAAACGTCAAAAATGTGTGTAAAATATTTCCAAGACGAGATTATATACGTATGTATGCAGCTCGCATTGACATAATATAAAAATCTGAATTCTCAGCCCTAGAAGGGCTTCTAGGGCTGAGAATTCAGATTTTTAACCCTGAAACTGTACACTTATATATTGCGGCAAAAAACTACAGCTACAACTCGTAGTGCGTAGTGCTTAGTCCGTCGCTCGTAGAGCGTGAATCGTAGTACGTAGTCCGTAGTTGATAGCGCGTAGCGCGTAGTCTACCGTAGCAGTAGGCCGCATTTTCCTGCTATTTATAATAATGTCAAGGGTTCTACTGACAAGTCCACTGCAAGCAGAGCTTACTCTACTAAAAACTACTGTATAATAAAAAAGTAATAAAATACTTAAACATTAAATAAATAATAATATATGTCCATATGATAAACCTGAAAACGCATTCAACTCGGCAATTAGGTCCACGGTTTGCACGCCTGTGAGATCAAAAAAGTGTAAGAGCTACGTACTGTGCAGGATGCGCTACGAACTACGGGTGTAGTATATTTTGCCCCAAATTAAAGCTGGTATTTAGGGTTAAAGGCTTTAAATCATACAAATTTAAAGTATGGACTAGTACTGAGGCCTTATACCATGTCGGTAGAGCTCTTGCACTTTGCTTGGCTTGTGTATATCTACGCCGAGACACTCGGTCCTCCCCTGTCCAGGCCAGGATATCCCAAGTACAAGAATTTTATGATAATATAAGTAAAGTCTAAGGACTATATAATTCAGTGGGACATCATAAACCTATCTATCAACACAAGTATCATTTTATGTTTAAAGCGTAGGTAACCTTGGAAGATCCCGATTCCAGTAGGCAAATATGTATAGGTACAACGCTATAGGACAGAAACAGGGTAACGAAGGACGTTCAAAGCATGCCCAAAAAGAGGGGAAACGCGGCCATGAGAATTATACGTCCAAGGTCGGGTCGAGGGTTAGGTAGGTTGTGTTATGTATGTACCTATCTACGTTGTTTAGTGACTGCAAGTGATAGATGCACAACAAATATAGTGAAAAGGTACTAAACACGACAAATCAAACATTTTATTATAATAATGTATTGGGAGACGAGAATCATTATGGAAGATTACTATAGGGAGGGATGAGTGGCGAAGCCAAGTGGAATGGAACCGGCGACCTTGTCAGGGCGAGGTCACACCACCCCGCCCGGTCCCTACACCACCTCGGCAGCTTCTACCTGCGCCTCTGCGGACGTCACCGCTAACCATACTGTGTAACATAAATGCCAACACTCATAGGAAACCTCCATCAGTTTTATTTCTGTACATCTCAATCAGTTTTATACGTACATTGAATGGATATCGATCGTCTTTATTCGCGATTTGGACTTCTTCCTGCCTCCCATGATTAACACATCTACATTCAATATGACGCAACGGCACTCCCTGCTATTCATACGCACCTTTCGCAGCCACATAAATCATGCAGTCCTCGGGAACTGACATAATACGGGAAACTACGCAGTACAGTGTTTGTTATGTTTAGCTATTGACAATAACCGCGATCGGTACGGGTACGGGGCACGGACGGTCGGAGCGGAGTCGGGAGCGATGACGGCGGCGGTGCGCGGCCTTGGCCGTGATCGCGCGCTCGATATAGCCCGGCCGAGCGCCCCGCCTGCCTCGCCGCCTGCCTACCTCCCACGTACCATCTCCTGCCTACCTTTCACCCCAACCTACCATTCTGTTTCCTTCCAAATTTCTTAAAGGTAGCAATTTTGCAGTTATTTTCGTCTGACAAGATGCAAGATTGCCTGCCTATGTAGAAACAAAGTCTTTTAAAGCAAAGGTGTCTATTTAATGTAAGTACCTACATTATTACGTCTTGTACCTATAATAATTTTATTAGGTAGTTAGTGACCAACAACTCGGATTTTAAGTGTAAGGAAAATTCATACATAAAGAAATTGTCTAGCAAATTAAATTTCTAAATTACAGCCTACATACAATTTTCTTTAATTATAATTTACTTCAAGGCTGAATGACGAAGGTCTATGTACACGTAAAACACACATGTAAAACTTACCTACTTTGTAAAATATTATGTATTATGAACTCAGCACAATTAGCAAGAAAACAATATTTAAAATTTGGAAGACGAAAACATCGCGACGCAGAATATTTATTCCGCAAACTGTGCATAAAGTCGCTCGATAGTACTTAGTAGGCAGACGGCGTAGTTAGAGCGAATCAGAATTAGACACCAAGGCCACCAAGCGAAGTGATATCATTTATATGGCGTGTCTGTCCCTGAACTCGGCGAATGACGCACGTGAATCAAATATCACCCTGACCTTAGTCGTAAAAATAATCTTCGTAATACCACCTACAATAATGGATCTACCTACTTTCCACCCAAAACACATAATGAATTAGGGATCACAAAACTAATTGCCTTATGTCCGATTCTTGTCATCGGGAAACTGAGGGGCGCACAATAAATCACTGAGTTTCTGTACCAACATTACGACGGAATTAAAACACACTGGAAATAGTATTGCCACACTGGATTATGTAATGAAATAACATTTTTTCCCGTAATTAGTATTAGTAGACTGTGGTGGACAGAAATAGTACGATAAGCAAAAATAACTAAATAAAACAACAAAAAACAGGCCATCTCACAGGTTTTTCATTTTAGTAATCATATAAATCAAATAAAATGTGTTGGGGCAACTGGTATATATTTATAATAATGTACCTATACTAAACATTCAGCCACTATTTAGCTTTAGCTTTCTTTCCTTTCTTTTTAGGCGGCATACTTTTATTGTTCTTAGCAGATTTCCCCTTTTTGCCGCGGCCTTTTGTTTTCTCTTTTGCCTTTTGCGCGCGCAAGTCTTTTTTCATACGCGGGTCGACTACCTTGTAATGTCCTTTAACTCCTTGAGGTCGTTTCATCCGCTTGGCTGTAGTATGTTTCTTAGCCACTACGTAAGTAACTTTCTTCTTCCCATCTGTCTGGGCCTTTTTGTATAAAGTTTTGATTTGTTGTGCCTTCTCTCTTTCCGACATGTCGGCATTTTCCATGACCGCCTCGACCTTCTTCTTTGCTCGTTCCATCTTCTTTATCATACGCTTCTTCTTACGTGCTTTGGCTTCTATCACTTTCTTAATAGGCCGAGCATTGATGTCTTGCAGTCTATTCTTGTATTCTTCCGTATATTTCTGTAAGTTAGTCAAAGTTATAATTACATATGAATTAAAAAAGTATGTATATGACCATATTAAAAAAAAATTACCTCTGGTACAACTACTGGTTTCTTCATGTGTTTCTTTTCATCTTCAACAAACCAGTCTGGTAAATTTGTATCATTGAAAGCGTAGCGGTTCCATGCATCATCAATAAGATCTCTTTTAAACTTTTTCGAAGTTGCTATCATTGTTCCTAAGGCCAGTGTCTCAGCATCCATTTTAAGCGTTTTCTTGAGTCGTTTCAATTCTAAAAATACAAAGTAACATTAGATGGATCATACAAAATCGACAATATATGAGGTAGTCAATTCTCAAAAATATAGTATTGAGTGTAAATAAAAATTCACTTAGAAAAAGTATAAGTTAGTATAAGCAAGTATAAAACAAGCTTACCTGGATCTTGTGATACTACTTCAAATCCATCTTTTTTACTTGTGTCAGGTCCAGCCTTTCCTGTTGCAGGAGCAACATTTTCTTCTACATCATAGTCACTATCTGAAGAGTCATCATCGGAACTTTCATCTTCCAGTTTCCTTTTCAAGTTACTTCTCTTGTCATCTACTAAACCATCTTCAGCAACCTTTTTACCCTTTTCTTTGTATGATTCTGCTAATTTATCCAAATCTACTCCTTCATCGTCATCCTCATCAATATCTTTAAAGCTATCTTTCTGGAACCATAGCTCTGCTTTCATAGAGCGCCGGGAGACTGGATCGGTGTCATCCAAGTCAGTCAATAGAGGATGGTTCTTGGGAACAGTTGGAGTTTTAGACACCTTACTATTTAGTAAAGTGTTTTGTTTTGTTATCTTTGCTACTTTTTTATTTTCCGTATCAGAATCCGAAAATGCTAAAATAATATTTATTGTTGTTATAAAATTTCATCACAAAGAGTGTTGAATTAAATGCATAATTCTAAAGAACATGAACAATAAATTAAAATACCTTACCTAAGGTTTCCTTTTCCTGTTCATTGTCAGAATCAGATTCCATTTCCAGTTCACTGTCGGAATCTTTATAGTACAGACCAGAGGAATCCAATTTAGAAGATTCTGTGTCATACTTGACATACTTTTGTTTTACTTTCATCTCATCATCAGAATCATCGCTGGCTTCTGCTACAATATCAGGTTGTTGGTCTATCATACGCGCCAGTTCCTGAAACAGAGAAATTGTCATTTATCATTTACATAATGACATTCATCATCCAATTACTAATTATAAAAATAAAAGGATTTGAAGTAAAATAATTCACATCTGAAGTATTACTGTTTTACTTTTGACATCAATAACAGTATGGAATCTGTAATTTTTATCCTCTATTACATTAGAACTCATAAGTCGCGAAAACTGGGTGTTCCATTCAATATATGTGACACATGCACATGATCAACTGATTTATCTTGATGATTTGATTTGGATTAATGAGTCCTAATAATTGAAATCAAAATCATTTATTCCAACTAAAGCATAAATAGGTGCTTTTGAAACTTCAAAATAGAATAGTAGTCTGTCAGTCTGTTTGTCAGTGAAGGTAGGTGCTCGTTCCAAATTGTAGTTTAAAATGGAGAAGAATGACCAAGAAACGCCATTCATTATCTCATACACAAAATTTGACTTCTAAGGCTACTTACATCTGCATTCTTGATGTCTGATAAACTGAACATGTCATTGCTCTCCAAGATCGGTCCGCCATCACCTTTGAGCACCATTTTCAGATTCATCTTCTCAGCTAACTTCTGTCTTTGCTTGTTCAGCTGTTTTCTTTTCCGTTTTGATGTACGCCTTTCCTCATCCTGTAGTTAATTTAATTGTAACGATAAAAAAATAAAACAAGGTTCTCATAAAACAGTTGCACCCAATGGTGCAACTGTTTTTGGATTTTCAATAACTTTTATTTATGTTTTTTACCTAACTTTAGTGTGAGTAGATCCTAATCTAAGTCAAAAATAAGGCAAAAAAAACTCCTTAATTTCTGAATGAAACCTCCTAATAAAAAACGATCATTGATTAACCATGCAATAATGAATATAACACTCTAACTTAAAAATAAATTTGTTATTGACTGAATTGGCAGATGCTCAAGCGATGGTAAAAGGTAAATCTATTTGGATTTCCACACTATGGATTCTCAGTCTCATACAACACTACAGTTTCTATGTGAAAGAGTACCAAACATCCATCCATACATAAAGTGGCTTTCTCATTGAAAAAATTAGTAGAATTTTTTATTGAATTATTCAATATAATAATCTAAAGTGAAAATTTGTATAAGTTTAAATAGTAATTATAATACCTGTAGTTCTGCAATCTCAGCATCAACACCATCTTCCTCATTGTCTTCTGTCTCTTCCACCTTTGGTTCGTCATCAGTACCTTCCTTCACATCAGTTTTGACCACCTGAAAATTAAAATAATAAAAAAGATCAAAACATTACATTAAAAAAATACATGAAAGACAATTAAATTAATTTTGATTTACATTGGAATCATTCAAATAAGTAACAATTGTGTCATAATAATATATGATTATGCTCTAACCTTCTCCGTATGAGAAGAGGCCTTTGCTCAGCAGTGTGCACTTATAGGCTGATAATGAGAATGAGATGATGATGATGTGTCATAATATAACATGGTGCAATAGTTACGATAGAAAAACTGAATGGATATTTATAATACCTGAGAAGCTTTCCACTCCTTCATTTGCTTAAACCAGCTCAGCAGTGCTTTCAGATCCTTTCTGCCAAGTACTTTAATATCTTTACAGCATTCCTTTATTTCTGCCGTAGTTTTTGGATGTTCTTCTACAGACTTGTCATCAAATACAATCTGTAAAACAATGGACATACTAATTATAGTTGTTTAGTCAACTTAAACAATTTTGAAGAGGCTTTGGTAATTATTAATTATGTTTACCTCAGAGCATCCTTGTAGTAAATCTATTGGGTCCTGGTCTGGATTCAAAAACTGTGAAAGCATTACTTTATGATGCGTAGTATAATCATTTTCCAGGTAGCCTTCAGCTTTAGCCTTCTTCTGCTTCTCGGGGTGTAAGATATTCATATGCTGTTTCTTCACTATGTCTAAATCTTCAAAAACATGTTTGGGATCCAAAAATTTAGGGTCAATAGTGTCTGGTGCTATGTACCCCTGACATACTACGAAGATCTCAGATGATTCATTACGAGAGGCCTGAGGCTTAGTAGCATGAACTTTTTTAAAGAACTGTTTCAGCACCCATAGAAGTGCATGATAGTCTTTTGATCTGAAAACTTTTGTAACAAACCATCCTCCTTCTCTTAAGAAATTTGTTGCCAACTTCAAGGCACTCAGAGTAAGACAAGCTTGCTGATATGCATCATGGATCCAGTTTAAACCGACGTTTGGAGCTCCATCATGTAGGACCACATCAGCTTTCCATGTTTTAATTTCTTTCTTTATAGCCGATTTACATTTTTCTGTAGTAATATCTTCAGTGAGACCGATGCAGCCAGGTACCGGTTTGATAGGAAACAAATCCACTCCTATGACCACACTGGATACAGGCATGTTCTGATGCGCCACCTGCATCCACCCACCAGGGGCAGCACATAAATCGATACATACTCGCGACTTTTGTAAAAATCCAAACTTTCTGTTTAACTGTATTAATTTGAAAGCAGCTCGGGAACGATAACCTAAAATCACACATGTAAAAAGTTATTATTACGAATAATTACAAGCAAGGTGATGAAAACATTTTATGTTATTTTGTTTTCATAATATTACCAGTTTCTTTTGCAAGTTGATAGTATTTATCCTTCCGCTGTTTTCCTACTTTGGTCTTCTTTCCCATTTTTCTGTATTTATCACATCAATATAAATAATACAATTACAACGTGTTTACTGCTGCTTTTACTGCAGTTTGAGGTTAGTTTAATGTCAACGTCAACATCAATTTATAACCGTCAAAGTCAAAATTGTTTCTGTCAAATTGATTTTTTTTTTTTTTTGGAGTTTATGGCCTGGATACGAGTCCTTTAAGCCAAAACCTCTGTCAAATTGAACGAAAAACGTAGACTTGCCCATAAGAAAAATAAATATCGTGGGTTCTTTTCATTGGTTCAGAAAAACTTCTTTAGATTACGTATTAATCAATTCATGTTTCCTTAACCGTTAAATGTAAGTTTTATCTAAAAATGTAAATAACTCCTTTCAGTTTTCTCAGCATTATATTTTATGAGTATTAGCATTAGCATTATATTATGAGTTTATGAGTTAGAGACATTCTTTCTGTAACCCTGTGACTGTGACGTCATTCAATTCTAAATTTTTGTTAATGGCAATTGGAATTTCATCAAAATCACCATTGTTTCGTATTGAAGAGTTCGTGGTTTGTGCGCATTCTAAAAATAATCAGTACTTTTTCTAGCATCGTGCAATTCACTGTAATAAATACTAAGGTTTTTTTCTGAAGTTTCTGTGATTTTACTTCAAGGGATTATTTTGATATCAGATTAACTGCTCCCATCATCATGACTCCCAATCTTCAGACATTCGTCAACAGTTTTCAAAATCGACTGTAAGTATTAAAATTTTCTTTAGACTGTTTGAAAATACATTTTTCGTTTGTATTTAGTGATTCCACACAGTAAGACACATTACGTTAAAGAAGTTAATTTTAATTAATGACTGCATCGTTCTAGAACATTGTCGTTCAAGGTACGTTCTGTGACACACATACAAATATTTGTTTTCATTTACGATACTGTGTTACAATAACAAGATTTTAATAATATCTTCATTTCATTTTGTTATGATGACAATGTACTAGTGACTAGAGTTTAGTTGCAAGTGATGTAATGACTGTCCACGAAGGATGTTTACAATTTAGATTAGCGCCTTAATTGACCTATGTATCCTGATAAATTACAGGGAACCTCCAGTCCGCCAGCATTTGAAAAATGTCTATGGAACCTTGATGATGACTTGTGGTGCAGCTTTAGGTGGAGTGTTTGTTGATATGTACACCTGGTTCCAAGCTGGTATCTTGTCTGCCATTGCCGGAGCTGGTCTCATGCTAATGTTGATTGCTACTCCTGACAATGGAAAGAACACAAACTTGCGTCTTGGATACCTCTTGGGTTTCGGCCTTACTTCAGGTAAAAGCAGTTTTATGTTTAAAGTTATTGATTTACCTACATGTCTACTATATGAATCAGTGTAAGGTTATGAATAAACAAGGAAAAATGAAACAACTTTTCCATTTCAGGAATGAGCTTGGGCCCACTCCTGGAGTATGTCAGCTTTGTTGACCCCTCTATTATAGTGACAGCTCTTATGGGCAGTACATTGGTGTTTGTCTGCTTCTCTATTGCTGCAATGTTGGCTGATCGTGGCAGCTGGCTGTTCTTAGGAGGAACACTCATGACTCTCCTTACTTCTATGTCTCTTATGACCTTGGTCAACATCTTCATGCAATCTCACTTCTTGTATCAAGTAAGTATGGAAAGTCAAGAATATTTCCTAAATATTCTCAAAGAATGTAACCTTAATCAGCTTCTAGATATGTCCATTGTTATTATATAAAAACATACATACATTTCATTATACGGTTCTAGAACTCATTAATAAATAAATATGTCCTTGAAACAAACACAAGTCACTGTTCAAAGTACAGTTTTTCTTTGGTTTAATTGTCATGAATATTGTTTTACTATTAAACTAGAGGTCAAGGTCAGTTTGTGTACTGAATATTGGCTGCATGAATTCTTATATAGTCAAAGCATAAGAAATGCCTTATATGTTGAGTGGTTGCTAATGTTTAACCAATTAGCCTAGAGTTCAATTCATGAGAAATTATGAAGATTTTCATGTAAAAAAAAATAGTTATGAATTTGGGATATAGCAATTTCCAAGAAACAAAATACATTTTCCCAAAAGTCAATTGCCTCAATTTCAATTTTTATAAGAAATAGCATTGCATATGTTGTGAAATCCTTCATTTTTAGTCAAATATCATTACTCATATCTCTTGAATTGTCTAAAAAATATGAATATTAAGTATTTCGTCGATTTTATGAATAAAGGTGCGAACTTGGAATATTTTGTTTCTGACTGAGGAATCTACCCAATTGTATTGGCTGCATGAAAGTTATCTACCAATTTTTACCCTAATTGTTTTTTTACCTATTTTACAGGCTCACCTTTACCTTGGACTCATGCTGATGTGTGGCTTTGTGCTGTTTGATACTCAGCTCATCATTGAGAAGCGCAGAATGGGCAGCAAGGACTTTGTCCAACATGCCCTGGAACTGTTCATTGATTTCATTGGAATGTTCAGAAGACTGCTCATTATTCTGTCACAGAAGGTTTGCATTGCTGTTTTTGATTTGATTATGAATGGCTAATTTTTATTATATTAATGTTTCACTCATGCAACTGATAGGAATGCTACGGTATCCATTTCTATAACTAGATTTTCAAAAGTCACAAATCATTTATTCCAATTAGACCTTCACATGCACTTTTGAACGTCAAACAAAATTTTGAAGATAATATAGTGTCAGTCTGTTGGTCAGTCCTCTTAGTGAAGCTATTTGCTCGTTCCAAAGTGTAGATACCGATGGAGAAGAACAAGCAAGAAACTCCATGGTTACTCTTTTTAAATCAGTTTCACATACAGATTCCTTTTACAAACAGTTTGTTCAATTATGTGATTTCGAAGTATTCGTTCTATAATAATACAATACAATGGAGACTTACAAAGTTTCCATTTTGTCAGTTAATTTGAGTGTACAAGTACATCACCACTGCCTACTACTCCGAGGATTACGGTTGTGACATTATTCTTGATGCTTTATTTAACCTTATTTTTAATATAAATATATAAGGCAACTTATAACCATAAATATCGTTTTTCAGGAAGAACAGAATCGCCGCCGCAAACGTGAATAAATAGCGATTTTACAAAATCCTTATTTACGCAAGACTTAACCAATGTTACAATACATTGACGTACGTACCTACACAGATACGTGTAAGTTGCTCAAATGAGTCACCATCGAGCTGATGCAACTAGCAAGTTAAGTTTCGCGAAGGCAAGGACCATCTGCTCATCATTTTGGGAAGGATCCTTCAAATATTATTTTATTTATGATTTGTTAACTATATGATATTTAAGAAATTTACAAGTTTATTAAAGGATTAAAATAAATTGGAACCGATTGAAAAGAATTGTTTTATTTACATAGTTTGAATAATCCGCGTAGCTATTGAATTCTTGGTCCCTCTCCACGTCGCACCATTTATGTCATTTTGTAAACAATTTCAATGTTTATTATGAACTATTCAAGTATGAACCTGTGTAAATAAAACTCGAAATCATAATAACTATTTAATAACAATAAAATATGTTGTCAGAAATGCCTCATTTACTTATACAATAAAAAATATTGTTTCATAGTGACACAATCGAATGCCTTACACATAGGCTATCGCTATCACAAACTGTGTTTACGTATTTAAATAGAAAGATTTATGTATTATAAACAGACTTGTGAGATAAATATGGCTGACGAGATTAAAGATTGAATTGCCAACTGATTTTCATATCGGTCTTTATTCTTTGTTGAAAGTTGACCTAAGTATTTTACGGCCATAAATCGTAAGATTTTGCAAATGAAATGACCAAGTAGGTACCTACAATAAATTTTGCTAGGAAAAAAGTGAAAGCGTTTAGGTAAGTGCTTATCAATAAAACTACCTTCGCTGAATGACTTAACAAACAATTGAAGGAGTGCATCTAAAAAGTACACACCAAGATATAAAGTATGCTAGCTACTACTACTTGCTTCGTGTGGGTGTATTTTGTTCTTATCATATAAAAACATTTTCCTTGCTTTATCTAATTCATTATTAATTAGTATACTAATGAAGTTTATAACGTGTGCTTCCCCGTTTTGTATATCTGCGGTACGAGAAACTTCTAATTTATTCCCCACTGTACCATCATCAGTGTTATTAGTTCGAGCGGGCCGTTTCGGTTGTCTTATAGTATACAAGTGTTTGGACACATTATTCCACCTGTAACATTTACAACCCCGTAGACACTTGTATGACGGAGTCATTGAATCCCCACTTCTCACTACATATTCATAAGTTGTAACTCCTAACAACGATATATAAATATGGAAACAGCACAAATGCAATAAGGCACATCCGATAGCCAATGCCATTACACAGAATAAAATCAAAAATATAAGAAAAGATATAGAAGTTCTACAAAACCTTGGGATCACTATCGTTCTGCTGTATGAAGTGCTACAATTGATAAAGTTTTGTGCTTCAATGCTAAAATATTTGGGATTTGTAAAAAATATCACAATGTCTGCTACACATAAGGATGTGGTTAATATGGATATCATGAGAGCTGTGGTGACGCACGCAACAAACGCCAGGTAGTTCCTTCGGCCAACGCAGTTGTTAAGCCACTTGCAGTGGTGGTCGAAGTTGTCCACGCACTTATTGCAAATACTGCAATGTTTGGTTCTTCTGCTGCTTGTGTGTATGTTGCACAGATGACATCTTCCATTTTCAATAACGTGGGCATGAACTGCTCGATCAAACTCGGGAACATTATGCACTGCCAATTTTCTTAATTCCTTTTCACTCGGATCTAATAACGAAGCCGTTAGATTCGATGAAATGTGAGATATATACAGCACAGTGAATATTACCAATGATATTGTCCTCAATTCGTTAAATTGTATGTCTATCAATATTAGAAAATTTAACGCCCCAGTCGCAATAAACACGAGCCAGCTTGCGACTTGTTGGAAGTTCAGTGGCAATTGCAGTCCATTTATTCTTCTTTGTGGTCTTGGTGATTGATGAGAAGAACAGCAATTGTCCATCGGTAGGGTAGATGTTGATTATTATAGTTCATAGGTACCTATAGTTAGGTAATATTTATAAATCTATAGTCACGTTATATTCAGTATCCATTTTACACTATCCTAAGGCACTGTTCAGTATAAAACTGTATCACGAGTTATACCATTTTAAAAACAAAAAGTTCAATACAGAAGAAAGCTCAGTCTAACCTTGTATTGTTACTTAATTGATGGTCAAACCCACATAATGCGCGCGCATCTGTTCGATTTCACTTAATTAATTAAGTTTTTATTATTCCTAGTATGACATCATCCCAAACTGGGAGGATACCAACTAATAGCATCAATTACTTTGTGTACTTGTTAACGCAATTTTAGGAGTTATATGCTGTATGTATACAGCTTGTTACTATGGAAACGACTGAACTATTCTAAAAAAAGAAACTTTTTGCAAGGTACCTTGAAAGAGAGCTTTTTGAAAGTTCAGCATTTAATTTTACAGATAAAAGAGTAAACTACTTACAGTTCCAATAATTATGTATATTTAATATTTGCACTTAAAAAATACATACATTTTTACATATATTTACAGTGTTTACGTGTTTGTAATTTCCTCAGGTTGTTGCCATGGTCCTGTTAAATTAGTTTGGAGCAGCTTCTGTGTTACACTCAACATTTTTTGCAAACTTTCTAGCCATTTCACGCCTAGTATGAACAAGTATTCCGTGACCTTTACAGTCTAACTCTTCTTCATAGCATTTGTTTCTGCAACATTTTTTGCATAGCTGGTATAAACATTTTCCACCCTGAAAAAGAAATATTATAAAATAATACTAGCTCTATAACTTTTTGAAACTAAAAAGCTAAGTATTAAATGTAATATACTGACGAGAGGATTGGGGCAATCTTCACTAAAACAGATTTGACCACTTCTACCATTCTGTTGCGAATCTGCCTTTTCTGGTCTTCTGCTTATTCGCCTCAACTTTTTCATTTTCTTTCTTGATAGGATTGTACCATCATTGTCTTCACTTTTCCTTTTTTCAGCAGAATTTTTCTACAAACAACAGCTAATATAATTCATTAAAGGTAACTTAATGATAAATTAGTAAATAATGTTTATTAATTACTTTATACCTGAATAATATTTAATTTCTCAATTTTCAGTGTGTGTTCTTCTGGTGACATTCTGACGTAGGGTTGGCATATCCATGGAGGAAGTATTAAATTGAACCCAATCCTAGTTATGTTTTCATCATTCTCAATATTAATTTTACCTTCATGATAAGGTAGATACTTGTCTCTCACATTGATACACACTCTCTTAAAGTCATCTAAATTTTGTGCTGTGGCCAAAATTTGTCTATCTTCATTGTTTTCTTCCAGTGAAAATCTAAAATCATTCCATCATAAGATAAGTATATTGTTATGTTTATTAATGATTAAATATAATATTAATTTATTGTTGAAATTATTTTCACTTACATTTTATGAAATATTTTAAATAAATGGCCCCTGATATAAGATGTTGGACAAGGATACTGTTCTACCAAGTCTAAATACTCATTAGCAATCTCCCATGACACAGGATTTATTCCTTCAAATATGGCTGGATTTGTTAGATTACCTTCTGCACTCATAATCCCATCGACTTTGGTGTATTCTAAACATCTGTAGACATCTTGTAAACATTGAATGTTTCCATTAGCTAACATAGGTATTGATATTGCTTCCCTGGAGATAAAAATTTGATTGTTTTTAATTGATATAGCTGATGTTATGTATGCAAATGATATCAGTCTTAGAATGAAGTATTATGATAATGTATGTTATCAATAATAATGCATGGCTTTTAATAAGAAGAAGACAACGTGACATTATAAAAGAAACCAATTTGATATTATTACTATAGAAAAAAGTATCAGGTTTAAAATTTGAAAAATTCGCAAAATATTACCTAACTGCTTTTATATGTTCCCAACTAGCAACACCAGTCAATGGTCCCTTTTGTTCTCTTGTTCTACCATGCACAGTGAGCATTTTACATCCAGCATTTTGTAACATAAGAGCATACTCCACTGATTTCTCTATACTCTCAAAAATCCTTACTTTGCAAGTTATTGGTACAGAGACTGCTTCAGACATTGTTTGTACTGTAAAAAGATATTATTTTGTTAATTTAACACTTAAGAAATATATATATCGGAATACAACCATTTACATTGATTTTAAATTTTGTTCTTACTTTCTTTTCTTTCTATTTCAAGGATGCAAGGCTTCCCCACAATACCACCGAGCAACTCTATGAGATCCAATATGCATATGAGATATAGAAAAGCAATAACATCTATGATTTCATGATTGATTTATATTATATCTTTTTAATAAAATAAAGCTTGTGATCTGCTATCACACATGAAAAAACAAGTATAAATTTAATCTTAATTTTTTGGTTTTCTTATCAAGAGAACAATAATATAGAATTATTTTACCAATTTTCTTCAGTAAGTCCCAGTCATCTTGGAGGAAGGATCCATACCTGCCTCTTTTAGCTATGGATTGTGGACAGCCAAGGTTTATATCAATGGCATCACATTGGCCCTCAACAAGTTTAGCAGCTGATGCCATTATTTCAGGATTATTTCCACAGAACTGAAATCATTAATAACATAGTAAGCTGTTCATATTCTAGCTAAGTAATGAATAGAACTCAAGAACTTATCAATCTATTGATATCAATATCTATCTTTTTATTGTTTCAAAGCTTTGTTAAATACTAACCTGCACAATTAGAGGACGGTCCTCCTCGCATGTAACCATGTTGTCTTTCCTATACTTAGGGTCTTTATTAAAAACATTACTGTGAAACATTGGAGTATAGCATAATGTTGCTCCATGTCGCCGGCATAAAAGGCGCCAAGCTAGCTCACTGGCATCCACCATAGGAGCAACCACAAATCGTGGCCGTCCTATAGACTCAAACCAGTCGTAAGTCATCTTTCTTTGGAATATAATTGATTTGCCTCAGTATTAAATCCCAAGTTTACTCAAACTATAAATCCAATCGATAAATTTTAATTTATAACACAAAGACCAACGTATTATTGTCAGTATTGGAATATTGAGTCGTATATTTCTGTACAAGAAGCTATTAAACTAGATAAATATCTAAAACACTTAAAAATCTTGTTGAAATCGTGTAAGGCATTGACTACAATAAAAATACACGTGAAATCTTAATCTTATCAGTCACAATATGACAATTGGCATTTTGGCAATGACAATTATTATGACATGTTCACATCTATTTAAAAAAAAGCAAATCTAAAACTGCCCATACATTGTCCAACAATATATAACCTTGCACAAAATCTGCCATTTAGCCGGTTACTGGTCTAATTTGTTTTATTTTCTTTTTCTTTAAAAATTTAGATTTTTCTTAATTTCGAACGCGTCGTTATTCACATTTAAAATTGTCACTGTCACAGCATTTTCGTTAAGTAATGTCAAATTGTTAGAGTTCTCGTCTCGTTTTGCTTTTGCTTTGCTATGGTTATGGTTAATGGATAACCCGGTTAGCCGTTGTAATTTTACAATTTTATTTTAACAATCCTCTTATTCTTCAAAACGTTAAATACATTTCTGTATATTAGCCAAGTTCTCCACAATTCAAGATAACAAAATAAATTCTGAAATTTAGGGCAAACAAATTGTTGTGATTACATTTGAATTAGACATAAGGCATATAAGTTATTAGTTATTTGGCAAATCAAAAATACCAAAACAACTGTAGCCATGGCACACGATATAATGGTAAGTATTAGAAGGATTTATCACATTTTTTCTCTATCCATTGTATTCTGTTACCTAAGTTTGTTTATTTTGTTTTCAGAGTCAATTTTATACTTGTTTGAATTTGCCGTTACAAGAAAAAGTAGACGAGTTGACTAGAATAATAGACCAATCTACTCCGAGCAAAGATCTTCAGACATTGTTTCCTCAATTAATCAGTAACATATTCTCAAACACTTTTAATAATGGCTGGGGATTGCGGACAGTTACATGTGATGCTAAAAAGCATGAATTTGTAGCTCTCATTGCGTTTTTTGAACCACTTGGCCCTATGTTACGGTTGTGCTATAAACTTTTGTCAGACCCACAGTTAAAATATAACTTACCATTAAATGTTCTACCAGTAAGTATTGCTCAGTGTAAACATACTTTAATTTGTTTTTGTTTTATAATGCAAGTCATATATCTAACCTACTTTTTGTTTTGTTACAAATAACCTTTTTTATACATACTAACTATTTGTTTATGCATATTATCTATGTGACTTATCATATGTGTAAAACTAAAATCTACTTATTTTATTTTCAGTTGGACTTGCAGATGACTTTAGAAAGGGGAAGATGTCCACAGTTTTACTCTGACATGCTTGTTACTGACCCACAAACACTCAATGTTGTGGCTTTAGCACTCAGTATCCTTTAATATTAAAACAATTTTGTTATATTCCTTATTATGTTATAAAAATTATCATATTTTACCCTAATCAATTGTTTAAAAGTTAAAAAGCTTTTATAAAAGATTAACCTGCCTAGTTGACTTTGTAGTCACAAGCTGAGTGACTTGAAATATTCTGTTGTTATACAGAATCTGGATTATAATGTATACAATTGAACAACCATGTAATTTACTTAGTCCATAACTGTGTCAATTATGATGAAAATATTCATAAATAATTAAAAGCAACCTTTTGTCTAAGTTGATCAATATATTTTCCTATAGGACTATGTATCAGATCCGTTTGACTATTACATCTTCAATTTTGCGCTACACCTTGTTAGTAACAGCCAACAGACAAGTTCTTGGGAGAACTGGAGCAGTGCTTACTTTGCATTGGCATGTGACTATCTCATGCACTTCTTACCTGCTGACCCAAATGTGTCAGTACTGCCACATATACCCAACTACACAGGCAAAGTACCCATGGCTGCACCATTGCAAACAGCTAACAGGCAAGTATTTTTTACTATATCTTCCACAATTATATCAGAAAGGGAAATATATTTTCTCTCGGATTTGTAAATATATGTAAGACACACATATTAGCTGCATTTACAAACACATTTACAATATCTTTGTGAAAAAAAAAGAAATGGCTCCCCAATGCATCAATCATGCAGACAAATGAAGCAGTTCATTAATGTATATTTTAATCTCCATTACAGACCCTTGTATTCTCCATCACTATTGCTGATACCTGATCTGTCTGGCTCTAGCATGAGCAATCAACATACAACAACACAGAACCAGTCACGGAATGAAGTTTGGCGATCTGAAACAGTATTGCAAGTCTTCATCGATATTTGGATGAGTGTAGAACAATTCAGTGCTAGAAATGTTGAAGTAAGACACCATGAACATATTTCAATTTTTATAATTATTTTCTTTTATAGTTATACCTTCTTGTTGTGGATACATTAGCAAACACGCAATCACTCAAATCTAGAACAATAATTGGTGGATCACAGCAGTAGATCCATGTGGGAAACATTGAGTCTGCAACACATAGTCACAGCCACTTTCCACTGATCAGAAGTACATGAACCAACTCAACATAGAATACAACATAATAATATATTATTAAATTGGTTCAAACACTTGTATGAATTTTGAAGATATAATGTAATTTATACCAAATTGTTTTTATGCCATTCAGATGTTCCAGAGAAATTATACTACAATATCTTCAAGTCCAGAGCGTGTGAGAACTGTGCGCGTTCTAGTAAAGCATTTACACTCCTTTTCGGCTAAACATATGTCCGATCCAGCGGTCAGATCATCAGCACTTAGGAAATATGCTCGCCAGCTAATGTGTGTTCGTGCATACCATTACGTAAAGCATTTAGTTACAACATGGCCGCTCGACGCGTCGTTCAGACTCGTCATGGAATTGTGGCTAAGTCTTATTCAGCCTTGGAGATATGTTAACAACAATATTTCTGAAGACAGGTAATAAATCCTTCATTCTTCTTCAATTTTAGTTTTATAATAGCGAAAGTTTGTAAGTATGGATGAATGTTTGTTACTATTTCATGTAAAAACTACTGAATGGATCTGAATTTAATTTACCAAAGAGAGTTTCAAGTCTGGAGTATGACAGGACTTCTAATTTAGTTGCCTTGATCTTTCTAGATTTGCTCACCACAACAACAATACAGAAGAAAAAAAAGCAAACAAACTGGACTTAAGTTTTACTCAGTTCATAGCTGAAAACTATCCATCATACACTTGTATCTTCCAACTGGTATTGCCAAGGTTTATGAGGTTGGACCTCAGTGCTTACAAGAATGCCATTATGTTGTTCAGATTAGGAAAGGTAAGCTTCTTTTAATTTTATAAATCTTTTTTAAATTCAAATCATTTATTTTTATCAATCTTTGAGTTGAATTGTTAGTATGTATACAATATGATTTATGTGTCCTGTGAGTGTTAACTAGCCGATTTTTTAAAATGTATATCATCTATATGTTAGCAAATAATAACAATGTGTGGAACACACAATTGTGCCTCCGGTAACGTCGCCTTATTCTTAATATTGTTAATTCTGCCACAGGTCTTCACACAACAACACCTCTGCCCAATTTTATGGAATTTAGAAAAAGCCATTACTGACAGTGGCACTGGTTTGAGTCTTAGTCCAGATACGAGTTACAATAATTCTGGAATGGAACAAAGGTAATTTTTGTGTTACAATTAATCATTTCTAAGACACATTACTAAATTATATTTTACGGTTAACTCACATAGTTACGCTAAGTATGCATATACGATTCATGATTTAGTCGCGTTTGCGCTGCGTCGACATCGCGCTGAGGCGACGTTGACGGCGCGTCGTCCCGTGCCAAGGATCCACAGAACGCGACGTCAATGTCGCGCCTGCGAAATATTAACGTCGCATTTGTTGGTAACAGTTACAATCATGCCGTCCTGCTCTATCAAATGTAGTCTTTTGTATAAACTTGTAGCCACCAAAGGCGACTTTAACGTTGCTTGCTACGCGACGACGCGGTGTTAACGTTACGTCAGTGCGGCGTCGATGCTGAGCAAACGCGACGTTGACGTCAGCGCTATTAAAACACCTAGTGGGATAGCGGCCTTAGTGTCTTTGGTGTAGCTTTATACATAAACTTTATAACATAGGCTTCATGCACTTTATAATTTGTTACAGTTACACATACAATGGTATTTCGTTACATAAGTGGGTGACAATAGCTAAGCAATCTTTGTCAGAGTTCAACCTATCAGCCAATTTCGAATACCAACCGATTTGGGGCGAAAATATGCGATCATTTGCATCTCACCTATTGCAAAGAATTGTATCAGCCAGGACAACTGCGGAAAATAATATCGAAGAGTTTAATAAAATATTAAATCAAAAGAACAAAGGTATTTTTATATTATAACTTTTGTAAAACACTTATGTCTTGCTATCGTTAACTTTTTGAAGTTATCCGTCTATTTTCGAGTAAACCGAGGCTCATAATAATGAACCATGTGCGGGACAAGAGTATCGACGTCATTTAGTCGCGCTACCTACTTGCCTAAATCTTACGAGTCTCACATTGATTTATAACAGATCAAGCATCCTGAATAATCCTGATATAGTATACTATTTCTTATGTAAGCAAGACTATAATTTTTAAAAGCGTTATTGGCAAAATTAATGTGTTATAATTCTTATCGTCTTTATGTCATATGTTTTAGGAATATGGGGTTCAATCAAGTTATTTTTAATGATAGAAGATGAGGGAGAGGACGCCGCTTTGTTAGAAGAAAACAAGAAAGTGCCAAATTACTTAACAACCAGTTTCCATTACTTCTCATACATATTTGGGGTAATCATATTCTACACTTAATTTACTCTAGTATAGATAGGTAATTTATACCCATCTTAAAAATTTAAAATTGTTTATTCTATCTGTTAGTAATAATGTCTACTTTGAACAGATTTTTAATTCATTTTGTAATATAATTTTCAGTTGAACGCACCCGTCGCAATTCCGCCAGAACCGGTCATAGAAGAAAATTCTTTGGATAGCTCATTGCATGACAATTCCTTAAGTTTTCCACTGTCGATTACGAATAAGGTAATTTTCACGATTACGAGTTTTTGCACAAGAATCACGCTAAGAACGTTGGAAATAATTTTGTAATTTGCATGGTTGCAGTTGCGCAGTAAACCTACCAAAGTACACTATATGGGAGACCCGGACCTCATGCCGATAACTACCTATGAGAGCACAATATTAGTGCGAATGTTGTACCAAATAGCGTCTAGACTAAATGAAATGGTGAGTATTATAACCATAAAAACAAAGTTTTTTTCCAATTATTATGGTTTTTTGTTCTTTTTTTCTTTGTACATAGTCGTGCAACACAAATATGAGGCATCCCCGTTATGTTATACAATACTTGTGGTGGGGCTGCCTCGCCTTACCCTTAGCGTCTAAGATAGATACTTTTTTGTAAGATTTGCGATCGTTGATGGTGGTCAATGTCGATCGATGACAACGAATTATTTGTTAATTCAAGAATAGTATTTAATAAAAACCGTGAGACAGTCTAGATCACTGATGTAGTCCCACAGGGCCGATGTTACGAGGTTACGGGGCAAGTGCGAAAGGTACCGCGGCTCGGCCTAGAGCTGGAGAAGTAACGGGTTATAGTCAGTAAAAGGCTGATACTCTCTCTCCTCCCTCTTGCCTCGCCCTGGGCGAGAGAAGTCATTTGATTATTAAGACAGGTCCAGGTGCCGAAGACAATTTCTTTTCTATAACAATGTTCAAAATGTACCCCTGAAGATAGAGTAATGCTAGCGTTGACCTATATTTGAAAAACGAGGTGTCTTTATTATTATTTACAGTACGGAGCTCAGTTCGAAAGTCTATGGAATCGAAATGATTTGTGTGGGTTTATGGCTCGGGAAGTGCTACAATCACCTTGTACGATTCAGACGTATGTAAAGGATGTAACAAATCACCAGAACATTGTCAGTCAGCAACTTCCTGCACGACTTTCCCTGCGACGTCTCGGAACACACGCATTCGTTGTCTGGATCTCCATCGGCTACATCATATTCAAAATGTTATCCTACAGCGGATTATTCTACGCGTTTGTTTTAATCATTATGTGGTTAATGTTCGTTTTCACAAAAGCTAGTTGTAAAATGTTAAGAACTATTTAAAATCAAGTTATTTATAATTAAATTTTTATAATACCTTATTCTTGCATCGAATAAAATTATTTTTGTATGAATCTGGGTTTTATTGTTGCAAATGATGTCGACTACTAGATTTGTGTTACCTACTCTAATACGACACTCATTAACACTTTTGTGTGTCACACATGTAATAATAATAATAATAAATCCGCAAAGCAGCTTGTGGCGAGCTGTTGGGCAGTGGCGACCCCACGGACCTGACTCCCGGGAGGTGTCTTGTTCTTCTCTCTCCGGTTAGTCCTCCTGACAAGCTGGAGTGAACACTGATAAAGAACAAGCCCTCCTACCTCATTCTTGCCTTAATTGGCTGGCTTGAGTGGAGATTCGCAAGAGTAGGAGTTGAAGGAGACTCGGGGGAAGGATGTATCTCAGTAAGGTGCTGGTAGGGGTCTTGACCGTACTTCCGGGATTGCTCTGATAGCCGTGGGATGCCTTTCCTTCCCCAAGCAGCTCAACGTATGTTGCCCCCGTGTCGCTACATGCAAGCGGCCGTTTCCGGGGGCCCATTAATTGAGTTTGCCAGTCACCCCCTGCCTGTCTATCCGTATGTATCAATATTGGTCAGGGGCAGGGGCCATAGTATTGTTACGTGCCTGACGTCACGTTCCTGACTATGCGGGCTTGGGTTACGGGATTGGATGAAATGAAACACTAATACCGGTTTTCAGACTTTCTATTGCACTTAAGTTACAGCGTCCACGGAGTTAAGTTATCGGCGTTCCTCTCCAGCAGAGTCCGGCCGACTGACACAACTTTGCCGTTCACGCTGACTTAACTCACTTAACTGACTGCACTTCACTATTTCACTGCACTTCACTATTTCACTCACTTTTCTTCTTTCTCACTTCTTCCTTTTCTTCCGAATCGCTTTAGACTTAGAACTCAACTGCCAGCGGTGAGCCGCAGTTCCGCTTATATACCCCCGGTCAGGTTCTAGAACATTCAATTTCGTTATTCTTTTTGATCGTCATGCCTCCAGAATCTTCCAATAATTTCGTTATTCATTTTTATTTATTCTTCTTCTCGCTCCTTAATTTTTCATCACTTTCACTCAAATATTCCAGAAAGTTCGACAAAACTTCCATCAACTAAAAAACTTCATGTTTACGGCGGGACTCGAACTCGGGGTCTCTGTGGTGTAATCCACACGCCTTACCGATTACACCAACTCGTGTTGACAATTCACGACGAAATTTACAATCTCTAGGCAACGTTTGACAACCATCCATTGACGTCATGATGTCAAAGAGTTTTCTGTCACACTGCCCCCCTCTTAGATTCGCTCGTCCCGAGCATCGTTGCTGCCGTAATACCTCGCCAACCTGTCTATATGGACAACTTTCAAAGGGCTCCTTGAAGACTTCCGAATTCTGTAAGTAATGTCATTGATCTTCGTGACTATCTCGTAAGGACCTTCCCAACTCGGTTGCAGCTTTGGAGATTTTCCCTTCCTTCTGACTGGATTATGAAGCCAGACCAATGACCCCTCTTCAAACCCAACAGAATTGGCTCGTCGATCATAGCGCGTCTTTGCGCGATCACTAGCTTGAAGACCGGCCTCCCTGATCTGCTCATAAATGTCCAACATTTTTGCCCTTAACTCGCTTATGTAATCGCTAAACTCGGTGCGAGAATCACCAGGTGGACAGCCCGATACAAGATCTGCCGGTAATCTCAATTCCCTTCCAAAATTTGCAAATGCAGGCGTCTTTGCGGTACTTTCATGTACAGCAGTCCGATAGGCAAGCAAGAAGAGAGGTATGTAAGTGTCCCAATCTCTCTGATGGCTGTCAACCACCTTTGCTAAGTGTCGCTCCAATGTTTGGTTGAAGCGTTCGACCATTCCATCTGACTGTGGATGATAAGGGGTCGTTCGAGTCTTATGGATTCCCAAAAGTTTACAAGTTTCCTGGAAAACTTGGGATTCAAAGTTCCGTCCTTGATCACTGTGCATCTCCAAGGGCACTCCGAATCGGGTGAATACCTCGTTTACCAACTTCGTGGCTACAGTTACTGCCTCTTGATTCGGTATGGCAAAGACCTCCGGCCATTTTGTAAAATAATCCATAACCACTAAAACGTAGCGATTGCCCGAATCAGTGATTGGAAATGGTCCAGCGATGTCTAAGGCTATTCTCTCCCAAGGCATACCAACATTGTAGATTTTCATCGCCCCTCTGCTTCTTGTTTGTGGACCCTTGACAGCTGCACAACTAGTGCATTTCCGGCACCAATCTTCGACGTCATATTTGCAATGCAACCAATAAAACCTCTCCTTGATCTTCACCAAAGTCCTCCTAATTCCCAAATGTCCTCCAGAAGATCCATCATGGAACGCTTTTAATACATCCCTTATTTTTGAACGAGGCACCACCAATTGCAAATGCTCGTCCTTGCCGTTTGTTGATTCCCATTTCCTGCACAGAAGTCCGTTATGCAGCGTGAGGCTTTTCCACTGTGCCCATAAACCTTTCGTTACCGCGCTATATTGGGCGACGTCACTCCAACTTGGCTTGTTACCACTTCGTAGCCACTCCAGTATTGGTTTGATATCTGCATCTCTTTCCTGTTCTAATTTCATCGCATCATCTCCCCATGCCTCGTCAACAGTATCAGTCCTTATCACCTTAAGAAAAGCAGTTTCCTTCTTGGCACAATGCTTGCAATCTTCCACGCATGGGCGTCTCGATAATGCATCTGCGTTGCCATGAATTCTTCCGCCGCGATGTTCGATTTCAAAGTCAAATTCCTGAAGTTGTTCCAACCATCTGGCTACTTGGCCTTCGGGATCCTTAAACTGAAGCAGCCATTTCAAAGCAGCGTGATCAGTTCTGATCAAAAATTTCCGTCCCAGTAAATACTTCTTGAAATGGTGCAGAGTTTTGACTACGGCCAGCAATTCCCTCCTGGTCACGCAATAATTCTTCTCCGGCTTGGATAGTGACTTGCTGAAGTAAGCAATAACCTTCTCCTGCTCACCATCGCGTTGTGAAAGGACACCTCCTATTCCAATATTGCTGGCATCCGTATCAACTACGAATATTCCTTTCGCGCTGGGGTATCCGAGAATTGGTGTGTTACAAAGCCGTTCTTTTAGTTCTCGAAAGGCTTGCTCACAATCCTCGTCCCAGATAAAGGCACGTTTCTCCTCTGTCAATCGATGCAAAGGCTTGGCAATGTCCGAGAATCCTTTCACAAACCGCCGATAATACGAGCACAATCCAAGAAATGCCCGAACTTGCGTTTTGTCTTTAGGTGTTGGCCATTCCTTAACAGCGGCAGTCTTGGCTGGATCAGTCTCAATTCCTCTCTCAGAAATAACATGTCCTAGATAATTCACTTCGCGCTTGAAGAAAGAGCATTTCTTTGGACTCAACTTTAAATTTGCTCCACGCAGCTTATCGAGTACCTTTTCCAATTTCCTTAGATGATCGTCAAAATCCCGTCCAACAATGATGATGTCATCGAGGTAAACTAGGCAGGTTTCGCCCAGCAGTCCCGCCAGCACCTGTTCCATCAAACGCTCAAAGGTTGCCGGTGCATTGCATAATCCAAATGGCATCACCTTAAATTGCCAGAGTCCCTTCCCAGTTGAGAATGCGGTCTTTTCCTTGTCCTTGGGATCCAAATCCACCTGCCAATAGCCGCTTTTCAGATCGAGCGTTGAAAACCATTTCATGCCACTCAGTGTGTCAAGTGTGTCATCGATTCTTGGTAACGGGTAGCTATCCTTCTTGGTTACATCATTCAATCGTCGATAGTCTACGCAAAACCTCGTTGAACCATCTTTCTTCTTGACAAGCACGACAGGTGAACACCAAGGGCTAGAAGAGGGCTCTATCACGTCATTTTTCCTCATATCGTCAATCATTTCTTCAACCTCTTTCTCACGAGCGAATGGTATGCGTCTGGGCCTTTGACGAATTGGCATTGTATCACCTGTGTTTATTTTATGCTTCACTAAACCAGTTCGGCCAATATCACCATCGCTTCTTGAAAACACATCAGAGAATCGAAGAAGTAAATTTCTAGCTTTCATAGTCTCCACTTTTGTCAGACTTTTGTTTTCGTCTAAGATTTTCGTTACAAAGTCTATTCCCGTACTGTCCTTCTTCACAAGATTCTCCGAGCATTTTCTTATCCAGGCCACTTCTTCCAATACGCCCACAGGCTCTCCTTCTTCAATCGTAATTTTTGAATCACTGAAGTTGAATACCGGAATGCGGTTGACATCAGATGACCCCACGACAGTTCTCGCCGGTAGCCATGAGTTTACGTGTTCCGATTTATCAATCACAGCGCACCTTAGAGGTAAACTTCCTTCCCTCCTCCTAGGTAATGCGATTGGTACGAGAGTCTGTGATTTTGGTTCAAGAACAGTTCTTCTTAAACAGCAAACTTTTCCCAGGGTTCCACCCTTCATCGGAATTTCTTCAGTTCCACATAGTAATACTCCAGATTTTAAGTCGATGTTACACTGGTGCCCTTGCAGGAAGTCAAGTCCCAGGATGCAGTCATCCAGAATTTTGGCCACAATAACCTCATGTCGATAAACACGTTCCCCAATTTTGATTGTTACATGCAGTTTTCCACTTATCGGTATGCACTGGCCGGTGGCTGATTTCATTCGTAGGCCAACAATTGGTTTAACGTGTTTCCTGATGTTTTGCCCGAGCAGCCGAACATTTATCACCGTCCTTGAAGCTCCAGTATCTAATGCTAGCTGACTGTTTTTCCCATTTACTTGACCGTCTATCACCAGAGTATTTCCATCGCTAGTTTGCTTGATGTAGATTGTTGGGGTTATTCCACTACCGGCCAGCGCCCACCCCGCAGCCCTGGCTGGATTTAGTTTCCCTGCTGGTCAGAAGTTGAGACCGCCGCGTCCTGGCGGTTCACCTTCTTCGGGCAGTCGCTCCGCATGTGCCCACGCTCTCCGCATCCATAGCACATGAAGTTCCGACGGCGTGGAGGTACCTGCTCCGTTGTCGTCATTTCCCGCAGACGTAAGGTACGGGAGTTACTACGCACGGCTTCCACTTCCAATGCATGGGCCAGAGCTTCTTTCATGTTCTTGTGATGGCCCAGATGAACAGCAGCTCGTACTTCGGGGTCCCGAACACCGTCAATGAATGCTTGGAGAAGCGTGCCTTCAATCATTGATGGAGTCGACCGAAAAGCTCGACGCACAAGTTTCTCGATTTCCACGGACCATTGCTGTAGACTCTCATTAGCACGCTGAGTACGCTCTTTTAATTGCGCTCTGTACACGTGCTCGAGGTGGCTGTCTCCAAAACGTGCCTCAAGTGCGTCGAGGAGGGTACTAAAGCTGAGATCCCCACTTGCGCCGATAGCTTCCAGCACTGAGAGCGCTTGATCACGGAGGGCCAGGGTGAGGGCTGACTGTGCTTCCTTCTGAGTCCAACCATAAGCCTCCATAAGTGTCTCAAACTGTAGCTTGAACGCGGTCCAGGATGTTGTTCCGTCGTAATGGGGAATCTTGAGCCCTTTCGTTGCGCTTGAGGCCGCATTTGGGGCGTCAAAAACGGCTGCAAGACGGCTTCGGCTCTTCAAAGGGCTTGGGCTTGTCATTTCCTGCTTGATTTTGGAGATCTCTTCTTCCACTCTCTCCTCTATGGCCATGACGCGATGTTCCAACTTGCCTAACCCTTCCTCCACTTCCTGTACCCGTTCGACAGCCTTTTGCAGTCCCTTCGTGAAATCCTTATGCATCTCTTTCAGCTCCCGTAGCTGCTCCGCCTGACAGTGTGCTTGCTCCCGTAGCTGTTCTGCCTGACAGCGTGCTTGCTCCTCTTGGCGGCGCGCTTGCTCTTCTTGGCGGCGCGCTAGCTCTTCTTTCATTTGCTGCAGCTGTAGCAGAAGATCCACCTGCACAGGCTTGGCTTCTGCATCGCTGGTTTGAGCTGCAGCACCCTCTTCCCTCACACGCTGCGCTTCTGACATTGAACGGGTACTCACTCCTCTTACGTCCTGCGGCACTAGCGGCATTTTTCTCCAATCCCACTTCTGACACCAAATGTTACGTGCCTGACGTCACGTTCCTGACTATGCGGGCTTGGGTTACGGGATTGGATGAAATGAAACACTAATACCGGTTTTCAGACTTTCTATTGCACTTAAGTTACAGCGTCCACGGAGTTAAGTTATCGGCGTTCCTCTCCAGCAGAGTCCGGCCGACTGACACAACTTTGCCGTTCACGCTGACTTAACTCACTTAACTGACTGCACTTCACTATTTCACTGCACTTCACTATTTCACTCACTTTTCTTCTTTCTCACTTCTTCCTTTTCTTCCGAATCGCTTTAGACTTAGAACTCAACTGCCAGCGGTGAGCCGCAGTTCCGCTTATATACCCCCGGTCAGGTTCTAGAACATTCAATTTCGTTATTCTTTTTGATCGTCATGCCTCCAGAATCTTCCAATAATTTCGTTATTCATTTTTATTTATTCTTCTTCTCGCTCCTTAATTTTTCATCACTTTCACTCAAATATTCCAGAAAGTTCGACAAAACTTCCATCAACTAAAAAACTTCATGTTTACGGCGGGACTCGAACTCGGGGTCTCTGTGGTGTAATCCACACGCCTTACCGATTACACCAACTCGTGTTGACAATTCACGACGAAATTTACAATCTCTAGGCAACGTTTGACAACCATCCATTGACGTCATGATGTCAAAGAGTTTTCTGTCACAGTATTTCCCTAGTTTTCATCCATTAGTGCATAGCAACCCATACCCATAACCCTATCAATTGTTACCAAATTTTATAATAGTCCTGCATCAACCGGGGATTATCCTTGGGTGCACTTTTATAGTGCATACAGGGATAATTGCCGGCTGATGTCCCATCACATTTAGATTAAAATTGTTCAACGGGCCTCTGCGAGTTGGCTTCGGCTCCTCGTATGCCTTCCAAAGGTCCGGGACCCTGTGGTCCCGTGAAAGGAAAGAACAAACAAAATAATAATAATAAAATTTTACCACATTTCACAATAGTCCTGCATCAACCGGGGGTTGTCCTTGGGTGCACTTTTATACTTAGAGCATACAGGGATAATTGCCGGCTGATGTCCCATCACATTTAGATTAAAACTGTTCAACGGGCCTCTGCGAGTTGGCTTCGGCTCCTCGTACGCCTTCCAAAGGTCCGGGACCCTGTGGTCCCGTGAAAGGAAAGAACAAACAAATAATAGCCTTTATTTCCGAACTATTACAACAGTTTAACATATAGAAAAATATATAGAAATTTAATTGGTTCACAAAAAGTCTCTTGGTTCGGTGTGCCTTTCGGCATAGGCCTCCTCCAACTCTCTCCAATGCATTCTGTCTGTGGCCACTCTCATCCAGAGAGGTCCAACAGTAATTTTCAGGTCGTCCTCCCATCTTTTCATTTTCCGACCGCGACTTCTATTTCCATCCCGTGGGCACCAAACTGTCATTAGCTTACTCCATTTCTCCTTCTTACACCGTATCATATGTCCACTCCATCTCCACTTGAGTTGGTCGATACGTGTCAGGATATCAGTGACCTTTGTTTTATGCCTGATGTCGTCGCTCCTGACCTTGTCTTTTAGTTTGAGACCTAGCATACTTCGTTCCATGCTCCTCTGACATCTGGCAAGTTTGTCTCTGTGGCGACTTGTCAAAGCCCAGGTTTCACAGCCATATGTAATGGTGGGTAAGATACAGGTATCAAACGTCTTTAGCCTAGCCTAGCTCCTTTCTTTTCATGATTTATTTTAAGGCCCAGTACGTTTTCCACCCTGTCGCAATTCTTTTGTCTATTTGTTTCGACATTTGGTCATTAGGTGATATGATCTGGCCCAAATATACCTACATATTTTTTAACGTATTCAAGTTTTTCCTTGTTAACGTATATGTCTCTAGATATTAAATTTGTCATTAATTTGGTTTTGCTGGAGTTCATTTCTAAACCTAACTCTCTACTTCTATCTGCAAGGCTTTGTATCATGAATTCCAATTGTTTTGGGTCCTCTGCTAGTAGGACCAGATCATCCGCAAATCTTAGATGGTTCAATATAAATCCGTTTATTTTCAGACCAACATGGTCACACATGTACCACTACGATTTTCATCATGATATCTCGGATGCCGCTTACATTTCTCAAACATTTTATTTGAACTCGCTGGGCGAGTACACGGCGCTAGAATAAAATTTACGTGGCCTCTAGGCGAGTCGGTGGCACTGAATATGTTAAGAAATTGAAAGACATGATTATTATATTCATTTTTTTTATTAAGTGGGCCTTACATATCTTTGATAGTATTAAACAAATAACAATCGCACAGGTAAAGCTAAGTAAACTAACAATATTTCTTGAGAGTAAGCTTAGGCACAATATTCATGGAGGCTAGCTCTTGGAAGAGAAGCTTGCAGGCATAGGGCATTTCGACGCTGGAGACTGCGGCCGAGGAGTGACAGGCGTGGCACCAGGCACGACTGGCCAGACGGCCACACGCACCGCATATATCCGCGCTGAACGCGTCCGACGCCAGCATCAGACGTTCCATCAGCAACATACTGAAGATAGTAAATATTACGGTTTAGTTTAAGTGAAGCGTTATTATACCTAGATGTAGAAAAAAATTACCAATTCTAGAATATCTACAATACCCATAGAAACATGGGTATTGTACAATTATAAATAACTAGCTCTTACCCGCGGCGTCGCTCCCGTCATTTGACTACTTACCCTACTCTACCTACCCTACCTACGCTACTTTATCTACCCTACTCTACCTACCCTACTTTATCTACCCTACTCTACCTACCCTACTCTAGCTACCCTACTCTAGCTACCCTACTCTAGCTACCCTACTCTTCCTACCCTACTCTACATACCCTACTCTACATACCCTACTCTACCTACCCTACTCTACCTACCCTACTCTACCTACCCTACTCTACCTACCCTACTCTACCTACCCTACTCTACCTACCCTACTCTTCCCTACTCTACATACCCTACTCTACCTACCCTACTCTACTCTACCTAACTTACTCTACTCTACCTAACCTACTCTACCCACCCTACTCTACCTACCTAACCTACTCTATCTAACCTATCCTATCCTATGTCCTTTTCCCGGCTCTAAACTACCTCTCTGCCAATTTTCAGCTAAATCGGTTCAGCCGTTCTTGAGTTATAAGTGGTGTAACTAACACGACTTTCTTTTATATATATAGATAGTATCTTTGAACAAGTGAACACCACTTTGGAAACGCTTGGAATCCGCTAATATGATAATGATAATTGTGAGCTTCGACAAAAAGACGAAAAGTTGCTGATCTGTATAATGTTACTTGACACTCATTCTGAACTGTCATTATCTCCACAAGATATGGCAATGCTAACCTTGCACCATAGCCAATGAGGCAATCACGTTCCATTTCCCCAAGACGCAGACCACCGTCTCGAGATCGTCCTTCCGTTGGCTGACGTGTGAGAACTGCACGTGGACCGCGGGCTCTGGCGTGCATTTTATCTTGCACCATATGTTTCAGCTTTTGATAGTACACCTAAATGTAAAAAATATGTATTACAATACTATTCAGTAAAAAAATAAAACAGCTTAACAGTGTCTTCTCTGAGTGAGAAAACATAATACACTTTGATACTTACAGGACCCGAATAAATATAAGCCTCCAATGTTTCTCCCGTGACTCCAGAATAAAATATATCTTTGCCATGATAGTTATAGCCATGTTTCTCAAGTTCCTGGCAAACATCACGAACCTTTGAACCACCAAACGCCGTTCCTGGAGGAGAGATTAAAAACTTATTTGACAAACGCGCAAATAATACTTACTGATATGTAAAAAAAATATGTTAAAGTATTCTTACCGTAATGAAATTTCCCTTCCATCAACCCAGCTTTACCCGCCAACAATTCGATAGTTTTTCCTACTGTCATTCTAGATGGAAAACCATGAGGGTTCATGATCATATCGGGACAAATGCCTCTGTCGTTAAAGGGCATATCTTCTTGCTGTACAATTAAACCCGTCACACCTTTCTGACCGTGACGGGAACTAAATTTGTCTCCTATTTCCGGAACACGTGTCTGACGGAGCAATATTTTAATAAGAAAAGCATCCTCCGAGTTTGAAGACACCATTACTTTTTCTATGTAGGATTCGACAGGTCCCTTATATGTGATAGGCACATCCTTGTAGTCCACTTGCTGAGGCTGGCCTTGGGTCACAGGGTTCAATGTCGCTGGCGGCATCTGCTTGTTTATTAACACTTGTCTATTTTCCACCATTTCGCCAGGTGCAGCTATACCATCTGTGTCAAGAACTTCATGTGCTCTAATAACTTTTCCTGTAGTCGCATCTCTAGATGGCCCCAAAATTCTATCAGAGGTTTGATTGCTATACCTCTTCATTGTAGTTTTGGCACTTTTATAAATAAGACACCGGCCATACCCGCGGTCTATAGACGCTCTGTTGAGTATCAACGCGTCCTCAATATCGTATCCACTGTAGCTCATGACCGCGACAGTGGCGTTCTGTCCAGCTGGTAGTTTATCAAAATTAGTCAACTCTATTGTTCTTGTCTTAACCATTGGACATTGCGGATACACCAAATTATACATTAATGTGTCTATACGATTTTTCTGATTATAACCAATTGTGCCTGAAATATAAAAAGTAAATAAATAAATATCGCAACTTTTCTAAAGGAAAACATTTATATTACTATACTTATATATGGTGTGTACTTACCCATTGCTTGTTTACCCATAGCACATTGGTATGTATTCCTAGGACTCTGATTGTGATGCGGGTACGGGACTAGACCGGCACAGACACCAAGAATAGTAAATGGCTCGATTTCTAAATGTGTGGTGACATATGGATCTATGTCTTGTTCCACTGCCGCTATATGACTGTCGTTCTCTTCATTCACATCTAAGTACTCAATAAGACCGTCATTCAAAAAGTCTTGGAATTTTCTGATTCCCCTATTTAGTTCATTTATATGAGATTGCTGTACTAGCGGGTTTCCTTTTTCAACAATGATATACGGTCTACAAAGTCTACCACCATCACTGCATATGTAGACAGTTCTTTGATTGTGATTAGGGTAAATTGAAACGAATGCCGATATCAGTCCGCGTCTTCGGAACATTCTAAAAACTTTAATGAGCCTTTTGTACTGTCTTGAAACACCTAATATGTTACCTGGAAATGAAACATAATTTGTATAAAAGAATACAATTACAAATAATTTGAAATAAAGAAATTTTAATTAAAGTAATACTAACCATTAAGAAACACCATATAGACAGCTGGATGATTGATTTCCTCGCCTCCTAACAGTCTAACGTCCTCAACGCCGGCATTACGGGCTAACCTAGCTATGGGTTCTTCGGAACACTCCGTTGTGATATGCGTCATCAGCGCTAAGTTCTTCACTAAACCGCAGGCTTCACCTTCAGGCGTGTCAGATGGACACAACATACCCCACTGTGACGGCTGCAAGGAACGAGGACCCGAAACTTTTCTAGTCTTTTCAAACTGAGAGTTCACCCTGGTCATCATACCCAACGCTGATATGTAACTAAGACGACTCAAAACTTGAGTGACGCCATGCCTCTCCATTTTAAATCTTTTGATTGTCCAGTTACCCTGAAAAAAATATAATAAGTAATTGACGAGAATTGACGAAAAAGTGTAAATATGTTATTTGTAGATAAATTAAGAAAGGTTTATAAAACTTCTAAACTTACAGAAGAAATAGCAGCGAACAATCCATTTGCAATCAAATCAGGTCTCATATGCTTAACAACATCAAATGGTGCTGCTTTGACTTTAGGTATTATTTTATCTGCTATTGATTTTAATTCCCAGTTGAATCTTTTGAACAAGTCTTCAAACATTAAAGCAAGTAAGGAACCGGCTAACTCAAGTCTTTTGTTTCCATAATAGTCAGGATCATCTATAGCAGCTTTGTTTGTCTCAGCTTCAATGACTCTTTTCACCATTATAGCGAGGTATATAGCTTTAACGTAGAAATTATAGTTTTCTACAGTAACATGAGCTAAAATTGTCGTAGCTAATAAATCCCGAGCCTCGTCCACAGGAGTACGAGCTTTAGCAGATCCTGATTGAAACCTGTGATAATAGAAAAACTTATAATAATAATATTATCTTTGCAATGTAAAAGATATTACAAGTATTTTATTACATTACAATGGTGTTCTTGTACCTTTTAACTTTAAGTTTGCCCCCAATATAAGAAAGAGCTTGATTTTGAGTAAATATTTTTAAATTATGACATTCCATTATACAAGGTGCCATCTTTTTCAATGACGTGTCGTCAGTGCCAATCAGTTGCATAATTTCTTGGTCACTGCAGATGCCCATTGCTTTGAATGCCACTGCAATGGGGATATCCTGAAAAGTTTTATTAATTATATTAGAAAAAAACACATGTTTGACAAACATTGTTAGAAAATACCTTAGTTCAGCACTGATTACAATCAGGTATAGTAAATTATTTGGAATACAACAGTCCACCATTAATCACTACCTATAATAACTAACATAATACATCACAACTTACATCAGACAAGGCATTGTGTCTCAACACATATTTTCCATTTTTTACAATAACGTTAGTTCTAGTTTTCTTTTCATGTGTTGAACTAGTAACTTGACATTGAATTGCTCCTTTGAACTCATCAACAATCATACGGTTCCTGGACAGCTGTTCTTGAATTAAAATCACTTTCTCTTGACCTGCAATATAAGAAAAGAAATACAAATGGTAGCTAGAAATATTTTATTGCTAATATATAGACCAAAAAATAAATGCTAAATTGATGTTGATGAAACAGATCAAGAAAAAATATACTGATCAATAAAAAACAAAGTGTATTTGTCTTGTTTTTGTACATATTACAGTTCATCATTTTTTTAAAAGCGTAAATATTTATTTTACCTCTAATGATAAAATAACCACCAGGATCATGTGGACACTCATTAAGTTGTGCTAATTCAAAATCGGATTTATTAGTAAGCACACAATTTGAAGATCTCAACATCAATGGCATCCTGAAAACAACAGAACATACATACATCAATTAATTTCACTTGTTAAAAACCATATAGACCACACACACTAGCAGAGGATTTGCCCTCAGAGGTTAACTGTCAGTCTTAAATAAATATAGCCCATTATAGCATGTTACTTTGCCTTGAACTTTTGTAAAAATTCAGCTATGTATGATAAATTTGTTTTTTTTTTTTTTTTTTTTTATTTAATGGCTCGGCAAACGAGCAGGCGGATTACCTGATGGTAAGCAATCAGCGCCGCCCATGGACACTCGCAACGGAGGAGTTACAAGTGCGTTGCCGACCTTTTAGGGTTTAGGGATTTGGAGATTTAGGGATTGAGGAGGGATTGGGGAAGGAGAAGGATTAGGCCTCCTCATTTGTGTTTAAAACAAAATTGGTCCTAAATTTTAAGTCATGCCAGAAACAAACTTTAGGTTCACATTTATAATATTCCTTTTACGACGTATATACAAGAAGGTTGAAATAAAGATCCACAATTTTAGTGTAGTTCTGTAAAATATACCTCTCATAAAGAGGATAATTGCTAAGATTAAAAGTAAATAAAAGCACATACAATTTTGTCAGAGAGAGCTTCAAGCTATAAATAAAATCATGGTTATAAAAGATAAAATCTCCGCTCTCCTTAAGGTGACTGGCGATATTCGTACGGGCCTTGAGAACACCAAAGCCACAGTTCTGGTTTTGGTGGATTTCTCGAACGCCTTCAATATGGTCAGTCACGACATTCTTTTGGCCATCCTATCCTATCTTCGATCTCTGACAAATCACTGAACTGGTTTTCATCTTATCTTCAGGAGCGTCAGCAGTTGGTCAAGCTTGATGATGTTTCATCAAATTGGCATGATTTGAAGGCTGGCGTTCCTCAAGGCGGAATACTATCTCCTCTTTTATTTTCTATCTTCATTAATATGATTACTTCCGAACTTCAGTGTGCGTACCATCTATACGCTGATGATCTGCAACTTTATTGTCAGGCTAGTGTTGACGGGCTATCTGATGCGATCTTGAAGATGAACGGTGATCTGGCAGCCATTGGAAACTGGTCCGCGAGGTTCGGTATAGCAGTGAACCCTGCCAAATGTCAGGCCATTATTATAAGAAGTTCTCGTACGCTGAGTGGGATTGACAGAGCATCCCTACCGGCTGTGATGTTTGACGGTGCAGTTATCCCATTCAGTAATGATGTTAAAAATCTTGGCCTGATATTATTGATAACAGTTTAAAGTGGCGTGCTCAGGTCACCAGTGTTTCTAGCAAGGTTACTGGATCCTTGCGGGCCTTGTATAGCGCGAAAAATTTGCTTCCACCTGCCACGAAGGCTATGTTGGTGCAGGCCTTGGTTTTCCCTATTATTGATTATGCTGATGTTTGCTACTACGACCTGAATGCAGATCCAAGGCTCGGAACCGGTTTAAAAAATACCGGTTAATACCGGTTTATTTCGGTTTATCTCCGAACTTTTCTTAAGAACGTAAACGTTTTAAGAACTTTATTTTAATCTAAATAAACCGGTTTATAGACGTGCGACGTCGCTAAACGCGTTGCAACTTGTACGAATACCGCGCTGCCGCGCATAGCGGCGAGGTATGAAGACGTAGGTACTAGCGATATTTCTTTTCATTCGAAATATTTTGTTTACCGATTAGTTTGGTCATTATCAGCTTAACTTCACGAAACAAAATTAGATACTTACTCATTTTTTAATGTTTTTGCTGCGGAGCTTATTGATGCAATGACACAAACGTCCGATCCGAAACAAAAAAATCTTACTATTGAATAAAATCTAAACAGTACGCGGCATTTCTTTATAGTGCGTCCATATTAACCGGTTTTTATTGCTCTTAACCGTTTAATTCGAAAAAACCTTTATATTAATGCTCTTCCAAATAACGGTTTAAAAAAACCGGTATATAAGAACGAAACCAAAATGTAAAGGTTTTGCGTCAAGTACATAATAACGGTTAGAAAATTTAACCGGTATCCGAGCCTTGTGCAGATCTTCTCAATAAACTTGATCGACTTCTTAATAACTGCATTCGATTCGTTTTCAACCTGCGTAAATACGATCATGTTTCTGCATATCGGCTGCAATTAAAGTGGTTGCCCATACGCCAGCGCAGGGAGCAAAGGGCGCTTACCACTCTATTTTCTTTTCTTCATTCACCTTCTTCGCCGAGTTATCTATCCCCTTACTTTCAGTATATATGCGCAAACCACAATAAAAATTTACGTTCTTCTCATAACCGACTTCTTCAATGTCCTACTCACCGCACTGATTTCTTTCATTCTTCCTTCTTCGTTCAAGCTATCTTCCTGTGGAATGCGATCCCCCTGGATGTCAGGATGGTGTTAGGTCGTTTGACTTTCAAGCAGAAAGTTCGGGAGCAATTATTGAAGAAATTGGCTGAATCATCACAATAAGTAAATATAAGTATATCTATATATATATAATAATATATATATATAAGTATGTAGTATCTATTTATTTATATTAGTGTTTCTATATTTATTTATACATAATTTGTATGTATTATTAGTTTATGTAAGATTATATTGTTATTGAATTTGTTTAAATTCATACATTATTATATTGAGTCTTTGTTTTAGACTATAAAAATTTTGCTGCTTGCGCTCACCGTTTTTACTCATCTCTGCATCACCCAAAGGTCAGACTGGTAGATAATGCCTACGGCATTAAGTCCGCCTATGTACAGAAATTTGTGTGCATAAAGCTTAATAAATAAATAAAATTGAACAATACAAACATACCTTCCAATTAACTGTTTATTCTTTATGACCCTCTGATTGCCTCTTATGTATTCTATGTCCACTGTGATTGGTGCAGAGTATGTCATGTCCCGGAGTCTGCACTCATGTGGAGTAGTTGGTTTAGTGACATTGTACCCTTCTTCTAAATCCGGTGTCCCAACATAAGCATTCAAGTATTTTATGTAAAATAATGGGTCAGCATCACAAAATACTTTTTCATTAGCTTGGACAATTTTCTTTATTTCTACATTAATAAAATAATTAAATGAATCAATATGCTGTTTTACTAATCCTTTCACTTGTAAAAAGGATGGTACTAATTTCCACTTGTCCTGAAAATATATATAAAATATATATACATTTTTCAGTTATAAACATACCTGTTTTTTAAGACATGAAACACAAAGTATAAATTGTATGGATATCCACACAGTAAACAAAAAACAAATAGTTAGAATACTGATTGATGGACAAAAAAAATAAGTTATTTACAATAAATATCATCAAATCGTTTTAAACTGTTTAATTATTTGGGTCCATTAAAATCAAATTATTCTTAAAATATTACTAAAAGTTATAAGATTGTAATAAATTACCACATGGGGTTTAACGCATGCCAGGTACCACAAAATATGGTCTAGTCAGTGGATAGTCTTTATACATTAAAGAATTGAATAATCTTATTCAATTTATGCTAATATTGATGCAAAACACGAAACTCGTGGAAAAATCAAATGTCAACTAACCTCCAGCGTTTTTATCGGATCACGAGAAACTTTTGCCGAATCCCAATCATTTTGCCTCTTGTTTATCTCACCCATGATTTAGTATTTTCATCAGTGCTCATACGATACTAAAATTATGTGTACAATTTAAACACGGCATGCTAATCTCAGCCTCCACCGCATCATTGATATTGACAGTAATTGACACAGCTACCGGTGACAGCACAATGTTGACAATGAGGAACAGCTGTCAATATACAGCATGTTGATTTTTTTTACTATCCATGGACTGTACTCGTACAGCAGTGATTTTTGTCAAAGACAAAAACTAGCCATTCTCAAATCTTAAAGATATGATGATGATAAAGCATATACTTACGCATGTATGCATTTGTGTAAAAACCTAATTAAAGGATCTAAATAAAAACTTGATACTGTGTTAAAATTCATTAAATATACTTGATTTGAATACAATGAGCCTACCATTTTTCTACATTCGACAACTCACAAGAATCTATTCCAGATTTCATAATCTGTGGATATGAATGAGTGAGTAGTCGAGATGGAATGAAAAAGAAGTGCAGGAAATAAAACTGACAGCGGCCGACTGATTCTGTAACTTGTTAAAAATAAAATTATGATCATTACCTTCCAGTTCGAAATTCCGTTTGTCGTTGTTGTGCAAAACAATTTCAAAACAATAAATTAGCCACTCTCGACTCTATTGCAGAAAAATGCCTCTATACGTAATATAACAATTTTTTCGTATACATCAAGATGGTTTACGAGTCCGTTCCTCGTACAGTTAGAATACTCCTATTAGGCGAACCTGGAGTCGGAAAAACGTCGCTGATACTTTCTCTGGTAACCGAAGAGTTTACTGAACATGTACCACCTAAAGCCGAAGAGATAACAATTCCTGCAGATGTGACCCCGGAACAAGTACCGACCAACATTATCGACATTTGTCGTATGTATAAAAGATTGTTGTAATATTTATTTACTACATAAACCTTCGATTTATACTTTATTAATCACCGCATCAAGATTTCTATATTAAGTATATTAAGATCCCGGTTAATGTTTGAAAGTACTATTAATTTGTTTTGCAATAAGTAATTTGGGTAACTCCAAAAAGTATATGCTTCGGAAAAAATAGTTCAATAACAATGAAATGGAGTTTTTTTGTAAATAAAATAAAAGATGTGATGTGGCTTTCACATGTTTGTTTTACCACAAGTAGCATTTTCTCACAAACAAGACATCTTGAATTCTTGGAATAAATGTAAACAATTGGTTGACTTGATTGTTCATGTAAAGATGTTCTATTATTATTATTATTATTTGCAGTTGCTGAGCAAACACTAGAACAAGTGGGAGAAGAAATAGAAAGAGCTCATGTAATATGCATAGTTTTCTCAGTAGACAGACAGGAGACATTAAACAAAATAGCCTCATATTGGCTGCCTTTTGTAAGAGAAAACTGTCCTGATGATTACAGAAAGCCAGTTATTCTTGTTGGAAACAAAATTGATTTAATTGATTACTCCATTATTGATGTAAGTTTACTTAAATTAATATTGGACATATAACATTGACAACATTTGATTACAATTACACTTTTTATATGGATAGACTCTGAAGATGATATTTATTCAACATGACCATGTCTTGGCAATGTAGACTAACTATTTATCAGCAAATTAATACTAAAAAAGAGTTTAGCAGACAATGCCTCATTCCTGTTTGTTACTTTGATTCAATTAATTACAGAACATTTAATAATTTTCAGAATATATGGGATATAGCAGAGGAATACCCAGAGGTAGACAGATGTATAGAATGCTCAGCAAAATCTCTTATAAATGTATCTGAGATGTTCTATAATGCACAAAAAGCTGTCCTGCACCCCATTAATCCCATATACAATATTGAAGAACAAGAGGTAATTACATGTACTTAAATGAAAGAACAATGGCACTATTAATCTTGACAGCACTATGTACTTTCTGTTTTTAGTGTAAAATAAATAATTTTGTACTATGTAATTTGTTTGAGTTATAGTTATAGTATAGAATTTTCTTCTAAAGCCATTGTATCAAGGAAGCTAATTAACACTGGACATGATTTCTGATATTAATTATTATTTATTGTTTTAACTAGTTGACAGAAAAATGCAAAAGGGCTTTAACAAGGATATTCAAGATCTGTGATTTAGATGGAGATGGCCTTTTAGATGACTATGAAGTGACAATGTTTCAAAGAAAATGTTTTGACTCACCTCTGCAATTGCAGGTAACATTATTCACTTACATTCCAGTTCTTCTAAGTCATATTCAATGCCCATTATGTATGAGGTAAACAACTAGGCTGTTAAAGATGGATTATGCATTTTATGCCTGTCTTTATGTAACAAAACTTACATCATAAGTGTTGTTTCAGGTTTTAGATGAGGTAAAATCAGTAATTGCTCAAAACATAGCTGGTGGTATAGAAAATGATTGTATAACAATAAAAGGTTTTATTTTCTTACATTGTTTATTTATTCAAAGAGGAAGAAATGAAACAACATGGACAGTACTTCGTAAATTTGGCTATGAGGAGAGCCTGGAATTGACTCACAGTTATTTATATGCTAAGTATGTATTGCTTATTAACACATGTTTTAAATGGACTATTATAATCTATACTAATATTATAAAGAGGTAAAATTTGTAAGTTAGTATGTTTGTATGTAGAGGGTAATCTTTGGAACCGCTGGTCGGATTGACAAAATTCTTTCATTGATAGATAGCTACAATATTCCTGAGTGCTATAGGCTATATAACATCACGCTACGATTAAATGGCGCCGAGCAGCGGGTGAAACCGCGCGAGAGTAGCTAGTTATTTATAATTTAATACATTATTTTTCATAATAAAATTGTTATATCTTTATAGCATTAAGGTTCCTGTAGGCTGCACAACTGAACTTTCATACAAAGGACAACAATTTTTAACACAGTTGTTTGAAAAATATGACTCGGACAAAGATGGCATGCTTAATCCTACTGAACTGAAAAATGTGTTTTCCTGCTGTCCAAGAATACCATGGCATAATTTGCGGTACACTGTGCCTACAAATGATAAGGTATTTTTTATAACCCCATAACCTTCTACAGGCACAGCAGAACTTATCATGAGACTGGTAATAGAAATGGTTTATGGCTTATTATTTTTCTTGCAGGGATATTTAACTTTACAAGGTTGGATGTGTCGGTGGACCTTAATGACCTTGATGGACTTGCAAAATACTAGTGCCTATCTAGCTTACTTGGGCTTCAATTTTCTAGAAAATGAAACACAAAAATCTGCAATACACAGTAAGTTCTACCAAAAATACTGATACTCGTTAATATCTAAATGTGAAACTTTAACTCATTTGCAAACTTTTTACAGTAACACGTGAAAAAAAAGTAGATATTGCCAAGAAACAATCGAGTCGAAATGTTTACCAGTGCCATATCATTGGTCCAAGGTCATGTGGAAAGACATCTATTTGTAGAAGCTTTCTTGGTATAGCACATAAGGTTTGTATCAAATAATATGATTTACAATGTGATTAAAGTTCTTATTCTATAGACTTCATGATCTTTTCAGAAAATAAAACCGCACGCCAATGAACGAGGTGACAGCAATACATACAGTGAGAATTGTTGTATAAATACTGTATTGGTGTATGGTCAAGAAAAATACTTAGTGTTAAAAGAAATACCGATAACACGCGTCTCGGATCCTCTACAACCCCATGAAGTCAATTGTGATGTTGCTTGTCTTGTATATGATGTCGCTGCAAGTCGGTCATTCGAATATATCGCTAGGATATATATCGTAAGTATTGTGTTTTATATGTATATAAATGACATTGAGGATCAAAAGCGTCATATTTGTTAAATAATGTTAAATTCCATTTTTTTACAGAAATACTTTGCCGAGAGTCATATTCCTGTGTTAATAGTGGGAACTAAGGGTGATGCGCTGATTGCAAGACAAGAGTATATCCTCCAACCAGATGTATTTTGCAATAAATATCAACTACTACCACCACAGTTGTTCAATATTAGAGAAAATAAACATGATGTTTTCGTCAAACTCGCCACCATGGCCGCATTTCCGTAAGTAAACACTTATTTTTAGTGAGCACTGCTTTGAAGTTTAGTTTTCGTCACAAGTAAATTAATCCTTATATATGCCTATACTAATTATTTTAATGGGTCAATAAATTTTGAAATCAATTATTTGTCCCCGAAATGGCTGAAATTACGAAATTGTTATTTTAATTGTCTTTGTCAGTCAATTTCAAGCAGCTTGGATTTTATTCAGCAAGCACAGGTTCGTGGTTAAATTGATTTTTATTAATTAACATTGTCTTGTTGACCCTTTCTGATTTAATTTATTATATTTCAGACACTTGAAGCATTTTGCCAGCTTGTCAGGCGATAATTCGTCATGGTGGAAGGCGGGCATTGGAGTTGCTGCCGCTACAGTCGTGGGACTCGTACTCATTAAGATATTCAGCTTCCAGAAACGTTAGATTAGAGTATATGCTGCAGCTTTTATTTATTGTACATAAATATTGTTATGTATTAAAAATAGTATTGAATTTAAATGCTTGAAAAATTATTTATTTTAGACCAAAGAGAAACCTTGAATAGGACAAATAATATATTTTGTTTCAGTTGTAAATAAAAATTTTTGATTGCGGAACGCGCTTTCATTGTAAAAATATAATGCCGTAAAACGGGGCGAATAAATACTCAAAAGGGGTGATTACATGTTGGCGAATTTTCCTAGTATCTAATCACCAAGCTTCTGCGTCTATTCACCCTGTTTCACCGTTACCTAAATTATCTGGTGCCTAGTCGACAAATATTTTACTGCTACAAGTTTTAGTCTTACCTGACCAAGTTATATATATCGCCGCTAAGGCGAAAAAATATCAGTACTTACCTACTTATTCCAAATTGTTAACACTGGTTTAGGTACATTTCGCCTAGATTCTCAACTTCCTAGATTTCCTATTATGAATGCTCTTATCAAAGAATAAAAAAATAACAGAAATTGGGAAATAGCAACCCTTTTGGTGCTCTGGCGGTTTTAACTTCCTAACGAGACTGAGACCGAGGTAGGTAGTTTGATATCGGTGAGAAGTAGGGGCGGTGCGCTTGTATATAGGTAATAAACTAGCTTCCACCCGCGTGTTATGTTGATAAAAAGTAGCCTATGTCCTATTCCGGAGTGTACCTACCTATCCTATACCTGCGCCAAATTTCATCCAGTCGTTTTGGCGTGATTGAGCAACAAACATCCAATCATCGTAACTTTCGTATTTATAATATTAGTAAGATTATTAAACCTATCACCCCTAGCATGGTGTGTAGGTGCTTCGAACGTAGGTAGGTATCAAACAAAACGCTTACACAGGAAAATGGCATGGAGGAGCATTTGAATTGTTCCGTCGAGCGCTAGAAGCGAATAACACGTCTACAAGCATCATTTTTGTTATCTGCATTAGGTCAGCAATACACATTTGAGTGTCGTGTTGCAAGCGTCCATGGGGCAACGCCGATTCTTACCATTATGGGAATCGTTTGCTCGATTTCCGACCTATGTCATGAAAATAAAAAGCATTGTGCCAACTTACTGAAGAAATATGACTACTTATTAGGTATCCTTGTGGTATCTTTAGATAGGTACCTATAATAATAGCATGTTCTGCCCAGTGGTTAGGCAGGTAACATTTATTCATATTTATTCTATTGTTTTTCATATACGAACCAGTTACAGTATAATAATTATGGTCATATGTAGAGCAATGTATGATTAAAAAATCATTTTTTTAACTAGTGCAGCCGACTAATTAATACTATCCCATCACGTACACACCACTGCGGTATGTTTTAACTACCCTGTAGTTGCATAAGTATTCATGCATTCATGGGTAGCGCAGGTTGTTTATCAAGTATCCATCTACTAGTTTGGTAGCTAACCCATAAAAAAATTAGATTTTAAGATAAATTATTTGAAGAAGAAGGGCGACAAATAAAAACAATATCTATTCAAAACTATTTTATGAATGCATACAAAGTTTTAAATACATAATACTATTCATCCTTTCAATGGGTAATAAACAAAAACTTGCAAATGCAAAAATATATACTGTGTGTATTGATTAGAAACTAAACATGAAGTGAATGTTTCCTATAGTTAACTTGTTTTTTACTCAATAACTAACTCAATCAAATTCAATGGAGTGGACAAAACTGTGAAAGCTACATTTAAAGTCATAACTATTATTGACCTACTTACCTAATCGTTTATTTCTAATGGATGCTATTCTATTTTATTCCAGATTCAGTTAAGGTCTCATGTTTTGCAACTGTTAAAATATTATGAATAGAGTTAAAATTGGAATATAATAAGAAATGCTACATTCTTAAAATGTATTTGTAAAATTAAGTTTCATTTACACATGAAATCCAACATCAGTCACAATGACTTTCATAAAGAGGTAATTATTAACAAAATTTCCTACTTTTTTGGAACTGAGGTTAAAAAAAAGAACTCCAGTTTATCAGCAAGCATGGTGGTTAATGAATTAACTTTCTCTTGCAGGTTGAGGCTTCTGCTCAGCAGTGGAAACTTTTAGGTTGACAATGAGATGTGAATTACAGTTTTACAAATATATGCTAGCTTTTATCTTCAGTATTATTTTCAATAGATGCGACTATTAAAGTTATTGTATTATGAACTTTCACACTTAAATGGTATCAATACCTTAATAGATAGATGATTTTATACACGAAAGAACATTGCGTTTAGTCAATTCGTAATTACAAAAAACTTATTAAACTAAATAAAGGTATAACTAATTAATCAATATGGTCTTTGGCGGTCCCGGCCTCTGTAAAAAAAAATTGGATAGTTTCAGTTTTACTTTTAACTATGGAAGAAGTGTTAATGTATATTATTGATCTAAATAGCGATGTTGTTAACAATTAAATATGGATTTTAAAATCAAATAATTAGTTGATGATGATAGTTACCCGCCGTCACTCCTCATGGCGCCACCGCCACTGCCACGGTCACCGCCGCCGCCGCCGCCGCCGCCACTGCCGTAACTGCGGCGGTCGCCACCACGGTCACCTCCTCGATCTCCGCGTCCGCCGCCGCCCCAACCACCGCCGCCTCGTCCACCACCGCCGCGCCCTCCGCGGCCAGGTGGGCCACCACCGCCACCGCCTCGTCCATTACCACCCGATGGAGGACCACCACTCGCGCCGCCTGCACCCTCTGGTTTCTCCTCATTACATCTGTTGCATGCTTTTCTCCAAGAAAAGTTTGTATTTCCACAGCTTGGATTAGGACATCTCCAATCACCGGCTCTGTTGCCAGAAGGCAAGCCACCACCGCCGCCTGAACTGCCGCCACCCCTTGGGCCGCCACCGCCGCCGCCGCCTCCGCGACCACCACCGCCCCCACGTCCTCCGCGGAATCCACCGCCACCACCTCCTTTGTTACCACCCCATGTATTTTGGCGTTGCGCTAGAGATACTTTGATTGTAGCTCCATTGAAATCTTTTCCATCAAACCACTGAATAGCAGAGGATGCGGCATTAGAGTCTTCATAAGTCACAGTAGCTTCTCCTTTTGGCTGTCCAGATACTTTATCTTTATACATCCAAACTTTTGGTCTTTGAGTTTTCTTGTCGGTCTGCAAAAAGTATAATAAACATGACCGATCATAAAAATAATTTTTTTTCGACTTTATAAACTTTTTTGCATTAAAACATATAAGGTGTCTGTATCACCACCTGCAAGTAAGTCTTTTTATGACATAGGTCGCCAAAAGAGCAGACTGTTTATCTGATGGTAAGCAGTCGTCGCTGGCCATGGCAAAACCAAAGGAGTTACGAATACGTCGCCGGCCGGTTTGGGAGGCGGGTGTCGGACATTCTCGTTATTAGGCTTACCGATACTCACGTGTTATATTAAAATTTATAGGTATAGCAGCTGTTAAGACAACCTATCTGTGTTATAGTTAAAATTATTACAGACCTTAATAATACCAATAGAACCAAAGTGCTGGCAAAGCTCATCTTCAGTTGTAGATGGATTCATCCCTTGGATGAAAATGGTGTCTTCTTGTGTTACCATATCGCCTCCACCTCGGTCACTGCCATATCCACTGCCGCCACCTGCAGGTAAGCACTAAATTAATCACCATTATCATACCAAACATAATTTTAAAGATGTACCTATTTACTGTTTTCCCGCTTGTCCAATGAATATGAGGAGTTACTCTAATAAAAATTACCCAGACGTCTTACACACTTTACCATGGTAGGACATTTATTATATAAATGTTTTAAAAATTGCTGTTACAATTTAACGAACCATATCTTCTATTAAACCAAATAAGCACCCTGTAGTTGTAAAAATTACCCTTTTATGTGACCAATTCAATTGAATTGGTCACTTTTTATTACTACTGATCGGTAATTAGTTACTACCGATGTCCAGGAATAAAAAAACACGATAGCATACACAGTACTAGCCACTAATATGACACATTATTAACAAAATAAATTGATAAGGTGGGTCATAGCAGGTGGTGGAGGATGTGCTGCATGAAAATGTGGTCATTGTACTTTGATTGGATACATATTATTAAAAATGATAATATTATGAAGGGTAATAATCTATTTTATAAACAAATTGAATTATGTCAATCAAAAAATATTTACTGACCATCTATAACTTTATTGCATTCTATTGTATCCTATGTTCCATATTAGGGGATAAGTACTGTGCTATCATAAGTACCCACTAAAGATTTTGACGGATTTACCAATTTCCAATAACACATTCACTTAGATTTCAGACAGGGCTGCCAAAATGATATGCATGTATCTGGTATAACCATAAACTTACACTAATATAAGTAACGCAATTCTTATCATGATACAACTGTGATTTGGACTAAACTAAAACCAAGTCCAGTCAACACACCCTTCGCGGAAAGCGTGATAGGCACCAGTAATATAATAAGATAAAACCCGTGACCTCAAAAATAACGACAGATGACTTTTTCGTATTCGTGTAGGACAATGCGTGCAATATCTTGCGTTATACCACTTACTCTTTTACACCTTTGCCAACCAGAAAATGTTGTTTCCTGACAGTTTACGTTATAAAGTTGATGTGTTTTTTTTTCGTATTAGTTGGCAACAGTTGTTTTTATACCTTTAAATTATGCGCTATAAATACGCATGTCAAATACACTTCTTGAAACCGTGCTTCGTATAAAAATTCACTTCATGACGGAAGACACACTTAAGGCATTGGATACCGATACCCCATTGAATACACCGAGTAAGACCTTAAATCACAACCAGATATTTTATCAACCAACCAGCATAATACCAGGTTTGGCAGCCCTTAGATAATTACAAATTAATAAAATGTTAACAGCACCGCTCGCTCATCGCGAGGAGCTTTACCTTTATTATAACCACCCCCCCTGCCGCCGCCACTAAAACAATAAGAACTGCGTTTAGTACACTGGGCAGGCTGGGGACACACTGTACAGCCGCGACGATTGATTGACACCTAGGTACACTTTTATAAGTGACCCGAGTCCGTGTTGCATCCTTTTCTTTACCATAACGTTTTATACCTTGATACCTTGAAAATCTTAGAACATTTTTGGTTGGTGTTAATATAACAATGTTTTGACGTATGCATGCTAGCAACAGCAATAAAAATAATTTCAAGAATACATTAAATTCAAACTTTAATCTTGAAATTATTTGCACGCATTCATGAAGTTTTTTAAATTCAGCATAAATGTATATCATAATAGGATTGAAACTAAAAAAATAGCTGCATGAAAACAATATTTTCATTGGACGCGCCACGAAATTGTGGCACTTCGTTCTCCATATATACCCACTTCCAAAACATACTGACATTTTTAAAAATAATATAAATTAAACTACATTTTATAATTAATCGCAATTTGACATTTTGGCAACGTTTTTAACTTAAGTGACCTAAATAAAAATTGGTGACCTATAAGTATGTCTAAATCACCACAGGAACAAAACTTCTGCTGCTTGAAGCACAACACAACTTGAGCGTAACATTTTTCTACACAAATACATTTTCATTGGCGTTAAATTGTATGGTAATCGATATAATAAGTAGTTTCTTTTAATTTTAGTGTGTGAAAAGATGTCTTAATGTAATATCGAACTTTCTAAACTAAAAACTCAGCAACACATCTACATAAAACTTTAAAAAAATATCATGACCAAAAATGTTTTCACACAGGACTACCACATCATTTTTCTGCAATTGAAGAATAAATATTTCATAACAAGGTATGTAATATTTTGATTATTATAGCTAAATTTTTTAACCGACTTCAAAAAAAGGAGGAGGTTCTCAATTCGACGAGTATTTTTTTTTTTGTAAACTATTTTACTTTTCAAAAAAAGCCCAATTTTGTTTGTAATTTTATTATGTCAAACCCTAAAATAGGTTTTAGGAATGAACAAAATTATAATTTTAAGTTCCCTGTAAACTGGTGTAGCACACAATTCATACAAATTTCATTCTATATAATCCAATTTATCTGGGACGTAGCAGCTATTTAAACTATGTACTATGTAAATAAGACCTTAACTGAGTATTAACATGGTAATACAAATCATGCATTTTAAATTCACTCTCTAACAACAAGATCTTCTGAAATTATGGACAGATTTCTTTTGTAGAAAACATTAAGAATTGGACGACACCCAATGTTAATTTTAATAAAAATTATTTTAAAAAAGAAACATTTTGCAGACCTGGGTATGTTATCGTTCGAATGTGTAAGAATTTATGAACAATAATAACTTACCAACCTATTCAAATTGTGATTTATGCTATAATGTTATACAGCATAAGTACTATAGGAGGGCCTTGCCTTCCTTTATTGCCTTCTCTTAAACAAAATCAATACACCTAAATAATCAATATACAACAGTCACTAATACTACTAAATACAGGGATTTTATTAGCTACATTTTTGGATCCTCTAACCCTCTTTGTTTATGATCAATTTTGCTGTGGGACCACAAAACCTTATCAAAGGTAACCAAGTTGCTTGGCTCTTATTTTAAAATATTTTTATCTATTATAAATGTTCTATATTCGTAGTTGATTAATTAATATTCACCAAAAATATGGGATAAGAAGCATGAAAATACCTTAAATAACAAAAGCAATAATAATTACTTTAAAAATCACTGAAAATAATTTTAAATGCTTGTTTTGAAAGAGGATCCTGCAGTTCCTATTTAAAGAATCTAGGTTGCTATAACCATGCACAAGAAACGATGTATGTTTCTGATATCATTCAATATATAGGTTTTACTAAATAATATATATATATATATATATATTTGAGTAACTTGTACTTTAGTACATATGTATATAGTATAGACTCAAGTACTATGTTTGTTGAGCAGGGTTACCGCGGCCTTTCTAATAAAAAGGGTTAAAGGATAAGACAACCTAGATACTTTAAATGGGACCCTCATCAAAAATAAGTGTTTAAAATTATATGTATATATATACACAGGTTTCATAGTAAGGGATTTGAAGTTGTAAAATAATTAATGTTTTTCCTCATGATGGATTCAATTACAACTAAAATAAAAACACTTACTCATGTGTGTTGCTGCAACCTAATTACAGAACATACATTGAAAATAACATATGGATGTAAATATTTATACATTATTTGCGGATGAGTTGAAAAAGAAAGGTATCTTCCAAGCCCCTAGATAAACTAAAATTATGCTTTTTCAGTAGCAAAAATATAACAAGTACCTTATAACTTTTCAGTAACAATAATAATGTCTAAATGTGACAAACAATCACACTATTATTTAGAGAAAAGAAAACAGGATAAACCATTTAAACTTGTACAGTTTCTGTAATCTTATTAATACAACCTTGTTTGTAGAATAAAATTAAATAATTTATCTAGCTCACCATTCAAGCCAACCAAGGGTTGTAGAAATACTTCAGATGACATACATCCAGAAATAAGCTGACCTAAGCTGATGATGACAACAACATTTTAGAACAATTAATAATCTAAACAATGCTGGATAGCTTGATTCTGCAAATTTGCTACTCAAAGTTTAGTAATAAATGAACCCAAGCATGTGTCTTCCAATTATTGATTACTCAGACTCAGAAATACTGTTTGTACTTCAACATTTGATTGAAGCATTTCAGATATAAAGGAAAAATTTAGCAATTATATATTTATGATAAGGTTTTATTTGAAGATTCAACTTGGGTTTGAAATATGGGATTTTTCCTGCTTTGAGAACACATTGACCCAAGATGTAGCTAGTATTTGAAATAATTGAATTTTGTGCCGAATAAAATATAGATTAATGAAACTTACCCATATCCACCATCTCTATTCCCCCCATCTCTATTGTAGCTTCGATCACCTCCTCCAAAACCACCGCGATCACCATTGCCTCCACCCCCAGAGTATCCTTGTCTGTCACGATCTCTGTCTCCACCATAATTAGATCCCCCACGGTCACCTCCGCCATAATAATTGCTGCTGCCACGGTCTCCTCCACTTACATTGTAGCCACTACTATTGTTTCTATCATAACCACCTCCACCGCCACTGCTGTAGTTTGAAGAATCATAGCTTTGGCTATAATTATTTCCTTGTTGGCCACTTCCATAAGCATTACCTCCTGAAATGGTTCATAATGTTACGTTAGTAAACACCAGAGGTAAATATAGGATTTTAATCTAATGTAATCATGATGGGAATTTAACGATAATTGCAGTTTTCGGTGTACAGGTACCAAGAAGCATAAAATTACCACAAACTTGATCAGTATGTATGTCAAATTGCAAGAGAATTGCTGTAAACAAAGGTTCAACCCTTCAAATTAAACATGGTCAATTTAATGATTTTAAAGTAATGTCACGATATACGCAGAAAATTTTGATTTCTTACCGGTGTTTTGTTGGTTCCAATCTTGATTTTGCCCTGAACCATAATTGCTTTGATAGCCTTGTCCAGAGCCAGAATAATTATTATCGCCAGAAGCCATGGCTGGTGGAGGAACAGAATATTGGGCAGAGTAACCACCACTATAATCACCCGCTATAAAAACAAATTAACAAAGTTAAGAGTTAAAATAACACCATGTGAATACCTCAGAAAAGTGGAAACAATGTAATAAAAAAATGCTTACGGTCACCCATGTCAAAAAAACTAAATTCTAGATTTAATCCTAGTACGTTGATGAAGAAAGCGTGGGTAAGTCAATGTAATATACGAATCGATCACTAATCAACCACGAACCACGCCACGCTACGCTTACGCTACAATGGCGCCCGCCATTAGTTTTTTTTATTACTTTACTCTTTGGTTTTTAGTGTAGGTAATCGTTTCTCATCCTCGATTTTTTATTGTCTATGGATTTCGAAGCTTATGGTTTTAAATTTCGACACAGACAAGTAAAGAGTGGCAGATAAAAACCAAGGAAAAATTTTAAAAAGAGGAAGATGATGAGGAACATGATGTTGTTGATTTTTGTCACTAGTTAAGCATAAAGAAGTAATTGCTGGTGGATGTCCCATTTCACTAATATTAAGTTGTTCAAAGGTCTGAGCTTCGGACTCTCGTACTTACAAAGGTTACAAGGGGTTTGTGGCGGGGATAGTTCTCACGGTACGTTTTAGCGTCTGTTTCTTAATATGATAAATATAATGTGAGTTTACGAAGAGGGACATCATGATTAACTAGATTAAACGCCTTGTTGAAGTCCAGATAAGATACGACCTCTTGATGCCTAGCGTCAACTATAGTCAGAATTTTAATTCGATTCCTGATTTGACATTGACCACTGTCATTTTGTGAAAGAATGATACCACATATAACAGTGTAGTGATGAACACAAAAATCGATAAACAATGAGTGAATCAGTTTCAGGAAGGAATTCAAAAAATTACAGCTACCGAATGGTCTAAATGTGTATCCCATGTTTTCAAAGAAGAGGAAAAAAATTGTAAGCTAGATATCTTAATTGACAATAAATATCACAGACACAATTCATAATACATGATACATAAAGTAACAGCGATAGCAATAGCAATGACGGCAACAATTTATAAAATGTCTGTTTTATTTGTCACATTCCTTCATGATCACATTTTTTATTAATTTCACACAATCACAAAAGAAAAGTCTCAGATCGTTAAATAATTGTCAAAACTAAATTATCGGTTCAGAAATATTTTATTTCCTGATAAACTTAGTTTACGAGAGTAAATTTATAAACGAGAGGAATCGATTCAGAAATTCACTAAAAGTCACTATTTATTACGTGTCACTATTCATAACGTTGCAACACTTAAATTGTCAAATCTGGAATGGAATTAAAATTCCGAGTATAGGTACAGGCTGTTGGAGAACAACGTACTATGACGCAATATGAAAGTACGTTGTTCTCCAACAAGAACGGAACCCATGCTAGGCTCCGATCAAGTAAGCGCTTACCTGATCATACAAATGTTATAGATTACTTCTTCGAGAACCTTAGCTTGCGCAGGCTGATTTAAAATATAGCTGAGGTTCACACATTTTTTTGCCTCACAGAAAACCGGCGTGTAACAACCAGTGTTGTGTTACGCCGTGTGAGTGGGCTTACCAGCGGATCAATACTTCCCTCTACCCAATCTCTAAACCGTAACCTCCAAAAGGTCGGCAACGCACTCGCTGTCGCGGGTGTCATCAAGTAATCTGTACGAGATTTGCCGTCCTACAAAATAAAAATATAGTAATAAAATGTTTTTAATATAACGTTATTGACGCTGCAAAGTGTTGTTGTAGGTAAAAAGCTAGTCAATACTGATTTAACAAAAACAAGCCTCAACATGAAATTTTGTATATTTTGTGCGTTAATGTGGCGACACCTAAAATAAAGCGACTCCATTATTTATGTTGTTTCATTATTATTCTACCTTATAATATATATGTTTATGTGTGTAACTAGGAATGTTTGTATGAATGTTTAGTCTGCTGCTTCTTTTAAGCCTGTAGCTTAAATTTATAATTAGCTTGTGGTTCAAATTCTATATAGAAACTTTATTTCCGAGTACGGGTTTGCTTAACGTAGTGGTTACATACTCTTTGGTTTGCTTGATCATCAGATTCATCATTATCTTTTTCGTCCGATGTATGACGATCAACAATAAGGTTTGGGAAATTGGACCATGGACATAAGTTATTGTATAAATCGGTCAACTTTTACAAGCCAAACTAAAACGCCGTATTTTTATGCTTTAGTTCTCATTAAATATTATTTTCTGCTTTTTATTACTTAACATTTTCACATGATGATCCTCATATCCTCGTCCTCGCGCTCCTGGCTCCTCACAATCTCGGTCAGTTCCAAAGAGTATGTAACCACTACGTTTAGTCAGTTCTATAGTGTCAGGTTCCTGTCCGCGTCACAGACCTACAATAATATGGACCAGAAATACCTACGAAATCCACGTGTATACCTACTATAATCCTGGCCCGTAATATGGCTGCTATTGCTAGGGAAGTACTGTAGTCAAAACCAAAAAGTATCGATATCGATAGCCGAGTTTCATACATTTCTTCTGGCAGGTACTTCGGATTTTTTTTGAAGGTAGAAATCATTGCAGGCAGTTGCTCGTTGCGTTTCTTTTAGAAACGCGTGGATCACATGTTGACGAATCAGCTCAGTCCGGTTAGTTACCAGATGGCGAGCAACCCATATTGCACCCGTGTTGCTCTATGGTTACAAGTTTATTAAAACGACAAATTATTTTGGAAAAAAGTACCTTTATTCACCATAACAAAATAATCAACAATTAGGTCAAAACAAATTTCTTCATTTCAAAGTGATAATAAGACACTATGATATTTTTGAGTTTGGTTTGGTTGGTTGAGTTACCATGAAGGAAGACAGTTCTTCGACATTTTTGATTTCAAGCAGAACAAGCCCTTGTGTTTTTTTTTTGAACGCTGAAAACATTTTTTATGATTCTTAAATAATATCGTATTTTTTATCACTACAGTTAAAAACAAAAATGTGTATAGGTATTGTAGTCGGGGTGGGTCGGTTACAGTGAAAAGTCCTGTTACGCGGCATAAACTTTAATAAAACTGTATAAAAATTACAAGAGACACACGCACAAAACTGTAAAGTCCGCCATAACTCTTCTAATACCGTGACGCCCAATCAGCGGCTAGTAAGTAACATAACGCCACTTGGCGCGTATTTTAAAATGCTATCGCGCTGGCGAATAGCGGTCGGGTGGCTTGCCCCTATTGGACCGCTTATGACCAGGGCTAAGGAGGCGTTCGGAAACGTTATCCGCTATAGTATTTAATAATATTAAACTTGACAAACAATGATATTAAAGTACTGGATGAATCGACATTCGACAAGCTGATCGGGAAATTACTTCACGTACAACAAGGTCGATTGATGGTACTGCATCATCACGCAGCCTTATAACATCAAGGGTTTTTGACGGATAATTCTGCAAAGTGTAATGAACAAATACGTGGCGCTTTAAGTCCAGGTTTGATATTTTCCGTCCCAATGACTTCAAGCCAGTTCTGACGCAGACTTCATTTTAAGGGAATCTGTGCAAATAAACAACATACAAATTATTTCAGTTTAGTGCATTTAGTGGAATAAATCATAGGTTGAACTAAATGACAGCATCTACTTTATGAAGAATTGATATTGTTATGTTTTGCTACTATGCCTATTTTTAACCCTATTCTGTATGATTTATTTTCAAAATCGTCTCTTTAGACCCTTTATTTTGATACCCTATTCTACACCACATTGGACACCACAATTATTAAACTAAAACAATGTTAGTTTCATATCGATACGTTTTTAAATAAAATACATCACTATTGTAAATCTTCCTTTGTATTGTAAACAAAACATAAAATAATTTTAGCAAATAGAGATAGATATCAGAAACAAATTGAATGTACAATTGGGGGCTTTTATTCTATATTTTAAACAAGGCTAGATATACAAAAAACTAATAGTATGACAAAGTTTTTCTTAAAATACGGCTACTAACCTATGTATGGTCAAATGAGGTTGATTGGGGTTTTTCCTTACCCCACACTGAATTATTGAGCAAGTAGGCACATTGAATATGAACCACTATACACTCACAGCACAAAACAATTTAGTTGGGAGCGTTTTTAATCTCTTTTTAACCAGGTATGGTTTTAGCCAGTAAAAATCTAACATGCTCCCTACTCCCTTGCTCTGCCCAGAGCGTGAGAAGTCATTCGATGATTTCTATCTTAAAAAAAAAATCCGAAAGAAATGTATGAAACTCGGCTATCGATATCGATACTTTTTGGTTTTGACTACGGTACTTCCCTAGCAATGGCAGCCATATTACGGGCCAGGTTTATAGTAGGTATACACGCGGATTTCGTAGGTATTTCTGGTCCATATTATTATAGGTCTGTAGTTCAAAAACAGTCTATGGTCTAGGGTGACAGATATTGAACTATTTCTGAACTGTCACTGACGTTCGGCCGACTTGCGAAAGTAAAAACCAACAAAAACATTGAGATAGAAAATATATAGAGGCGCCGTGTTACTATAGAAGTATACATGCTTATACAAATATGAGGGAACTATGAAACAAACTATGAAATATCATTTTTTCTCACTCTTTCTAAGGTAATAATTGTATTAGACAAAAGAGACAACAATATTTAAGTTGTTGCTTAATATGGAAACAAATCATTTTGACATTAGCAAAGTTGTAGGTAAGTGCCATGTCCGCCATCTTAAGCGCTCAGAGTACCTGAGTTTCATGGTAGTTGTCCTGTCAAACGGTTGTTTATGTTTTAAATTATTGCGGTTTTTGAGTAAATTACAAAGAACCATTTTTTTAAACTTCAAATATATATAGTGAAACAAAAAAACAATATGCCTGTGTGTTGTATTGTGCAGTGTGGTGCAAAAAAGAACGAAAATCAACCTCAATTGTCTTTGTATAGGTTAGTAAACAGTTTTCATCAAATATTACTTAGAATAATCCACATAGATAGAAAAAAATGTCACGGATACTTTAATCTATTGCCAAAGTATATATATTTACTTTTATTTCTGTCTGTGAGACAGTTTTAGTAAAAAAATGTTGTTTACAATAATATGTCAATATGGCATAGTTACGTACCATTTCAGAAAAGTATCGATATAATCTCCCATTTAAAATTCAACATATACTAAATAATCTATTTTAACAATGGATGTTTCCGCAGTTTTGTGTAACGCTAAAGTAAGACGTCAGTATTTTGGTATTGGTTTTAGTTACATAAGTAGAAGTTCAAGTTATCATGTTTTATAATTATACGGGCGCGATTGACAGAGCGGCGTTGGCGACGATCCCAGTGCGACCACCAAGCGTAATAATAAAAAGTGAAATACATACAATAAGATTGACTTCACTACATATCTATTTTGTGCTAACGTAGTTTCTAAGATATCATCGTTTAATCAGACGCGCCGAAATTGTGCGCGAGCACTTCACAAATACCTACCCACAGGTTTTCCACATATATAAAGATAAACATTTAACAAACACTATCTTTTTCTATTTCACCATTCCATTAAACGCTGTTCATAAACACAGTCCTATTTTTTTAAAAGACGCTTTACGTAGAATTATATGAATACAAATTCGACTTGAGAAAATCATTAGCCAATCAAGAGACCAAGTTAACCCCGGGTTCCGGGCTCTAGCTAGGCCGACGGCAAAGTAGGAACAGGAGTTGATTTTAGTCAGTAACGGTCTGTCCCGAAAAAGGCCGGAGATGACATTAGATGATTTCCCATAAAAAATACCGTTAATCAGCTGGCTAATCCCTAAAACTATACCTACGTTTAACTTTTACTCAAATTGTATCGATACTCGTTAAATACTTAGTCGGCACAACCCTAGCAACGGCAGCCATCTTATGCGACATTTTGGATTGTAGGTAGGCACCTTTTTTTCGTAGGTATTTCAAGTCCATATATTTCCTATGTCAATGAACAAAAAGCTAAAATAACGAACAAATACGAGAAATTTTCTACTATCTTCTATTATTATCATTACATGTGGGCTATTTGTTAAATACACTGGTATCGTTTGAAATTTGCGGTTTATTGTGAGAGGAGAAACGTTTTCAAATATTCTGATTGATTTAATCGTGCACTCGGTTGTGCATTTTTGTGGAATTTATTATGTCTTCTTATGTGGATATGAGTTTAGAAGATATAATTAAAAAGAAAAGACAAAACACCAGGTATTTATTCTCAATTACTCAATAATTCTTCTTTACCATTTAAACTATATTGCATTCATATATGTTTTTTTTATTTTGTATTAGGGTAAATAAAGCTAAAGTAAAAGGACAACCTCCACCCAAAAAAATTCCTATCACTGACGCAAGAAATAAAATAATATCAAAGAAACGAACACAAATAACGGATGCTAGAGAAAAATTAGCAGAACTTGCTAAACAGAAAGATGCCAGATTAAAATTAGAGAAGTTACGTCTGGAAAGGGTAAGTTACTAACCTATTGAAAAGTTTAACATTCAAACTATACTTTAGCTAAATAATTAAATTAGTTGTTGACCCATGATTAACCTCAAATTCTTATAGGCTAAAATTGCTGGACCCGTAAGGAATGCTTTTCCAAATAGAAATAAATTTACTAGAGCAAATCCACCAACGAGAGAAAGAGGTAATTATTATAATTATATATTACTTAAATTAATGAACTTGTTTTATAATGCCTGTTCAAAACATTAAGCAAATATTGCTAAAACTAATGCTAAACATAACCAAATCTTGTAAAACATGCTAATTAGGGCCTTTTTTAGCATTCTTAATTTAGATTTTGAATAAAGGAAGTAACAACTTCTCAATCTTCAAAAACTAATAAATCAATGATTTGTCGAAAATTTTTAATTTCTAACTGAATGAGATGGGTAATGTAAAAATGTTATGTTCCTTCATTAGTAAAATTAAGATACAATAGTTTGGTCTTCCTAAACATATTTCTATCAAAGAACATCAGTTTACCTTTTAAAATTGAATAATGTTGTTATAGTTTTTCTTGACACAGTATTTACAGATTCTTCAAGGCAAGTGGTTTCACAGCCATTTGGTGTGTCTAACATTGGTGTCAAGCGTCAAATTAGTTCTGGAAGGTTCAATGAGCGCCGTCCGGTTGAAAAGTCAAGATTTTTTGGTAAGACTTGCCTTAGTCTCAAAATTTTGTAACACACATTATTTATTTTATTGAGTTGTTATAAATTTATTATTTTAAATAATAAAAAATCTGGAAATTAATATTTTTGATGTTTTAGAACAAATTCAACAAAAACCAAAGCCAATACTTCGGACTGTTGAAAATGATTTGGAAATAATTGATGACCCAATGGGAGAAGAATATGTGCCCAAGTCAACATCATTAAACCGCAAAGCAAGTTTGCAGCTAAAAATCATTGCTCATAATAATGACATTCGTGATAGCAGGATTGCTACTATCCACAGGTAATTTCTTATTGGTATAAAATATTGTTATAACTACTTGGTTTTCAACATGATGCTGATAATTTCGTGTGAATGTTGTTTGTTAATGAGAGTTATTGAAAAATACTGGTTTTTCAGAAACACAATTGTAGAAAAAGAGAAAAGTCCACCAAGGCCACCATCTATCTTGAAAAAACGCCCTATGGCAGCTATGAGAAGTGACAAGGTTCAAAAAACAGAAAAGCCACATTTGGAGTACAGAATTATTGTAAGCAATTTACGAAACACGGTTACAGGTGGAGATATTGAGGTAGGTCTCTCTATAAGTGTATAGGCATTTGCTTAAATTGTTCAATACATTTTTTGTCTCTCTTGTAGATATTTATGATGTTAGCGACTGAAAATCGCGTTATTTTTCGGATATACACCCACGCCACAATATGAAATACTATTGGTCTAATATTCGTTTCTATAAAAACATAAAAAATAAAAATTATTCATGGTGCTTACTATTTCTTTAAGGAATTGTTTGGAGATGTTGGTGGTATGGTGGAGTCAAGACTGGTGCGACCTGGGACAGCTGAAGTAATTTACAAAACCCAAGAAGATGCACAGAAAGCAGTTGATTTGTACCACAATAGACAATTAGATGGACAACCAATGAATTGTTTACTTGTTACACCAAGATCGCCATCCGCAGCACCCAGGTATAATTGTTAAAAGGATCATTCACAGACTGAACATGAAACTCATAAAGCTTTAATGATATATAAAATAAATCAATATCTTTATTTTTTCAGGGGCAGTAACAAGCCTGAGCTGTATAGCACAAATTCAAATGTTGAGCCTGATATTTCAACTTTCCATAAGGTATTGTTCAGCAATTTGTAATACACCAATAAGTATACATATTTTATGTACCTATGCTCGCAAAAGTCACTTGCAATATCAAACAGAATTGTTAACTTTAAAATGTGTACTTATATTATATCCAAATGATGTTTGTGAAAAATTTACCCTAGTATGTTATCTTGTATGTAATTACATGACCACTTCTATAGTAGTAGTTCTATATAAGTGTTGGAGCCAACAACCATTTTACGAGATTCATCTTTGTAAAAATACTTATCTCAAAAAAACTAATTCTTGCAACTTATAGCACTGTGAGATGGATTTTATCGATATTTGATGTGTCCTTTTTGTGTTTGACTGATAATGAGGACATAAAAGAGTATTAAAAATTCTACTCTTAGTCCCAATAGACCTTAGTATATGATTAGATAACATTGTACTACATTGTACTTTGTTTTTGTAATATTTAGTGGCCTCATTTGTATTGTAAAGTATAATGAAATGGTGTTGTATTATGTGTCAAGAGAATACTGTAATTATTGTTTCTTTTCCAACTAAAGCAGTTTAATTGTTTGAAATTGATGTTTATAGCTTGGTATAATACAATAACTACCTACCTATATCGTGCTTTAGGTATCTCATATAATAGTTTTTTTTTGTTATAATTAAGAATATATCAGAAGGTACGCCTTATGTTGTCATCTTTAATAGACATGTTTAATACTTTTGTAAATGTGTATGTACTTTTTACCTAGATTGCGGTGCTTAGATTTTGAATGTGTGTAAGTGTTAAGTATGATACACGTTATACACATTTTCGAATGTATTGTGTTTATAATTGAAGCAAGAACATGGAAAAGCACTACTTTCTGTACATGTTATTTCATGGAGGGTCGTAAAAATGACTTAATATGCATGATAAGTGTTGAGATTTCAATTCTTCATAAAATCATGCTGTGTCTTTTGGATTGCCTGGTTTCATACGAGTGTAATTGCTTGAACGTAAATCTTTGTAGCATTTTAAGTACTAGTAACTAGTGAATTTATTAATTTGATGTCGATTTGTTATAAGAAGTAAAATTATCATACATAAAAGTAGATTTTTCTTTTTGTTTTATTTTATTTAAATACCTACCTTTTAACTGTTCCATTGATTTATAAGAGTAAGTAGGTTTTATTGCCCTACAATATAAAAAAAAAACCTACAATTTTCTTTATGCTGAATTTTTTTAATAGAATAACAAACAGATAAGTAGGTACATTATACCAAAATGTCAATCAAATTAAAAACAGCAAAACCAATAATTCAAAACAGATTCCACAATATAATTATATTTACCGTACGCCGAATTCGAACATAATAAAATGCTTTGAATAAGTAGGTACCTAAGTATTAATAAAGTAGCAAATATTTGACATTTGAATAAGACATAACACGCAATAATAAAATCAAACAATTGGTTCAGGGACCGATTAATCGCTAATTCTCTTTTTGAATTTATGAAAGGGCATCTCAAATACATCCAACGGACATCACTATTTGAACTTAAAGTGATAACCGGATGACTGATGTACGGGCGGCAAGAACTTTTAATAAGTTAGTTCTGTTTGTACAAACAGAGCCCTATTAGGCGAAGAAATACGTGTACATCGCAGATCTATTCAGGTTGATTCAGGACTAATTTACTTTATATTATAAAGACGTATTTGTAAGTTTGAATGCGGAGGGTAGTCTATTGGGACCGCTGCCTGGTTGGAAATCCTTTTACTGATTGATAGCTAGTATGTACAGGAGTGCCATCGGCTATAAATTAAACTGAATTTACGTATTTTTACTCGAGCTTCCGGTTTAAACGCTATTTTTAAACTGCCGGGGTAAATTACTTTTATACGCGTGCAAAGCCCCGGTAAGAAGCTAGTTATTTTATATACCTAAGAAAAAAAAATCCCGCTGATCACGTCGAATCTAAACAGATAGCAAGTAAGGTAGTTCATTTAATTTGCGATTTTTGTTGCTCAACTACAAAACGTACTTACTTACTTACCTATTTTAACTTATCTTGGGTGCTATGTAGGTATTTGATCAATATAGTTTCCACAATCATAGGTAGGTACAATGATGTATAAATCTATAGATACGTTGTCCGCGCTCTAAAATGACAACATGAAATGAAGGCAATTGACAACATCGCGCTTAGTTACGCACCAACCTGCCGCGCGACGCTACGTTTGTTTTTAATTTATATCGTGTGTGTAAACCTGTGCGAAACATAAGTAAAGCATGCCGTCGTGTGTGTTCAGACGATGTACAAATTATACTCCAAAAGTTAAAGACAAAAATGTGTCATTTCATGCGTAAGTTCACCAAACAACCTATTTTTATATTATTTTTTTCGACGCCGGCGCCCGCCATCTTATGGCGGCCATCTTATGAAAATGTAGTTACTATTACTTATCCTGTGATGTAACTGAAGATGTATATTTATCTCCCTCTAGCAAAGGCATTCCACTATACGATGTCATATTTTCTTTCCCTTTCTTTACTAGTAGAAGTAGTTATCTAGTATTTTCGCCGTTTTTAAGCGCCGCGATGTTGGTTCATGACGTGTCTATTTAAAATACGTCATTGGGTAGGTATGCATACCAGAGTTGTTGTAAATATCAGCATCAGCGGAATATCAGCATTATTGACTTGTCCACCTCAGCATCAGCATTTATTGTTGCTGATGTTCAAACTGTCAATCATTGCAAGCAAAGTGTATGCAGAGCGCATTGTTTTTGTGCGTGTTTATGAACCGGATGGATTGGTGGAAATTAAATAAAAATATCTTCAACAATCTTTCTGCACTGGCTCGAAGATTCCTGTCACCTCCGCCTGCAAGCGACCCTAGCGAACAGTTATTCAGCAGTGCCGGCATTATATACAAACTACCCGCTACAGACTGCAAGCTGAAAATGCAGCTCAGTTGTTGTTTTTAAAATAAGTACAACTTGCGCTTAATAGAATTCCAGTATTAATAATATTTTTTTACTTAACTAGTTTTTACTTATTTGTTGATTTTTTCTTCATTAAAACGTTACAGAATTATTAAAATATATCTTATTAAAAGTAGATCGATGCAAATATAATATTTATGTAAAAAAAATATAAAATTAAGTATTAAAAAAACTTAAAATAGGTATGCAGCAGCTGATGTATACGCTTTTACAATAAAATTCCTAGGGATATTCAAAATTTGAGCCTCAATAATTTTAAAAGTGTAATAAAGGCTAAAACTTTACTGTAAAGCATTTTATAAAATAAAAGACTACTTAGAAGATAGTCAGGCTTGGGAATGAGCCGCTGTAACTTCTGCACAGGTCATGTTGACATGTTTGTAACATAGGTTAATTTTATCCTAAGTTACGCTTTTTATATACAATTTGACATTACGTTTATTTTTTTAACAATGACATTATCACCTATTGTGACATTTTTATTTTTATTTGACATTTTTTATTTTATTTATTATTTTTATAATTATTTATTGACATTATTATTATTTTCTATTATTGTTAGTGTAAGGACCGTGTGAGACTTGCCGCGCTTTTGGACTACCAGTTATCTGCGTTCTGACAGTTTGAGTACTTGCGTGACCCAACCAAATGTTCTTTAGATCGGTATTGTTCGTCGGACAACTCAGCAGCACTTGCTATGCTGGTTGCAAACCGACACTTGCGTGCCTGTCTTCAGAACGGGTCCACTTAAACTGGTGTGGTTCTTTCATCAAAAGACCACTACAGAATGAACTTGCACGGTTCTCTCACATTATGTTATTTTTACATTGTCTGGACTTGAAAAGAGACTGACCTCTGAGTTTGTTTCGGCATTTCTTCTCAGAGTAGTCAGATAGGAAATGCCGGCTTCATCTAGTTTTTTACATATAAATTGACGTGTAAAAGTGCCGTTTTATGGCCTATTTGCAAAAATAAATTCATTGTTTCATTGTTTCATTGATGTAAATTACAATAAATCAGCTTCAGCATCCGCTGATGTGACAAAATCCTGCATTAGCAACAACCCTGATGCAGACTGCAATAAAGGTCTAATAATAGTTTTATAGAGCAGAATACGCGTTTGAAATCCTTTATGATTCTCAGTATGAAACCCAACAAACGATAAGCTCTTAGTCACTGACGTTACTTGGCAGTCAAAAAGCAGTTTACTATCCAACAAAGCTTTCATTATTTGTTTTGTAGTCATATTTGATAGTGTGAATAATCACATAATTATTTCTATAATACTTAGTTGCTTAAATTATCAATGCCAATTTAAAGTCTGTGGCAGTCTTCCGTATTTCTTTCTTTATAGATTTTCTTATCATCTTCGTTTAACAAAAAGTTAGAATGATTCAAATTTAAGTCTGATCTAATCTGGAAGCGAAGGCGCTCGCGCGCGTCTACAGTTTGCGCGCAGACGCACGTCGCCGGGGCGAGTGCGTGGCGGAATGAGTGATTTCAAATCAGTGAGTGGAAGCAGCGACTGTCGCAACCGAGGGTAAGACCCCTCTTTGAGGAGTGGCTTGAGAGACGCCACGGCGTCCTCACCTTCCGCCTGACGCAGGTCCTTACCGGGCACGGCAGCTTCGGTAGGTTCCTCACGCCCCATGCAGCCGCAACATGGGGCGTGACATGTTTGTCTCCACTTCTAAAATAGGTACATCATAAGAATCGCAAATGCTAATGCTTCCAAATCTTCGGTAATTAATCCAATCGTAGTGACACGTTACCTACATAGTTCGTCGTTATTCATAGTTCGTTCCTCTACATAGGCCTTATCAGTTCATAACACCTAAGTATGCATAAATAAAGGTGGTAAGTATGCCTTTTTAAACGACTTAAAAAAAGGAGGAGGTTCATCGTTTTTTTTTTACTTTTTTTATGTATATTCACGGATTACTCGAAGACGCACCGATACTGAAAAATTTTTTTTTTATTTAGTTAGGTATACTTTCCATATGATCACATTCACCAGGTGGAATAAATTCTGATGATGGAAACTCAGGAAAATCGAGGGGAACTTCAAATTTTATAGGGACAGTCGGCATGACTAAAATATTTTCTGAAGTTATACAGGTATTTACGTCAACTGGCCGATGGTTGCACTCGACCTGATGATAAAGACGTAAGACAGTCGAGGGATCTCCTTGACTATTTGGAGTAAGTAATTGCCTTGTGATGGGCTTGATTAATTCGTTTTGGTGAGCACCAAGACTGGTAGTGACTGTCATTAGGGGTCTGATGATGAGACCGAAGGACAGCTCAGGGAACTCCTGAACGGTTTATAGTAACTACCTCGTGTTTGGATTTAATTCATTTATATTTTATTTATATGAAAACTTCGCACCTAATTATGGGTTACAATGAAGTTATGCAGTAAATCTGATGATCGAGCCGGGAAGCCGTCGTGAGATCTCTTTGACTATTTGGAGTACTTAATTATGTTCTTTTTTAACTTAATTCATTTATATTGATGAGAACTTTGCACCTATATGGATTATGTATAATGAAGGTCTGCAGTTTACCTGCTCCTCAACGATTTACAGCACTAAGCACTGACTAAATCAGGACTACCTACCATTACCGTGATTTTCGGTCTTAAGTAGGTAGCCGTCGTCTTCTCATTCGAAAAGCATTATCCTTGCTTGCTCTGCCTATCAATTAAAATGGTTAAATAAAATAATTTTCAACATAAAAAAACCGACTTCAAAAAGTAAACTTAAAAGTAAAAAATAAATTTTCTTTTTACAAAGTAGTATTATTTAATAACTATTTTTATTATCTTGAAGTCGGTGCCAAGTAAGTGCCAGGTGCTAAGTAAAACAATGATGATTAGTAGGTACCGATCAATATGTACACGTTTCTAATACTGTTGTTGTTTGGTATGTAACATTCTTGAAGTCGGTGCCAAGTAGGCAATCAGGTAGGTTAACGTGGTGAATATTTGCTCAGTGGTTCCCATTGTCTCCTCACAGATAACTTGGTACTACTGTACATCAATTTTGGTTTATTATCCATGTGTGAGCCGTATGGCCATGCCCCTTTAGGTTGGAAAGGAACTGCGCCTAAGCAGCTCCTGCCGTTATAATTACATTATAAATAGTGTAACACTATTTATGTAACTGTTTGTTGTCTCTAGACAATAAAATAAAATACCTAAGTCTCGTCCTTAACAGTCAGTGAAGCATTTCCGACATTTGGGTCCCAAGTTGGAATTATAACGGCAGGAGCTGCTTAGGCGCAGTTCCTTTCCAACCTAAAGGGGCATGGCCACACGGCTCATTCATGGATATGGCAATATCCTATGGGCGGCGACGAACCTTCTTGCCGAATAACTGGCAAGTGATCTGTATGTATACATGGTCCACGGCGCACTCACCTTCCATCTTTCGTAGGTGCTTACCGGGCACGCAACATTTGGCACTGATGTTTCGATTCAGCGGGAGGAAATGCCCGTAAACTTCGGAAATAATATAGATAATCGTTATCCTCGCTCACGCCCCCATTAGCTGCTTCCGTCATTGAGGATCGCGCAGCGGTCTCCGATCACCGTAAGTGCGGGTCTACCAGACCACACCGCACGTGAGTCCATTACGGCCAATATCCAGCCATGGCTGCGGGAGGTTACCACGCTTGCACAAGGCAGACAGACGATTTCAAACTTATTATTAGGTTAGTATTAAGTCCAGGTTTTATGGTGTTGATGTTTCAATATTTAGTGTTTATTTAAAATCCAATAAAAAAGTTTGAGTAATTTTTTTAATCATCTATTTTTACTTTAAAAGTAAGGCTAAGTGCGAGTCGGGTGGAAAAAAATAATTTCATCGGTCAAACAGGCCCAATATTCCCAACATGTTTATTAAGAGCAAAATTCTATTTATCACGGTGTGGTTAAATAATTATAATTATATCGCAGCTTGTTTCTGGTATTCCTGCTTAATTTTGATGTGTTTCAAACAGTAAAATAAAACTATTCGTATAAACATAAAAAGGGGTAGGTATTTCACAGTATGGTATTGGTTGTACATTGTACACAAAGTTTGGGCATTACCACAGAATAGACATAGATTTCTGGACTTTAAAGTTCTAATTCTAGAGAACCTAGAGTCTAGACCATAGAAAATTCCTCCATGTTCCTCCACGGCATAGAGTTTTAGTATACTTCATAGACTAACTTTCATCTCAATGGCATACTCTAACTCTATAGTTTATGCTCATTTAGGTGCTTGCTTGTGTGTGCTTGGTTCCTTTTCATTATCATTGACTATGTTATGTTGATAACAGTTGTTCAACATTATTTGTGCCGTTTATCCTCGTTACTTATTAAAAGGAATTAAATAATTTATAGTTACTTAGAAGTTATATAATAATAAACCTCCAAAATGGATAGAGAAGACGGTGAAATGAGTGATGATAACGCAATGGTGGTTGATGATGTAAAAGAACCAATTTCATACACTGATGATTGTACACTGGTATGTAAATGAATTACTATTACTTTAATTTAAGTAAATCGGTTGCTTAATTAATATCTCGAAGTAAATATTTTAATTTTCATATAAATCACGTGAACTTGCGAAATCCATTACATTCATGTGGTGTTTTTGTTGTGATTCCCAGGTGTACAAAGCTGACAAAGCAGGATTAATCGTTGAAAAACTTGAAAAAGTGGATGCTTCTAAGATAGAAGAACGAGCAAAACGATTTGGTTTGAATCTTACAGGAAATAGAGTAATAACACAAAGGCAGATAGATGAACTTTATTCAAATTTTGGCATAGAAAGTGGAAATGAGAGACATTTCCGTTTTGATGCAATCAACTTGCATGGAGTTGATGGACTATCTACAAAAGAAATATTTCAATATTTAGAAGACTACAAACCTGTGTCCCTGGAATGGATAGATGAAGTATCATGTAAGTGTCTTATTTAATGTTTAATTATTTCTATTTAAATCCATGCACTAATATATAATAATATCCCAACTAACTATTTTCGATTCTATTTTCAGGTAATATTGTCTGCCAAGATCATATATCAGCAGCCCTGGCATTATTAGTTCATTCTAGAGAAATTAAAGATGCAAATTTAAAGGAAATGCTTGCTGCTAATCCAAATCACCATTGGCGTGAAGGAATGCCACATCCTAAAAAGGATCTTATTTTAATGAGATTTGCTACTAATGGAGACAAGAAAATGAGCAAGAAGAAGCCTCAAAGTAAATGTACAGATGACTATGCTGATCAAAATATGGATGCAGTAAATAAGAATCCCTGGGGTGATTTATGTAAATCTTGGGGAGTTTATGATCATCAAGAAGTATTTCAGCGAAAGCCTAGATATAATAATTATGAAGATGAAGATGATGATTTAGAAGAGCCTGATAAAATTGTTAAAATTAAAAATAAAAGCTTAGCAAGCCGTCTTGGTAAAAGGCAAGCTATTAGGGATGACTATAACATTGAAGAAGCTGAAGAAAGTGATTCAGATTCTGAATGGAAAACTAAATCAAAGGCACCTCGAATGAGAATGCATGCAGATGATGAAGAGTCAAAGCGAAAGAAGAAGCAAGCTTCCCTACTATCCAGGGATTCAGATGGATATTCTGCATTGTCAATTGAAGTAGAAAATTCCCACAGCAACTATAAACCGAGAGACCACACAGTCATATCTGACAAGTTTAGAAGGAATAATGTACATAGAAAAAAGCATGGTATTCAGTCAAGGTTAGGTAATAAGGTGATAACTGTGGAAGATAATGATAGTTTTTCCAGTGAGGAAGCATCAGATAACTCTGATAGTTATGTTATGAGTAGAGTGCATAAAGTAAATTCTAGTAGTAATAGTGTATGGTCCAGGTTAGATAGGAAACCCACCAGTACCAGAAATACAAGTGATCACAGTGATTTACGTCAAATTTTGAAATCCAGGAAACATGGGAAGTCTGATGACCTACGAGAAAAACTAGGAAAATCCAAACAAAGTAATTTACGTATTGAAATTGACAATAATTATGCACATGATGATGATGATGATGATGATGATGATGATGATTTATAGTGTTTAATGTACCATCATTTCATATTAGAAAAAGTGTTCATCTTTTATTTTCTTTGTAAGATTTTAGATTCAGTGTACTACAAAGTAAATGTTTTTTTTACATATTATAGTAGATAGATATAACAATAATACTTTGTAAATGTTAATACTGAATATTAACATGAATTCTCTTCAGTTTATAAATATAAGGATTATGAATGCATGCATGTTTGTGACCCTGATCAGTGCAATTAAAGGAAATATTACACTAACACCCGGTTTCTGAAAGGGATGTCAATACTAAAATTAACTAATCTCCTGTTAAATATCTTGTCAAGTCATCTGATTGGTTATTGATGATTCAGTCAACCAATCAGATGACTTGACAAAAGATTACATTGATTTTAACATTGATTTCTGTGTATATGTATAATAAATGCCTCAAAAACATTTTGTACTTGGGATTTATATTAGGCTCACATTAGTTAATTAATTAATATTTTCATTCAAGTACAGCTTAACCTTATTTCCGTTATATAAATGAAATGTAGCAGAATAAAATGAAATAAATGATTTACTTTAAATTAAGTGAATTATAATATAGTCTAGATTTAAATTCTAGTTAAATGAGTTTGACCAAGTTTTTACTGTACTTATGTTATTATAGGACTGCATAATCAATGGAATCATATAATTCAGATAAGGTATTGGAAATATTTATGTTGTTGGATTTATTTTCTACACAGAATGGTACATGATGTTGTGATATCAGATGCAGTATTCAGTTTCAGTGCCCATATTTACTACCACAATGTCAAAAGGGTATCAGTTGACCATAATACATAATATAAGATTTCTTTACTGATTATACTAAATGGGGCTTATTTTAGTGTAGCAGTAATGTGGGGTTATGGAATACTGCACCTTGATATTATGCGGTTGTGTACATGTGTTACTGACAATACACTTAAGTGTTAGTTGACAATAAGAAACAACCTACAATAAAAGATTTTAAGGAAATAAATTGGTTTGTTGCTTTTAAACATCTAACTCCTTTAGTGTAATTAATGACTAATAAATCTATGGCAGGTGTACCCATACTAAATAGCACATTAAGATGATTACAATTTTCAGAAGTTTAATAATATCGGAATATATGGACTTGGAAGTTGAACTCCGCATACCACCTTTTTATGTGACAGGACGGCAAACGAGCAGGCGAATAAACTGATGGTAAGCAATCAACGCCGCCCGTGGACAGCCGCAACAACGGAAGCGTTACGATTGCGTTGCCGGCCTTTCGTGGATTAGGGCAATCTTTTAAAATTTATCGTTCTAGCTACAAATGTGTATGTCAGATTGATAACGTAGCAGAAGTAGGTTTTAATAAAAATAAAATTCATTTCAACTGGAAATCAATTTTTATTGTTATTTGTTGTGCATTAGAATAAAATCAATTTTGTGCTATGTCGCAAAACAAAAATCGTGATGTTAGTTAGCTGAATTAAAAAGTGTACTGTCCATAATATCTCTATTAAAATGAATTAATCATACTACAAACTAAAAACAAAATTATAAAATAAAATGTATCAAAATAAACGATCAAGAAATGTGGGCGCAAAAGACTAGTTATTAGTAAATCTATTATAAAATATGTATATTAATAGAATTAAATTAAAAATATAATTATAACATTTGATGCGTCAGCAACAAATATAATATGTATTTCGATAATTCGGAAGACGAGTATTAGATTTGACTATAATATAACAAAAGTATTTATGAACTTATGGGTGGAATATGAATAATGATTGTCTTACTGATTTTGGGTAAGTATATGTATCGTGTTAGGATAACTCCTGTATTTGTAAAGCCTCTAGTTATATTGACGATTTACTAATATGAATGACACAATAAATAAACTAAAATAAGGCCATTAAGCGAGCTAATAAAAATGTACTAATGGCTGATGATGTACTATTACGAAAATTCAAACATTGTTTGGATTCTAAAATTATTGTAACTAAATGAACTGTGTCCAAATTTTCCGTCTATATTTATTTAAAATTATATGTAATAGATAGTAAATATATTATTTTATTGAAAGAACTTTTAATTTGTTTTAATCTTTAAAAAATAACACTTATGCAAGCTGATATTGAGTAATACTGATGATTTTTATTTTATCCGTTCCAAATTTCCATTGCTAATTGAAAAATAATTATAAGTACACAGTTTTCGTACTACTTAATTTGAAATTATACATCGCAAAACTTAACAGTAATAAAATAAAAAATATAATATCATATTGCCTGTATCAAAAAATATAATAATAATTTTAATACTTAAAGCGTTTCTAATAATACAAATAATTTAGGCACTTGTTAGTAATTATGCAATCAATTCGAATGTAACTTAAAATAATTTGGTGCAAATTGTTATCATTATTGCAATGTGCACTTGCTACTTTGACTTCTAATTATATTTTCTATCATTATGCATATTCCAGAACATGGCTGGCGCAACTAAAGATAGTCAACAGATCAATTCCTAAGATAACTTTCTACACATCTAAATTCTGGCACGTAATTTCCACATTTCAATATTTGAAATGATAACTTGTTCTTATAAATCAACTTTGAGTTGGATATAAATAGCTTTCCCAATGATTTAATGTGTATAAATAAAATGTATAATTAGTGGAATGTTTCAGTCTTACTTATAAGTACGTGCTACATGCTTATAACGAAACACAAATTGGTTTCATACCAAAATGATTTAATTTGGATGAAAAAAATAACTGAGTAATGTGTCCAGAACTAGTAATTACTATCATTTTACTCGTTTTTCTTTGTCTTTCTCTTCTTTGCGTTCACTTGAATCTTCTTTCTTCTTAGATATTAAAGTGTGTTTTGCTTTCTTTAGTTGTTTCTTAACTTTGTCTTTTACCTTATTTTTTTTTGGTGTTGGAATTACTTCAACTGATTTCATAGATGAACTATTTGATTCACTATTTCTTTGGGCTGAAAAGATAAAAGTAACCGTGATTAACGTCGTTATTAACACGTGTTTTGAACTGTGTCTTAGTCTCGTCACTAGAATTCTCGAAAACCTGTGTTTGTTTTTCTCTAAAGTTAAACATGTGGCAAACACTACTTTTATTTTATAATTGTTAAAAGTGTACTTATAATATGTTTATGCATTTGTAAACCTTTCATTTTAAATGCACCCAATTTGAGCTCATCCGGTATTACAAATGCAAGCACAATAATGTCACGGAGCAGTGACGGTGTGGTTTTTAGTTAGTAAGATTGACGCCACCCAGGTTTAGGGAACGGTCATTAAATGATTCCCCTTTTTATAAAAACCTATATTAACTACGCCAATGGTAAATAACAAATCATGATATTAATTAAAATTGCATACCTCTCTTATTGGCGATGGAAGCCGCAATAGCTAAATCTTCTTGACGTTCGCGACGACGCTCTGCGTCAATTTGCTGTACTAATTCATCACGCATGCGAACTATTTCCACAAGTCGTAAAACCAATTTTTCTTCTCGGGCCTGTAATGTCAATGTAGATAATTATAGATTACAATTAATAAGCGTCTATCAAGACATAATAAATGTAAAATGCCATAACGAACCTATGTTTCAAATCACCCTTATGTTGCATTTACATGGGACTCATGATTGAAGATGATCAAACATGTGTGATCTTGGCAACTCCTTATGGAATAAAAAGGCAAGTTTTTTTTTGAAATAGGTCGGCTAACGAGCAGGCGGATTACAACACCAAAGGAGTTCGAGTGCAATGCCAGCCTTTTGGGGATAAGGGTTTCGGATAATTAAAGTTTGGGAAGGGGGAGGGATTGGTCCTCACTCTCATGGCGAAACACAACACTGTGGTTGTGTCATACTGTTTTTTTGTGAGAGAAGCTTGGCTCTCCCATACTCAAAACTTGTTAGTAAGTACTTGTATAATATAGTTTGTCGAGTATTAGCTTTGATACGCAGTAAGAATGTGAACAATACAATTTATGGCTTACCTTATCCGCATCGATGCGGTTAACGGCCGGTCGTGATTGAATTATTCGTATTTCATGTTCAATGTCAGCTTGTTCTTGTTCCAACCGTTGTTGTCGTCGTCTGTAATGTATTATCGGTTAATAGGTATATCTGATTATAAAAAAATAATTTGGTTATCAGTCTAACTAACAATTTGGTTAAAATCAACTATTTTTGAATAGTAACTATCGTGAGATATACTACGTTAATTAAAAATAACGACTTACGAGAATTAACTGTGAAAAACTCAACTACTTTTAAGACACAACGGGACTCTTAATCATGAGTAGCGTGCTCATAAGGCGCATACGTTATGACGACACACACACGACACGTAGTGCTTTTCTTAGTTAATGTGACTTTGCTCCTTTGTTATTTGCAATATAAAATGTGATACACAATCTTCTATTTCGGAGAGTTTTTATTAATTTCCAAGTTACAGTTATGATATTTCTTACAAGCAAGGATCATAGACATTAAAAATTTGAATTGTTTATTGTCTTATGAACTGTGTATTGTCTCACGACTGTGAGAATTACTTAGCCAACTTTATAGACATCAATGTATGATGTTTGAAAACAAGACATTCAGACGAAATTAATAAAAATGTGTTTACGCCACATCATGAAATAAAATTTATTTCATTTGCAACATAATGCCGTTAGGGTCATTTTTTAAGTAAAAATGTCCTTAATTTGATCTTAGGGGCCTTAGATCACGTGTTACTTACATGTACATCAATTCAGTTTGCTTTCTGAACAAGTCGTTTTTCTCATTGACTAGTTCACACAGTTGAATGACTAAATCTTCCACTTCCTCTTGTGGCACGGTGTCAGCCTCGTCACCTGCAGGGACACGTGCATTGTTTATCAAGAGTATGCTTGTAGATAACATACAGCAAAGATGGATACTTAAAAGATAATGATCGACAGAAATAACAATTAAATAAAGTACTACAAAAAGGGGAAAATACTTATAATTAGAAAGCACATTTTTAAAAACTGAATATTAAACATTCGGCTGTAATTAATAACCAATTCGATCGAAAATCTTTGGATGGAGATATTTTTTGAAGCTTTCAAGCATGGAGCTAGTTTCAAAATCCAAAAAGATCGGTTATTTGGTTATTAAATGCGGCCGTTGAAGGACTATAGATTATAATATTTACAGAGACAGAGTGAGAGTGGGTGCCCAAATAGAAATAAATGTGCTTGACCATGTTTACCCTCACACTTGTCGCGAATCATGCGTTCTATTAGCACGCCCTGCCGCTCGAGCCCCAGTTGCTGAGTTTCCAACAGATCCAATTGCACTTGCAGTTCTTCTGGCGACATTTGCATCTTCACCTCGCGACGCTCAGGCAGTGGTAAGCCTGGTGCAGGGCCCTTAGTCTTTCGTCCACCTAAAACAAATGGATGACAATATAATATTCATGAATGAATGGTAAGCGCAGTGGCTAGGTGCCAAAAATTTTCTGTCTGGAATCCCCAAATTATTGTCCAGGATCTTATGATCTTATTAAGTATGAACAATTATTGTGCATACTAGACTTGCCTAAACTTACAACTTATGTGTAATAGTATAACGGAGGGGTTCCATACCTTCAGAATTGATGCTTCTCATGCCTGAAGTGTTGATGCCTTTCTCTAAGGAGCCACAACCACCCGACAGTGTCGACAAACTATCGGGTGGGGTCGGCGCTGGCCGCCGCTTCTTAAGCGTTGGTGTAGACTTGCCAATCGATTTCTGTAAGAAAAGAAGCAAATACTAATCAGTAACCTATGAATATTATTCTAAAATTATTTAGTTTCTTGCTTCTACCAAGGCGTAACTAACTTACTAACTAACTGCCTCGCACATGTGACTGCCGAGCTAGTTGTTGGAAATTCACACGTTCGGGAAATTAATTTTAAGTCTGGGATTGTGCCCAATTGCAATGCTCATCCTCTTGGACTATTTGGACCTCATAATACTATAACTGGTGAGAATAGACAAAACAATTGTAAGGCAACGTTAGTATGTAAAAAAAATGTTGCCCCACACTTGGATTTTATTTTCGGAAAAACAATTATTGTTTCACAAAAACAGTTGTTCCGTACGATTGGACTGTGACCCGCAACAAGTAGAGCGGCAGTGGCCCATCCACCGCGCTAACCGTGCAGTCAAAGCATTAGGTACATATGCATGTTACGTATAACTTTGCCTATTCCTAAAAGGATAAAAAACATGACGGCATAAATAATAAAGAGTTAAACAATAAAATATTGTAATATTGCAGTTTATTTTGCACGCATTTATCACAATAAGCATTGTTTCGCAAATATCCGTGTCGTTACACTGGTAATAATGATATCGGTAAAAGTAAATTGATCACGTAGACGACAAGATATTTATTATATTTAATAAGTGAAGCTATTGACTTATGCACAGCAACACCCGTTGGCTGAACTGACAATTGCGTGCCTGTCTTCAAAGGGTATTAACTATTAACTTAAACTGATGTGGGCCTTTCCTCAAAAGACTACTACAGAATTTACTTGCTCAGTTCTCATACATTATATTTTTTAATATTTGTTGGCTTGTCGAAGTTTGTTTCGAGTTTTCTTCCCAGAGTCATCCGATAGGAAATGCTGGCTTCATTCATCTAGTTCTATGTAGGACTTTGACGTGTAAAAGTGCTGCTTTATGGCCCACTCACAAAAATAAATTAATTGTTCCGCTATACTCTAATGACTTTATTGACAATCCGTGATTAACAAGCAAGGGTCTCGGGTTCGATACCCGGATCGAGTACAGTGTGCTTGAAATTTTGCGTAGTCTCAGTAATGGTCCGAATTTGTGCGTAAAATCTCGCGAAGGCTCACCCCTATTAAAATGTGTTGGGCGGATGTAGCCCTAAACGTGTACCTCTACATACTCATTGGGAGATTCAAAGATGTTTTGTTTCTGAAAATTACATGAAAAACATCAAATAAACACTCACTTGGTCAGAATGAATGGTGGAGTTGTATGAACTCAAGGAAGATATGCTTGCGACATCGTCCAAAGAGGTGGCAAGCGCAGGGTTTTGAAGTCGCGGCACCTCCGTGATGGATATGGCTGGGGGTGGCGGCGGCGCCTTCCCCTTTTTCCGTCGAGGCGTACTTCCAGGGAGATTCGGAGTGCTTGTTGCCATTGAAGATCTATACATTGAACTGGAAAAATTAAAATTCCTTATATGTAGTTAGCGCCTGATTCACTTCTGCTTATTTAGTTTCTCTTACATTCAAATTATGTGTCAGTTAATTATTTCTAATCTATTGGTAATTATTTATTGTGATAGTAATTTTTAATCCCACTATTATTTTAAATATAAGTACCTAAATGTTTGTGAGTATGTACGGATGTATGCCAGTTATTGTGTATGCAAAAACGGCTGCATCGATTTGGTATGTAAATAGGTGGTACCCTGGACTATCTCATACGCTACTTTTTTTAACATGCAGGCGGGAACTAGCGACTCATAGTAGTGTGTGAATCGAAGGATAGCAACAAGTTGTTATAATTTTGCTTTTACCTCTTGTTGTGTGTTTCCTCTTCATCTGACGAAGGTTCCTCTCCATCGGACCAGAATGGATTGACTGCGATAAGTCTTTTACTGCAATAAAAGTTTACTTATTAGACTAAGTATTCTTTTTTTCTTTTTTTATGAGATTTGTCGGCAAAGTAGCAGGCAGTTTTTACGGCAATTGGCGCCGCTCTTGGATACTCGCAATAAAGAGTTACTAAAAGCGCGTTGTGATAGTGAGTAATTAGACATTTAAGGATAGCAGATTTGGGGAAGAGCCCAAGGATTGGTCCTCCGGTAACCTTACTCACACGGCAAAACACAATGATACCGCTGTTTCACGCCGGTATTCTGTGAGGCCGTGGTGTAACTCCGGTCGAACCGACCCATTCGCACCGAAGCATGGCTCTCCCACACTTACATTAATACATTACAATACTCAGGTATATCTTTGTATTATACTTATTACTTAACTGTTGAATGTTTATGCAGTTGATTAGGCAACAAATACATTACAAATAGCTGGTTACAAAATTAATTAGGTTGAATGTTCCGAGTTCCGACATACTATGAAATAATCTAAGTTCGTAATAAATTTCCGTTTATCACGGGCGAATGCAACATGCGCTGTGTAACGAACAACCTTTTGATATAATGTAAAGACCTTCATATTGTTCTTTTGTTGTATTGGGAACAACATAGGCTACGTAGCTCTACAGTATTGTAACTATCTACTGTTACGACGTTCACGTATCTATCTACGTTTTTGCGAAATAACAATGAAATGTATTATCAAAAAGCAGCCTAACAGACTTTTATAATAAATTGGATCATATTTTTGGCAATCTTTAAGCAGGATAGGATAAGGAAATTGTAAGTACCTACGTACTTAAAGGCTAAGGAATGTTAAATACATTTTTTTAAAGTATTTTGCTTGAAAATGGTAATCTCTGATTTGATAACTGTGAGATTTGATAGGCTATTTCCGGTCAAAATGTTATCTTTCTAACATCGCGGTTTGACTAATGGAAATGGTATAAAGTGGTAATATCGCAGGCTGGTTTTAAATATTTATAAGTAGTATCAAATTACTTACACTGGTGTTGTCTCAGGTTTAGGAGCTTGTGGAATGGGTGGCACATCGTCGTCTTCCTCGTCGCTACTACCAAAAGGATTTGTACTGACTTTTTTAGGAGGGGCAACTTCCTTTAAACACGAAAAAAAGCAATTAATATTCTTGAAAAAATCTAACATAGAGTTAAAGTTACTTTAATATATAAATATATATTAAATACCTCATCTTCATCATCCGAGAAAGGATTTAAATGGTCCGGATACTCCTTGCTGTCCAGCTTAGTTTCCTCCTCCTTTTTCATAGCAGTTGCTAAAGCTTTCTCCAAAGCATTCTGTTTCTTTCTTCTTGGAGGAACACTTATACTTATTTCTTGGTCTGGTTGAGTTTCTGGCGATTTTTCTATTGGAGAAGGTTGCTCCATTACTGTGGATGAGCTATTGGCTATTCTGTTATCATCTGTTACATTGCTTGTCTCTTCATGCACACTACTGCTTGCATCATTAATATCCTCTACACTAATTGTATTATGTTCAATTGTATTAACGCAGTCTTTGTCTTTGTTACTCGTTTTGATTACATCTACAGTTTCTTTAGTATAATAATCATTTCTAATGTCTTCCGCTAGTTGTGTTTGAAGAAAATTAAACTTTTCCATGTTACTTTTATACACTTTTTCTGGAGTATTGTTGCTTGATATTTTTTCATCTTCCATTTTCGTAGTCGTACTTATTAGTGTCGGTTGCGTGTCTGCTTCACAATGAGATCTACTAGTGGTGCTAAGTTCTTCAGATTTACTAATACTATTGTCTTTTAACGAAATATTTGAGATTTTGTTTTCAATGTTAGTATCTTTTTCTATATTTTTTTCAAACATGTTAATTTTGTCTAGAAAATGACACACAGTTTTAATAAATAACTAGTTATAATGATATTATAAATGATAGCAGGAACAATTAATAAGGAAATGGACACACACATAACAACATAACAAAAGCATAGATTTTCATCCAATGATTAAAAATATTTGAATATAAGAACTGTATTGCATAGATTAGACAAGTTGTCTGTTTGCACAAAATGCACAATAAGAAAACATTCAAGATTTTGAAAGGAGCATTCAGTTTGTAGTCAACAAAGAGAGAACATGATGCAGAACAGAAATTAGCAAATGTTCCAGAAATGTTATCAATTTCGTAACTCCAAACTAATCCTATTAACTATTGGACCATATCGATCATGTTGTATAACAACACAATTAGCAACAGTAGCTTATTACATGTATTTGATAAGATTATTATTTATTTATGACTTTGTTTATGGATATGGTTATTGATGTTTATACAGAAAATGGTTTAATAAATGTATTTAGCATAATTAAAATGAAGCACTCACCCAAAATAGACTGTGGTCTTGGTTTGTTTTTAGGAATAACTGGCTCCTCATTCGAGACAGATTTGGTCTCATTCACAGTATCCGTGAATGCCAGCATTCCCATTTGATCATGATCATTATTATTAAGATATTTTGATAAAGTCTTTTCATTTTTACAACTATCACAGGTAAATTCAGATCCTTCAACTATCTCGAAATTCTTAGGGTTTAGATGTCCAGAGCACTTAGAACAACGGAAACATCTTCTGTGGTACAGTTTGTGAGATACGAGTAGACGCTGAGCAAGGTACACAGGCAGGCCACATGCTGCACATTTGTCTAGACCAGTCTTGCCAAACCTTATTGGTGCCTACAAAGTAGTATAAAGATAGGTGTTAAGGTAGAAAGTATTAGGGAAAATAGAAAACAGAATTATTGCAAACATTGCACACATATAGAAAGTTAAAGTTGAGTAAGTATACATTTACTATTGTCATACTAACAGAAGTTTCTGCGCTGGCTGGCTGCGGTGATACCTTGGACTCGCTTTCATTAACCTTAGTATTCACTGAAAACAAAAAAATAATTTGAAGTGGTAACTCTCCCCATAACTTGTAAATTTATAAATTTTATTATAATTAAAGTACTAAGGTTAGATTTAGATTAATTTTTTAGCTTCATATTTTAGAACTTACCTGTGTGTCCTAGACGTTGATAAAACTGGGACAAATAAGTTAATATTGACAACCTATCCGGTACATCATTTTCAACCATGTCCTCAGGGTCTAAAAGAGCAGGAATACCTAAGTGCTTCTCAGCGACACTATAAGCCAGTTTATTATTTTCATAAATATTTTCAGGATTCAATTTAGACATGTCACTGAAAATAATATATAAAAACTTTTAAATTCATATTATCATATTCATATTAGTAAAGTATTATTTCTATTTAGAACTTTAATAAAACTGAGATTTGTTTATATATTTGATTAGAGGTAAATGTACTCACATTAAATCGGGTCTAAAATGATGAACCAATGCACAAAATGCTATGCCATTTCTCCAGGATGTTGTCATATTATCTATGTGCACCTCAGGGCAATCTTTAACTAACCGCTTACACCATAACTCCAGAGCTTTAGTGCCTCTTCGTTCAGACATTTTTCAAAACTTTTTAGCAACTTTACAAGGAGTTCAAACTGTTCATCATCTATGACTCATTTATGAAACCTTTTCATTGAAAATAATAATGAGCCATTATTTTTGCATTTGCAACGTACGACGTAGTGCAAATTTTGCCAGATACTAATCATTGAACCATATTCAAATATAAATTTCTAATAAAATATTCATCACAAGTTAGTGGTTAGTTGGCAATTTGGCATTGGCTAGGGATGTCCCCAAAACATTGCTCGCATACTAAAACTAATGTCAATTTCTACACTATAGCTTTCACTTCAGTCAATAGTCGATTCCATTCGATTACAATTTATTTATAAAAATAATAACTGCCTTTTAACGGTAAATATAAAATACTAATCCTAAGACCCGGGTCCCGAATAATAGCAGGAGGACGTCGATTTGACAACGAAGTAAGGTTTTGTTTCTCATCTTTGACAACTGAAACATCTGTGAAACATCGCTGAGTTCTCTGAGTCTCCCGACGTTTGGCTTCCAAGTTATAATGGAGCAGGGCTGCGCTCAAATGACTCCTTCCTAACCTAGGTGGGCTATGTGGATCTTGTGATGACCTCTCCAGGGCGCCTGTGTGGGCATAAAATTTGAGGTAGCGACCAGTTCGCTGGCTGGTCGCGTCCTAGAGAGTCAAGGCCATACGCATCATCCGTGTCTATCAAAGGTTCTACGGGTAGGAGGAGAACTTGTTTGCCGGATGTGAAGGTGAACGTTTTCAATTTGCGCACTGAGAAACTCTGCTGGTGGGATGAGTTTCAGCGCGATCGCTTGGCGGTGTGGACTGTAGAAACAATGACTGTTTCAAAGAGGGCCTCACTTTTATAGCTGCGGAAACACGAGGAGTGACGCCACAACGTCATCACCTTTCGCTTGACGCAGGTGCTTACGGAGGTTTCGGGAAGTAACTTCCTGTTTCGGATCCAGCCGCTGGAAACGACTGGGTGTTGTCATTATTAGGACCTGCCGAAGCACACGGTGGAGCTTAGAGTAGAGGTGTGCCCTGCTTGGGCTGAGTACCACCGTGTTGAGATATGATTAAAAGGAACTGGAAATCTTTCTCCTCTTTCTGAGAAGAAGTGACACTTAAGGAAATAAGCGGAACGGAAGGGAACTATCCTCCTCTTGCTTCAGCCGCCGCATGAGATACTCTGGGTGTCCAGGATCGCGCGACGATCTCCTGCTACCGGAGCACCGCACAGAAGCGCACGGAACGGAATGCGCCTTACGCTCATAACCTTAGGTACATTTAGTATTTATTATTAATTTATTTATCCAGTTCCCTTTAAAATCGCCTGAATATTGGTCCTGTGAAGCCATTAATTGTGGTGGAATCTTTGAGGCTGAACACACGGAAAGCAATGCACCTCACGTGCGTAAGGCATATTGCGTTCCGTGTGTTCAGTGAATTACCATATTTTTTTTGTTTTCTAGTGGTTTGTTTTTTTACTACACTTGTATGTCTTGATGCAATAACAAATACGTATAGCGTTCTAATTACCTTTTTTCAGGAGGGAAAATGATCAATGACTTCACTCGCCTAGGATATAGAGAGGGCGTATCAGACTTACTGACTAAAAACCCCTGCGTTTCTTGTCCTGCTCCAGGCTAATCTAATTAGGCTATGCTATGTTCCTTCGACCGACGCGACATGTTGGGTTGGGCCATAGACTTATACTGCCCTATTCTACATTTGCGGGTTATCCTATATCTAGCTATATCAGATCATGACCATTCTCAGCCCCTAAAAAGATTGTACGATGTGTTTGATCGTGCGATCAAGTAATCAAAACAATAGATTTCTATTGAGTGTCGTCAGCGGTTGCCTACGCGATGCGTCGACGCGCGAGGTGCGCGGTACGTATCTATTAAAATTCACCGCGCAGATTCCTGGATCTACTTATAAAGTATTTTATGCTGTCTACGTTTCCCTTTTTTAATGTCATTTGCAATTTTTAAATCAATAATATCTAGGTACTTATCGCCCAACAGCAAAAACTGTCCATCTCTTTAAAGAGCCGTTCTCGTTAAAGTGGCGCTAGCCAGGCTAGCTAGGCATCGCATCGTGCGATCTATTATGACACAATACATGTTAGGTCATCGTACGACCAATTTGATCGTGCGATGAAAAATGCATCGCGTCATCGGACGATCGCTCCCAAGTAGGACGCCGCCGCCGTCTATGTCTAAATTAAATCAGACGTAAAGAAAACACGAGAAATAAATGAAAAACAAAATTAAGGGTTTATTTGGTAATTTCATATATATAAGTATAGGCAGGTTATTTAAAAAATATTTTTAAATTTAATCCATAATTAAAATTGGGCGACAATTTCCAAGAGCGTCAGGTCTGTAGCCACTGGGGCACTGGTTTGGTACGGTAATGACGTTTCTGTTCACAGAATTTAGGCCTTCAACTTCTTCAACCTGTAGTTGATCTCCAATATTGTTCAAATTCAGCAAACTGCAATACAAAGTAGATACTTAATAGGTAGATAAGCTGGTCACATTAAATTATGATTTACTCAGACTCGGGGGAACGTAGTCAAAGTTTATGTAAAATAAGAGTCACAAAAGGGTTCTAAGCCTAAAAGGAAAATATTCAGAAGAAGTTTCTTTGATGACGTCTTGTTTCAGCGTTTTATTGTCTAGCAACCTAACTAACTATTAACGACCTTAATTTGCAGCAGGGCAAGTAGGTACTTGTAGAAATGTGGGTATGATTATTGGGGCTTGGTTTTATTAATGAGAAAATTACATCAGTGCTTCTTAATCAGTAAATACAAAAGGTTGGTTCATTGAACTTTAAGCCTATCGCAATGATAGTCTTTGACATCTAGGTTAATTGAAACAGATGTAATTAAGATTTTAATGATATACTTTAATTATGTAGTGGTTTAGAAGAATAATTTACTTATAATGCGTCATATGTATTTGAAGCACGTAGGTACCCACGTACCAAGATAAGGTAATGATGTATGTAAATGTCAGATTAAAATCTTTTCCTAAATGTGTAGGTACCTTTAGAAGTCTCATTTTACGTTATCGCTGTATAATTTCAAATACATTTTTTTAGGTAATGCAAAAACCAGTAGGTACATGTACCTATTCATTAAATAATAATAGCTCGTAATGGCATCGATTTGAATTAAGAGTATTGACTCATGACACCCAGACCCGCGACAACAATTTGTGGATAACACAAATAATATTTCCCTATGGGAAAGGATACGCGACACACTGCACAGTCTCCGAATTTGCAGGCTGTGTCAAGGATCTTTAGGCGAAGGTATAAACAACTAAGTAAATATTTTACAAAAGGTACTTTACCTTCTCCACACGTCACGGCATTGCCCATTGATGAATTCTTGTCCAGAAGGGCAATTAGTAGGAACCGTGATTACGTTTTTATTGTCTGTTCCACTTCTCCAAACGTCGCGACAGGAACCATTAATCCACTGCTGGCCGGGACGGCAGTTTGGTGGCACAGTCACCACATTTTGCGGTGCGTAATCCCTGAACAAAAACAACCAACAATAAATATACAATCCATTTACATTTTAACAGATTCCTAGGATTGTCAGTCGATAGGGTTGGATGTCCATCAGCACACCATCAGCCCATCTATCGAACGCGCGCGGTGCAGGATTCGACATTGTCCAGGTTTGACTTTATGACGTCATAAAGGTTATTAGGTGGGTACTTATTTATTACATACTCATCATGCACAAACGTGTATTTAACCCGGTATTAGATGATTTTCACGTGACAAATTGACCACAACTCAATGATCAGCTGGTTGTAGGGTTGCTTGCCAGTTGCAGGAAATGTTCGGGTTATTTATTTGTACGGTTAGATAGGGATGAAATCATGGAAGATAATCAGACCGCACGATTGGCGCCGTGACTGGGCAACTGGCTGCCGCACAACGTGTACCGGATTCGATTCCCGCATGGAACAACTATGCGTGTGATCCACAAATAGTTGTTCTGGTTCTGGGTATGATGGGTAGATAGGTACGTGAAATTGTATATTTGTAAACGCACCGGAGAAAATATAAGTGTGGAGTAACGTTTGTTGAAAAAAAGATGATGTACGCAAAATAAAATGTATGTCGTATGTATGTATGTGTAATAGTATTTAAGTCTACACATTTGCTGCCATAGCAACCAACAACTACTAATATGAAACGTTTACGTTTGAGCTTATAGTGTAGGTAGGTAAGCGGTTTAAAATGATAATAAGCTCACAAAGAAATTTGGAAATTCCCCTAAGTAGGAAATAGTAATAATATAAATTTTCCTTATTAGTTTTAGTCTTATCGTTTAATTGTAAATATTGATTTCCTTTGATAATAGATAGTTATACAATTTATCGCTTAAGATTGTAGGTATTATTTTCAGAAGCTTTAGTAGGTACCTAGGTATACTTATGAGACGTCTAGGGCAGATAATTTGCCAAAGGGCATTCCTATAAAAGGATTTTACTTAGGTAGCAACCTTGGTAAGTGAAATCTTTATAAGTCATCATAATATCTTTATATTATGATGATGACTATTTGATTTGTTCATCATCATCATCATTATCGTCGATCAAGAAGAATTGAACATTAGCATAAATTTTATCACTACGCTCGCTCAAGTGTTCAAACTAATAATTAGAAATTATTAGTCCAGGTTTGAACTTGCCAGGTTTCGACCCACTCCCTCAAGAAAGCTGAAAAGCGGGCGCCCTTACCTCTGACCTCCAAAATATGTAGACATTAAAATGCTTCTATACCAAACGTCTTTCATTATAGAAGAAAGAACTTGTGAAGATGTTTGCAGCTACGAAACCCCTAGCTAGGAAACCCCGACTCGTCTACAGGTATTAAAATGGCGCCCAACGGCACGAAAGCTACAGGTATTATGTACAAAGTACATAATATGAATATGTAACGCAATTAACTCTAGAATGCACCACGCAATAAGTAAACAACCTTTCTTCTTTCGGTCTTTAACACTTACGAAAACACAGTGCGGGTATTATTCAAAGCATGACAAAACAAAAAGATCCATAAAGCAGAAGGCAAAATGAAAAGACCAGAGTTATGATCGCAATTCGGTTATTGCGCAATTCAGTCACGAGTTTCGAAACCAAACTTATACGTTTAAATCTGCACGCTGAATATCATGGATGGGCACTCAAATTTGAATGCACCACATAGATAGAACAAAACTGGCTTCCTTTGCAATTTTTAGTTTTGTTTGCATATCTACTACGTCCATATGCACTCTTAATACAGGTGTTTAAAGTATCTTGCCCAAAAAGCGCCAGAATATCCTAGCGTACCTAATATATTACCTATTATGGTATTCCACTTTTCTACTTCTTAAGATTGGCCCATCAATTGAAACATAAAATTTAAATTTAAATTTTAAAAATAAAATTCCATTCAAATCCAATACCCATATTGGGTTTGAATGGAATTTTATTTTATCTACAAAATACCATAGGCATACGCAGGAAGTATAAAGAAAACAATGTCAAATCGATAAAAGTACCGAAAACACCTCCATCTACTGTATATTTGTACGATAAGTTAGCCTTATCTTAGTCATGTGGTACCAATTTATAAATACCGTATAAGATTTTTGTCTCGTGTTCAAAATTTACAGTAAAACAGTTAGTGAAAAATTAAAAATAAATCGAAACGTATAGTTTACCTGTAATAGCTGCCTAACAGTGTTTTGATCCAAACATCACGACATTGGCCATTGACTAATGATTGTCCAGGAGGGCAGTTCGCTGGCACCGTGATCAGGTTCGAAGGTGCAGCTGTAACTCTCCAGACATCTCGACATTGCCCATTAACCCACTGTTGTCCTTCAGGACAGTTTGGCGGGACGGTCACCACATTCTGTGGCACAGTTTCGATATTAGGCCTGGCGATACAAGAACTGGCGAGAAAACATAGAAACGTAATGAATAAAATCATTATAAGTATTCGTTTCTTCCAGTAAAACAGAACTTTTTGGTCTAGCGATGGTCTGCTGTTTACTTCAAGATGAGAACTACTGGACAAGAATCTTAATTGATTTCTGATTATATTTATCACTTCAACCGTTGTTTATAGAGTAGATAATCGAATGACGTGGCAGATACGATATCTCTGCAATCTTTGTTTTAATAAAGAGCGTTTTATTGAGTTCCATTTGTATTGTTTGTGTATGTAAAATGTTCCAAATAGATGCATACCTACTAAACTAGGTAAAAAGACAAATAAGAAGGTCCCTTTAAATTCAACAGAATCAATTTATCAATTGAGCAGCAAGTAAATACGCACGTAGGTAGGTACTCCTGGGTAAGCATTCCCAGGGTTTCTTGGTACCCATGTCAATTTATCCTATAAATAAAAAGCAGTAAATGCGATTTTATTATCAAAGGAAAATGTACCGTGTGCTGAGCATAAGAGAAGTGAAACTTGTACAATATCTCACATGTGACACTGACTTCGGACTCTAGTCCCTGTCGGCTGGTGTGTATAAGACATTTCCGGTTATTAACCAATTACAGTCTGTTTGTGTCTCACCATTTTCTTTCTAGAAACACGACTAAAGCGGCTGCAGTTTTATTTCTAGAAGGAAAATAGCTATGCAGCTATTTTGTAGCAAAAAAACTTCGCATAAGTGTTAATGCAAAGAAAAAAAATGAAATAGAGTTAATAATTTGTCCTTGTCTATTTATCATTTGGTTTTCCATAGTAACTATACAATAACGGATGCACTTTGATTAGAGGCTCAAGATAAATAGCTTTGATTTTACTAAATATTGTGAAACTAATAAACAAAAGCCTTCTTATTATAAGTCGGTAGGTGGCAACATAATTACTTTGAAATCATAAAATCGACGTTAACAAATGTGACTGTCAACTTGTTTTAATTGTAAACAATAGAATCAACATGTTTTAAAATTGAAATTATTGATTTAGTACCTACCAGCTACATATAACGAAAAATTGTAATGGGTGACTTATACTTACGTTTGTTTGTACCCCGTTGTTTGGGTTTCCATGCTGAAATATTGATTCTACGAAAGAGTCCATGAGAATGTTAGTGTGCGGTCCATTTATAGCGCTTACCTAGGTTCTACGTAGGTCCCAGCTCGTATGTGTGGTTGTAAGCCCCTGTATTATGCGCAGTAGGGTGGGCGGGTCAACATTCGCCCATGTTCTTATTACGATTCATTTAGTGTTCGAGAAACAGAGTGCCATACGCGACAGTGTAGTGTTGACGTCTGTTGTTATAGCTCACCAAGTGTCCTGTTTGAAACAGTCTTAGTGAGTGTTGAAGTAAACATGAATCGTAAATGTATTTTAACGATATTTACCATCATATTGATCGTTTGTGCCGAAGCGAGAAAAACTTCGGGTCGAAGCCGTGGTTCTGGATCGGGTCGCGGGACCAGCAGAAGAACAAATTACAACCCTCAACCTGCGCCAACTTCCTTTAGTCAAACCCAAGCACAAAAACCTACCTTGTTTGGATGGCAGGAGCGACCCGGTCAATCTTCGTGGCAAACAAAATCATCTAGTGGACAAAGTCATTCATATCCTTCGAGTGGTACTGGAAGCCATACATATCCTTCGAGTGGCAGTGGAAGCCAAAAATATCCTAGTGGTAGTGGCGGCAGTGGGAGCCATACATATCCTAGCGGTACTGGATTATCTGGTGATAACAAGCCAAAACAACCATCTTCCCCTAATCAGCAGGCAGGGCATTCCTACCCGGCTTCACCTGGGTTATCAGGAAGCGCTAACGGTGGCTATCCGCAGCAAACAGGAAGCAAGTATCCACAACAAGGAACTGGTCAGTCGGGGTACCCGCAATCAGCACATAGCTATCCACAACAACACGGAGTGGCAGGTTCAGCAGGTGCGCCACCACCGTACACACCACACCAAAACAACTATGGAAATCAATATCATCCTCAAGGTCCACCGCCTCCTTATTCAAACTATGGCGGATCTAACTATGGCGGAGTTGGTGGATACGGATACAATCCCGGACTTGGCCCCCAAGCTCCGGGCTACTTTGGAAATTATGGTAAACCAAGTGGAGGAATGAGTCGCGGTGGAAGCGCCTTGGCTGGAGTGGGTATTGCTGGTGCTGGTATCGGAACAGTATTAACTGGGTTAGCTCTTTGGAATTTGGCTCGTTCCACGGGTCATCATCATCACACTGTTATTTACGATAATAGAGGACAACCTGTAGCTGTAGCGCCGGTTAATGATACGTCAGCTCCTACGGATTCCATTTTGGCTGACTTAGTAAATTGCAGTTTGACAATTAGTAATGATGATAAAACCGAAGTGTTGGCGATACCATGTTCTATTGCTACTTCATTCACTCCAGACGCAAACGTAAAGGACTCCGATGTCAACAAAGACCCTAATGATAACACTAAGTGCACCATTGCGGTTCTCACTAAGGCTGGTAAAGAGTACATGACCACTATACCGTGCTCGATTCTTTTAAATACAGCTGCAGAGAATAATGTAACAGAACCTCCCTTAGTAATCGATCAACCCATTAACAACAACAACTTTACTAGCGAGCCAGATATGATTCAAAATGGCACCATGATTGAAAATATTCCAAAAGGGGAACCAACCGCCCTTAGGCTTTCCGGTGAAGATGTAAATGGCGATGATAAAACACTTGCACAACTTAATTGCACTGTGCAACCGGAAGAAATAAGGGATCCAATAAATCCGTGTTTTTCTATCAACCATAATTTGACTGTTATACCTTTACCAACTACGGAGGCACCAAAATGATTTATTTGTTCGTATTAGAAAATTATTTTGTCTTGTATATTTTTTTTAACTAGTATTATACCAAACTCTTCCAAATATCAATAGTTTACAATTTAGGAATAGTATAATTTTGCTCACTGATTTGTTACCTAAGTGGACTACTAGATCTATTTAATTTCTGTCTTAAGTGGCAATGTTGTATTATGATAACCAAAGAAAAAACTTATCATAAGTTAAACATTAATGTTGAACTTTTTGTGTGTGTATCGATCACCGCTTGAGTTTGTGTTTTCACTAATACCTAAATATACTTCAGCGATTGTGTGAGTCGTTTAAATGGTTTATATTTCCTACGATGTGTGGCACACAGGCACCCGTAGTTTAACTTGATAAACAAAAAATAGGTTTTAAAATTTCAATAAAGTTGCGGGCAAAGCTCGTATCATGTAGGTATAGTCTATGTAATACACACCTGAAAAGATTCGTTCAGATTTATTTTATCTTATAAGTAATTAGATAAAAATCTACTTACAATAGTATTTATGTTGTACCTAATTTGTTTAACGTTACTCATAACTCATATGCACGAAAATTTGTTGGTAAATGAAAAATAAAAGCATTGTGTTGTTGTAAGCACCTGTGTCAATTTTATTTTACTCAGTAACCAAAAAAAACTGATGAGATCTCTTATGTGCCTCGTTTGGTCCTTATTCCATAAAAAACATGTCTAGTTCCTTTTCGTAATTAGATTAGGGTTGTAGTGTTAGGGCTTTTCGATTTCCGCACGGAACATTTGTCTGCGTAGCCTTCAAGTTGGGATGCATGCATACTTAATCTACATTTTTGAGTAGTATCTATAGAAACTAGTACTTTTCTCAGTTAATATACATGGCTGAGACGTTATTCTTAATAATTTAAGAATGCTTAATTTATTTACATTTTTTTGGGATAACTTAATGGACCTTATTAGCCTACACGCAATACCTACATATTGCCGAAGACGTAGGTATACCTAACAGGCGTTAGCTGACTAAGTAGATACTACTTTTTGATTGTATACCAATTTAGTTATAAACATAATATGGTGCTCGTGTACCGACAGACAAAGAAGTAAGTACCTACGTATTAACTAGCGTCATCCACTTTACCCTGATACGGGAAGTACTTTTATGCGTACCTATCTATGTGTCTACTTACCTACATGGTAACGTTTACCGAAAGTGATTATCTATTCTCTATTCAGATACCGTAGTTTTTTGTAATCACAAAGATTCGGGGAGTATCCTTCATTCATTACACCTTCATTCATTGTATTTCACGAAAAAGTATTAAAATTTGACTTTTTGGAAACAAGGTAACTGTGGTAATAGCCAATTTTTGCATTATGGTAATCGGACTACTGTACTTTGTCAAGTGGCCAGATTGTTTATTTGGTAGTCAATTGCTCAGTCATTGCGCCCACCCTATATTGAACCTACCCTACATTGAACCTACCTACTTCAGTATCAGCCTATCAGCGTATTGCTTTTGAAAATTGAAACTAATATCATCAGTAGCTAGCTACACGTGTTGTGAATTAACCCCAATTTGCGTTTTGTCGATAGTTACGGATTATTACTTAATTCCTATATTTGTAATATGTGTAATAGGAAGCAGGGCCGAACCGCCTATGTTTGCGAAGTGTGCGTCATACACGGGCGCCAAGACCAGAGGGGCGCCAGCGACGCCAAGGGTAATTTTTTGCTCTGTATTGTAATGGCGTCGGCATTTCACCATTATCTCGCCTGGTAGTAAGTGAAGATGCAGCCTACGATGGAACACGCCTACCTCCAGGATATACTGACTCTGGCATAAGCCTCCTTTGCAGTTTTAATATAAAAAACTTCGGGGTTTTAGTATTGTGGGTGGGATATCCATCTTAAATATTTTGTAAATAAGTAGAACTTTGCTATTGTTGCTGATGGTGCAATGATGGTAGTTGCAGAAATCTTTATGGAATTGTGTTGTTCCCATAGACACACAGGGACAGAAATATATTCGATAAAAGCTAAAAAGCTCAAGTATATCGCCCTTAAAATACTAAACCTTAAATCCCTAATAACCAACTAGAGGCCGGCAACGCTCTTGTAGTAGTAACTCCTTTGGTATTACAAGTGTCCATGGGCAGCTCTGCTTGCTTATTATCAGGTAATCCATATGCTCTATTATCGACCTATGACATAAAAAAAAATAACCCACGTGTTAATACCGAATTGATCAGACCAGTTGCCATCAATGACTACCTACTCGAATCTATCCATTTTTCTCCTGCTATTTCTCGAGCTCAGCTTATATCATCGTGCCTGCCGAAGAAATGATTATGCGTTCTTTCTTTCTTTCCCTGGTATAATATGTGAGGTGTTATAGAAGCTTGATTCAACCAGTCAACCGCATTGGCCAGGGATCTATAGGTACTATGTTAGTACTACACACTGGGAAAGAAGCTAGTTTGTTTCCTATTCCGCTAATTAAGTTGAAAGGAGCTTTTCGCAAAGCCTTTTGATAATGACCTAGCCTTACGGTTCCTGGCACCTTGTATTCAACATATACACAAAATAAATATGTAGTAAAAATTAAATCGAGGGCGCATCCGGCCGAAACATGTTAGGTACGTCCGAAAATGGTAACGCTGACGGGGCAGTGGAAATCTGAAAAGTCGAAGAAAACCATAGATCACGACTGATACAATGCAAAAAGACTATCCCATCACAATCTGCTGACATGCATTGTCATATTCGCGAAAATTAATAAGTCTCACCTCCATAAAATACATTAACGCATGTCATTGGTGCAGGCGCTGTAGACAGTCGATACGGCCCTGTTAGGATGTATTTACCTACATAATATACAATACTTATAGATGGCTATCGAGCATAATTATTGTGTATTTGTGTGCTTAAAGCAACCTCTATATCTACCTAATGATTTAAGTAGCCTACCTACTTCGATAACGTAATTTCATAAATTAATTCAATTTTATAATGAGTCATTGATATTCGCTGTTATCGGTCTACGTTTGGATAATTACATTACCCAAAATATTTTGTTTGAAGTTAGGTACCTATATACCTACCGTCTTAGTTAGCGCCTTAACAAGTGCCAAAAATAGCCTTTATTTGGCAGGCAAAATAACAAAAAAAGATAATGTAGGTAATAATAATAAACTCTAGTCACTGATGAGGAACAAGCCCTCCTACCTCATTCTTGCCTTAATTGGCTGGCTTGAGTGGAGATTCGCAAGAGTAGGAGTTGAAGGAGACTCGGGGGAAGGATGTATCCCAGTAAGGTGCTGGTAGGGGTCTTGACCGTACTTCCGGGATTGCTCTGATAGCCGTGGGATGCCATTCCTTCCCCAAGCAGCTCAACGTATGTTGCCCCCTTGTCTGTCTTGGCCTATTAATTGAGTATGCCAGTCACCCCCTGCCTGTTTATCCGTATGTATCAATATTGGTCAGGGGCAGGGGTCATAGTATTTCCATAGTTATCATATCCACCAGTCCATAGCAACCCATACCTATAACCCTTATGAATTTTTACCACATTTTGCAATAGTCCTGCGTCAACCGGGGATTGTCCTTGGGTGCACTTATATAGTGCATACAGGGATAATTGTCGGCTGATGTCCCATCACATTTAGATTACAACTGTTCAACGGGCCTCTGCGAGTTGGCTTCGGCTCCTCGTACGCCTTCCAAAGGTCCGGGACCCTGTGGTCCCGTGAAAGGAAAGAACTACTAGTCAAAATGTTTTTTTTACAATAAACACTAGGTACTTACTCAACCAGAAAAAAATCCCATAATATACCTACTGAAGCTTCTGGAGTCGTGGTGAAAGCACTGCCGGCGCAGCAGCCGGGCCGGGGTGTTGTAAGACCTCTCTTTGAAGAGTGAGCTGAGAGAGGCCATAGCGTCCTTATCTTCAATTTTTAGTCAGTAAGAGTTTGACACTAAGGGCGGCAGAAGTCATTTGATGATTTTCCCCTCACAAAAACGAAATCTACCGCCTGCCGCTGGTGCTTACCAGGCACGGCAGTTGCGCTATGTTCCTGTTTTGGATCCGGCGGGAGGACACGGTGGAGCCTCGAATCACCTTAGGCGAGGAGCGCGAGGAGTGCGTAGTCATACTCGCAAAAGAGGAGGCTGAGCGAGTGAGGGAACTATCCTCCTCACGCCTCAGCCGCCGACACCGATTTCCGGCCACCTTACCTAAGCGCGGCTCTGGCGAGCGTACAACGCGCGCCTCAACGAGCCAATAGACCACCACGGACGGTCCCCTACTAGGGCTGACATGTCCAGCTGGGGTTGCGGGGCAGCCGCAGTAAGGCACCGCAGCCTCGGCCTAGGAGAAGGAAGGACATATTTTAGTCAATAAGAGTGTGATCCCTCCCTCTCTCCTCACCTTGGGCAAGAGCAGTCATTTGATTTAACTTAAAAAAATGGTTGAGCAACAGGCTGACGGCCAACCCCGAGTTTGATCTACAGGACAACTCTTCGTATGATCTTCAATTGATTTTTCCAGTCTGGATATGATGAGTATGTTTCAGCCGTATGTTTGTTAATGCACCCAAGATACATAAGAAAAAAGGAAATAACGGTATCTCTCACCCTCTCTCACCATCGTATCGAATCGTATACCTACCTACACACATAGATAAAGTAATTTTTTTCTCTAATGTCAGTTTTTTTCTCCATTTATCGCTGGAGAAGTCAGTCTTTGTCATTATCGGACGTTCGCTCAAACGTTCTCCGTGTGAGAAGAGGCCTTTGCTCAGCAGTGGGGACTTATAGGCTGATGATGATGATGATGAAAAACAAGAAATATAAATCAAACCCTAGAAATATCAATTGTATCTATTAGATGGTTCTAGGTTCTATCTCATAGGTGACGACGTAGATATATTTTGTTGTATTCTGAGTGAATTCACAAAGATAACACTTTTTTAAGTTTGTTATGGATCAAATTTGTAATTTAAAATTAAGTAATAAGAAACCTGAATATCGTTTTGGACTAGTCTGTAGTAGTATTGTTGATAATAAATTAAATAAATAAAATCTTTTGATAATCAGCTGAATAACCTGAGTGTCAATTCCAAAACAAGCTAAACTAAAAAATATGTCTATGTCCCAATGCGCTGTCAGTGTCAAATAGAACAACATTTTGATATGATAATAGTTGACAGTTGTTATCAATACAAACACAAGTTCAGTGATAAGTTGTGAAGATTGGTCAAAGTTATTTTAAATGAAAAAGTATATTTATTAAATACCTACATAAGGGCCAGCTAGTGACGATAAAGATGTCGGACCCTACTATACAGACATTTTGCTGTCACCATACCGGTAATAAAGAAGACTTTGCAGTTAGAATTATGGATGAATTTAATACAGACTCGTACAATATTGTATGTTTGGTTTCGTCTTCAGTTGGGATTTTAGGTTCTGTGTATCAGGTAAGTAATAAAATATTTAGTTAAAGTTATCAATTTCAACTTTAGTGTTAAGCTTAAGCTGAACTTTAGAAAGCGACATTTTCGTGTTTCTTATATGGCTTCTCACGTTACCGTCTTGCCACAGTTCACCCGGCTTTGGTATTCGGGTCATTTGATATCAAGTTGCATTTTCCCTATAATATCTGTTTTTATTTATATATTTCTAGATTTTCCCAGACATTATAAATCGAATAAAGAGAGGAGTCGGATCAACGCGGGGTCGGCGTATTATTATTTGGTTAGCTGTTGCAGATTTACTGGCATCCTTTGGTAACTAATTTTTATGGTTTGCTTTAACACCTAACTTAAACTAGAAAATAGTAGTTCATAAAATATGACAATAAACAACTACCTACATAACTATGTTTCTATAAAAAAGTCTTGTCTATTATGTTTTTTTATTCCAGGCGTTCTACTTCGTTCTGCCTTATGGCTGAGGTATAAGAATATTATGCCTTTGCCAGATGATGATGTCAGTGTTCTATTTTGCAGCATAGTCTCAGTGAGCATCTTTGTAATATTTTCTTATCTTCACTCTTTCTTTCAGTGGTTATCAAAATCTCTCTTTCTTATTCCAGGCTTGGACTCAATACTTTTACACTGTTACTTGGTTTTGGACCTTGTTTTATGCCATAGACACTTGGCTCACAATAAAGGGCAGAGATTCTCATACCTTGCTCTATCACTCTATAGCTTGGGGAGTACCTGCTGCAACTACTGGTGTTGGCTTGTCTATTCTTTACATTCCTAATGCAAAGTAAGTACTAAGATCTTGTGCTGAAATTCAAAGGTTAAAATTTTAAAATACATTTCATGATGAATACAACCTAGCTTCAAATATAAAGTATTTAATAATATTAATAATGCCTGTTATTTATATAAAAAATCATATTTTCTTAAAAACAAGTTTCTAAAAGTATACATGCAGATATTGTAGAAAGATAATAATTCAAATTAGATATATGTAAAGTAGATAAAAAACCTTGAATGTTGCATGGCCTTAATGCTATAAATAATCGAAATCTAATACTTTGCTAATATCATTGCAGATGCCACAATCTACCAAGTGTAACAAGTGCCTTATACAAGATATTGCCTAATTACTGTGCTACATACTTACCTATAGCCATGGTTATGATAGTAAACCCAATTATGTATGTATTGTCAAGTAAAGATGTTGAAATGGCAGTAGCAGTCCCTCTTGCACAGGTATAGTATTATGTTTAGTGTGTTTACAAACATACAATTTTACACACGCATCACACCCAGACCCGGAATAACAATTTGTGGATCACAGAAAGGGTTGTTACGTGCGGGAATCGAACCCGTGACATGTCGCGCGTCAGCCAGTTACACAGTCACCGCGCCAACTGTACAGTCTAATATCACAGTATACTTTTATACTGTGCTAATATATTGTATTTCCTGTTTGTTTTTAAAACGCAAAAAAACATGAGAAATCAACTACCTATCTAAACTTTTTAATGTAATTGAAAATGTAAAAGTACCTAAGTACTTTAAATACAAATCATTCAACCCCTTCGAAAATTTAAGACCTACTGTTATGTTAGATGGTATCTAGTAGTAAAATGAAATACTATTTGGATAAGCGAATATTTCTGATGAACTTTTAAAAACAAACAAAAAACTACTTTGCTTAGACTATTTTATTTAGCAGCTAAGGTCGAGTAGTTTCCGTGATGTCACGCTTGTATCGAGAAGCGTAGCGAATGGACTTCCGTATTATTAAATTCCATTAGTTTGCGTTCGGGCTTATATTGTATGCATTACGGTACTTAATTCAATTTCATAAAAGCTTGACAAATAAGCATTGCTTCTTATAAATAAATAGCACATACTAGTTTTCGTAAGTCACTTTCGGAAAGCATCTAATTCGCTTTTGCATTAATCAAAATATTATCTATGTCATTCATAAAAAAAACATTTTATTTTTCGCTAATTTTGTACCTTTTGGGAGACAATACAATCGCCATTGAACTTTAAAACCCTATATTATGTGAATCTCTTTTTAAGTAAGTAACCATTTTGTCTGAATTAATATGCTAGAGCGTGTAGATGCGGCGCTATCTCCAGCGTGCGACAGCTTCGCGTATTTCAATGCTTAACTTGCCTTTGTAATACACTGCGTGACTATTATTGGGTTACACGTTACGTTAGCACACATTTGCGTCATTAACATTGAATGCATTATTAAACTCTTAATGTGATATGCAAAGGTAAACTTGTTTCTTATAGTTATCACATTGTATATCTTTAACTTTATCCTGATAAAATCTGATGAGTAACCTTGGTAAATAAGAAAATCAGCTAAACTATACTTTAAAAAAAATATTTTATTATGACAAAGCAATCTATTAATTTAAATATTGTAGGTATTGTTTTGACTATAATGTTATAATTACTTTTTAAATCAAATTAGTATTTTAACCTCGCATTGATTTAAAATATATTTCTGATGTGTGTAGATAATACCCACATATAGTATCTTCTATGCTTATAATAAATCTGTAGAGAGGTCAATTCTGTACATTAAATATATTTTCAAAAAAAAAAAAAATCCATCAGGCGGTGGTGAGTGATCGATACTGATGCCAAAAATGAATTCTGTAAAATTTTTGTTTGTCTGTCTGTATGTTCCTTACAGAAACAAAAACTACTCGACAGATTTTAACGAAACTTGGTATAATTATTCTTTATATTCTTGGGCAGGTTATATAATACTTTTCATCACGCTATTATTAATAGGAGCAGAGCAGCGAAGGGAAATGTTGGGAAAACGGGAGAAGTTACTCCATTTTTTTAGCTTCCGTCGCGTGTGCTTTCTTAATCGTTAAAGTTACATAGAAGTCATGTATAACGGAAATGTTCAAAATTAAAATATCTGCAAAATATCCCACAACAGTACATGTCTATCTTTTATGGTTTTGCTTACAATCATAACACGTGTAACTCCTGATAGATCAGCAGTTCGGAGCATTCTAATTATATTTGTTTACTCTTGCGTTTATAACGCTCTCACTTATCCCTAATTAAAAAAGGTTACATTATTATTTATTCAATAAAAAAAAATGACAGAAATCAGTATACTTGCGAGCATCTTTTCGACGCCATGCTTCAAGATAATAATCAATATCAATACATATAATAAACAGTAAAAGGCCGGTGTCTGGATCCGGAACTTTATATACGCAGATTTGACCTGTCTACAGATTTATTATGAGTAATAGAATGAGATTGCCGGGATCTTATAGTTTTTGAGTTGTTTCAATGTGTTGCTGTAAGTTCCCCTCTAAATTATGTGTTTACTTTATTATTTCTGTCTCTCCTACTGAACCGATTTAGATAAAATTTAGTACAGACATAGTTTGAAACTCGAGAAAGGACATAAGATGGTATTTATCGCGGAAATTCATAAGGAGAACTTCCCGAAAATCCTAAGAGATCGGGAGATATGTAGGTAAACAGGGGTAAACCAAAAATCATCCAAAACTCACTATTCCACGCGGACGAAGTCGCTGGCAGAAGCTAGTTACTTAATATAATTCTTCGTTTTTTTCAAAGGAGATAATCTGGCATTTCTCATCAAATTGAGCTATTGTCATTTACCCAGTTATTCCCAGGAAAACGAATGGGAATAACCGCATTAACTATTTAGGTCAATTTGGCGCCTTGTTATTCCTGAGAAATTAGAAAAATTGGCAGGACCAGTCCTAAACTTACAGCTTGGCAGTTGAAGTTGACTTACTAACGACTGCTGGGCAAGAGGCAGTCCACAATAAATTATTTATTTAACTTTTTTTCTCTTTCAGTTCACAAGCAAAGAGAGACGTGTGGTGGACACACTGAGACTTAAGTTTTTCTTGATCAATGTCGTGTTCTACTTATGTTGGCTACCCAACCTTATAAATGGGCTCCTGCTCTGGACAATGTGGTTTAATATACCAGTGAAAGTTATTATAACTATATGGTACATAATGGTCAGTATAATTTTTATGAAAATATGGACACAAATACCACAGCTACACAGCACCTACAATGGTTTATTTATCATAATAATTAAAATCTTGTTTCAGGCATTAACAAACCCCATGCAAGCTTTATTAAATGCACTTGTCTATAGAAAATGGAACACAAACAAATGGAGACAAATGCCTTCATTCAGTAACGAATCGCGAAAAGAATTTCGCTTTTATGATGAACAGTCTCCTCTGTTAGGCTCTGAACCGCCGAGGTTACAGCTATCACCAATACCGCCGGGTATTAACAATTACGCTACTTTGTGATGATATTATTTCCAGTATTGTTGATATTGTGTTATTTATACTTTTTTTACTAATATACTTTTGTATATCCTATCGTGACTAATTTATTGTATCGAATTATTCTGGGATGTACAGCTAGGTAGCACAAAAACGTACACATGGTTACAATATTAAATGAAATAGATGATTTATTAGTTACAAGTACATATACATATATTATATACATTATTGATTTACAAAATACAATAACTATCACATATCATCATGCTCATTATCAGGTGGGGCCATGGTTAGATCTGTTATATCTTTAACAATCATATGTGCTATCTGCCATGCCATTTCTTCTTCCACTTTAGAAGTATTACTAGGAACAAACCGGCTCACCATTTTCTTTAAAACTGATTTATCCTTTTTGTCTGGGTCAGGTTCAAATTTAGATTCGAATCTGCCTAAACTATTCACTCTTCCAAGATTTAAACCATCCGGTCTGTTTCGCTGCCACAAAGAATCGGCATTATATAGTTGATTAGAGTCTATAGTCATGTCAGGTACAGAGAGATTGCGTTTCTTCTTCCGGAAGACTGGGTCTCCCATCGCAAGGAGAGTATTTTGAGTACTAATACTAAATTCACTGCTGCAATCAGAATGTGATTTATGGTGAGAGGACCACATGTTGTCGACTGAATGAATCATCTCTGAGAGGTATTTGAAATACAACTCTGATTCTAGGAATGTTTTAACATAATGAGTCAATGTTTTAAATACAATTTGGTAAGGAAAATCAAAACACGTTGGAAGTGGACCCCCTTCACTGCATATATCACTTTCAATTCTTAGTCTAGTCTCAGTGGGAAATCCAATAGGATGTGTAGCTTGGAGTGAAAAATATTTCTCATAAATAGATATAGCATCTGCCTGAGCTTGGTCAGAGCTTGTTGTGCTACCATTTAACAAATTATCTCGGAAGTGCATGACAGCCATTAAAAATTCTAATAATACCCTGCAGGACTCTTGTTCTAAAAATTCTGTGAAGTAAAACAAAATTGTTTCATTATGTAAAATGTCTTTCAGATTTAGAGAGCCACTGGTCAAAATGTCAATTTGTGCTTTGATGTAAAATGGACTGTTAATGAAATCATTGTAGTGTTCATTTTCTATTTGGCTAATGAGAACTTCTTGCACTGGTTTAAAGCAGTTTTCTTGTATTTGTCCCTCTGGTTGACAGATATTTGAGATTACAGATTTTCTAAAACTATCTGGTACATCCAATTGGTATGGAGCTTCTAAAGCAATATATTTCTTAAATATTGCCACAGCTTCCTCGGTGTAGTCCCACTGGAGTTGTTTACTTTCACTGGATGCCTTTGAGTTCTCAGATTGTTCATGTCCAGATAAGTTACTACATGAACTTGTTGAACATTCATTAAAGTGTGTATTACTCTTACTTGTGAACACATCATTATTTTCTCCCCAGTTGCATTTTTGTGACTTAATATCCTTATATTGTTTGCATTCATGCTTGTATGGAAGATCTAAACTTTGTGTACGATTAATTTTTGATAAATTCCCACTTTCAGTGGCATTGGTTGAGCTCAGTACATGTTTCCGGAATTCTTCTATTTCCAACAAACATTTAATGAGTGCAGCTTTTCCTATTGATTCCATATATTGTATAAAATATTTAAGTGCCTTCTTTTCATATATAATATCATTTACACTTAGAGACAACTTAGAGCTCTTTTCAAACATTTGTTTGGGATCTGGAATTATCAAGTATCACTTAACTAACAATACGTTCCAACGTCGATTAATTTATTTTATTTACGTTTTGTACTTACCTTCATTTTCTTCTAGTAGTATTTGTGTATTAATTAAACTTTTAATATCTGGCGTACTAACGGATTTTACTTCTGGTGGACGTACTGGACACCCGGTTTTACCTTTCGCTAAAATGAATTAAAATTATTTAACGTATACACCACGTAGTAACATACATGATGTAAAAGGGCAACTACTAAAAAAGTGAAGATTACTTTGATCATTACAGAACACTTTACCTGCGCTTTTCCAGAACTTAATCATTTTCGTATGAATTCTTCGTTATACGTGTCTATTGGTGCTATGTAAAACTGCAGAAGTAACCTACGTAAGCTCCTCATAAGTGCGTTTTATGAGCATAAGCGTAAACAATAATAAGAAAAATGAAAACAATTTGTTTATGTACGAGTACTGGATTACGTTTACATTACAAATGTCAAGACAGTCAGTTCAGAAACGTCAAAAGAAAATCACCATTGTTGATGTTTTCTTTTTTATAGACGTGAAACCTTGTCTTTTACGCATTCCAATGTAAGAGTAACGCTGTTTGATTAAATTAAATAACAATACAAATTGTTCTGACAAAATTCTAGAATGGTTTGTATCAATATAATATAAAATTATACCTCAATATTTTTAAATGGTTAAAACCTAATTTCATATCAGTTATAATGTAGACATGTTTGTAAAAAGTTAAATTGCGTACAGTACAGGGGAGCACGGCGTATAGAATTAAAATTATGAATAAATCAACAAATAAAACAGAATCAATATTAGACTGTATTCAATACATTAGCATTGGCTATTGACCACAATAATCATTATTCCAACCTAAGTCTTAAGTACCTACCGGAATTCTAATCTTTAAACATTTTGGTGTTTTAAAACTTACATTTTATGTACCTACCTAATTTAAAGAATGAAAAATGCTATCACAAGTGGATAAGAAACATGACGACAATTATTGCATTTCGAAAAAGGCATCGACCCGAACTTCACGCTAATTCGATATGCAAATAATATTACAATATTTTATGTCTGTTTGCCTTTTGTCTGTCGTTGTAAGTACCAATGGGTATGAAATTGCGATAGCTGAACGTACCGTAAGAAAACAGTATTCGGTTATAAAGTTTATATACGTCAAATTCTTCCCTTCCCCCAATCCCTTATCCCCAAACGCACTCGTAATTCCTCTGTAGTTGCATAACATCAGGTAATCAGTCTGCTCGATTCCCAAAAAATACGTACATATTTGCATTTGTAAGATGTGTAAACGTAACACCACACATCACTACGTAGGTACTTCTCATATACTCAGTGCTCATTTCGGTTAAGGAAAACCAAAATCCCGATTTAGTATTCGCTACATATCTTTGCTGTTTCATATAACATACCTACATTTTGTCTTATCCGTTTCATTAGGTACCTACTACAATGTAAGAACCTACCTATTTAAATAGTTTATTGATAAACGAAACGCTAACCATCTGCATTCAAAGATTATCGTGCACTTTGTTTACCTACTTAAATTTCTTATAAGAGATGTAACTTACGGACCTTGTTATATAGATTGAAATTATTTTGCCTAGGTACACGGTCCTATTTATTTTTAGTATCTTTCTCCTGTTTTAAATTTATTACACACAGCACACATTGTCTTGTGTCTCTTACATTTTTCCTTTGACAGGGCTGCAGGAGAGATTCCTAAGAGGAATATGCATTACCTGTGTATCTCTGTTTCTGTATTTGATTTCCTATTTAGGTAGATACTGTGTGTGCTGTACGTGAATATTAAATAAATAAACCAATTTAAACGTCATTGCCCCCTCTGTGTTTGAATGTGCATATTCGTATATTTTGCCGGGATTTATTGTACTCCACTCGCTTAGTTATACTTAGGTAAGTACCTACCTATTGACAATTGAGAGCCTAAGGAATACTAATGTTGGTGGGTAGGCTCTAATTATTTATTAGGTATATGTCATTTTATGCAACAGGAAAACATACAGGACAAACTTAAAATACCTATAATGGGAACAATGGGCGGTGTTATCGCTAAATGCGATTTCTTACAGGCAACCTTTTGGATGGATCCACCTGGGTGATTCTTTACATCAATTAAAAAAAAAATTAATAATGTCATTATCCTCAACCGAAAATTAACGAGTCTGCTGATTAAAACACAAATAATTATTTTATTAAATTAAATCTCACCACTGCTTACAAGCAACCGATTAAAAATATTGTATAAAATAAATTACTAAGATGCTTAAAAACCTGGGAGGATAATGACTTGTTAAATAAAAGTTAAGGTTTTTTGGAGAATCACCCACCTATGGGAGTTCGGGAAACGAGGTTGTCTGGTGTGGGTATCTAGCCATAGTTCTGTAGTACCTAGGAACTTATCCACGGAGTTTGACATTATATTTCGTGGGTCGACATTCCGAATTGTAGGTACTAGTTTGATCGTTACATATTTTATGGCAATTAGCCTCTCTTTAATACTGATTTGATCAAACGTTATCTACTCATTGGGTACCTACGTACCTAAGTATAACTATTATTAGATTATAATTGTTTTACGCTTCAGCAGATATGTATTATACCTAAGTACCTAATCTGTGGATTCTGCCATGTTTGTTACAGTTGTAGCCGGCTGCCATAAAAAAACAATCCTAAAAAGAAAATTATGCGTGGTAAGGTACCTACTTCATACCTAACAGTTAAACATGTTGCAAAAATTACATTTATAAAAATAACGTAAGTAAGTGTTATTTACTTAGCCAAGGTAAGAAATTAGGGTTGAGTTAATCGCCTTCCTCTAAGCCCATATTATCAAACCTCGTTCATCTTAAAATCGAATCTGAGACTTTTCTAATGCGATCACATTGCCAACGAGTGTAACTAACTAGCTATGAACCAATAATTTTTTCCTTCCTGTTCCAAAACATCCAAAATGCAGAGGAAATTAAGAATGAATAGTTGCTCTAAAATTTAGGTAGGTATATCCAACGATTTACCTAAGTAGGTACTTACGTATTTTTTTTTATAGAATAAATAAACGTTGGTTGTTACCTGGGGCAAAAATAGAATAAAATAAGCATTGAATATTTACCCTAGAACAATCTTATTACATACATAATAAGCAGGTAGGTATCTAATGGTAGTGCGTAAATACTAGTTGCTCACTCGTTGAAATTCCTTTGCCTATCACCTAGAACTTGACCGTGTTCGTAGAATTAATTATTAAGTAAACGCTTCAAATCTGCTATCCTTACGCAATCTGAAGACGCAATGCACCGTCTGAGGCTATCGACCTTCCCACAGTTACTTGGAATAACTGTTAAGCTGTTGGAAATAACTTTATGTTAAGCTGTGAACAGGGCAACCGGTGGCTCAGACCAGTCGCGCATGACCACGGGACTCGATCGCAATTCCTATCTCATCGCCTATACGCGTTTTAAAATTTATCAATAGAAATGTGTAAATTGTTGGCTCTCGCCTTGACGTTGTGCTCGGTTTTAGTGGGAACAACAGATTGCACCTCCAGTTTCGATCAGAGACAAACGGGAGATTTAAATGTGCAAATTGGTTTGAAAAACATAAACATAATAGCATTACTTAAAGGAGGAAAAGAAGAATATGTGGTACGTACAAATCCATTGGTAAACATTTTTAATGGTGATAGTTAAGAGTAGGTACCGACTATAAAATCATTAGCTACGAGATAAAGCGTTGTATGCTGCTCAAATATTGTGCATAGTATAGTTAAGAGTATATTTTATCAGTTACATTTTTATATCAGTGACTTTCATGGCGCTTATCAATTAATTTTGCAGGACTACGATTACGCTTACGATTACTCGGAAATGACGATAAAACCACAGAACGGTACTACAACACCAAAACCGTTAAATGCTAACACAACGATTTCTACAACAGTATTACTAGAGCAGACTACGGAAGGTATAAGGAATAGCACTGGTGTTGCTGTAGAAGTAACGGAGGCATCTCTCAACCAGCCTGCAAACAATAATGTTGTCACTACACCTCAGGCGACAGCGGATATCCTCACGACAATAGCTCCAGATTCTTCAAATAAGGCGAATATCACCACTGCTTTACCAATACCAAATAAATGTAGACGGGGTTTTGTTCAGAATAATGAAGGAAAATGTGAATACAAAGTGCATGGCACATCGAATGCGTAAGTGATTTTTCCGTGTTTTATATTTAAACCCTATAAGTACCTAGTAACTCCGACGAGCTATTAATATTCTGATTGTGTGGTTTATAAAATATCACAGTAACAATTGCATTTTATTGTAACTACTTAGTATTTATATACCTATAATTGTATCTATTTAACGTTAAAAAGTATGTAGATATGAAATAAAATGAATATACTTAGTCGGGTCATAAGTTCTGTCACAAACTTTTGATGTAATAACTTATACGCCTTTTGACAATTATTTAAAAATTATATATGAAATGAAAGGTCATTAAATGTACAATATAATTTTATTTACATTATTCGAAATGCCCTCCCCCATTTTGAACACATGCCCTTAATCTACGCGGCCAGTCATCGATCGCTGCACGCACCACATTCATATCTATGTCTGCCGCTGCTTTAACCAGAGATGCTCGGAGAGACTCCAAATTCGGGTGAGGTTTAGCACAGACTTTTTCCTCCAAATATTGCCATATCTTGTAGTCCAGTGGGTTTAAATCTGGACTAGAAGAGGGCCAGTCTTCATGCCGGATGAAGTCAATTCCACGAGCGATCAACCAGTCTTGCGTACTTCGTGCCTTATGAGCCGGTGCAGAGTCCTGTTGGAATATCCAATGCCTGTTCCTGAACATTGTCTGAGAAAGAGGTTCCACTATGTTTGTTAGGACAGTATTTTGATAAACTTCGGCACTAGTTCTCACACCTTTTTCACAGAAAAACACCTCAGTTACGCCTGAATATGAGACTCCAAGCCAAACCATGAATGAGGAAGGGTAATGCCCACGCTGGACCCTCGCAATACGCGCGCTTGCTTCTTCACTGCTGTGGGCATACACCTTATCATTTTGTTTGTTAAAACTTTCTTCAATAGTAAAAATTTTTTCATCCGAAAAAAGAATTTCGCGGTATTTTTTTCCCGCGTACCGTCGTAGCAAAGCGCGGGATCTGTCTAGCCTAATTTTTTTTAAACGCTCGTTCAAAAAATGTCCTGTCTTTTTACGATAAGCTCGTAGTCCCAGGTCTTCATTTAGTACTCTTTTAACAGTGGTTCTGCTTAGCCCCATCTGCAGAGCTAGGATTTTTTGTTTACGTACGGGATTTCGTTCGATTCGCGCCTTCACTGCTTTGATGACCTTATGTGTCCGAACTGTGCGAGGTCGGCCGCTTCTCTTACGATCTTCGAAGCTTGACTCTTCGGTGTATCGTTTGATAGTACGATAAACAAACCGTAACGTTATTTTCAAATTTTGAAGAATATTGAAAATGTCTTTTGGCGCGTAACCACAGCGGTGCAACGCGATAACCGCGATTCTGTCTTCTTTATTCGACCACTCCATATTTAAAAATGAATAAAAAATAATTTCTTTTTTATTTTCTACAAGCGCGAAAGTTCTATTTTTAAAATAAGTCGAAGAATTTCTGGCCAGTAATCGAAAATTAAAAATATAAGGTTTTGACAGAACTTATGACCCGACTAAGTATAAAATAAATGTAGATAGATATAAAAAGTATGTCTTCCCTACATATAAAATGACAAGTAAATAAACAATTAGCACGGCTACTTTGTTAAAAAATAAGATTATATTTGACTTTCTATAAATAAAGTAGTAATCTCAGGTGCATATGTCGTATTTGTTGCCTTTTTGTCACAAAACTGCATCTGTATTGGTAATACTTATACATTGTATATACTTATGACACAATTTATAATCAGAGCACGTTATTGTTTTCGGCAAAACACAGAATTTAATCCGGTATTCGTGCACTATAATTACGAGGCCAGATTCCCCTTATTCCTTTTTATGAATAGGTCGTCAAACGAGGATCACTTGATGGTAAGCAATCGCCGCCGCTCATGGACACTAGCAATATAAGTTACGATTATGTTGCTGACTTTTTGAGTGACGTGCAAAAAGTTTTGAGGAATCTGGGATTAGGGGACTTATTCCTATTCCCCCCGCTTTTACATAATCCATAATCAAAAGTATCTTTCGCTCTTAGCCAGAGAGTTGGAATTAAAACATTTTAAATACGTACCTATCCCTGAAATCACTTTTGTTAAATGCATTGAATGTCTGTCTATAGCGGAAGATGCGGCAAAAAAATCTTTGCCCCCAGTGATGGCGAACAGACGAATGAACCTCAGTTGGAGTTAAGAAAGCGAATAGGAAAAACCCGATTTGAAATTGTATTATAGTCAGGGGCAGTATCGTAGGAACAGGGTTGTTTTTAGTCAATAAAAGACTGACATCCATGGCGGGAGGTATTATGACGATTTTTGACCCTTCGAAAAAAGGGGCAGCGGCTTGAACAAGTTTCACGTTTTTATATTTATCTACTATCTTGAAGGAGATTGAGAGGCTGGGGGCATTTTGCCGTTATGTAACTACTACATACCTGACCACTTTTGTCACAAAATTTTTATTAACAAATTAAAACTTTTTTTTTCAGGTTACGAAGAATTGTTAAACTAGCTCAAAAAATCAAAATAGGCAGACAGTATGAAGAATCTCAAGACTGATTGAAAATCTAATAATTACAAAGAAAAAATATTGAGAAGACTATGAGGCATCTCTAGTCTCTAAGGTCTTATGTACCTTAATTGGGTATTTTAATATAAAAATATGATGTAGAAAATAACACTACCATTATGTGAGACTGTCATCAATAAAAATATTTTCTTTTTTTATTTCTGTTTGTAATTTATTTTTTCTATTCAGCAAGAACAAGATATTATTTTATTATCATTTTCAGCCAAGTCAACAATAATTTATATTTAAAGAAGTGTAACTATAAAGTTGTGACTTAAGAACATGGTACATAATGTTGAAGTGAATCTTTTTAATACAGATATAATATTATCATAAAATAGGGAATGTAAACAATACATAAGGTTGATGAAGGAAGAAAACATGTGTTGCAAAATAAACTCAAGTTATTTATTTACATAAAGTGCATATGATCAGCACATAATGTGTGCGCATAGTGTAGAATTTTAATTAATATTTCAACATGGGACGGGTACTAGTAATTTTGCATTTATTGGCTTTGTACTATCACCGTTGAGCTTTGATATCAAGTGCTTGAAAATAATGTCAATATGATTTATTGAAAAGAAATATACCCACAATAAATAAACATATACTAAACAGCATACAATCACACCAGAATTATATATTAAGTATAATCACACAGATTATAGTTTACAGAGGCAGAACAAAAGTGGAATGAAAGCACCTATAGTTATAAAAACTGGGATCAGCACCGAACTCTCATCCATAGAGTATGGGTCAGGTTGTTTAGGGCCACTGGCACGCCGCGATTTAGTGCTCTTTTCTTCTATTTCATCTCTTGGCTCTTCAGTTTCATTTTCAGGCCACACTAATGGGGGCAGTTTAGGCACTTCATCAATTGTACCTCTCATCACATACAATGCGTTGATTTTGGGATTATCTCTGTATCCCTTAATGAATTCTACCTTTATCTTTCCACCTCTTATGTCAGATTCTTCCTCATTGTAATACAATTTACCATTTTTAATTGAGTAAGGGATATACTCGTCATGCGCGACACCACGACCTACTTTATCAAAAATGTCTAAGTCAGCTACAATAGTATGATCTCCGTTTAAAACTACGTCAAACACTTTCATGTTAGGGGCATTGAAGTACACTTCACTGAACTTAAGTACAAGCACATAGTCGCCGTCTCTGTTCGCAGGAATATCGTAGCCGAACGTGCTGTGGTGATATCGCTCAGTTTGATACAATATTTCGTCTTTTGTGTTGACTCTACCGATCATCACCAGTTGTTTACCATAATCAGAAGCGGTGCCTATTCTTCCTTGTAGAGGGTCCTTTTCGTAGTGTATGCCATAGATGTCCGTATGAGACGGACCACCAGCGTTGATCGCGTAAATGATCTCACCTAAGCCAGTAGCACTTTTTAAAACAGAAAATATGGAAACAACGATGTAAAACATCAACTGACACATTTTGTATGACAACTATAATCGTCAGAATTTAAATAATAATAAACCAATTTTCAATAGCTAAATAAACTGACTTTAATTATTGAATTGTTAGAAACATTATTAATTTATTATAAACTTTCTTTTTATCGTTGAAAATTGACACAGTAACTTACAGCCGGCAATCGGCAAACCATGCCATGCATGCCAAATTCTTGAATCGATTTTTTTATTCTGCTCGTAACAAAAGGAAGCCAAGTCATTTGAGCCATACAGATTTCATTTTATGTTAGCAATATCATCAAATAATACATTTTGTGGTAAATGTAAGAATGGATTATACAATATGTATTTTTCATAATTCGTGAATTTAAGATTCAGCGATGATAAATATTCTAAAAGGAATAAAAATAAAATCTGTGAACTTATGTTATTCACTATGCGGTTAATTTTTACATTTTTTTTTTGTATTCTCTGGGGCACTTGATATTAATGCTTATTCCATAAGTACTAGAACTGGATGTAAATAAAAAGAAATGCGTATGAAAACTGCCCATTTATAACACTAGTTGTCGCTACTGTTGTGCTTTCTTCGGCAACTATGTGGACGTTTGTAATAATGATAGTTTCTATTGATAATTTTTGTAATGTAGCCTAAATAGCCTTTGATAATAACTTTATAAAGGCGGAAATACATGTTGCCATCGTCGGAACGCCAACGCCATCTCCTGACGCTCGTTGGAATCAATGGTTCACTGGATGTGGACTTCTGGAGGGGCAGCCGTATCAGTACTTATACTTAACTCATCTACGCACAGCCGGTCAGTGTGGTCGAATGTTGAAACTGTCGCGTGTTCGTATAGCAACGTAACACATTCGTCATCTAAAAAACTATTCCTCGAAATAATTAATTGGACAATATAATCGAGTTGAACTGGCTGTTTCGTTGTTCCAACATTACCCACCGAGGCCCTCAGCCTTAGATAAGGAAGTATGGACCCCTTTACCTGTGTCCCATAGGCCGGGAGCTGACGTCTCAGTGCCACCATTGTGGTAATTGCCGCGACGATACGGCGCTGCATACGTTGGCGGAATGTCCAGCTTGGGCCGAGCAGCGCCGTGACCTGGTCGCGGCCGTAGGTGCTGCGGGAAATCTCTCGCTTCCGGCTGTAGTGTCTACTATGGTCGGGAGCGAGTCAGGGTGGAGTGCCGTCGCTATCTTTTGCGAGGCCGTGATGCTCGCAAAGGAGGCGGCGGAAAGGGAGAGAGAGGCTGCCTCCTCTCTTCCCTCCCGCAGCAGACGCACTAGACGTCGTAGAGTGGCCGACCTGCGGCCACCGTAGGGCGCGGCCTGCGGACGACAGACTCGGGGCGTCTAGTCGTCCGACCAGCAGCAGGCCTCGAGGCGGCGGTGCCGTGTTCAGCGCGCGCCTCATAGTGGAGTCCTGCGGTCGGGGTGACGGCCGCAGTGGGTGACGGGGCCCGCCTTACCATCTGGCGGGCCAATACCCGTCGGGGGGTTGCGACGAATGCTTCGGCGATACCCGCCCCTCCGACACATGGGTTATTGGAGGAACACCGGGTTGGTTTTTAGTCAGTAAGAGTCTGACAGTAGGTACCCTTCGCCCTTACCCCGAAGGCGGTGGGTCTCCATGAGGATTTTCCAACCCGACACAAAAAAAAAAAAAAAAAATTTTGGACCCCTTTTGATGAGCTTGATGTCTCTCCTTCTCTGTCATATATAGGTACCTATTACTGTGTCGTATCGTAGCTCACCGGATCGCATCGCATCACATCAGTAACTGACGCATCTGTAATGGGTCTTGCTTGCAGGCGTTGCGGGGTAAGCGCAATGTGGCATGCAATATATAATGACAAAGATTAGGAACAGTTTAATGACAAGGTTTTTCCACAATTGTCGTTATGGATTTACGCCATGTTGCCGGAGATTAGAATAATTTATTAGGGGAATAATTAATGATTTCGACTTTTCCCCTTGAATGAGCTCGTAGTCAGCAAAATTTTCAATAACGCACTCTCGACAGGGCTTGATAAATGTTTTGTGGATTAAACAGGTGACTTTGCTAAACGATAAGCTATATACATAATTATAGGTAGTAGATTTGGTTCACTTAAACATACTTTTATGAAATCAACCTAGGAACGATACAATTGAAAAATAGTCAGAGTTAGTTTTCGAGAACGCACACTTAAATAACCAATTGGTACCTATTTACCTAAATCTATTCACTTAAAGTACTTAGTACTATTTTAAATATCTGTTATACTTAGTTTACTTTTGTTATGCTATTTTAGTATTAATCTAATTTAAAAATAAGTATATCAGCTTATTTTGCAGTTTAGGTAATCTTTTTTTTTTTTTTTTTTTGGTGTCGGGTTGGAAAATCCTCATGGAGACCCATCGCCCTCGGGGAAGGGCGAAGGGTACTGTCAGACTCTTACTGACTAAATAACCCATGTGTCGGAGGGGCGGGTATCGCCGAAGCATTCGTCGCATCCCCCCGACGGGCAGTTTAGGTAATCTCTTCTAACCGATTGGATACGTATTTAAGTACCTAGTTAGAGTGTTCTACAGCAACTAGCTAGCGGCACATGTGTGAGGTGTTTTGTGAGGTGGGAATCATTTTAATAAAAAAAAAAACAAAAACATAATCATAATATGAATAAAATAACAGCCCAAATCATGGATTTATACATATAACTAGCAGCAAAGGTTGTTGTAAGTCCACAGCCTTTAGATGGGGTGTAATAAAAAATGTATTTTTATAGTTTGGCTTGAAATGTGAACTTATGTTACACTTACCTATAACCTTATACACCTTCCTACTTACAAGTTTCCCTACTGTCAGAAGGTAGGTACGGCGAGTTCTAACTAACTTACTTCCTTTGTCAAAATCGAATTTCGAAAGCAGTGTTCGGGTTATCAGCGACATTTGGAAGTTTGCTTTAGTTTGGTCTAGATTGTGAGCCTTATCCGATTTCGAAATTCCGTTACGTGACAAAATGTATCTTAATGCCTTTTCGCGGAAGAAAATACTACTTATCTAAATTTATCGCTGAAAATGATTTAAATTTAAAATGTATTTAATAGATAATTGAACATCTCTATTTTTATGTAGTAAGTAGAATATACTTTGCAGACTTTTGACAGATCGAAAGAGTGAGAACCAAGCTTCTTAGGTAAAGTATTTTTTCTAAGTTTTATAATATATGTCGATACGACATATACACTACATATAAAGGAGGGACGTTTTAATAACATATTGCCTAGGTAGGTAAGTCCTAAAATTAGATACATACATAAACATTAAAATCGATTATCGAACAGCAAATAACGTTGATTGCCCATGCAAATTACGAGTTTCAATTATGAAAAAAGGTGTGACATGGCGGTTTTCATTGCTTCCACTAGTGATGGGGTTTTATTGTTATCGAATATCGACATTTCATTGTCAGCCCCTGTCTACATATATATAACCCCTATTGATGTTTTCGGGACAATACGTAGCGTAATACGGCTTAATGTATGTTATTGTACGAAAATACAGATCAAGGTGAACGTGTGATAATACTTATGTACTATAGAGTTGAATGGTATCCTAAAACCTTTCGTAAAAGAGTTAAATATTGAAAGGTCAGTCTTTTGTAAGGCGATGACGCGACGACTGCTGTGCGTGAGGGTCAATTCTTTCATCCATTTTTTAGTTTTATTAAATAAAATTTCTATCAGATACCTACTAAGTGCCTCTATTTTCTGATACACATTGGAATTGGAACAAAATGGCAATAGTTTGTAAGAGTATATAGTAGAGAGAATATTACGTATTTATTTTAAATTTTCCTGCAAGTAGCTACAAAGCAATTTTCAGCATGGCCGTCCTTCACAGGAAGATGGTGGAGCGGACAAAGTGCATTATATAAACACTGGATATAATACAAGCTGTGAGGCCAGCGTAATGTGCTCGTGCCTCAAACACTCTCTTTCCTTTGATACCCGTAATTCGCAAATGGGCTACCCAATAACTCGGAATTTCGATCAGAGACATAACAAAGAGAAGTCAGTTACAAAGAATGGAAGGCAAAAATAGGGTTCCACCCGAATCCAGGAAGGGCCAGTGATTTAGAGAGATGGGATGTGGAACTAAACTAAGGTTCAGGAAGTTGGTCAGGCTAGACACTACATATTTTACTACACTACACTACACTACTATATTATTCCCGAAAGAGATGAATAAATTTAGTTAGAATGTCTGGGTATAAACCTCAGCTACATTTAAGTGATTTGTCTTCTTTTTTTGAAAAACAATTATAATACCCAAGTATAAAAATGACAATTTCTAATAATAATTATACATGGGGCGTCCGCTTCTTCGAAATATGGTAGTATCAACTGAATTTTCCGAGTTATATCACCATCATCATTATCGGTCTAATTCCGGCCACTGCTGGACTTACCTACTCCTCTCGAATTGCGCGCCACTGAGCTCAATGTTCAGTCCTTTTAGTTCAACCAAGTTATATGTCCTTTCTAAATTACTTAGTCACCACTGACTGGAGTCATAAGCTTGAAATTGCCCATCGCGGTGGCTACCACACTTGATAAAGGCTGATTCTCATGGCTTCTCAGCGTGAAAAGAGACCTTTTGTCAGTAGTGAGATATAAACAGGCTGATGAGTATGGATTGTAATACCAAGTTGTTGTAAACATATTTAAAAAATAAGTAATGACTCTTTGAAGATGTAAAATTTTTACTCATTAAATAGTCGTGAGTCGTTTTTCGTAGAGGCGGAGTGATGGGGGAATATAATGAAATAAAATTAAGTGACCTTTCTTTAACAGACCTTAAATATCTTAATCATTCTCAGATGAATGCTAAAAGGTTCACGGGTGGATGAATATTAAAAGTTTGTAGGTCAATACCTAACTAAGTACTAAAGTTGTTTTTGTAAGAACTGCGAATCATAGAAATAATGGAGAAAAATCGGTGACGGTGCAAATGTAAGGGAACAATCCTAAGCTATCGGTTCCAGGGTTAGGGCGAAGGGTGGTTTTGATAAATTATTTGAGGTTTTTTGTGACTTGACCATAGTTACGCGGATTACAGCGGAGAAGCCGCGCAATGTGCGACGGGCTTGGAGCTAAGTGGGCCAAAGTCCGAGTCTAACAATGGGATTATGTCGACCCATGAAAGCTTGACATCAATAGAAATGAATTCCTGAATCTATTTTTAGGAAAATGGTCACGATATTTTACAATTTGTCAAGAGGTTACCTACATGGCACTATTGTATTCCGGTAATCTACCAATGCAAAAGAAATGTGCTTGATTAGACACTGTCAAGATGTATCAGCAGGACGCTGTCTTACACCGTACTGGTGAAAAATAGGAGTTTCATTGTTTAGGTCTATGTCTGGCTGTCTCTCTGCTCCTTGTGGATTAAAATGAATGACTTGAAAAAGGAATTATAAGTATAGACAGAATCGCAGTGAAAAGTACTTACCCAATTCCTAAGTCATTGTAGAATGATGTGGGGTTTTATCTTGAGTTTCATTCGTGCCTATCGAGGGTTTTCCTTTTGTACTGTCTGTACTGACACTTTTATACCTACCTCCAGTTTCTTTAATACCAGATTTCCCTGCGGATGTTTTTAAGATTCCGGTCTGAGGAATAAGTATTGTGATATTATATGTACTTTTGTATAATTTGCAGGTTTACAGATACTAAAATAATGATTGATTAGGTACACCAAGGATATGCCTTTATTAAAAACCTTATAATATAGAGAAACAATAACACCGTCCTATTAGATACTGAATCATGTTTTTTCTTTCCTACACATAAAATAAATGTGAAAACTGTGAATACAGATTAAACGAAAACGAGTTTTTTTTTGCTAAACTCACGTAGAAATCTAGTATAAAGTTTATATGTTCTGTATTGGAACTTATTGTGAACTTATTTTACTCAAGAGAAACCCTATGCCGCATAGAAGAAAAAAATACGAAACTAGTGCTTCGTATGGAACGGAATAACTTATACCTTGGTAGATTATGTTACCCGCGCTGGAAATGTAGTAAGGCACATTTCTTATGTCATCCGTAGTTAAAAATAACCAGCAAGTTCTTAAAGTACCTACTGTTTGAGTAAAGTAAAGTAAATGAAATGAAATAAATGTTTTTTATATGCAAGTTACTATGAGTACATCAAAAACGTGTATATATGGTAGAATCGAATTGTTCAGCTTATATTAGTGTTACATTGTTCTCACGCAATGAAACCGACTTAACGATGCAACAAAGAAGATTGTGTAACTGATTAAAAACCCATAACCATGGAGTTACTTGCTCATTTCTCCATAGGAATCTACACTTTGGAACGAGCAAATAGCTTCCTTAGAAGACAGATCGAAAAAGTATCATTTTTAACTTTTTGATACTTCATAATTTTGTTTATTTAAAATGCAAGATTTGACCATGACTATGAAAATGAGATTCAAGTATGACAAGTAAACCTATATAGAGTCAACAATATGTTACAAAATCAAAGTATTTAGACAGAAATTTTAAATGAGAATAGGTATGTTTAAGAAAAATTGGTATGTACATTTGACTAGATAAGGACGATAAAGTACTGTACGTACATTTGGATTATACCGAGCTAGTTAATACATATAGGTAGAGGAAGGTGGATGTTATGTAATTCTGTTGTATGGAATTGTAATTTTGTTTTGTTTACGATGGATAATCATTAATTGAATCTTAGCCCGCCCCGGGTGTGAGGCGAGAGTGTCAGATTCTTACTGACTAAACACACACAGTTCCTTCTCCTGCTTCAGGCTGGGACTGCGGTATAATAGTGCACTTGCAATCACAACCCAAGTTTGGTAGCAATTTGTACTTTATCTACATACCTTTAAGAGCGTATTTCTCTCTTAAACGATTCAATTCTTCGATTCTACTTATTTTTATGTAAATAGAAAAATAAGTGATTGTAATATACAAACAAGTTTGTCATCAAACTTCTAAACAAGGCGCTGTTAACAAGGGTTATTCAGAGATATAATGGACGGGTACATAAGAAAGGACATGCTTCCGCGAATAAGCGGGAAAAGCGTTTTCCTTAATTAGGTACCTGGGCCTAAACTTTACTATCAAATTAATTATATCTTAGACATTTTACAAAAGGTTTTCCAACAAAGTAAGCTAGGCTTTTGTCAAATGTTTATTTAATAGAAGAAAAGCTAAACATTTAATTAGTAGGTATATGGTATATGCTAATTAAGCCTACTCACGCGGTGACTTGTTCTTGTAATTAGACGTAATATTTAGTTAGCGACAAACTTATAATGTAATGTGTAAACCTAGACATACCTACTCAAAAATTATATGTCACATGACGGCTCAGGCCTGTAATTACCAATATACTACCTAATTTTACTAATAATATACCATTATACAATTAGTTTCTCCAACACTCCTCCTTACTTTATTAAGTTCAAAGTCTTAATTTGGTCATCTTGTGACGATGGATATGTTCTTTTGTAATTAGAGCGCGGAACGCTATTATTCTATTTTTAAAAACTTGTATGTCTTGTATTTTTATATTGTGGAATAAAGACTTTTTGTTTCTATTTTGTACTTAGATACGATTATTTGTATCATATATTGAATTTGGAACGCGCATGTAGATACGTGCGCGTTCCAAATTCAACTTTGATAAATACAATGTGCGAAATAAATAAAAAAGAAGTTATTTTATCGAAATGTAATTTGCAAAAACACCATTCTGATTGTTGATAGTTGTCCTAATATAAAATGCAAAGCTAAGCACATTTTGTGTAAGTGTATTATTATGGCGGCCCATTTATGTGCGTATGTAACATTTTGTGAAACATATTACCGCAGGGGAACCGTGGGGAAAGCAAGTGTATAAATCATAAGTAATTTTCATTCGAGTCACAACAGAGCGCGGTTTTTAAATTCCTGCGGCAAACGGATATCCATTATGGCGAAACACTTAGCACCATTTTAGGGGTTAAATCTAGAAACAGAATAAAAGAAAGCACCTAATCTGTTTTCTTGGAAAGTTGTGTTTTGTGTAAAGGCATTAACTGCCATTTTGTTACGACGATACGAACCTACCTATTCATATTCGTAATTATAAATTTATAAGTAGGTAATATTGCGCCTATTTAATTGCATAGAGGGATTAAAGTTAGGATTAGGATGAAGTTTAAATTTTTTTGTGAAGGAAAATAATAATTGTCAAATGTTTTCTACCACCCTGGGTGGAACGAGAGGGAGTGTCAGGCTGTAACTGACTAAAAGGCACTCCGTCACTTTGCCTGTCCCGCAACCCCGTCTGAACATCAGCCCTGTTGTGTCCAATCGGTTTTGGTCTATTGGCTCTTTGAGGCGCGCGCGGACTCTTCTGTGACGTAGGCTGGGAATAAAATATCAGTTAGCACATTCATAACTAGAGCTAACTAGTAGCTAACTAAAATGTAATCCTATTTTTTTAAACGGTGCCTCACTATATTTTTCTTCCGTCATGGGTTTTTTTTTGTGAGGGGAAAATCATCAAATGACTTCTCCCGCCCAGGGCCGGGCGGGTGGACTCTTACTGACTAAAAGCCCCCCTGTACCTTCTCCTGCTCTGAGCCGAGGTCGCGGTGGCTCATTACGCCATGGGTGCGCTTACAAATATAAAATTTCATATTTATATGTACACATGTCATCTAGGCTGACAGACAGTCCTTTGTTAAGCACACAAATTCGAACACGGGCAAGTAGTAAATTAACACTAACATTGATTTAGCAATCGTGGCTTGTATAGTTCTAATTAAAAATATATTTTTTTTAAATTACTTTAAATTGTTTACCACCTTACTCTCATAACTGTGTGATGTGAAAGCTCGACTAGATTCAAGCCGCGCCAGGGATTCATATTTATGAGAAAGTAGTCGCACTCTTAACTCATTTCATTCAAAGAAATTCTTCGAAGATAATCGACTTAGTTCTACAGATCCACAATCTGCATGCAATGAAATAGCTTCTAGAAACTTCCTACACGTACCTACCTACCTATTTGATTTAATTAAATTCATCAAACAGCAATTCCAACTATCATCATATTGATTAAAGTGGCGTGGTTTTGTGCAAATAATATCCTTGGATCCTGTTTAGTTTCAATATTAAAACCAATCTTGCCGAAATTGCTTTAGAGTTTCGATAAGTATATTGATTGATAATATTTCGTAAATCTTATTGATATTTAATTAAATATATCAAAGGTGTATAGAAATAGACAAAATGACACAGAAGTATATTACTAGACATAAATAAAAATACACTACCACCACGCCGAGAAAGCAATACCACAGTATAAAAATGTAGCAATACACTGGCGAACGAACATAAAATAAACGTTTACGATTCCCTGCATTAAAGAATTCAGTGATTTGTTTAAAATCAAGTATGTTTAACTTATTTTAAAACAAACTGTAGAGTTGCAGAGAATATTTGAATAGTTCATTGTTTGAAAACTTGGAAAAGAATAGCAGTTTGAAGGGCACTTCAGTAGAAAGTGCTGAAATCGCTCCACGTGCATTAAGACGCTCTAGAGCTGCTATCGACAATTCTATTGTCTCCTGTCGACTGTGCAACAATTTCAAGAACTATTTTCATTTCAACAAGTTATTCACCTGTTTGTAGGATCTTCCAACCAAATTGTTTTACTTCATGATGATATTCTATTGTAAGGTAGTAAGTACGCATGCACAAAATTTTACACCGCTATGAACGCCGTATTAAATACATTAGTATGTTTTTGTTGATCTGTATCTAATAGCGTCTATCTTATTAAAACGGCTTAAGCAGAATTAGAAAGCACAGAATTATTATTTTTATTTTGAATAGCAGAATAAACAGGTAGAGGTTTAAGAAAACACATTTGAAATCCCGTTGCTAAGACGGCAACAAATCGGCAATATTGAGTACGTATTAATTCAAACACCTACGCGATTACTCCCTCGATGCCGTCTGTTCAACAGGAAGTTGGTGCGAAGTTATATAACACAGCCACAAGTACCAACATCACACGCTCCAATTAAATTGAGTTGTACATGATAGCGTGATAAGCCTTCAAAGGCCCGGCAACCTAGAGCCGCTGCCACCAGCTAAGATTGAGACGTCAATTCATGAATAGTGGAACACTGTACCACGTTTCTAATCGGCGGCGACCGAATCGAATCGAACGTACATATGTATGGTAATCGATTACTGTGTATTTCTGCTTTATACCTACATATTAACATCAATTTTGTTTAACACTTTAGACTATTTATATTTCTGCACTTTTCAATGTGCATCCTACGCAGGTCACACCTACGCAGCTGGATTAACATAATATATTAAGTTTATGTAAGTGTATAAGAATATGCAAGGTTGTCCTCTGTAAGCCGTTATTATGTGGTTTTATTAAAATTAGCACTAGAATAATAAATTATTAGACAGATGTGACATATTTTTTACTCCCATTAGGTAGAAAAAAAATTTAGTCATGTGTTTACATATAGGATTTTTTTTTATGTAATAGCTGGGCAAACGAGCAGACGGATTATCTGGTGGTAAGCAATCAGCGCCGCCCATGGACACTCGCAACGGAGGAGTTACGAGTGCGTTGCCGACCCTTTAGGGATTAGGGATTTGGAGATTTAGGGATTGAGGAGGGATTGGGGAAGGGGAAGGATTGGGCCTCCGGTAACCTCACTCACACGGCGAAACACAACGCAGTGGTTATTTCACGCCGGTTTTCTGTGAGGCTCACTCCGGTCGAGCCGACCCATTCGTGCCGAAGCATGGCTCTCCCACACTTAAAATCTTTTTACCTATTATAAAAAAAGGTTCTAGTGCAGGTACAAGGAGTTCTGTACCTAATTCAACAAAATCTGTCTAAAATCTGCCTTACGTACATAAATAATAAATACGATCTTATTCTTACATAATAATTGTTTTATAGCCACTTAATTTCGCAAAAACGTCGCAGAAATTAAGTCACATTCTGAAGGTTCCCTGATAAATGATAGTAAATGATGCTAATTGTGTTGCTGATTGCTGAGGGAACAAAAGCTGGGAGCTAATGTTATGTGTCAGACAGTGGGCCGGACATTACGATCTCTGTGTTTATTCTTTTGTCTCGGAAAAATTAATGGCGGAATAAAAGTAAAGTTAAACTCTTAGTTACTGTTTTTGTTAAAAGGAAACCTAAATTTAGAATAAATATTTTAGAATGTGGAAGAGTTTATTTTTTAGGAGAAAGAAGTTCCTTTTCTAATATCTTGCTTAAATGTAACAAACTTGTCTCAAAGCTAGTGTAGGGCTAAAACTCGATGTAGATCTTTCGACTCAGTTGGTGAACATACGTTGCATTAAATAATATTTTTGAGCGCCTGCATGTTATTAACTAGCAACTCGTTTTTCTTGTATGACTAACTTCATCGAGTGTTTACGTCGACTTCTTCAAAGATTCAGAATAATTTGAAACGACGTAAAACAAATAAGCTCTTCTACTCACCATTTTTCTATTTGTCTATTAAGAATTACCTTCCAACATACTGACTGAATATTTTTGAAGATGATCAATTTCAAAGAAATACAAATAGGTGCTGCTGGTTTGTGTAATTTCGTTTTATAAATACTTTAGGTAATGCAAACTTTTGTAGGATAAACATATGGTAAATGCTAGTTTAAAAAAATATTTAGGTCTTCTGCTTTTTTTTTCAAAGCTGTAACTCCATCGTAGTAACTTGTATCAATTAAGATAGGACGTGTGAAGCTATCGAGCCAGGAATAGCCGACACGACGGATATTACGGTGTATATTTCACGTTTTACAGCCCCGGATACTTGATCGGTTCCGGCTACCGCTTGGCAGTGTAACAAACACGGCTTAAGCTTAACAATATAGGATGAAACTTTATCCAGTTTATACAAAATCACATTTTCTTTGAATGCATATAAAGTGGAAACTCGAACAAACCGTTAACTCCGCAAATCCTACTTTCCCATATTTTTTTATTATTTACTCTTTTCCAAGAGATTATCTGACTTACTTTCTTGTATAGGAGAGTTTTGAGGCGCATTTTATTTTTAGAAAATACATCGATCAAAAATACACCGTGCTTGATGGAATAGAAATAATCCTAATACCACGAAAAACGCCAAAAAATAAGAAGAAACGGCATTATTTTGTTAAAACATATGAATATATAATATACTCACCAAGTTAGTTATTTTGCGTAAGCATTATTGAGTTTTGCTGTGAAGTAGCTAGCTTAGATGTATAGGTCATGTGTACTTACTCAAATAAGTCAGTTAATAAAAGCAGTTGACGCACCGGTACTGTTACTTTGCCTGCAGATGTTCTAAAATGTAGCACTGTTTTAAATATTTTGAAAATAAATAAGACTGTGATAAGTCTTTATAATTCTTAATTCTAAGCTCAGACACAACTATGTAACCATGATTTTGATCTCAGAAATCGCGTTAGCAACCAGAATAAAAAATTCAAAGTACATTTTATATTTGATGATGTTCTAATGGCTGTCTTTGCTCGTCAGTCATCCGGGACACACTATTTCACTGCCGTTGACAACAGAAAATTTTCAAAAGTTCGATTTACCAACGCAAAAATCTCGAGAGCACTCATCGTCACTCATCGCCGAAGACTTTATCGACTATTTTTGTTGTAGGTACAAGATTTTGATTTCTGTGAATTTTTAAATGAGGATAAATAATCTCGGTAGATTCTAATCTGAGATACATTGTTACCAAAATTTAATTCGGATTAAAGCACTTTATTTATCAATGGAAATTTTTCTATAAATAGGTACTACTTCGAGATGGAATGGATTCAAGTGTGGGAGAGCCATGCTTCGGTACGAATGGGTCGGCTCGACCGGAGTGATACAACGGCCTCACAGAAAACCGGCGTGAAACAACCACAGTGTTGTGTTTCGGCGTGTGAGTGAGGTTACCGGAGGCCTAATCCTTCCCCTTCCCAATCCCTCCCCAGTTCCTAAATCTCCAAATCCCTAATCCCTAAAAGGTCGGCAACGCACTCGTAACTCCTCCGTTACGGGTGTCCATGGGCGGCGCTGGTTGATTACCATCAGGTAATCCGTCTGCCCGTTTGCCGAACTATTACATAAAAAAAAATGGTTCTTATGTGTGTAGGCAGGTACACATAGTCTGAATTCATGCGTTTCACTACAAATGGCATTGTTCATAAGACTATTGTATTAGCAAACTTGTTCTTTGTTACTTTTCCTCTGAATATCCCTTATTAGTTGCTTTGTGTGAGAAACGAGCATATACCGTGTGTAAAGGTTGTATGGTTCTTCGGGAGCTAAGTGTATTACTTTGGGCAAACACATACATAATATGCAAAATGATGGTTCTAAATTGAATCGAATTAAAGGGTTTGAGGGCTCTTATGGGACTTAAAGTTTTTTACTACATTGAATTAGATAGTAGTAAGGTATTTTTTTATTTCTATGTTCTTTCATATTGATTTTAATTATTACACTTTTGATGTTACAAAAGTTTCGATCATTAATTTTACACCAAGAGTTGTTCTAATAGTTTAATTGTTACCAAGTAACAAAACGAGAATTTACTGTGAATTGTTATTTTAATAAACACCACTTAAAGTTTAGGTAAGCCTCTTAAACAGATAGAGAAAGTTTATTGTTTTATTGTTTGAGGGGACTGTCTATATTTATTGAAATTTCTGTACCGTCAAAGGTCATCAAGTAGATGAAACTGTAAGCAATACTTTCATAACGAGTGTGCTCGTTATAACCTTAACACTGTTAAAAATATGTTGTATTCTATTTTTGCCAACAATAATAATGGATATGTCGGGCGGGCGACAAGTGAAACGTATGTATTGAGAGATTGGGAGGCGTGTGAATGTTACAACATTTTCTTTAGTGAACCTCTCCGCTCCGCTCGTCGCTCCGCTTGTCGCTGTGCTCGCCCGCTGCTCGACGTGCGACGGCTCGACCAGTCACTATGAGACGGCCACAGCGGTAGCACGCGGTACTTCACTCGACTTTACGCTTTCCGCTAAACAGACACGATTTCAACGCCCGTAAAAAGTTACGATGAATTATTTTAATGCAATTATAGTTATTCCAGTGATACAGTTCATGTTAAAACTAAGATTTAAGGACGAATATTAAGTTATGAAGTTAATTCAATGCTAAATGCTGTAATGTTTTTTTAATATTTGTGATGATGAGAGATACAACTTTGAGATTTCACATTAACATTTGAAGAACGCTACGTAAGTATTGTTTTGATAATTTATATATATATTTTAGGTTAAATTGTATTTTTTATTTCTTGTAATTTTAAACTTTTTTTTTTATTTTTTTTAATTGTTTAATTTATTTTTATAGGCCCTTAATTACTCATTTAAAAATGATATAATTTAAAAGTAAAAATATATCGTTATAAATTATGTTTGTTTATATAAAAAAGTGATATTCACGCATTTGTCTGTCACTTGTACATATTTAATTAACTAATAATAGTAATGGTCAGTTTGCATGAAATAAACTCCTGGGAGACCGCTAGCACTTCGTCGCGGGATCAATCGTCAATTGTAGCATAGGACTAGGAAGTATATAAATAAATTGAAAAATATTTTCAATGCACAAAAATGTTATCTTACGGTCGAGTATACCATACTTTATTGTAAGGGAATCTTAATGGCTCTCTAAGGGTCCCTGAGAGTACTTCACTATCCACCTTTTCACATATTTCGCTGGATAACCCTTTCAAATAGGGAGAATTGAAACCTGCTTATTTAGGATCACAATACGTTGAACTTATTATATGGTACGTGTAAGGTATTGTGATATGAAAATATGGATATCGTAAGACATTTTTGTAAAGGTTTATTGTGTTATTTTCTATGTATATTCCATACACGGTTTATTTTTAAAGTATCGTGTTTTAATTTAAACTATATTTGTATACTAAATATATCCACTAAGAATAAGGCACATTATTTAACTTGAAAAGTACTTACCTACTACTCTCCGTTTCATGTTTCATTCAGTACGCTTGCAAAGTGCTTGGTGGCATCACTTAAATTAAATTTTATGTTAAAGTGAATATGTTAACAGCTTCTAACTCGTTTCTAAGTAGAGGAAATAACTTAGTTTCTGAATGTTTTTTCTCTGAGCTTTTCACACTCGAATGTACGCTGAATGCGGCCATTTTCCCGAAAAACTTCCCTGAATGGGTCCACATGTTCTACAAGTCAATTATCCAGTGAATGGTTAGCTGAACGAATGGGTAAAAACCTATATGTACTAACCTTTTCACCAACTTTTAAATTGCAGCTTTTGATCGTAAATCTAATTATTTGTGTTTTGGAAGATAAGTGCGTTCTCGTAGTGTTCTATTATTGCTATGTCGATAATCGATTTGTGGAAAACCTACCAATATTGTTCTATTAATAAAATACTAAATTAGTTGTGACGTTGATGTCTTTACGCACCTTTTGTGATTGTTGAAAACAATGTTATAAGTATTTAAATTGTCAATTTTACTTTGCAAAATTTATTTTTCGATCTTTCAACCTCCATTAAATTTGTAATTTGTTAACGAAAAATGTCATTGCTTTTCATATTTATTAAAGCTACATCAGATGTATAAGCATTATTGCTTACCTATAATAAGCTCAGTCTAGTTAAAATGTAATAACAAAAAAAAACTTACGCCAATTAGCAGCATTGACGTTTTCATCCAGGTAAACTACATACAAAATTAAAAAAATACCTCGGTATGTAGGTAGTGCATTAAACAAATATACATTCCTGTTATTTATGTATAACTTGTTGCGCTGAAATTAACTTTTAGATAAATGGTCAGCAAGTGCAAATAGACTGAAAGGAAATGTCCGATTAACTAAAAATAATTGCACAAACAACGCACGGTATTTTCATCTCAAGTAAACCAACGAGTTTTCTCTCTTGTTTTTGTAAATTTAATTGTATCTTGCGATTATTGCATAAATAAACTGTTTTAAATAGTTTTGGGCTGTGGGAAACTAGTTCCAATTTTCCCACTGATTTCATCTAGGCATGATAGGTTTTAAACTAGTTTTTTGCAGCCCTTGATTGAAATAAACGGAATCTGATAGTGATAAATGGCTTACTGGAAAAAAGCCACTATGCGCTAAATTGAAATTGGAAAACGTTCGCTATACAAAACCATCGACCGCACCCTCATCCGTTCCCAAACCATAGATAGAGTGGCAAAAAGTAAAAACACTTTGTCTAGTTTTTTTTAAACGCTGAAAATGCGGGCTGGCGAAAAAGTAAAAAGCCATAGTGCACATGTAACAAGAAATTAAAATGTATTATTATATTTTCAACTTTTCGTAATCCATAATTTTCTTTATTTTTAAATATTACATAAAATGAATTCTTTAAAATGAATATGGAAATGGTAGATCACAACAACGCTGGTTTTTGATTAAAAACTGAATTTTTTTGTGAACAATATCGTGTCTTAATATATTGTGTATTGTTCAAGGAATTTTATCGAAAATCTTGTTGTACAAATTGTTGTTGGATAAAAACTGTTATCCGTAGGTACTTACCTTTAGTACGCTACCTGCAAATATTGGAAAATAATTTTCCTCATTATCCTGCGAATTTGATCCAAGGTTGTCGTTGTACGTGATCAATACAACTTTTTCCTGTTAAGATCATTCTATATTGTAACTATACAGGGGACCAACATTAATCAGATATGTCTCAGTAAAGTGCACTCACGCGACTAATATTGTTTGATTTTTGCACGATAGCTTTTCGGCTAAACCAGACATTGGATAAAGTCAATTATGAAAGTCGTTATTTTTTGCGAATTGTAATAATGTGTTACGGTTTCTTCATAGAAAAGTAGTAGGTACCTAAGTGTATATGAAACATAACATTAACCAAAATCTATCAAGTGTTGAATGTTTTAAAATCCAATTTATTTTAGGCGACCTACGTTCTTTGTTTCTCTTCTTTAAAGGAGTTGAAACCCACCATAAAATAAATGGAACTTCATTAATTAAACGTTACTATGGTAACAAGAGATTAGCCGCTAAGTCCTTGTAGCCAGTCTCTAGACCAATTCTTAAAGAAAATAATTGCATTTTAATCCTGCCTAACTTTAGACAGATTGTATTTATGGTCTGGCCAGAATATAGAAATATAACATTTCTTTACATCTCATATCCCTCCCTTATCCCTGTACCACCAAAACCCTAATCCCCAAAAGTCCGGCAACGCACTCATTACTCTTCTGATGTTGCGGGAGTCCGATTGCTTACCATTTGTCTGACGGTTTGCCGATTTTTCCATAAAAAAACACATTTAATTTCTATCTGAACATTGCTTGTTGTGAAATAGTTGCAACCCAACATGAATATTTAATGTAGGTGGTTGTTTTTTTTTTCATATATTTTGAGTAGGTTTATTAAAAGTCAAAAACTATTAACAAGGGCGATGGCCATGAGTAAGTTGAAGTTGAAGCGTCAAAGAAAATGTCAAGTAGAAACATTGTAATGCGATATGCAATTATAAGTTCATCTAGTCACATAATTGAAAGTCGTATTTTTAGCTTCGCAAACAAACTAAAGTGACTGAAAATAAGAATAAAAAATAGGCTTGATTTAGAATAATACTTACTAGCTTATGCTCGTGACTCATTTCGCGTGGAAAAGTGACTTCCTGCAGATTTTTGGTATAAAAACTATCCTATGTCGTTTCTCGAGTTCCAAACTACGCCTGTACCAAATTTCAAAGAAATCGGTTTAGTAGTTTAAGCGTGAAGAAAAGACAGATAGACAGAGTTACTTTCGCTTTTATAATATTATATCGATAGTATAGATTTTCACTTCAATATACTGCTTGAAGTTAGAAACAATTTGTTCTTTGTTATTTTATAAAATGGAAATTATTGCTTAGATTTTCGAGGCATGAAAAACTGTTCCTATAATTGATATTCATGAAATAATTCAAGTCTTAAGTTGCAAACTTCAGACAGCGGTTTCTCTGGGTAAGATCAGACAAATAGGCCGCAATATATCACAGATGACCAATTTGCTTTAAACCGCTAACAATTCATATTATTCGTAGGCATAGAACCGATTCATATCTTGAGATATTATGAGAAGGATAATAGAGAGAACATCTTAGCGAAGTTTGTTCATGCGACTAATTCTCTATGATTCAGCGTTCCGGGGGATTTGGAGCGAATTTTGAACAGAGTCTTGAAAAAACAATATCTTAGAACTATGAAATATTTGATATTTTGTTAAGGAAATGTAACGTTTAAATGTAAAATTAACTCTAACTTTAGAAATTTATATAGGCACCTATACACATATGTAACAGTTTTTAACTAACGTGGCTATAGGAGAAAAAGCCAAACATAATTTCGTATTTGAAAAGTTAAAAATTTAACTTAGTAAGGAGTCAAGTGGAGAACACGTGTAGGGATATTCTATAATAAATAAAAAAATATCACATATTTGTACATATAAATACTTATGTATACTAAACGAATTTATCTAGAGCTCAGTGAAGAAAACATAACCTATTAAGATAAGTAAGAGAATTCCCAAAACTCGTTGAACATGGATTATGTCAGCCTTAAATGTATCTTTGGATTTGAAACCATACTCATTTCAATTTAAGATGTAAAATTAATCGTAATTGCACGGAGTAAGAACAAAGAGTATATGTAATCATACGCGAACTCGGCTTCCATTGGTTAGCACGGTATTAGTCACAATGTGAGTACTTCCTTAAAGTATTAAATATCTTTTTAAATTTCTATTTCTATTTAAGCCTCAGTGCTTCCCTTTCCTAGGTTAAACTAAATCCGAGGTTTAATATAGATGTAATAAAATTCTAGGTTAAGAAAATTTTTATATTTATCGAGTCGATTAATGTTACGAAGTTTTTAAATAATTCCCTTCGACTAAAAGCTGAGAATTTATTTCGTTATGTTTATGCGCTTTGCAGATATACGTAGGAGGTAACTAGAATAGTTGAATCTAGGAAATCTAACTTCATAGCTCTAAGAGATACCTATCAGTATTTTATAATAAAATTACGAACGTTCTTGAGTTTGATTGCCATTTAAATAAACTTGTTATCCACTACAGGTTCTTAGTTTACTAAAATCAATATTCGAGCCATTTCTCAGGAGGTTCTATTAAAAGATAGTGAAAAAGCATCAAGCAAGCAAAGCTGGAAATATTCCGTTTTTCGCAATGTAAAATATCACTTTTTGCTCAATTTTTTTTTCTTTGATGTAGTTAGTGCCGTTGTTGGTGGTAGAAGTGAGTTATTTCCATATAAACACTTTTTCAGGCTCTGTTAATGTGTACCTAACTAGTAAAACGACTCTTATCGTCTCTTGGCCTCTTAAATTGCTGAAAAGATCTTAATGGAGTAGGTACCTGCAGAGGCAGAATAGAACTTTGAAAATCACAGAAAACGTAGTTGGCGTTTTCCGAGCCTGGGTGGGGCGAGAAGAAGTGACTTTGAGAGAAAGAGAGAGAGTGTTTGAGTGAGTGCCGGTCCTTCTACTGCTCAGGGTCGAGGCTGTGGTATATATTTATGCGCTTGCACCGGCGACCCTGTCTGTTGGTCGCATGGGGCTACTGGCTACTGAGTAAGAGATTTCCAGGTCATATAATATATTCGATTCAATTTTTTTATCCTCCGAATTATTACGGATTTTTAATAGTATGTATGTTAATTTACCAAACATGTATATATGTTTGGTAAATTAACCCGATCAAACTACAAAATCACAAACAAAAACTATGATTTTGAATTGCTATATAAACTTAACCTTTTAGGGGACAAATAGAGAATTGTTATTGTTCATTAAAAAGGTATTGTTTACGTAAACAATGACAGTACGAAGACGTTTAATCTGCATTAAGCATCTTAATGCCAACTGCAAAGTAATGATTTAGTTTGTATAGTTATTCAAAGATGTTTTAGTTATTAAAATGTTTTATGTAATAGAAGAGATTAACACCTGGTTTCCGAAAGGCCGATCAATGTTAAAATCAATTTAATCTCTTGTCAAGTCATCTGATTGGTTGACTGAATTATCAACAACCAATCAGATGTCTTGACAAGAGATTTAACAGAAGATTAGTTAATTTTAGCGTTGGCAAGCCTTTCAGAAACCGGGTGTAAGTTATGTATGATTGTAGAAAAGTTTTTCAGAATAAATATAATGATGGGTAATTAATAGTGACTAAATGTTTGGAACAATTAATGCAAAATCATTCCAAAGGTGACGATTATTTTGTTCCAACAATTAATTTAAGCATCCCTTTATAAGTTTATTCTCGTTTTTAAATAAATCATTTATTCAAAGTTTCAACAATTTCAGTTCATTTATTTCATCTAAAAATCAACAATTTACGAACATACACAACATACGTGACATTTCATAATTCATCAAACGTAAAATTAGTTTGAAACAAAAATAAACTAACTTCACCACTTTTTTATTTATAAAAGTGATGGATAGGAGAATGGATATAGAATCACATATGTATAAAAGCGCTAACATAAGTATAGACATAATCACATCACACTAGACAACATTCTTTATAGAGTTTAAACCTTATTAACGGAGTTAAATTTGTAAATTGTGTGCCAAGTGTTAGTAGTTTCATATGTTGACATGAATGTATTAGAAATAGACATTCACAGACGGGCCTTATAGGGCTGATGTTCAACCGGGGTTCCGGGGCAAGCTCCATAAGGCGCCGTGGCCCGGCCTAGAGCAGGAGAAGGAACGGGGGGAGGGGGGGTTTAGGCAGTAGCAGTAGCAAGAGTCCGACACTCCCTTTCGCCCCATCTTGGGCGGGAGAAGTCATTTGATGACTTTGCCCTCACAAAAAGACATGGGTACCTTATCCCCGCTTGGATAAAAAGTAACGATGCATATAAATATTCAAGTTATCATAGTGGATTACCTTTAAATCGTTGATATTAGATATTAGGATATGGTGTCCTGTAGTGCTGGTATTAGGACTTTTGGATTAGAACTCTTTGGTATGTTATTCATAGACATTAATAAAGTATTCGTAGATATTATTACGTATGGATGTTTAATTACGATAAGTGATAAGTGCTCGATTCGGTCTTTGAGTACATCGGATTCACTTCACACGGTCCTGAAATGTGTTCTTTTCAACTGGACTATCTTGGATATTATTAGTTAGTTCTTATAAAAAGTTTTTGATAGGATGTTATTAATAAACTCAGTTTACCACATATAATTATGTATCAGATTATATATTATTGTATAGATTTACTTGTACTTAAACGCAATTTAACCGCACATACAACGAGCACGGATTCGTTTCTATGAATATCATTGGGCGCCTCCTGACAGCTGATGAATGTAGTTTGGTCATATACTCATAAATATGCAACGAACGGTTGCTAAGGTCCAACCCAGGGCAGACCTGGATGTATACGAAGGATCTTTAAATTGAGCAGATCACCCAGACGAAATAAATATAATAAAGTACTTCATTACTCATATGTAACTCAACATTGGTTTGACCTTTCATTATAATACCTAATACAAAGCTTTTTGATTTATAAAAAAAACTTTTTATACTTTGTTGTGGCTGGTTACTAAGTAATTTTAAAGGAGGGAATTTATTATTACTCTCAACAGGATTCATTCAAGCTTAGCTAACAATACTTTTGAAGTACTTTTAATGGGACATTCCCAAGATATACATAAGCAAGAAACACTGAAAATATTGAAGTCCTGGCACATCCATGACTGTCTTGAATCCCGTAACGACATTCAGAAGATATGATTTAAAGAGAACAAAAACTTGAAGTAGTTTCCATTTGCCTCGGTAAATTTAATGCAAGAGACAGAAAGCCTTAAAAGCACAAAAGAGACTGTACAACTGCGAGAAGTTTCGTCCCCAAATACCACAGACAATTTACTATTTTAAATATTAAAATTTATTTATTTATTTATTCATATTGCACAATGTACATATAATGTCAAGTATAACATACAGCCAGTACAGTACATTACCCTGTTAGGGCGCAGCAATTTAACTTATATTTAGATAATAATTAAATGTTATATTTTTTATTACATTAGTTATCACTTAATGAACACTATATGAACTTATTTATTAACTATTAAATGTATTATCACAAACACTTTTATGCATTATTATAAAAAGTAATTCACATTAACTCACTACGCAATTAAAGTTAGCTAAAAATTATTACTACTTCTTAGAGTTATAACTGTTACCTAATACCTTTCATAATTATGCGCAGAAAATAGTTATAATGTCTGCGATCCTTGATACTAATTTGTATTCCTTGTAAAATAAAAAATTGAATTCGAAGTGTACTTCACTAATATTTTATCTCACAAATTCTTAAAACTTAAGTACTCGAGCAATGGACCTCTTCGCTTTCATGTCAAGAATTAAGATATTCTCAAACGTGCACCAAAAATCCCAAGACGTGAAACTTGTTTGTAACCGAATATCATTACAAAGTAAAATTTTTAGAACAACCTCACAGGCAGCGTCTCAACTTCAAATTCTTAGGATCCTTAAGAAAACAACCTCTTATTTCGAGAACATATTAAAAAAAAGGAATGTTAATTCTGTTAGTTCGTAACGAGAAACAATTGTTACTATGTGTATCTAGGTACGAAAGTTTTGTGTGGACCTGTTCAGTTGTGATTTAGTCAGTATTTGCACTGTCACTCACCAGGTTGAATTAGCTTGTGTTTAATTTAGTTAACAGATACCTCAACACGTGATTGGAATACATTAAGGGTCTGCCGTTCGACAGTTCTGAACCTTAATACTAACACATCTGCATAATTGCCGGTGTCTATATGTATCGTCATTGCTATATGACCTACTTGAGGCATAGTCCACTTGATTTAGTCAGATATTGAATTAAGTTTTGTCCATTGTGTTTATATGTACATGAATGTATGTTTCGTTTCACGCACGCACAGAGTAGCCAGTCATATTATTATGTAAATAGACTACCTATTTCGACAGTATCTGTGATTTATGAATTTTTGTTACAAAAGCCCTTGTGAAATGTAAATGTCAAACAAGTTGCTGTTTAAAACTTGAGTGTGTATTTCAATCAATTATGAACTCGATAAGAAACGGATAATTTTATAGTAGCTACGAGCTGGTTTGAAAGAAATGAAAAATTGCGATTCATCTATGAACCTGTTCCAACCATATTGGTTTCATTCACTTGCGATCCAGACAGATTCGTTGTAAAACATGTAGCAGAAAGGAGATCTCATTTTGAGGGGTCAACGAATCCATACATGTACCTGCGAACATATTATACTGTGAAATCAATTAAGGGAACGAAAAAATCTGATATCCCCAGCTTTTTCACCTCGGTATTAACTTTTACACAGAGAAATTGTTTTTCGCACTTTTAATTGGTTCTATAGTTAAAAATGTTCCTCGTTCGGCTACGTTGATTACTAGAAATGTTTCCATAGCTTTCTATTTTTTACCACATTGGATGGTGTTATTAAAGGGTAATTTTAAAAACATAAGTTACATTTAAGAGGTTATTGACTATATCTTAGTTTTGCAAGTACCTATATTTTGCTATAAATTAGCCCATTGAAAATCAGCCCAATTGAAAATAGTTAGGTACCGAAATGTGTGCACCGTGTGTTTGATCAAAATAAATTATTTTCAGATAAATATGTGACATTTTCATTCTGAAGTGACCTTTTATGGTGCTGAAGAGTTTGTTTATTTGATCTCAGAAACTACTGGCTGAAATTGAATATGGTTTATAACTTTTGAAAGTCCAATTATAGAAAAAGGTTATCTATACTAATATTATTAAGAGGAAAGGTTTGATTGACTATAAAATACTAGGCAAAGATACACAAGAGCTGAGTAGCAGATGAAACTACGAGCGAATAGCTATTCTAATTCTAAAATAAAAGAAAACTTCAAACAACAATGTATTACTTACAAAAACGAAAATTAAATTAATACACGTTCAAAAATTTTACACAATAACATAATTATGTGTGTTTACGCGATTTACACTAACCACAAATAAAATAAAGCGTTATTTCTCCTTTTGAACTCTACTAAAATAGCTCACCGGACCTTGTACCTTATTTAACATTTATGACATCAAACAAGACCGATTATGTGATGTATTGAGGGCCATAACAACAATATAACTTACAATAATCATGACACTTATTGGCAAAACCTTTTAAACTTTGTTTAACTATCGGATCTACAGTCCGACCGGCTGAACTTGTTTACACACAGGCCTTGAATCTGTAAAATGTAGGGCAGAGGGCGCTACTTTAATTAGCCAACGTTTCCCTTACTGCATTATTCTCTGTTTAAACGTAATCGATTACTCGTACTATGGATATTGCTTACTTGTTTCTTGTTGATACATACACATTTTTTATTGTCAGGGGAAAATTATCAAGTGACTTCTCCCGCCCAGGATAATGCGAGAGAGAGTGTCAGACTGTTACTGACTTAAAACCCCCGTTCTTTCTACTGCTCTGGGCCGAGGCTGCGGTGACTCATTCTACTTAACCCGCATCCCCGGCTATACATACACCTACTTTGATAACGAATGCGCGGTTGGCGCGGTGGTTGGGCGACTGGCTGTCGTGCAACGTGTCACGGCTTCTATACCCGCACGGAACCACTCTTTTTGTGATCCACAAATTGTTGTTCCGGGTCTGGTCGTGGCATGTATGTGAAATTGTACGTTTGTAAACGCACCCACGACATAGGAGACCTTTAAAAATAAACTATGTAAGTGCAATATTTAGTATAAATAGTTTAATGATTTTTCTGTGACTTTTCAATTCAAAGTATTGTTATAATTATGATGAAATATAGGGGTTACGCACTTAAAGCGTTCAACAAGGCTTGAGAAGTTAACGATGTTTACGATTGTTTTAGTCATATGTGTAAGATAATTGTATTCAACCAATATATTGTCTTCCTACAAAAGTTAATGACAATATTTTGTTTCTATACTTTAGCCATGTCCGATACAACATCATCTACGAATTAATAAAAAGCAATCATTGTAAGAAAAATAGCGCAGAAGCTTAGCTTAGCGAAATTTTATAAATAAGTATATGTATCATATTTTTTATTTATTTATTTATTAGTGGCTTGTTAAATTCTTCATGAAATAACTAAACTAAAAACACACGTCTCTTAAATGAAAGATCTGGATTTCTATCGTGATAACGAGCTCCAATTATACTCGCTAGATAAAGTTTCAGAAACATACCCATTTTGTATTATTTTTTAATTTTCATTTGAAATGATATTTACATTACTGGATGTTTGTTGATTGTGTTTGAGATTTAAATAGGTGTCAATAATATATTTGGTTAGACCGATGCATAATGATAGCAATACTATTTATTCTTTCATGTATAGTATTATTTTTTATAAACACTACATTCTACTGTGTCCTGGGTGCGTTTGTAAACATAGAATTTCGCATATATAAGACACCCTGACCCGGAACAACTATTTGTGGATCACATCAAAGAGTTGTTCCTGAGGTAATCGAATCCGCGACACGTTGACAAACACAAATAAACATATAGCCTGAATTTAGTATTGAATTGTCCACCTAATATTCAACATGATTTGACAACTTTGAGGTTCATGCTGTATATAGTTTATGATAATGTTATACAATAAATAAGTAATTAAAAAAAAGTTGACCAACAGTAAGATTTTCTCCTGTGCCATTGGTGTGTTTTCAAAAATACAAATTCATACAATACACGAAGCAACGAAATGTGAATTACGCAAGGCGTTGTTCCGAATCAAACCCGCGACAGGTTGCACAGTAGCAAGTTATCCAGCCACCGCACCGACCGTGCGGTCTATCGTGAATCGTGATACGAGTAGTACATATGTACATACATACTAGTAGGCATTATACATATAAGTCATAGCCTTGTTGTTGTATGTTCAATGTTCATACATTAATATTAGTTATGGCTGTCTGCAGCGGCGCATGTAAGAGGTGCTTGGACGACTGATTTATGGTGGAATAATCTGACATCCCAAACGTACTAACCTGGTTAATATGGCCGTAGTGATGACACGATGATAGTTAGCGTTATAGATGACCTGTAGTAAGGTTACTCGGCTTTTAGTAAACTGCTTTTGAGGTAAGTTGTTAGTACAGGAAGTACTAATAAGTACTAATAAGTAAGTTTTGTGAGGGGAAACTCATCAAATGTTCCGCCCCGTATGGGGTAGAAAGGAGGGTCTTACTGACTAAAAACCCACTCGGTCCTTTCTCTGCTCTGATCCGGGCTAACCCTGACTGGACATCGCCCCTATTAGGCCTCATCTATGATCTAATGGCTCGATGGGGCACACACGGAACGCGACATGCTGCACGTTTGGCTCCAGTTCTAGTCCTAGTTACCCTTGCTCACCGTCCGTAGACCCACGCATTCCACCCTGAGGTTTCCGGTGCTGGTCTATAAGAGAATTCAATATTTCTTATAGGTCTTAGGGTACCTATGGTTTAGCGAGGTAAACATTTCACAAGCCCCCGATAAATAACGATAAATTCTTTTTATATGTTTATTTCAGGTCTGTGCCTTCGGCTTGACCTTTCGGAGATAACTACCCCTACATTAGAGTACACACATGGCTACTACTTACCTTCTTTATCCTTTGTGTGAGTGCAACCTGCTTAGCGAGCATCTCCTTGCGTCGTCGCGCATGCGCGAGACGCGGCGGCGGCAGGCGCGCGAGGCGTGAGCGCGCTCTTGTTAGTACGCTATCACCACGTTAGCGTGCGCACATGCTGCTATTTTATGCAATAAGATACGTGAAACGAGTAACGTTGTTGTAACGTTTTTAAAGTGTTAAGTGACTTGCCAGTGGATTACAAGCCAACGTAACGAATTGGTAAGTTCTTGATATTTGTTTTATTCTTTTTGTGAGTGCTTTATTTGTTAAAGGAATCTGCTGAGTGTAAACATAATTTTTGTTGCTGTGCATGGCTAAGCTGGATATTTGTACGCATGCATGTCGGTTCGCTATCGCAACCAATGCTGACTAGCTCTGTCGGACATTCCATCCACAGGGTGCGTGAGATATCTGTTCTATACGACACGTCAGCTGCACGGCTACTGTCATAAATGTCAGATACTCGCTCGCGCGGCGCGGCTCAAATATTGAGCAGCGCGGCTCAAATATTGCGCGGCGCGGCTCAAATATTGAGCGGCGCGGCTCAAAATATTGCTCGGCGCGGCTCAAATATTGAGCGGCGCGGCTCGAGTTTCCAGCCGCGCGGCGTGAACATTGTATGGCGTGGCTTGACGGCCGACCTATGCAACTAACCTATACATAGGTTATCCAACGAACCGCCTGCGCCTACGGTTACAGTCGATTATGGGTTTGTCAGTAACGCTGACTGACTTGACAGCTTAGTAACGATCTCGTTGCTTGCTTCAGATGGCGCAGGGAAGAGGCTATACGACGCTTGGGGAGTTGCTTGTCGAGAATGCGGAAACCCAACAAGATGGGGCGATACTGGAGCGTATCAAGATCTTGGCGCAGGAGTATCTACCCAAGGGTTGGACACAATGGGAAGTCATTAACGCCTCAAAGGAGGAGATTTTCGGGGAAAAACCTGAACCTAACGTTTTGAATAAACTAGTGTTCGCGCTCCCTACGGTAGGTTTAGTGCGAGCCTTTGATCCAGAGGCAGATCATCTCTCAGAAAAGGGATATCGTGATATAAGGTTCAAATTGCTAGATTGGGCATTTACCCGCGCCCTCATTCTGGGGCCGCCCTCAATAGCAAACCGAATTAGGGGATCAGCGGCCCGCACCGAGCTTTTCAAGCAATCGGTGGATGGATTACGGCCTCTGCTGCACACCCGGTATGAGGCTAACAAAATCCTATCGGGCAGCCTCTCAGAGTCCGAAAAATCTAACCGTAAGAGGAGAAGTTGTTCATCCGTCTTCGATCGCAGCCAATCACAAAAGCGAAGACGAATCTCACCCGTGGCATCAACATCACAAGACAGTAGGATCGAGTGCTTAGAAAAGAAAATGGACAGCATGTTTGCTCTCCTCTTAGAAAGAATTGACACTCATCACCAGCAGCAAACAAATCTGGCTCAGACAAGGGAGCCAGACTCAGATAAGGAAAATTACTCAGACTCGGAAGAATACTCAGGTACTGATTCATCGGCTGGTTGCTCTTGGAATGGCCCGAAGATGGATATTTTTTCAAGGGGCCCAGAAATGTCACCACCTACTGAAATAGAATTCCGTCCCAGGATAAAAGAGATGGACCCTCTCATACCAGAACCTTCCGAACCGATAAAGAAAGAGGGCATCGAATGTCAAAGACTGGGTTCGGAAGGCTGGAACCGGATCCGATACAAGGAGGTGGAAAAACGCTTACAGGCTGCCTCTGTTTTTAGTGCCTTAAAGGTTAATATAGAGCTTGGAAGTCTTAAAAATCAACCATTTCCTTTCCTAGCTAAACAGGAAGGTATGCTCGGCACTATTAGTCATGGTTTGCTCTTGCAGAGGAAGGCTCTGGCTGACGGACTCAATAATATTATAAAAAAATGTCCAGATGCGGGTGACGAATTGCGTAAGCTTTTGGCTGATGACTCCCAATTTAAGGTCTTGTCAGATGATTTGCTGCAGTTCGTTTGTGCTCATCGTGCAGAAGCTATAGAGGCAAGACGAAGAGCTTATATGCCGAAGAACGTACCACTAGGTGCTGCTTTACACAGTATCCCACCGTCTTCTACCCATCTTTTTGATGAAAAACGATTGGGAACATTTCTGAGAGACAACGGTGGACTAGCACAGATATTTCCAGTTTTAAGTAACAGGTTTTCGGAGAGGAAAGGAAACAAAGAGACATTTCGTAAACCAACAGCGTCTCACCCAGCGAGAGGTAGACAGCAATCTGGGCGCACACGTCTTTCAGCATCATCACACAATGCATCAGCCCAGCCAACAGCCTATCGTATGTCTGGAGGTTCCAAACCGTCCAATAAGCAACGAAACCGACCCAAAAGGGATCAAAAGTTACCTGAGCGTAGGTATTGACAATTTTCGCGGGGGGCAACTAATGGATTTTCTTTGGCAGTGGGAAAAACTAGGAGCCCCAAAGAAGATCTTAAAGACAATTTCCGGTTACACAATACCATTCGTAACAAAACCACCATCAGTCCCCTTACGCGAAAACTTAGAAAGATTTACGACAAGAATCTCCGATGCAATGTCGAGGGAGTTAAAAGTTCTCCTCAGAACAGGTGTAATAGAGAAGTGCGATGCTATGAACGGGTTTTTGTCTCGGATGTTTTTGATCCCAAAAACCAACGGAAAAGTGAGACAAATATTCGATCTTCGTCGCCTGAATTCTTTCCTCAAACCTGCAAAGTTTCGCTTAATAAATCAGAACCATATTCCGAATTTCCTGCAGGAGAACGATTATTTAGGAAAACTAGATATCAGTCAAGCTTATTTCCATATTCCCATAAAGAAAAGTCACCGAAGATACCTTGCTTTCGCTTATGCAGGCGAACTCTTGCAAATGACAGCCCTACCATTCGGGCTATCCAGCGCGCCACTGGCGTTCTCTCGAGTCAGCAAGTGGTTAGCCAGATTTCTGAGGGAGAGAGGAATTCGAGTTCTTGTATATCTAGACGACTTTCTGTTCGCGAACCAAGACCCAAACGAACTAGAAGGACAGATGAAATATGCAATAAATCTTCTACAGAGCCTTGGCTGGTGCGTGAACTTGCAGAAATCGGTTTTAAAGCCTCAGAGAGAAATAGAATTCTTAGGAATCGTTTGGAACACCGAAATAAATCAAAAAAGGTTACCACACGAAAAGGTTGTCCGGTTGCAGGCAGATCTAGATCTGCTCTTAAGGACAAGGTGTTGGTCTTGGCAGACAGGCACCGCTCTAGTGGGAAGACTGGGCTTTGCGTCTCTTGTAACCCCACTTGGGCGATTGCATACCAGGCATCTTCAAAGGGCCTGTCAAAAGCTGTCACAGCATCGACCAAGTCAAAAGATTGCAGTGACGTCACTGGCACTGGACGATTGTTCTTGGTGGGTGAAAAACGTCCAAAATCCAAGCAGAATTTTTGTACCAGAACCAACGATTTTCATAAGCACGGATGCCTCCGACGAAGGCTGGGGAGTACAGATGAGCGATTATCATCGCTCAGGGAAATGGACAACCGACAAAGCGAGGTGGCACATAAACAGAAAGGAGCTCTTTACCGTTTATATAGCTCTAGTCGAGTTTCGGGATGTCTTGAAAGACCAGTCTGTTATGATACAATCCGACAACCGAACAGTAGTATCTTACCTGAGAAATCAGGGAGGTACAAGGTCGGTGCTGCTTATGGAAATGACAAGGAAGATACTGTTATTTGCAAAACATCACAATATAACTCTCCAGTCATTTTATCTTCCAGGACGTTACAATTCAGTGGCCGACAGCTTGTCGAGAAGCAACACTTTACCAGATTGGCATCTAAGGGAGGAGGTCACTGGAAAAATATTCTCGAGGTGGGGCACCCCTCAGATAGATCTGTTTGCCACGAGTCAGTCAACAGTAGTTCCAGTGTACGTCTCATTAGAGGCAAGGGATACCCAGGCTCTTTACATAAATGCATTCAGCCGAATTTGGAATTACCATTTAGCGTGGGTATTTCCCCCTCCACCGCTTATACCCAGAGTTCTTCACCATCTCAACAGAGCATCCGGGACGTACCTAGTAGTTGTCCCACGCTGGGAATCGGTATTTTGGAGAAACGACCTCAAACGCAGAGCATTAGAAGCCCCCTACCAGATATTCAACCTCAACAAGAATCTAGTGGACCTGTCAACCAATCAACCACCACAAAAAGTAGCAGAGTTGTTTTTAGAGGTCTGGAAGATACGGGGTGGAGCAAACTGGTAACAGGACTAGACCCTAATGATATTGAATTAATTCAGTCTGCTTGGCGGGATTCCACATGGCGAACATACGGGGCAGCGTGGAAACAGTGGGTTACGTGGTGTAGACAAAATGGTATAACTCCTAGCTGTCCTCGACCCCAGGAAGTAGCAACTTATTTGGGGTACCTCTCACGCATTAGAAAATTAGCCCCTGCTACAATTTTAGTGCATAAATCAGTAGTAGTTACTTTAGCAGACCCCACTCAGGAGAATCGGCTAGCTAGCCATCCCTTAGTGGTTGCCATGTTAAAGGCAATTAACATTCAAAGATGTTCAATGACAGTACCAAAGTCGCGGATTTGGAATGTTAATGATTTAATTCAGTGGTTGAAAATGAACTTACCTGATAGAAATAGTATTTATCAGGTGTCAAGACATTTAGCCATACTTCTTTTGTTAGCGTCTGGACGTCGTATTCACGACCTTACTCTTTTGAGCATTGATGACAGACACTGTGAAATATGCGATTCATCGATAACCTTCTGGCCCAGATTTGGTTCAAAGACTGATAACGCGAAATTTCGCCAATCAGGGTGGCATCTTACCTGTTCAGGAGACCCAAGTTTGAGCTTAGTTAAATGGGTAAGATGTTTGATCGAATTATCAAGTAAAAGAAGAAGGGCACGTACTGATTTGCATCACCTGTTTATAACGACCCATGGAGTAGTAAAAGCGGCCTCAAGAGCCACTATCGCCGGTTGGTTAAAGGTGCCTTTTACCGAACTGGGGATAACCAATAGTCCAGGTTCGATTCGATCAGCTGTTGCCTCTCATCATTTTCAAAATTATATAGCTGTAGACGACATTCTGAAAAGGGGGAACTGGAGAGGCTCTGATAATTTTTTCAAGCATTATTGCAGGCCGGTAAGCCAACCCAGAAATAGTGATGTCAACCCTCTTAGTGATTCGTTTACAGCAATGTAACTGGGCTTGTTAGTTCTTAAGACGATTGTTATAACTTATGTGATAATATTAAGACTGATTGTCACTGTTGGATCTCATTATTTTGTTTATTAAATTAGAGAAAATTATTTTTTAAGTTGAGTTGGCTAGGTAGCCTAAAATAGTTGTCAGCTTATGACAATAAATCACTTGTTCTTATGTCAAGATACTGTTGTTTTATTGTAACACATTACCCCATCACAGTACGCTTTAGCGCGCCGGCAGAGGATAGACACGTCTCCGAAAGGTCAAGCCGAAGGCACAGACCTGAAATATAACCGTTTTCCCCCCAGAGGGAAGAAAACGAGTATTTCAGATCTTGCCGAGGCTTGACCTGAGCAAGTTCTTGCCGGCTTTCGGAGCTAGGTACTAACAAGAGCGCGCTCACGCCTCGCGCGCCTGCCGCCGCCGCGTCTCGCGCATGCGCGACGACGCAAGGAGATGCTCGCTAAGCAGGTTGCACTCACACAAAGGATAAAGAAGGTAAGTAGTAGCCATGTGTGTACTCTAATGTAGGGGTAGTTATCTCCGAAAGGTCAAGCCTCGGCAAGATCTGAAATACTCGTTTTCTTCCCTCTGGGGGGAAAACGGTTATATTTTACCATAAGACACTCTGTGTATTCTGCCCGCTATTTTATTCTCCTTTCTACTTCCCATAGCTATCGTAAATATCTATTTTCTGGGATAAAAGTATCTTATCTTGCTTTCCAAAGCTGTAACTTTCAATTATTGCTATAATATATCCTTACTATCAAACTTATTCTTTATTGTTTTTGTGCTTTACGTTTCCTGTAATTCTATTGTAACCTAATCTAACCATATCATATATCACATAAATTGTGCCAGTACATTAAATATTTCTCAATAAAACAGAAATACGAAACTGTTTTGTTTGCTTAGTAAACATTTTAGTATTACATCGCGAATCAATTTTTCATTTCTTAATACTATTTAATAGTGTGGGCATCATGGGTAACTTTTGAGTTATCATAAATTAATTATAAGACCTATTGTATCACCAAAATGCAAATTGATAAATACTTTAACTTTGACTTATAATAATATAGTGACTAAATATGATTTGAAAAAAAAAACGTTACTTGTGTAACAAATTGTACTAACACGTTTAAAAGCCTTCCTGATCACTCTTAAAATAGAAAATCACACTTGAACTTTGATCCACTCGGCGATTGAATCAAAGACCTTGTACTCTGCATTCGTATCTGATGTCAAGTAGGTAGGTATATAGGTACCTATTTATTATATAATCAACGATTTGTAACATAACGTCAGCATTCACTACTTGGAAGGGCAAAAGAGAACCACATGTGTGTAAAATAGAATCAGTACCTATGCATGCCACGGTTTAGCCTCTTTTAATTAGTCATGAAACGAATGCTTTGTCTGAAGTCGTAGATTCCACTGGAGTTTTGCATACACCAAATGTATTTCGTTTTGTAAGCTAGTTCATAATTGGATGCCTTGTTTTGGAGGTCGTAAGTGTGACTACTGAATTAGGTATAATGTACTAGCTTCGTCCGCGGCTTAGTACGTCCCAAATATAATTTAGATGTCTTCAAGGCTAGATTGAATTGTCTCTTAATAAACTAGTGCGCCTTACCATCAATGATTGCATCACTGCTTACCATCAGGTGGGATCGCAGTCAAGCACTAGTTTATATAAAGTAAAAAAAAACCGTGTATAAAAGTAATGTTCTAATGTTTAACGGGATTTTAAAAACAGTGGCGTTTAAAGCGACAACTTGACTAAAATACACAAATCAAGAATAATTTATAGTCATCGTAGGTATCGTCAACACCGTAGCGAAAGAATTTTGGAAATCCGAACAGCGGTTCCAATGTTTACCCGCTACATATAAACTTACAAAAAATATTAGTATATTAGTATAGATTGTTTGTATTGTATAGATAATCCTTTGACTAACCTTAGTGAGAAAATAAAACTACTAATGTAGTTTCGTTTTTATATAATATCCTTTTCTTGCTCAATGAGTTTAGATTATACATAACTCGTTGTTTGATAAATTTGATTTTTGTTTTTATTAGGATTTGTCACATCTGGTTGTGTTTTAAATCTGTGTAGGTTACCGCCACGTAACGTGGCGCGATTGTGAGGGAAACCACAGCGGCACTTTGGTCCTCGTTTAGGTCATATACCTACAAAGAGAAGTGCGACAAAATTAGGACGCACGCGTTAGGTGTGGCTCGACTGATACTGTGTTATACCAACGTGCAGTGTATGTAGGTATGTACGTGTAATTCTATCAAGTCAATTGCCATAATATAACGTTTAACAAGAATCTTGATTATATCATTATAAAAAGATTTTAGTTTGAGGGAGAAACCCATCGAATGTCTACTCTCGCTCTGGGTGGGCCGAGAAAGAGAGAGAGAGAGAGAGAAAGACAGAGAGAGAGAGAGAGAGAGAGAGAGAGAGAGTCAGACCAATACCCCTACTTCTCCTGCACAGAGCTTTACAACCATTTTACAACCGTAACCCTGGATTATTTATCTGAAAAGCTCAGGATCACATTATAACTTGGAGTGTTTTTGGAAAATAATTGTTAGTTGCATCACAGTGAATCGTAAAATGTTATGTTTTATAAGTACGTATGTAGGTTTGGATCTCTAAAACCTCGCAGTAGCCTGCATCAACGGTAGCATGGAGACTTTAGACTTGAGGCTCAAACTTGAGCCATCCATTATGATATCACTTTGTAACGAGGCTCAAAACCGAATTGTTCTTTAATTTATTGCCTTTAAGAATGAAAATTCACTGAAATTTGAAACTTATGCTATGTTTTATTTTGTAAAAGACGGTATTATCTGGTGCGATTAATTATTATAGGCTTTGTAAGAAATGTTTTTACAAATGAGTAAAAAAATTTCATTGTAAATTGAGCTTAACGAAGTATGTACATATTTATATTGATAGATGCTGACTCTTATATTATTTTATTAGAATTGTATGCATCAAAGACTGATTAATTAAGTGGAAACGTCTACGACTGGAAACAGGTTGAACATACTACGTATATTTTAATTGGAGTCTTGTTAAATGTCTGTTATATGAGAATATATCCTTATATACTACCTCGATCTTATTCTGAATCTCCAATCACAACACGTGGGTTTTCAAAACCTTGCAGGTATCAGACTTTTTCCAAGTTATGCACTTACTGTCTAAGTTTATTCAAACACCGCTGACAAACGATAAAGCAATACATTGTGAGGAAACCTGAATTAAAAATTTCTAATGATAAATTTGAAATCTGCCTTGAGCAAGTGTGATGATTAATGCTTTTCTATGTAAGAATAGGCCTTTGCTCAACAGTGGACAGTTATAGTCCGATTCTGATAAGTAGATATCAAATAGAGATTACTTTTAAAGGCGACCTGCGGCTATGAGCTGACGGAATTTTATTCATGAGATACATAAAAATGGACGATATCCAACATTTCATATAGATAGATATGGTATATAAAAGTATACGAAATCTGGAATGCTGGGTCTACGAGTGCCAGTAAATTGAGTGCTGAGTGGAATCCAGCTACAAATTTCAGACAGGGGAGGGGCACTGGATTGCCTTTCGTTGCGTTTCTGTAATCTAAGTATTCACGCCCCTCTATATATTTTTTACGGGTAATTACTTTGTTTAATTTACTAATATGCATTCCTCTGGGTAAATAGTAGGTACTTAGAGTTACAAAAGAGGTTAGTTAGAATTTTCATAAAAATAAAGTATGAACCTATTTTCGAATAGAGGCTAGAATAATGAGGCTGTATACGTTTTAGCAAATGTCCGGATTGATTTTGATTTTTCTAACGCAAGTTAAAGATTATCCTAGGCTGTATGAAGTTTGGTAGGGATTGAATTACCAAAACCCGTTCAAACCCACACTGTATAAAGGGATCGTCATCATCAGCCTATAAGTGCCGACTGCTGAGCAAAGGCCTCTTCTCAAAAAAGAAGGCTTGAACATTAATCACCACGCTTGCTCAATGCAGGTTGGCGATTTCAAACTTATAATAAGAAATTATAAGTCCATGTTTCCTCACGATTTTTACCTTCACCGTATGTAAGTGGTGTCTAAATAATCATAGAAAGTACATACATATGTTTAACTGTGAAAAAGTCACATTGGTACTTGCCATGCATTCATGAGAAGCGGGCTCCTTAACCTCCGCGCCACCACGACCTCTTATCAGGGAGAAATCCTATATAAGGTGTGCCTATGTTCACAACATTAAAATATAAAAAAAACTTAAAATCAAAGCTAGTCCAGAGATTACAAACCATTATAAAGCAGATACCTGAATGTTGAAGTTGATTGAATTGTTCAAAGGGCGAAGCTACTTATTAAATATTTATATTTTTGTTTTAACTTGTAAAAAATACAACCCTTTCGTTTGGTTCGTGGTAAAATTTGCTTTTGTAACAAGCACTGGGAGGCACTCGGCAATTTCATGGTTTGTTCGTTGATAAATATTGGTTGTTTTGCTTGTAAAATCAAGGGAAGGTATCAATACGGTGTTGCCTAGCAACATGTTGATGAACTACCGTATTGAGTTTACATAAAGTTCTAAGCAGTGCACTTTGATTAAGTTCATCAAACATAGTTCAGTAGCAACGAGGGATCTCACTTGATCCGTGAGTCGGATCCGAAGCAATGAGTGTTTAAGACTATTTTCTTTACCGAAGTAGTTTACTGATAAATAATTAATTAGTAATCCACTAAGTACCTACGCAATACACACAGCAGCTTAACTTAATTTATTAATAGGTACTGAATATTGAGAGTATCTGTTTGCATATACATATATGCACTGAAATTTTATGTCATTTTAGTTCAAAGATTTGAGGCCCAAAAAAGAATCTTTGAACTAGCTAGGTTTTGTTATAGTGTTTTATGAATTAAGTTTTTTAAACATTTGTTATTATTTATATTTGAGTGTCATACTAAACCAATCAATACCTTGATTCGAAGTTTCGCTAATGGTACCTACCTAGTTAACAAACGATTTCCTTTTCCCTTTTCGAGTTATAATTTTATATAGCCAAGCTTTTCTAATAACATCTATTTTTGTTGTCCAAATCCATCAAAATGATCTAGCAATTCATTTTATGCTTACTTTGTGTAAGCCAAAAAAATACTACATAATAACAAGGATAGGTAGGACATGGAAGTAGACAGCAAAAAATGAGTAAGATTTGTATGAACACGTGTACGTCTTGTTTACAATGTTTCGTAAACAAATTACACTTGTCTTGAAACATTACAAACCCTTGATTTCACCAGTAAAGTTTACATAGAACTAACCGGAGGCAACGAAGTTACTCAGATAATTGTATAATAATATTATGTCCACAGAGGCTTCTACAAACAAAGCTTGAGGTAAAAGAATATACCAACCTCTAGAGAGTTTCCACGCATTTGCAGCACAAAACAATATATTGTTTTTATAAGAGCTTCGTATTCTGAAATTGATAGGAGCAGCCTAAGCTCGAAGAATAACTTCTATGTAAACAGGCTCGCTGACTTAGTATTGATGATATCTACTATATGTTTAAAAATAATTTGGGTTTTTCTTTCTGACGCTATAACTCCAGAACGCACGAACCGATTTCCATTTTGCGTTCGTTGGAAAGGTCTCGGGCTCCGTGAAGTTTATAGCAAAGAAAATCATATACTAAAATTATAAAGAGGTTTTTATGTTTGTAAGTTTGTATTTAGGGGGTAATATTTGGAACCGCTGGTCGGATTGCCAAAATTTTTTCACTGATATATAGCTACAATGCTCCTGAGTGCTATAGGCTATAAAACATCACGCTACGATCAAACTGAGTTGAGCAGCGGGTGAAACCGCGTGAAAGTAGCTAGTATATAATAAAATAAGTGGCAAAGTAAATTTTTATTTAATACTAGTTAGCGACTCACCTGGCTTCGAACCGGTATGCAAATACCTTTTCACAACGTCGTTGACAAACGAAAGGATTACAAATTTCCCGATAATTTCAAAAATTTTCTGTCTTTCTGATGTTAAAAAAAAATCATTAAAAAAAAAAACGGTGAGGTCGGTTCAGCCGTTCTCAGGATTTTCGGCAACAGATTCATTTTATGTTTTAGACTTGCTCTGTTTAATGAGTACAATCGAACAATAAAGTTTTGAAATTATAAAATTCCTTCTGTTGCCTCGATAGGGTGTACCAGATTCTTACTGACTAAAAACCATCTTGTTCCATTTCCTGATCCAGGCCAGGCTCGGTGCATTGTTACGCTTGACCCGCAACCACCATATAACCCCTGCATAAATAATATTTGAGCTGCGTGGATACATAAGTACTTATTTACATAGTCTGTACAACCTCTACATAATTACTTAAACTTGCACACCACCTTGAAATCTTTAGTAGTGATTAACAAACTTAGTTGAACTTTCCTTCTTAATGAACTTCGTTGAAAATGAAAATAGTTTTACCATTTCGCGGATAGGATCAGTGTCAAAACGCGCCATCATACGTTCGTAGCGTACTACATATATTGTTAAGATACAATAATAGTTAAAGAAGTCGTAATACCACTATCGTAAATGTGAATGGTCTAGTAAGTACATGTTTGTGAAACTAATAAGACCCTTTATTTGAAGGTTTGTATGTACAACTTCAATAATGGCTTTTGGTTGTTGCTCGTAAAAAGGGAAACAAAACAGTCTGTGGTGTGATTTAATTTCGCGCGCACGTAACCAATAAATAATTTATTTTTGTTTGGAAACATGTATTTTTATTACAAACAAATCTGTGACATCACGCAGGTCATGCAATTTTAAATGTATTTTATCGAAATTCGATGAATGAATATTTTATATCATTTTAATGTGCGGCTGGGGAAATAATTTTTGGCATTAGACCTTAGGTCTATTGTTTTAGGCCATGGCGAGGAGCGAGAGAAATTCGGAAGCCGTCTCCTCTTTCTGCGAAGCAGTTATGCTATATATTAGGGAGTAATCCTCCTCCTCACGCACCAGCCGCCCACAGCAGGTAACACTCGGGGCGTCGGGAATTGTGAGCTGATCTCCAGCCACCATAAGTGCAGGTCTGGGGATGGCGAGCAAGGACGCTCGACTAGAACCAGACCCAAGCGTACGACGCGTTGCGTTCCGTAAGCGCCTCTAAGAGCCAATAGACCAACACAGACAAGGCCCTATAGGTAGGGATGGTTGCGGGGTAAGCGCAATGAGGCACCGCGTCCACGGCCTAGAGCAGGAGAAGGAACGGGGGTTTTTGTAGCCCAGTCCCTCCCACCCCACTATTAGTTTTAGGAAAAATGTACAAACAAACACGATTAAACACTCGGTTCCTCGTATTATAAATTAAGTTGCTGATCAATGAAGTATACGTCCGATGACTGTTTTTCAATAGTTACTCCGCTGCGAGAGCCCTTGAAAATTATTTACTGCACTTGACGTTTGTTTGAAAGTTGTAACGAGAAGACTTCTATGTGCAGCACCAGGTTCGTAGTAACTATTTTATCGATCTAAGTTATTTGTGAAGTAAATTAAATTTACTAAGAACAGTAAAAAAATAAAACAATATTTATTTTACACTATTACAATGTGTCAAATTGTCCATATTTCTTCTGGCGGAACATCTTACGTTTGATATGAAAAACTTTTCCATATTTGAATCGTGTTCGAAATTTAAAGGTACCAATTAATATTTTTCTTTATTACAATAAAGCAGCGCGGATTCCTAAGAAATAAATATAACATCTATTGAACACAAATGGCAGAACTCGCCAACTGATTGGAAACCAGGTATTTAATAGCTAATCGATGCAATTAACTATATACCAATTGAATGCAGTAATTGTAGCCTAAGTACTACTTCCATTGTCTCTCGTCTATATAAAATATATAAAAAATCTAGTACTCTCGTATATATAAAAAATCTAGTACATATAGGTACTAGATTTTTTTGTTTTTTATGTTATATGACGGCAAACGTGCTGGCGCTTTGCCTGAGGGTAAGTAATCGGCGCGCCCATAGATACCCCAACACCAGATGAGTTTCAAAGGCGTTGCCGGTCTTTTGTGGATAAGGGACTTCGTGGATTTAGAGATTGGGAAGGGATAAGCGCTGGTCTGCGGACGGTCTGCGGACGCAGAAACAGACCCGAGTATAGGGCGCGCAGCGTTCTGCGCGCGCCTCAAAAAGCCAATAGAATATTACAGACAGGGCCCTATAGGGCTGAAATTGTTGTTGATGTTAATGAGGCACAGCGACCTCGGCCCAGAGCAGGAGTAGGAACAGGGGTGTTTTTAGGCAGTAAGAGTCTGACACTCCCTCCCGCCTTAACCTGGGCGGGAGAGGTCATTTGTTGATTTTCCCCACAAAAAAGGAATTGGGAAGGGATGTGAAGAGAAAGAATTGAACCTCCGATGATCTTACTTAAACAGCGATTCACAACGCTGTTGTTGTTTCATGCTGTTATTCTGTGAGGCAGTGGTATTACTTCGGGTAAGCCGGCTCTTTCGTGGCGAAGCATTGTTTTTCCACACTTACAATTAAAACAATTATTTACATAAACTAAGTTATTTTTATTGTAAGTGAGAACAAAGTAATTGGTTTGTATATACGTAGTAAAGCTACACTCTTAGATCCGAGAGACAATGACAAGAGTTGAACTTGTTTTGGCTGAGAAAGTTAAAAGACACTTAATTAAATTTCTGACTGTTTGGTGAGTGGATAAACAAGTTTTACGATGTTTTGTTTGTAAAAAGTAATCTTCAAACTCCATGGAAGAGGTGTCACATCACTATCCCTATAACTGTGTGAGCATTTTATTATTCAACTCGTATCTTTTTCACTAGAAATGTGTGAAACTATAATAATGTGCATCTGCAAGTATGATTTCCATTAAAGTAGCAAAGTTTATATAATATTACATTAAAATTTCTGCGGTGCTGCCATCTTAGGGAAATTCGCATTTGCATTAATATGCAGAGCACTTGTAAAGCGTCTACCAAGGAAGGTATGCACGTCTTCATTTTTAAATTTTCTCTCTGTCAGCACAGGAACTTTAGATCCGTACATGAAAAATTCTGGCAGGAAAAGCTAGCACGCTCTTAGCAAATTTGACTTGTTATTTTTTGGCAAGCAATGTTGGTGACTTCATGTTTTTCTTTATGTGCTTATGATTCAGAACTTTGTTATTATTTGTTTATACCGGAAAAATTTAAACTTTACTGGAGTCTGTATTCCACAAAAGTTAACAAGTGTCTTCAAGGCCCACGTGTATTAATTGAAAGAACAAACTTGCATTCTAATGACAGACTGACTAAATATTATATTCATAGACAATATTGTACAATTTACTTATAAATATAGTGACCAGTACTAATGTAGGTAGTGACCAGTAAAACCTAAGTATTAGAGACTTATTTTGATATACAATGAATAAAGTGAATAGGCGTGCTCTATCGTAGGCCTCATCATCGCTAACCACCAGGCGTGATCACGGAAAAATGCCTACCCTAAAAAAATAAAATAAAAATAACTAACTTTTGTCTAGTCAAAAAACTATTTATTCAAGAACAAAATGCTCATCTGCGGGCTTCAGTTCAGGTCTGCTCAATCTAAGTTAATTGTTTATATAGCGACACTCGACAGATTATGCCCACATGTCTGTATAGATAAGGGTGAAATACGGATTAATTAAACTTTAGCCTCTCCCTGCCTTTATCGTACACAGAGAGACGTCAAATTGTTAATTACGACGAGACTGCGTATAAAGAACGAACAAATTTTACTCTAACTTTTGTTTGCTTTTCGGACGCTTCGGAAAATGTGAAAAAGTGCTAACTCATCTTATATTTATAACTAGTCATCTCATTTATATGTATTACTAGCTTCCAGCCACGGTTTCGCCCGCGTGGTATGTTGATAAGAAGTAGCCTATGTCTTATTCCGGAGTGTATCCCATGCCAAATTTCATCCAGATCCGTCCAGCCGTTTTGGGGTGATTGAGTAACAAACATCCAAACATCGTAACTTTTACATTTATAATATTAGTAGGTAAGATAAGATAAGTATATGTATATTATGTAGAGCAAAAGTTTGTTCCGTTTACAATTTGGTAGGCAACAACATATAAAGGGAAATAATTAATTGTTTCTTGTCAGGGGAAAATGTTATTAATTTTTTCTCTTGTAGTGGGACGAGAGGAAGTGTCAGATTTTAACTGACTAAAAGCTATGTCGTACATAACTGCACTTGACCCGCATCCCCGGCTGAAAATAATTTACTTACTGTTAAATCTCATTAACAATTGTAGAAAAGCTTTGTGGAAAACAAAAAAAAAACTTTTCATAAAAAAAGTTGATTAATGTTACTCAGATATTTAATTAAATTTGACAAAATGACAAATCAAAGAAATTTTAAAACATTATAATTCTCTTTGACGCATTTAATGATTGAAAAATGAGATCATTAAAAATTTTAAAAGTTTCCAAAATGATCATTAATAATATAATAATATTATTCTTTGTTAGAATTAAATGAGGTCCAGGGTACGTGAAGTTTAGCAATATTGAACTATGTACTTATAATACCATGGAGGTTAGTTACACTAAACATGAAATAACTAGTTCGTAGGTTAACTTTCGCCGATGTACCTATGGCCTATGGGGCAGGAATCAGGAATAAGAATAGAATTCCAAAGAAACCCTCATCAAAAACCTTTCGAAAATTGTTTTAAGAAAACATTCTTCTATAAATTGTTTTTCCAAAGAGTTTCGGTCTGCCGAACCATTTGTTGGTAAACTCTTGAAATCAATATAAAATATTTTGCCGAATCATTGCCGATTTCAATATCATTAGGCTGCTTTCATTGTTAAATTGTTATGGTTTTTTTTATAAGAGGTAATTTTCTTCAAAGTGCTCATTGCTTATTTAGTATTAATGAATATGCTCGTTATTAATCTAAGGATTCGTACTTTGTGTATTCCGAATCTATGAAAATGAAATCCCTCTGAAAGCTCGTAAAGGAAATGATTATGTACTAAGGGTGACAAAAATGCATGGAGAGCTTAAGGTCGACTATTGACTGACAGGTTTTGCATAACGCTACCATTGATAACTAGATGGCGCTGCTTTTAAATGAAAATAACCCTGCAAAGCTTGAATACTTTACACTGCAGAGGCACACAATAAGGTTTTTAATGGTTAAAATAATAATTAAAAAACAATAATATATTTATATTCAAATACACATATATTATGTTAATTTTCTCATTTCCGAGGACTTAATATAGCGCCATCTAAGTCGAGTCAAGCAAACCAATTAAAAGATGGCGTCAATAATTAATAATAGACAATAATAAAAGTTATAAACTAACCCGCATTTTCGACATTATAAAAAATGCGATCGGTAGCTCGGATAAATAAGAATGATAGAATAATGAAGTCGGAGGGCACCGGTTCAATTCCGGGTTATCATTTTTAATTTCAGGCTTTTTAACAATGGCTTTTTTATATAAAATAAATAATAATTATATATAAATAAAATATTTCACGTTTAATATTTATTAAAGATAACAAAAATAAATATAATATGTTATTTTAGAAGAAAATTATATTAATAAATATATATAAATAACTTTTATAATATGTGCTAACTATTAATGTAAAAGTAACATATTTTTCTTACAGATTAAGACTAATATTAAGTTTAATTCTCATAAAGGATAACAAATAAAACTATTTAAGTGACATTATAATTACAGACATTTATTTCTTAAAACATAATATTTATTTCTTTATTTTATAGTCTATACCCTGACCTTATAACTTTTCAGCTAACTGACACATTATTTAATACACTTTTTATAAGATTAATAAGTATTTTAAATCAATTTTGTGTTGTGCTAGTCATTTATTAGTTAGTTTTAAACACAATGTTATAATACGATTCTATACATATAATATGCAACCTTACTTCTGCAACTATTTTACTTCACCATAAAATTTAATTAAAGTATTGACTAAAGTGACTCATTGTGTGCATCATGTTATGACAAAGGGTCATAGCTTAAGTATTCGTTCCAGAACAAGGAAGAAATTGAAGCTAGACCTTATATCAATAACATTTCTAAGACCGGGATATAGCATTCATTAGATATGGGACGAATTGTTTATAGTAATTAATAAATAAATAATTTATTATTTTGCAATCAATAGCATCTGTAGATATTAATATTGCTTTTATTTTATTTCTCATATTTAGTAAAACATTAAAATCATTACTGTATAACAGTTGCTGGTTAAAAAGTAGTCAATATTTTTATCCTAACACACTTAGTTAACACTAAGTTTGAACATTTATCCATTAAATAAATTATAGCTACCCCGGTCTTGTAATTGCTTAATCCTATAGTCAACAATATCTTTTCTTTTAAGAACTAGTGTAGCCGCCATTTATGACGATCCTATTTCTCCTATCTCGCTGGCCAAGGAATAATCCGTATGTCTGATTGCTGATTTAACACTTGCACAATTATGGAACATTACACATAGGACAATTGTCCTGCACGAACGTTATCACTAGCACATCTTCATGACGTCTTTCAGCACATCTATGTAGTTTTCACTGTTTGTATCACTGAAGATGACAATGCTCCAGGAATTTTCCTCATAACCTTGCCCCATAAGTTGAAGCTGGTCTGAGTCAATATCACGTCTTCTGCCAGATCCACTACGGTGCTCCAATGAACCCTCTTCTTGAAACAACTTTAGATATCCATAAAGTGGCAGTCTTTACCTGTAAGGGACGTGTATTATTTATTATTTTCATGTATCGATAACCATGGATAATAAAATAAATACCGAACGGTCATTTTAAAAGAATACTTACGTTTAAGCCAGTTTCTCTCGAAATTTCATTATAATTTAAGCTTTGATTATGCAATGCTATTATTTGGGCCCTCGTAGCCATATCAATATTTGAACGCAAACTCATGATAAAAATAAATATTAAAAACTTGTTAAACAAATCGTAACTGAACTCGCTCAAAGATAGTAAAGAATGTTATGATTGAACAAAAAGGTTTAATTTTTATACAGTTAATATTAAATTACCCTCAACTGTTTTGAGATTTATGATCGGGTTATAGTTGCTAAACAACTTCAATATAATAAAGAGTAGGATAATTTCATTTCATTTCAAGGTTACGCAATGGCCTAATGGCTAGTGGCATCGGTAAATTTTATGCTACCGAGTTCGAATCCTGGTTATTGCGTGGTTTGCTTTAAAAAGGTTTGGAATATCGTAGCATTAATTTGTATAAAAAATTATTAAGTTAATAACTTTGTATCTGATAAAAACTATAAATGTATATTTTTCAATACCACTAGTATACTAGCGCCATCTATGTCATCCATGGTATATTATTAAGGCGATGAAACGCCGTACAAACGATTTTGATTTGGAATCCTCCATGCACTTATGACACTGATAGTACCTACCTACTTCTAAATAGTTTCATGTTACTTGTTTGCTACACACCTAAATATTTCAAGTTGTAGTCGTAATTAATAAACATATGTAGGTATATACACTACACCATATTTTGAAGAGAATACTAGAGAATTCAATTTATTGGAAAATGTAGCCTCCAGCAAAACACGTAACGAGGATAGAACATAATTTATATACTTATCTAGCATAATTATGTGAAGTATTCTCATTCAATATTTAATTATCTAGCCACAAAAGGTATTTATTCATCAGCAATTTATAATAAAATTACCGTTGAGCAATTAATAAAGAAAAAAACTATAACATTTATAAAAGTCTTCCTGACTTTCTTAATAAAATATAAATGCTTTCCGTTAACAAAGAGAAAAGTTCAACCTTCGCAGGTATCTTTTATAAAATATCGTAACATTTTCATATTATTTCTAGTTAGAATCTTTTAGCTTTTATTTTTTTATTGACAAGACGTGTTGTGCTTTATTGAAACTTGTCAACCCAACTCATGCATTGCGTTTAATGTGGACTAGAGCACGCCTGAGCACGCTAGCAGCGCTGTCGTCAGCGTAATTTTATGTAAAAACCTTCCAAAACACGCAAGTTTACGACGAGGAAACATTCCAAACGTTAATAGACTTAGATTTTATTAACACCAAAATGGATACGATTATGAATTCATGGGCAAAAGCTAATAAAGTAGCTCCTAACGCCTCGGTCATAAATATGCTCTGATGCTTATTAAACAACATCAATTTCCTTAGGGGATTATTCCATTACACTTTTTTGTTCATTTGTATAAAGTAGATTACTTAATTCCACAGATGTAGATAGAAGTAAAGGAATGTTTAATATAATATTCTCAAAGAGACTTCGCCAGTAAGTTTTTATGTTGGTAGTCACATAGTTGTGCATTCTGAATGACGGAAATTACAGTTATTCGTGGCTACGTCGGAAATGGCGTGTTTTTCTCCATATCATCTGAAAGTCAAGGTTATGTTTGGCTCATGGGTATTTAATATAACATTACATTTGGTCATCGTATATTTTATGAAAATTTTTTGGCATTCGCGTAGAATAACATTTACATAAAACTTAATAAATCTGTTTTACCGGTAGCTGGTATTGAATTGACTTTTGACTTTTTCGGGAAAGTATCGGTTGTTTTATTTAAGTTTACAGCATGTATTCAGCTTTGATTAGTAATGTTTGTACAGATTTTTTCTATTAAATGACTAATGTGAACTAGTGTGATGTAATTAATTACACCAGCATTATTGTGCTTAAGTGTGTGGAGTGTGGTGGATATGCGTGGGTTAGGAATTGAACCTTCATGCAGTTTCATTTCGCAGCTGTAAAGTCGGGTCCAAAGTTTCCTTTATTAGCTTCAGTACTTTAGTAGACGAACTGTATTTTCGCTATGTTTATCTGCATTTATCTTTTTATGTCTAATTTATAAAATATAGTATAACTCTTTACCTTTTAATCAGTTATAAGTTAAGCTTTACTTATCGTAAAACGTGACACGCTACGGAAAAATGGTTATCGCATAAAAGATTTCTGTCAAAGAACTTGATTTCAATGTCTTTAATTGACGTGTTTCTGTACTTGATCGGATCTAAAAAAAGTGTAACTAAAACACGAAATTCAAGACGTAATCCTCCGCTAACAAACGGTGTTTCGTTCTGCATCATTAGCCGCCATCAAACCCGGCCCGATTGTCCACTATATTGATGGTAATAGTGACTATTTTTTACACCGACACACGTCGGAATGGGGGGCAAAGTTTCCCGTTGAGAAGATAAAGTGCTAGATTTATTTATGTTTGTAACTACTCGTTTTTGTACGACCACTTCTCCAAGTTCTTTGATAGGGACATCAGACAACTTTGACGACTCGTGGGTCGAGAGATCAAATGAGTGGAAATGACGTAGTCTGTAAAGATATATGTTATATGTTTACTTGCTAGCATCATCAGCCTATAAGTGCTCACTGCTGAGCAAAGGCCTCTTCTCACAAGGAGAATATTTAAGCATTTTTCTTTCACCGTTTGTCAATGGTGTCTAAATAATCATAGAAAGTACGTACATTACTCGAAAAAAGTTACATTAGTACTTGCCAGGTTTCGAGACCTCATGTATGAGAAGCGGGCGCCTAAACCTCAGGGCCACTATGACATTTGCTAGCATTTTATTCTACCATAATACATTACTGATACTTAATTTACTTGTAAAAGTCTCTCATGCCTCTATTTATCACAGGAACAGTTTGTAGTCAAGGAACGCAGGTGAGGTTAATTAAATTACAACATCCACAGAAGGTTCTGGTAAATTGAGAGTACTTGTCTTGTAAATGCGTATAAACGCCCCCAAAGAAACTCTAAACGGGATTGTTTCATAAAGATGTTTTTTTATTCATAAAATTATATTATAAAACGTAGCCTTTATGTACTCTGCAGGGATCCCTTCGTGGAAATTTGAATCCTTGGACGATTGTTGGTTTTCAAACAAAATTAATTTAAAAAATACTCTTAATTGATTGTGTTAGAACAATTTAACAAATTAATTAGATCTTTGAAATTGCAGGATAAAGAATTTAATTAAAGATTTTTTCTCGAAATTATAAAATTATTTCTTTCAAGAATGCTGATATATATTAAAAATTAATTTAAATAGCAACAAATATTCAAAACGCAGAGTAGGTATTGTTTTTTTAACGGCAATTAGATTTCTCTTAGTAATCGTAATAAGGGGAAGGATTGGGCCTTCAGTAACCTCACTCATACGGCGAAATACAATGTAGATGTTACTTCACGCTGGTTTTCTATAAGACCGTGGTATTCCACACATAATTATTAATATTTAATTGACGACAGAGGCCGTTAATTTCAATAAAATGGGAAAGATAAAGAGAACATATTCTTTTTTCAAATAATTACTAGATAATACCCACATTATTCGAATACTACATTATTTGTCAGTATTCTGAAGTAGTGTGAGATGGAAAATTCTAGAACACCTCTTGGCATCAGCTGAAGGCACGTACTAAACTAGTTTAGGCACTCAGGATTACTCAATAAACAAAGTTTGTCGCTAAGCCTTCCGAGATAACTTTGGTGCGAATGATACTCTACTACTTACTAGTCATTATAAATGAACTAACTCGATTATAGGGATATGTGAAACTTTGCTTGGTTCGCTGTTTGTACATAATAAGGTATGAATTAGATTTGAATTATTTTAATTATTATGTTTTCGGCTTACTCATAATAATTAAATATAATAATATGACGAGATACTCGACTAGTTTCAAGCCATGCTAGAGGCCCATATTCATGAGCAGCATTCCGCGACACGCGACGCGGCGACTGTCGCGCTGCTACTGATTGAATTATTTTCTTCGATATTCGAATGGTTTGGTTCTTGACACGGCCTTGGCCTTGCGTGAGGTGATAGGGGTGTCAGACTCTTACTGACTAAAAGCCACCGCGTTCTTTCTGCAGCTTCAGGTCGAGCGGCACATTATGCGCTTGAATCGTAAACCTGGCTATATGAAGGGGTAATAGTTAATTTTTTCTTAGTTGTAGTATTCTGTCTATTCGAAATAAACCGATGAATATTATTGATTTATTGAAGTCACTGGTTAATGATTCGAAACATACGGATCTTTCGAAGGCCCAGATTGAGTTTATGACTTCATAATCCGGAAAGCACACAATATATTATAAATATATTACAAGTGGTTACAGTTTTTTGAAATATAATAAGTTAAGAAAGATAACGTATGACTACGGTGGGTGTGATGTCTGCGCAACGTGTCGAGGGTTCGATTCCCGCCGGAACAATCCTTGTGTGATCCACAAATTGTTGTTTCGAAACTACGACACAGGAGAAAATCATATAACCGAAAACCTTGAGAAGCACCATTTTCAAAAAAAAAACGCATCTTTCACATATCCATGTCTGAACTAACAAATAAACACGGTAGAACCGTCAGTTTAATGTAAGTAGTGTGTATTCAATGTTATTGACTCGGTAAGTTCCCCTAGAGTGGCTGGATTATGGTTTGTTTAGTGAGAGAGAACTTCATACATATTTATGTGGATATCGTAAGTACATTGTTGGTTGTTAGGCTTAAATTGTCAGTGGTATTGTGTTACATTACGCAACATTACTTGTACAGTACAAACATAATGTTCATATGTTTTTGCTCGTGTACGTGCGTTCAATTTTTGATGGAATTTTGGTCGACGTGGCAAAGGTCTTGCTACAATGGTGGTTAAAAGTTATTTACGTTTACTTTCCCTGTCATTTACGGCATTAGCTCATGACGTCCAGAAACTTTGAACATAAATAACTTATTTTACAGTTTCAATTTCTTCCAAGAGATTCCATACAAAATCCAATTTTCCAAATGACCACAGAAACTTTGAGAGCAAACAAATACGACTATAAAATTCGACCGACGACTCTAAACTCAAAGCAAGATCAAGTAGTTTGTGAACCAAGTAGTTTATAGTGCTTTACAAGTTGGTCCGAAACTCTGAGCCACTTATTGTTCAGGGAAATAAATACGGCCTCCTTCCTCCTTCAGACTTTGTATAATCGGAGAAAGTGGCGCCATCGCTGAATGGGGCGCGCTCCTTTATTTATGATTATTCCATTACCCAGCCGCTGCAGCCACGGACATAAATAACCACACAACATTCGAATAACATACAATCGTCCGGAAAACCTTGTGCCTAGACATTTTTTCGTTATTACTGGCGTTGATATAATATTTTCTGAGTGACAGCGGTTTCCCAAGGTTTTGTATTAGATTTCCTGAACGTATGCCACGTCCCGTGTGTTGCTCTATAGTAAGCATTATAAATGACAACAAAAACTTTTCTTTTCTTTGCAGACAATGCACGTGGTTTATAGATAGTACCGAGAAGCTGTGGCTGACATTTACCAAAATAGAAACGCGAAGGAGTCGAGCATGGAAGGCGACGACGTGGCTTATTGCATGCCGGAGGGGCCGGTGTTCCAGCGAGCTTATGTTCGGGTCCATGGGTACATAGCACTGCTCATCTGTCTGTTGGGCAGTGCTGCCAATTCTGTTAACATCGCCGTGCTCAGTAGAAAAGAAATGATCTCATCGACGAATTCCATCCTGACCGGACTGGCAGTCGCCGACTTGCTCGTCATGATAGACTACATTCCCCTGGCGCTACACATCTATACAGATATATGTGCAGAACTCAATCGAAATTCGTATGCGTGGGCTGTTTACGTATATTTTCACTCCATATTCAGCCAAACCTTTCATACGATATCTATTTGGTTGACGATCACGCTCGCTGTCTGGAGGTTCATAGCAATAAAGTTTCCTCAAAAAAACCGGACGTTATGTAACAAGAAGAACACAAACATAGCTATAGCTGTGGCGTATGCCGTGTGTCCAATACTGTGTCTTCCCATTTATTTTGCTATGAAGATTCGAGTTATCCCTTCAAAGCACGGACATAACAACACAACGTTGCATGATACAGATGTTGTTTCAAATGTCACGGAGAGCAAAGAGCCCGAGTACGCCATAGTGATGACTGAAAACGACGAGCTGCTCACAGCTATCTTCTGGATTTACAGTGTATTTATAAAACTCATCCCATGCGTAGTGCTGTCCATACTAAGTGTGTTGCTCATTCTAAAAATGAAGTCGAGTGATCGCAGAAGACAGAAATTATTGAAAAAATCAGCAATAGCAAGTAACGAGGTACGTGAAGTTTTTTATTGTTGTCTTAGTTTCGAATGTAGAGTGTAAAATTCGAATTCAATTGTGTTTCTAGTTACAATAACCAGAGGGCCTAGACAAGTGGCACAAACGCTAGTAGAATAGAATGTTTTATGAATGAATTGACGTCATGAAATTTGATCTATCGTTTCGAACGTGTAATTGGTAGCCAAGTGTATCACGATTCTATTCAATTAAACAAAACGACAATGTAATACGATATTCTCCATACAAATGCGTAGCCAAGTGGCACATTTGACAAGCGAATTCGACTGTAAACGTTTCTAATGTACGCTTACGAAGCGAACGCTAGGACCCTGTAGAAAACGCTACGATACACTACCCAAGATGGCGATTATTTAAACAGCTGTTAGATACCGGTAGTTGTTTTTGTGAACAATTTCGTTTAAATTAATAAAATTTATACAAATGCAGGCACTTATATTATTGTGGGCGGTGTCCAAGCCGTACGTACGGCTTGGGCGTCATTGAAGAAATAAATTTCGTCATTTCTTAATGCAAATTAGGGAAATACCGGTGTATATGTCGCAGTAAGATAGATGTAGCCATAATATAGTTATATCCCGAGGGATATAATTATATACTGGAACAGAGTTATACGAAAGCGATTCATTACTATCTCACTAGGGATATAGTTATAAAACGGACCAAGTTTAGTGATATACTTATATTACTAGATTAAATGTAGTGAAATAGCTTTATAATAGTTGTTCGGTGTTCACTTCTAGTTTTCGTGCATGTGCATTTAATTGCTACGCTGGCTTAGCATTTGTATTCGTTTTATAATTGGTAATTACTTGCGCCAGCCATGAATTAAGATGAAGAAATGAATGCAGGTGGCGTGCGCCAAGGGAACGTTAGCCTTGCCCTTCAGGACATTGCCAAGTATCGGAAGAGTGCTGGGACTATAACCTTGGGGGCTCCCCTAGTTGTACTCGGCACTTAACCCGTTCTCACCACAACTTCGCCGGGCGCCTAACCGCGAACCGGCGCATAGGAACCCGTTGCACATTAAGATTGGTAGCGGAATTATTAGCTTAGGGAACACCAATAGATACTCACCTCCCTCCTCTCCTCGGCACACACCTCCAAATTCACCTCTTTGAAGGGTTAGAATTATAGGACCCCTCAGGCCAAAAGGCACCTAACCACCAATTTTTTTCGGGTTTCTTCTTCTTGGTGATAGGTGCTAGGAAGATACCCTAGGAGGGAATATTTTGGCACCTGCCTGCTGGAGGAGGCATGCATCCGGGGCATCTCAAGCAAAGTTATTGTTGTGTTGTAGGAACGTAGGCTCTCTTCATCATGGCCCTTCAGGCCCTGCTTCTTCGCCTTGTTAAAAGGCTGAACAATAGTTCAACACTCCAAGCTAAAGTTGAACCTCAGCTTGAGAAATTTGTTCTAGACCTGATTCCGGAATCCCCGGAATAACCTGCGCCGGAGAATTCAACGGAGGCCGTCCCTCTCGCCTCGGAGTAGATACCGAATGAACTCCCTGCTGAGATACTGATCACCGCTGAGGTTCGAGTGGGCTACCTGTCCTCTGGTTGCACCGACCCGCCCGGAAACTTCAGCCTCCCCGGCTCTGGCCTAAACATCAGCCTCTATGGCCCCTCGCTCCGCAACCACACGAAAGGCCTCCCAACACCTCCATAAACACAACCAACCCCTTTCACGCCGCGGGAGAGGCGCACACTCCGAAAGCTATTTCACTAAACTTAATCTAGTAATATAAGCATATCACTAAACTTGGTCCGTTTTATAACTATATCCCTAGTGAGATAGTAATGAATCGCTTTCGTATAACTATGTTCCAGTATATAATTATATCCCTAAGGATATAACTATATTACGGCTACATCTATCTTACTGCGACATATACATATAGATTCCATAATTTCATTAAAATATATGTAATATCCCTTAACGAATCAAGATATTTCAAGAATAAGACAAGAGTAAGTAATAATCAGTACAAATATATTGTTATCATATTAGTATGTATTAAAAAATAAACCAGCAGTATTTTAATGTTTGATGTACCTGACTTGAACTATGGTTGGTTTTAGATTCCGAAGAAGATTTAATTTACCGGTTGTCGTATGATGTATTGACTGCACTCACATAGCTATAATGAAACCAAGTAAAGGTGAGCCCCTTTTTTAATAGAAAAGGCTATCACTCATTGAATCTACAAATATAATTTTTCATTTTACAAATCAAATCAAATCAAATCAAAATCATTTATTCCAAATAAACCATAAATAGGTACTTTTGAAACGTCAAAATAGAATAGTAGTCTGTCAGTCTGTTCGTCAGTGAAGCTAGGTGCTCGTTCCAAATTGTAGTTTCGAATGGAGAAGAACGAGCAAGAAACTCCATCGTTACTCTTTTAAAAAAAATATTTGTTTTACAATTCATCAATAATACATTTTTTATACATACATTACTGTACCCCTATGTGAGAACAATGCAGAGACAAGTTGTTAATAAAAAGGAACAAATGATGGTCTTTTTAATCTATCATTAAAATTTTAATCCTTTGTTGTTTCGTACATGGCGCTCACATATGCGTACTCACAATCCAAAAGAATGCTTCTATATAAACTCATTCAAGGTTTCATTAATTTTGAGAATTTTGATAACTACTGACTACATATTTGAGAATTGTCCAGTGGAGCCGAACCAACATGCTGCCAGGCATTCTTATCCTCAATATAATCTGAAAGTTTGTAGTATGCCTGTCTACATAATTCGCGTTTAATATAAGTTTTAAATTTTCGTTCATTAAGATTTAATACACTTCTTGGAATTTTATTGTAACAATTTACACAGAACCCCATAAAGGATTTCTGTACTTTGGACAGACGGAATCGTGGCACAGCCAGCCTATCTTTGCCTCTAGTATTAAAATTGTGTCTATCGCTTCTTTTTTCAAATAATTGCAAATTTTTCCTTACGTACATAATATTTTCATATATAAACTGACAAGGTACCGTTAGGATATTTATCGTTTTAAATAGTTCTCTCAGAGATTCACGAGGGGACAAGTTATATATCGCTCGGATAGCCCGCTTTTGCAAAATAAATATTGAATCTACTTCCGCAGCTCGACCCCATAGCAAAACTTACTCTATTACATATCTATATATATTTATCATCAATACATTTCATTCTATTTAAAGGAAGTCTTCGGCTAATAGGGAAGGCTTCGGCTTATAACTATTATACAAAAGTTAATCAACATATTTTTTCAGGCTTTTGACCACAATTTAAAAATATTAAATATGAATTGAAAATAGGGTGGGGCCACACACGACTCTTTTTAAAATGGTCATCCAGTCAAGTGGAAGCGATTCATTCATGCGGGAACTACATATTATATCATAATGGTAAACAAACATGACGACTATTATTTATTTTGTTATAATCCTTTGGTACATAGCTTAAGACAACTACATTGTACTCTTAAATTATCTTGATTTAAACTCCATGTTTGTAATAACTAAGGTTCCAACATTTCTTTTATCATTAAGGGTGAAATAAAAAAAATCTGTATCAATAAAACTTTTTTATTTTTGGTTACTTTTTCTGAACATAATTACTTTGTTTTCAAACTTAAAATTAGCATTCACATCATCTTTCGTATGACAGTCACATTTGGTTTCGTCATCATGTCGTTAAGGTTGTGCCAGGATTAATTTTATATACGTCTAAAAAGAAAGTAAATTTCAAAATCAAAAAGATAATGTACAAAAGCCTATCTAATTACCAATAAAATTGCATGCAAAGCCTTCAAAGGTTTTGTAATTTCACTATATTTTCCCGTGTATATTTACCACATTTTATTACCTTATCAAAACATAAAATAAAAATTTTTTGATTGCTAGAAATGCAGTAAAACTCTCAACACAACAACTCTCGTTCATGAAGGAACCTGTCACGCCTCTCCTCGAATTCACGTCGGCGGAGCTCGACTTTTACAAATTCATTTGTCGTTCTTTCGAATGGCTTTAATCCTCCTGTTCCTACGCGCCCACAATTAAGAACGACGATTTGGTGTTGTAGCTGCCGAACGCGGAGAGGCTGACGCCTGCAGTCTAGGCTTCTTGCCGGACAAAATCACGGCGAAGAAGGAAGGAAGGAAGGAGAGAGGCGGACTAGGATGGTGGCGTAGCTGTCTCTCGAGCCGGTGCCAAAGTTGTACGTGGTCGGCTAACTGCCTATATCAGCTGAAAATAATATTTTATTATCATTACTTTATTATATTCAATGAAATTAATCTTTCAGTTGCTTAAAGACAGAATTGCTTTCATAATATTTATGGAATATTGATATGGTTAGAAACAAATAAAATTATTACAATCAACTTACTGGACTTTCTCTCTCCTTCTATGGTATTATTATATATGGTAGGTATTTCACTAGTGCTGCCTCCTGCCTGGACCAAGTGCAAGTCATTTGATGGTCTGAAATAAAATAATTTGTTATTATTTATATCTTAGAATTTTGCTTTAAGTTTACTATATGACTACCATTTTTCATCATATGGAACATAGTTCAATCAATACACAATAAATATCTATTCAAATTGATGACCTGATCCTGACAAGTTTTACAATATTAGATACAAAAGATACAGTGTGGTCCCAGTTTATAAAATACTTACATTGAATCCAGCAGATGCCAGCTTGGCCTGCCACAGCAGACACTCCAAAAACTGCAACCAGTCTCTCTTCTAATGCAGTTAAAGAGATCGTGCTGCTAGGCCCACAACCACCAGAATTTTGCCTTATTTAAAAATATTTGGTTTTAGTTTTTGTCTTCCAGTCTGCCTACACCTAAAAATCACAATTAATAAAAAGCATTGTGTTAAATTATACTATCCAAAGATTTTAGATTCATAAAAAATAAATATATATAAATATTTAATTTACTGAGGTCGTCATTATCGAAATCGCTAAGGACTCTGATATTATTTTTAATTCATGCCATTTTCTAGTTATCTGCGGATTTTCGAAATTCTTCTACCATTATAAGAATTTAACATACTCGATAAATCCTGCCACAGCTGATATCCCTTTAATTGACCTTTGAACAGTCGTCTAGGGTTTCGACATATCGCCGCGCTCATAAAATACACAAACTGCCTCAGTGGTATATTCCTTTGTTGATTGTGCAGATTGACCACGACATTGTTGATATTAAGTTTAATCTGAGTGAAGATATTGAAATATTGATACGATTTTACGAATTAACTTTCCATAAAATCTATAAGTATTAAGAATTGTTCTGGACTAGCTCGAAACATCGGTTCCATGTAAAAAAATATAGTATTCCTAGTAACCATTTCAACAAGAATATTAAACACACAAACATCCCGAAAATATAAACATAACTAAAGTAATTTAATTTAGATTATCACATCATACTTATTTACAGTACTCACCGTCTTAAAATCGCTATTCCATGTATAATTTCACTTAAAAAATTCAAGAATCATCACTTCACAACTTAAAAATATTGTAGTTTTGCGGTGACCCATTGTCAAACTGACATTAGCGTACGACAAACCATAAAGAACAATTGATGTTTTTTGTAACATACGAATAGAATGAGCGTTCGACAAGTGGTTGTACACTTGGCTACCAATCGAAAAACGCTAACGCCCAAGCGTTCATTTTCAGTAGAATAGAAACGACTCCGAGCGTTTGCCACTTGTCTAGGCCCTCAGGTCATGCATGTATGGATGGTACGGTATAACTAGTCTGTTTGCACACTCTACCAGCAATTGCTATGGAAATCGGAAATTCTTCCATACTGCGCAGCACTCAGCATTATATAGCAGCTACCAATTTTGCATACGTGATGAATGTGTATTTTTCAGTTTCTATCTGGATTTTTATCAGAAAGACTAGAGCTGAATTCTATGTCGATACTTTAGTAATGGCCTTTGTATTGAACAGAAATAATGTGAGTTATCATGCATGACGAACATGCGTGAAAACTATGGAAGAAAACATTTGTGTTTTTCTTTCGAAACGTGACACCGTACAACTTGCTTTCATTCATATTTGACAGTGGATCAGATTATAAGCTAATAAGTACTATATCTTGGTATAGGTATACTCAGACTAGACTAGGTATACTAGGTATATTCAGTCAGTTATGTTGGTTATTAATGTTTTGAAGTAGTAATTATGTAATATTTAAAGTTAGTAATACTGAATGTTTCTGGGAAAAGTAAGGAGTGGCGTGCAGCGATTATAATAATTGAAGACATTAATTTGCATACATTGTGCAGGGTGAAAAAGCTCGGTTGAACGAAGATGGTGGGAAGCGAGGAGGTGGTGGCGGCGGCCGAACGGATCGTACCACGAGAATGTTGGTCGCCCTACTAGGCCTCTTCCTTGCAACAGAACTACCACAAGCTATCTTCGGCCTACTCACAGCAATAGCTCCGCATCTCTTCAAAGTTTGCTACTATGCCTTTGGTGAGTCTCTTTAGTTGGTAACATTCCTACCCGATCGTAACTTAATTGCTACGACCCAGATCCATCGATCTACGATGTGTCAAAGTGTTGAATGGTAAAGCTGTTTATACATCAAGATCGCAACGTGTAGCGGAGAGCGTATAATTGATGATATGGCTACAGACATCTTGTGTGTGAATATTGTTGTCACGACCAGGCATGTTTACTATGGACTGTAGGGGATTCTGATTCAATTTTCTAGAATTTCTGGGCTTTACAATGTGTGCAGTGATATATCACGTCATTCTCGTAAAACGTGAGGGTTGCCTGAACAATTAAAGTAAAATATTTAGCCGTTTATAACTTGGCAAGTAGCCACATGAGTATCGTCTAATCTGTCCAGATGTGTCTGTGGAGTGTCGACCCTTACATTATGGACAGATAAACTCTGTTGGGTAAGGTTGGTTGGTCATGTAATCTCTCCCTCTTATTTTATGGTCACTTGTGGCACAGCCAGACCACTCTTATGTTTTATATTATTAACGTAAATTGCTGTATAAAACTCAATTTAGACAGAGTTTTTCTTCGGTACCTTTATTTACCAAAGAAAATATTTCATGTGGGTAAACACTATCTGAATAAGTTATGTATTTAAACTGTCTTATTAGAGTTTAAAGGCAAACATCGGTTGTTTATATATGGTAAGAAAGTACCCGGAAAACTTTAAAACATTTCTTTTTCACTCTTTTGTAACACAACATTAAGTTGAAATTGTGTCTGTCGGTTTCAGGACAGATAATAAGACGTTAATTTAGTAAATTACAAAATGAGTGCCTATTAGCGGCCCGTCTCTCGTCCTTTTGGTGAACATATCTCGTACCGTTTAGGTACAGACTGTCAGTCACTGTTAACGAAAACGTAGCTTGGGTCACGCTACTATAATTAATTCCATGATACGAGTACTTTCATATATTCCTATGTTTCTAACATTAATTTTATCTTAACCCAGAATCTTAGTTATTCGTAACTAAATGAAATATGATTGTCTATTTCTAATGACGTTTATAGTCAATTGATGCAATAAGAAAGTAAAAATTGTTTGGTTTATTGGCTAGACTAAACAATCAAAATTAGGCTTTTAAGTCATCAGCGACAACAAGAATCGACAAATTGAATATTGAACATTAAGGCCGGTTTTAGTGCTCGACCGACCGTCGGTGCGTACATCGGTCGCGCTTCTCATTTGTATGAAATTTCACAAGTCGTCACAGTGCTCGACCGACCGTACGCACGCATATATTGCTACGCACTGCGTACGAGGACCGTCGGTCGAGCGCGTCCGCATGCGTGCCGTCGGTCGACCGACGCGCTATGGAAACATATGAACGCATTCAGTGCTGCACCGACCGGTGGACCGACCGCACGGATGTGCGTATCATCGTCGACGAGAAATTATTTCGTAGGTACTCAAAATGAACAAATTTATCGACACCGAACGATTAATCACCGAAGTTCGGCTTCGTGAACCACTCTGGAACATAAGCCACGTTTTGTATAAAGACCGTGATGCAAAGTTAAAGGCTTGGCAAGAAGTGTGTGAAGCATTGTTTCCTAATTTCGATGAAATGACTCTTACCGAACAAAAAGATATAGGTAAGTAATAAACAAACTATCTTCATCTTTATTTATTTATTTCGAGACATACAAATAATTTAAAAAATACTATTATTTTGCCAAGACACAGCACCCTCTGGAGATATAAAATAATTAGCAAACTTTTCTCTCAACATGTCCCCTGATCTGATATTATGTCTTTGACTGTCACTGCCGTGGGTAAGCGGTTCAAATCCTGCAATTGTTAATGTATCCTCTATTTTGTAACCATCTCGTTCTCTGATGTAATTATGTAAAATACAACAAGCTTTGATGATTGTAATTGTGTTTTCCAAGGAAGTGTTCATAGGTCTGTGGAATATTCTGAATTTGTTACTCACTATGCCGAATGTAGATTCGATATATCTCCTTGCACGACTAAGTCTGTAGTTTAATATTTTCTTTTTGTAAGTCATGTTACTACGTGCATAAGGTCGTAACACTTGTTTTGAAATACCGAATGCCGCATCCCCGACAATAACGTATGGCAGTGGTTCGGTCGTATGGGGCAATGGTTTGGGGGGAGGAAAACACATTTCTTCGTTTTGTAGTTTTTGAAACAAATTACTGTTTTTGAATATGGTAGAATCAGAGTCGGTTCCACATGAACCGACGTTAATGTATATAAAACGATAGTTACAATCACATATAGCAAGTAAAACAACTGAAAAAAATTTCTTGTAATTGGAATAAATACTTCCACTGTGTTCAGGATTGATTATTCTCACATGTTTGCCATCTATACATCCAACACAATTTGGAAAGTTTGCTATTTCGTTAAATTCATTGATGATATGAAGCCACCCCTCAGGCGATGTTGGCAACATAAGACATTCTTCACGAAGAATCTCCCATATTGTTTTGCACACCTCCTTAACGATAAAACTGATTGTTGACACCCCAAGACGATAACTGTAATGCAAGTCTGTGAATGTATGACCAGTAGCTAAGTACCTGAAAGAAAGAAATAAGCTTAGTTACTTTTATGTTACAGATAAAACTATACAACAGAGATGGAGAACAGCTCGGGATGCGTATACAAGGTCTAAAGCTGCAATTATTAATACGAAGCCCGGATCTGGCGGCGGAGCGATAAAAAAAAAGTATATATATTACGATCATATGAGATTTCTCGACAAGAAACACACAGTCCAAGTCGAGGACTCCCTAATGGCAGATGATTCCCAGACAAATATTTCGGTGCCCGACTTTGAGCCTGAGCCCGAGCCCCAGCCCGAGCCACAACCTTCGACAAGCACTATTTTTGACACTAGAGTTTTCGAACAAAAAAATACTGAGCCTGCATCCCAGACAAGTCAAAATAAAAAAAATAGACGAATTACAAAATCTAAAAGGTCTATAAATAAAGAAGAATTTGAATTTGACAAACAGATGCTGCAAATGTTTAAAGAGAATAGTACAATACTACAAAATGATGACATGGCATTTTTCACATCGCTGTTACCAATTACTAACTCATTTTCTATTAGTCAAAAGTTGACTTTTCGTTCTGAAGTACTAAAAATAGCTACGAAGATTCATGATGGTGACAATGCTCTTAGTCGTCCCCAGTCCCAGTCTTCCAGTACGACATACTTCGTCACGTCACCAGAGTCCTATTCATCTCATTCACAAACATCAAACAATATTACTGCACAAGAATCGGAACAGCTTCTCACAAATATTTATCCTAACATGCTGCCTGTTATGGTTTCCAATTCCAACGTAGAGCAAACAGATTTTTCTGACCTTGTTGTATTTAAACAAAACTGAATTTTTATTTTTAAATAATAATAGTTAAATAAGAAACTGTGATTTTTTTGTAATTAAGGTATTTTAAAATCATGATTATTTTAAACATTATTTTGTTATTGAGTCTCATATATCTCTATCATACTAGTGGGATGGGATTAATAGGGTTAGTAATTAGTGGAATGGGATTAATATATTTAAATTGATATCTACATTTTTGTAATCTGTAATATAGACATAGTTACATACCTTAAAGTGACTGCAAGTCTTTCCACCGGTGATACAGGAGCTCGAAATAAGTTTACATGTTTTAAGTAGTCTTGTAACTTCGCTGATAATTCATCAAAACTTTTGATCGACATTCTGAAGTAATTAAAAAACTTTTCTTCATCTTCGCGCAATAATGAATATATAGTAGTGAATTCCCCTCGTAATGTTCTTTGGGCGACGATAGGGTGTACATGATATCTACGTCTTCTTCTATTCTTAAAACGTCTACGAAGATAATAAGCAGCAACTAAACAATTCGTAAACGGTTCCATTGCGTGCGACTGTACCAGTCCGGTCAGTTTGTTGGTCAGGAGAGCACTGAATGATAGAAACTGACGGTCGGTTCAAGCGTATCGTCAGGACAGACCGTACGTACTGACGGTCGGTGGAGCACTATAACCGGCCTAAGACTGACCCCACATTTGGCGTGCGCGATCCACGGGCGTACGAGTAGCGCGAGCGCCGCGTGCGCGTTGCGCGCGCTGCGTAAGCGTCGGGTGTTGCCGCCGTGTGACGTGCATGCAGCGTGCGCGCAACGCGCGCGCGGCGTGCTCGCGACGCTCGAGTCGCGTTACCCCCTTCGCGTTTCCCCGCCGCCAAACACCCGACGCTCGCCCCGTCAGTGGTGGAACATTTTATGACTACCTGTACAGTACGAGAATAAAAAAACAGGTTCATTTGTTTAAAAATATTTAAGTATATTGTAACAGACTATATAAAAGGTCGGCTTTAATCTCTAAAATCTACAAACAACATAATTTTTTTACTAAATCTTACATTGTAAGATCTAACTTTTTATTTAAATAGTCAAAATATTTAAAGTAGATACTTGATGTGTAATTAAAAAAAATACAAAATCTCATTAGCGTAATAAAAGTGCTGTCAGTAAAATTAATTAGAGATTTAGTTTTGAGTACTTAATAAATAAATTTGAATTCTTTCTCAGAAAATGAGTCAGAAAGTGAGTTTTTAAGAAACGTTTACAATTTTTATGGATAAGCTGAGAAGCTTGAAGTCTCACAACGATTGTGGAGTAAATAGCTAAATAATTCATATTAATGTGCCAAAGTCCGGTAGTATTTATTACTTATTTCTTAAAATCTTTGCATTATCTTGTAACAAAGCTGTGTTTACAAATTCAATGTGCCGAGAGAAAAAAGATTAAGCCTCAGAGTAATTTACGATGCAAAAGGTTCATTTTTGTTTAAAATTTTTACTTGTTTTCTTTATTGGTTAACTTAGTACCTACACCTAGTTTAAATTTCTACTTTATATTTAATTCTGTGTAGTTTGTTAGTCCGTATTGTCATATCGAAGGTTGTATATAAATTTATATGCCTAATGACGGTTGGCGCGGTGGCTCCGCAACTGGCTGCCGCGTAGCGTGTCGCGGGTACGATTCCCTCACGGAGCAACTCTTTGTGTGATCCAATAATTGTTGTTCCGACTCTGGGTGGGATGTGTATGTGAAATTGTATGATTGTAACAGAACCACGACACAGGAGAAATCCTAGTATAATAAGCAATATTTAACACATTATTAGTCACAATGGCATCACTGTTAGGCCACTAAATATGCTATAGTGGCTGTATTTCTAGCCCCATTAGGTACTATTATATAAATCCATTACAAAAGCTATAAACACAATGAGACTGAAGAACCCTTATTGACTGTTTTGAGCCGTTCTCTTCTGAAGTGATCGGTTTTGAAATAATATTTTTTGCGTCTTTTGCTTCTATTGTTGAGAAAGATTGAAATCCAAGTAACAGTACGACACATAGACTGTATGAAGGCTATAGAATAATATCTATTCTAAACATGTAGTCTGAGAGGAATCTAGATAGAATTAATATGTTATTTGTAGTTAGACCAAATCATATTCAAACTTGCTAATAACAGAGGCACGTGCCTCGGACGGGACTAGTAATCAGACTGCTTCGGAACAATTTGAATAACATTGTCTGTGTATATCTAATTCAAACAACAACTACTGCGGTTTGGATCTAATTTTATTCAATGAAACATTGGCATAGTTGTTGATTTGTATCTTGGTTCTGCAATTGGTTGCTGTACATCCAAACTTCTGGTATACGAACCTAATTTTGTTTCGCAACGTAAAAAAGAAGGCTTGCGCAATGTGGCCAAGATTGTGGGAAATATGGGTTACCTGACTTATGAGTAAGTTACCGACGTTTTGGGATTAGGGTTTTGGAGAGTAAGGGATTGGGGGAGGGGAAAGATTGGGCCTCCAGTAACTTTACTCACACGGCCAAACACAACGTTGTGGTTGTTTCACGCCAGTTTTCTGTGATACGTGGTATCACTTTGGTCGAGCCGACCCATTCGTGGCAAAGCATAGCTAATGAATGAGGTACTTATCATCCTAGTGGATTGACGGAAAACCGAGCAATCGTCTAAATCTGGTTGTTTATTATAAGGGTTTGAAAAGAGAAAGAATGAATTCTAAATTTAAAATATTTACGTAAACAGGTCGAATATTATATTTAAGAACAGCATTACGGCTTCCTAATTAAAATTTGTGTAAACATTTCCGGTCTCTGTTCATGTAACGCAATCTATAGGCTTGTACGCACGCCTCCATATTTTATGGGTCAATTATTTCCAAGGAATATTTTGCATTTTTCCATTGGAAACTTAATCAAATTATGTTTCGACATTCAGCGTTGATCGTGGCCATTTTGAAGCTTCGTCATTTTAAGTTTGATAGGTACATAACTAGCCACGCTATGCGTGCTGAAATCTTATTGGTCGTAGCCATAGAGGTCCGCCGGTGGCATTTGCTGCTCTATGGTCGTAGCGTAATACTTTACAGCCTTCTTCACTATATGGACCAACACAAACTTATTATGTACTTATCAGTAATATTCGCTTCTATTGTTTTTCTCAGAGTAGTCAAATATTTCTAATTGTCGGCTTCATCTAATTTTTTTATAAACATGATATAGATGTGTTAAAGTGTTGTTTCATTTCAAAGTTATAAGTTCAAAAAGCATGTTACATATTTGTTGCTTTTTATATGAATGTGACTGTGGAACTTATTTTCAATATATATAGTTATCAAGATCTGTCGTCTGTCGTCATTTTATATTAATATATTAGTAGGTAACATACTGCGAAGTGAATAAAATTTTGTTATTGCAGTAAATTAATACTAGTGAAAAGTGATGTTAAACGAAGAACAATTTTACTTACACAGTCACGTGTTTGTTGGGTTTTATACAATAACAATTTCATAGAAATGCTATCCGTTTGCCATTGCGAATAAAAGCCACGAATTCTCGGAACAACGCTTATTGTACAATGTCATTTTACTTCAGACGAGTTATAAATTAAATGTAAAATAATTTCGATTCAAAATGTTTTATTGTATACCTATTTGTATCTGATTAATTATACCATTTATTAATACTACCTTCCGCCAGCGGCTTCGCTTGCGTTTTTGCGTGAAATAATCACAAACATACATTCTTACAAACTTTCACATCTGTACTAATGTGTTATAAAGAGGTAAAATTTGTAAGTTTGTATGTAGAAGGTAATCTTAGGAACCCGCTGATCGGATTGCCAAAATTCACTGACAGATAGCAACAATGTTCCTGAGTGCTATAGATAGGCTATACAACATCACGCTACGATCAAATGGAGCCAGTGGAACCGCGCGAGAGTAGCTAGTCTATACTAATATAACAAAGAAGTAAAATTTGTAATTTTGTATGTAGCTGGTAATCTTTGGAACCGCTGATCGGATTGCCAAAATTCTTTCACTGACAGATAGCTACAATGTTCCAGAGTGCTTTAAGCTATAAAACGTTACACTACGGTCAAATGGAGCCGAGCAGCAGGTGAAACCGCGCAAGAGTAGCTAGTTTATAATATTAGTAGGATTATGAAACTAAGCAGACCTTTAAGATTAACCACAATTTACGCAAATTCTTGGTATCTATAATATGTATATGTTTAGCGGTAAATCATGTTATAATATTGGACCAAAAAGTAAATAGCCGCGAAACAGCTTTGTGTAATCATTGATTCGAATAATTACCTACTTAAATCACCATTTAATAGTAATTGGTAAGGTTTGTGCAGTGTGCTAATAAACGCCAATTATGTAATTATTAAATTGGTAATTAATGAATTCATCATATATATTTAGCTGTTTTGAACAATATAAATAGTCTGATAGGTTTTCTTTGCGTAAAGCATAGGTTTTTGTTTGATAGCACGGCAAACGGTCTAACGGATTACTTTATGGTAAGCAATCGGCACCCATAGATAACTGCAACGCTAGAGGAGTTACGAATGATCGAGGATCAGTGTCCAATCCCTAAATCTCCAGGAGGAGCACTCACAAGGTGAAACACTGTGTTTGTTTCACGCTGGATTTCGAAATATCACGAACATTGGTAATTATCTTAGGTTTAATTTGCAATATATTTTAACGTTTATTATATTCCCAATTGGTTTGTTAACTATTGAAAAATGCATAGCATTTGCAATTATTTTCTACAAACCGATATTTTCCGAGAAAAACAACCACTTTTCTATTTATGTACAAGTCTAATCCACTGGTGCTGTTATTATAAGATGTTTATGACTGTAATCATGATAAGCGTCAGAACAAATTAACCAGAAACGTTTCCATTCTGATATTAATTCCGTAAAGTTTAAAACTTACTGAGCCGAAACATATATGCCTTGACATTACGACGGGCGGCGAAGGTAATTAATTAAATATATAATATATGCCTACGATGTACCTTCATGCGTGGCCTTTTATAATTTTAAGTGCTGTTAATACAGTGATTCCCACATCATTAATTAAGTGATACCATTAAGCTGTTTTAAGGACTGACGTCTGTTGTCACATATCGCACTGTAAATCATTCTCTCGTTTGTTTTTAAGGCTTGCAGATTATGTTGCTAACTTATTTCAATTAATTTTAGTGGAATTTGAATAAAAGCAGATCTCCATATAACCAGAAGATGATTGATATACTAAACTTTTGCAATTTTGAGTTGGTAAGAACGTGTGGACGTTCAAGTTGGAAAAACATTTTTTGAGCTAACAATTGGGTTAGGTAGAAAATTTTCGTTCATTGCTCGACCTGTTCAAATCATAAATCACGGTTGTTCGATAACTTCAAGCACCTGTTCACTTTCGCTGTGCAGAATATCTAGGTTTTATGTCCTTTCGCCTAAATCGAAAGAGTCTAGTTCTTGACGTGTAGACAAATCGTGGATTTTTTCACTTCAATGACGTTTTCGGTCACTGCATTTCAATATTATGTAACCATGATTATGTGTGACAATTTGAGGTCTGGCGCAGGCCACAGCCGTCGTGAACTCTCGTGCATGGATAACGTAGCGGTCTTAACGATCGAACCTTAATTATAGCTATCAAGCGAGACGAATGATTGGCAACCTTAATTAGAGACTGAGTAAGGTAATTAAACGTAATTTGACACTACGTACTAAAACGAATGGTATGTTCTAGTCTTTAATAATGCGAGAGAAGCATTAAGAGCTAAGTTGCCTTACTAACGGACCGGAGGCCTAAGAATTTTCGCAATTCAGTTACCACGGGAACACTATAGTCGTAATTGTAAATAATGTAGGACTAAAGCTGAGTCTACATGTTTGTTTTAAATGCTTAGTGGCTGGTCGTGTCAGGCTTTCGTTAAAAGTAACAGACGTTTCGTATAATAACTACCTACGTGGCAATCTGATGCGATCTCCAAGATTGGTCGTTTTAAAAATAATACGAAGCTTGCGTGACTCACGATTCGAGTTGCGATACAGGCTTGTTACTAGCAATGTTCAGTTTTAGTCTTAGTACTCGTAATTATGCTACAGTATAGGTTTTTAAATGTCTCCAAGGTGCAATTAGTGATCGATTAGTCATCTGAGAATGGAACGGTAATCGATATCTGTCAGTTGCTTCCCATTGTTTGTTTTTACAACCATATTATGTATAATAATATCTGGTTAATACATATAAGTACCTTTGTTTTCTCACTCGTAGTTACGCCCGCAGGGTAAAACGTAACTATGAGTGATGTATCTATGCATATATACCACTTTTATAGCTATGGACATGTATATATAAGTAAATTTTGGTGTCAATATGTATTCAAGGAGAGAGAGAATTTTCTATGCTTAAACTATTCTGCAACTTCTTCAGTCTGTCTATCAGACAAACAAACACATTTTTCTAATAGAATAAAAAACCTACGGATACCTTTATTCGTAATGGCCCTTAATGTAGCAGAACGCGTCAGTAGCCATTGCCACGATATTTGCGATTCTGAAAGGCAGTTTGGTCGTCCATTCTAAAGCTGTCCCCTGCAAAATTAATTCTACTACCCAATAAAAGTGTAGCAGTCTTTATTGAGCTATACGACTGAGCGAAAACGACCAAAAGGTTATTGAGGGACCGTTTGTTCTATATTTTCTGGAAATGTTGCAATATTAATATCGTTAGATGAATTAAGTATAGTTTTAAAGTGCATGGATGTGAAATTAAAACGAACGATAGTGCTTGAATTATGTGTGGGGTTGTGGGTGCCAACGCAATAGTATACCGGGGTCCCGGCCTAGAGCAGGAGGAAGAGCAAGTTGGATATTTTTTTTGGAGAAGGTAGGCAAATAAACATTCTTGTTGGGAATCATTTTGCACCGTCCACGGACAAGATCATTACCAAAGGAGCTACCAACGATAAAATAAGAAACTTCACCCCATTGATTTAACACAGTTGGCGGGTTGACTGGTTTTGCCACTAGGCTGGGCAGTTGTGGGTGGTTTTACTTCCCCTACGTAGCAACAGATTGTTGTTCCAGGTCTAGGTGTGATGTATATACATATAGGTATATACGTTAAAATATACATATGTTTTTAAATGCATCCAGAACACGGGATAAAAAACTTAGCAAATCCTTTTATTCTTTTTTTAACTAACGTTAATCATTCTTAAGCTTAAAAAGAGAAAATAATCTGTGTGAAATTTACTTATCTGTATTTGAAGTTAGCGTGTCAGAAATAAAACGTTTGGTAATAGGTATGTTCATTGTTCTGTGTCAATGAATAATATACCTAATTATAATGGCAACTTGGAATAAAATAGCTTATGAGTCAAACGTTATGCCCCATAATCGATATCAATCGCTTTTCATAATTGAACTGACAGTGATTGAAAGACCTTCAGATATTCGAATTAGATTTACATTTTATGTCTATATTCGAGAATTATTATTGGAAATAAGTATTTATTTTTGAAGAAAACGATGCAATCTGACGTCGGTGTTTGATTAGATTACTAAGAAATTTTCGTCTTGAGAAAATAATACTGCAATTCGGGATCGAAGTAGGTACCTCATATCAAGACTAAATTAATAAGGCATTCATTTACCCAAATGTTCTCAGCTGGGATTGCGTATTGAGTAGGAGTAGGACCAGGGAGGATTTTAGTTAGTAAGAGTCTGACACTCCCTCTCGCCTCAACCTGGGCGAGAGAAATCATTGGATAATTTTCCCCTCACAAAAACTTTTATCTTTAATTAGAGTTGAAATTTTCAACCTGTATTAAATTAATGTTCTTCATCTTTGTTTCCTACTTAGCTATTGTGGGTAATAGACTCAAAGGTCTCGTAAGGACTCCAAAATTGCGAAGTCACTGCGGTTTTTCAATTCAATCGGGGAAGTGGAAGACAGAGCTTGATTGTGAGACACAAGTGGAACTAAATTAAATTGTTTCAACAGTCATGCTTCTGAAATCCTTTAAAGCAATTTCATTTGACATTTCTCTTTATGTAGAATGACGTTACGTAGAACCTAAGTACCTGTCTCTAGATCATAAACCTAATAGCTCTTTTAAATTACTTCGATAATGTTTTATGTGCACTCCAAACGAACATTAGGACTTCGTCTTCAGCATTTTCTCTTCAATTGACCTTTGGGTGATAAGGAGATAAGAAAATAATGGATGCTAACAACAACCAATAAACAATTTGAACTATAAAAGTTAGTATAAAATTATTTCGTTATTACCAATGAAAGTAAAATGCTCCTCTTCTGCTTTAAACCCATGTACAGATAACTAGCTGGCATTATTTCTTTCTTTTTTCTCTATATAAAACGTTGCCCTACACTTGGATTTTTCCTGTATCTCAGACCCGAAACAACAATATGTGGATTACACAAAGTGTTGTTCCGTGCCGGAATCGAATCCCGCACGTTGTACGGCAGCCGCCGTGCAGTCAATAGGTTTTCTTGGGATTTTAGTTAATAACTAGTCTAGGTATAAAAAATCACATCATCACACAAAAATCATATCATCAGCCTCGTAAGAGCCTACTGCTGAGCAAAGGCCTCTTGAGACTTAAGGTTTCAACATTAATCAACACATAAATTAAAAAAAATCACTAAACTTCCCAAGAACAGCTGGACCGATTTCACTTAAGTTGTTTCTGTGATTAATTAAAGATTATTATGAAAATTAGTGTGGATAGCTAGTAAATAAATACCAAACTAGTAAAATTTGGTATTAGGCTCGTAACAACTAGTTTTTATTTGGTACATTAAACTATCTAAATTACCTTACGACAGATTGACGTGTTTATGTAATTACGGTGCGAATGGACGTGTAGTGTGTGTGAACTGATATAATTCATGGAGAACATCTCGATGCTAATACAAGAATATCTATACTCCTATACCAATATTATAAAGAGGTAAAATTTGTAAGGTTATATGTAGGGGGTAACCTTTGGAACTTTCGTGAGACATTCTAAATTATTTATTATGTTTTCGGCTTACTCACGTAATAATTTGACGAGATACTCGACTAGTTTCAAGCCATGCTAGAGGCCCATATTCATGAGCAGCATTCCGCGACACGCGACTCGAACGCGGCTTGAAACTAGTCGAGTATCTCCTCAAATTATTACGTGAGTAAGCCGAAAACATAATAAATAATAAAGTATTTGTTAAGAAAAAATAAATAATCACCGTTAAAACTATTTTACGGTTGTTTATGATTGATGATGAGGTGTTATATCAAAATCAGCCTAAAATATTTCACTACTGACCAAATAGGGGGCTGGCCATAATCCCCACGCATGGCAAACGGATTAGAGATCGATGAAAAAAGTCATACATGCTGCAAATTTTGCCGATTTACCCTTGGTCTAATCTACTGTAGTTAAAGTTTGTAGCGATAAACAAATACATAAATATTTAACATTTTTTGACGAGAATGATGAAAACAACAATATTTTGGGCACATTTTGAAATAAAACTGAAATTTCTTCAGTAGTTTTACTTAGAAACACTCAACCGACAAGACCGCCAAAGTAAGTTTTGAGCTAATAAATCAAATATTTCACTTAAGATAAGAACCATTATTATTGTATAATGTTCGTACTCATTAAGTAAACTTGTAAGTAGTTATTCGTACACAAGTTTACCGAGGGCAAACCTGTTTTGCAGAGGTGTTGAACTTTGTTTTAAAGTTATCTAATCAGCAGATTTAAATAAAGGAAAGTAAACACGCAGAGAATACGAAGGTCGGAGAACGAAACGTAACCAATATACCCGCCGAAATAACCGAAAACTTTGCTGATTTAAATTTGTTTTGTATTATTCGTTCTTATTTAACATTCATTCATGATATTGTTATTTGCTATTCGTGTATTATTACAATTTATAATTAGCGCATTTCTTAGGAATTTGAAGGAAGTCGTTCATAGGTTCATATTCATGTTTACCTATAGTTTTCTTTTTGGGATAGGAAAATTGTACAATGAATTCTTGCGCCTTGGGTGTTTTACATATAGTTTAAAACATGAATATAATTGAAACAATTTTAGTTTACGTTAAAAAGAGGGCAAAACTCTAAGACTCTACTGACTAAAAACATTTATGTTATAACATTGTAAGTACATTACAAATTAGTCAAACTCCAGAAACTAAGAAACTCCTTTCGTCTTAAAACTCTTTTGTCCAAAAACATAAACTCTACACATAAAACCGAAATTCTTATGTTCATTAGCCTTTATGTCCAACTGATGAATGGACAACAGTAACCATTCATAGTATAGTATAATGTAATAAAATCTATTCGAATTGGCTTGGTCCACAAAACTACTTCTATTCACCATTGCCAAGGTCTAGTATCTGTGTTGAATGGTAGGGGCGTGTCAATATAATGTCGATAACTTTGGTTGATAAATTGCCATTACCCAAATATATCATTAGAGATCGTTGCGACCCTTTGCAGTAGATACAATTGTTTCCCAATAGTACTTACTTCGTAACTTACTATTAAATTGATATAGTTTTAGTATTGGGATACTATTGTGTTTAAACTTGGCTGTTTACAATGTACGTATGTCACCATGCGATATTGAACCCTATTGTGTTAGAGGATTTGAGAGATATTATTGATTAAATATTTTTTTGGGTGCTGCTATGTCACAAGTTGTCATAGAAGAACATGTTTTGGTTTTCCAACTCATACCATACAATTCAAGGATTCTAAAGTAATCTATATCTATACATATATTTCAACGCAAGGGATTTTGTTATGAGGAGTTCTTTGGGGATATGTTAGGGAATCATTGGGCAAGGACTATGGATTGCGAAGATGGGACACACAATTAATTATGTTCGACAGCCTTTATCGTAGAAAGTTATTAAAACATGTTTAAATAAATAAAATAACTTTAACAGATTTATATTTCTTTGGTGCAGGCGAGGTGATGGACTTGATGGCGCTGGTGGGGTCTGCAGTGAACTTCGTGCTGTACTGCAGCATGAGCCGACAGTTCCGCTCTACGTTCACGAGGCTGGCGAGGAAGGTGCTGCCGCTGGGCGCGCAAGGCGAGCCAGTGACCGCGCTGAAGGCGTAGCGCTCCCGAAACGCGACCACCTCGGTCGCGTACCTATGAACTATTGACAAGGTACCAAACCTTCACAAACACACGTAAACACGGCCCATTGAAATTCTCTTAGCAAACTCTTCAACAATCGTTTGAATAACAAAACGAATTACATTAAATTCAAGTTTGTTTTGGACTTATTAAGTGAATGAAGTGTGGAGGCGGATTTACTCTATTACAATGGAAACGAACTTTTTTAATTTTGTAAGTAAAAGTTAAAGCGGTGCTTACTGTTCAACATGTTTTAGTAATTAGTTACTAGAGATTAAAGCTACGAACCAAATTGTTTAATGTTTATATAAACTTAGTTATGTTTAAGTATTATTGTACAGTAACAATTAGGTTTAATGGAGGTTATATTTAGTGTACTTTTTGTCTAACTTAAGGATAGATCCGAACATCAAATGTGTTGGTAACCTTGTTTGGAAGTATCCAGACAGTTTGTTTATTGTTTTATCCGTGTTCGTTCTAAGAGAAATGTTACATTAGTAGGTATTTGTTGTTAGTAGATACATTACATGAATTAATCATCTCCCAAGAACTAAGAATAAGAGAGCTTATAATATGAAGGTGTTTAAGTACATAGATTAGTAAAAATAATCAAAGGTTCGTATAATGTACGAAAATTTCCAATATGTAGAATTTGCATGGAAAGCGACATAATATAATTACGTAGGAGTACCCTAACCCTCTTACTTGTAAACGTGACATTCATAAACCCTTTATAAATACAACTTGTCAATTCTGCCGTTAGACTGGTGTGTTCGAGGCCATTTTAGATTTAGGTAGGTACTTAAGACGTTTTGAGTCAGAGGGTTAAATTTTGTTAAAACTAGTCATTTAAAATGTTAATTGTTATTTTGTTTATAGAGTTACACTTTGTTACTTTACTGTCTTGACTTACAAAGGAAATAGAAACTACGTTTTACTAAAGGTTAACACACAAAGCTACAAATAGGAAACTATTTTAATTAGTTCTACATTGCTCAAGCTTTCCGCCCTTTAGGCATTCAACAAAGAAGTAAAAGAACTTACCTATTGTACTGGAAATCTGTTAGTAACTACCTACGTTGATTTTTCTTTTGTTACTTGTTTTAATTCCAACTAAAATGTTTGCTTCAAACAGCTGTAAAATGTTTTTCTCATCACTTTCATTTTCCAAGTAAAAGAGGTTTAAATAGTAATTGGTTAGAAACTTCTAGAATGACTAGATTTCTGCAACGCATGCGCGTAATTTCATTAGCTACAACTGAACATGTTTAGATTTAAACTTTATTACACTGTTTAGTGTTCACGCCTTGAGTTTGATTTTGTTTTCTAAAAATAAATTAGTTATGCTATTATGATTTCCAACTAATTGGTAAAACGATAAAATATATCAAATGGAATATCGAAAGAAACTGTATTTGCGTAATTCGATATTAATTAATACATCAATCATAAATACGTTTCTAAGTAAAGCTAAATAAATTATAGCGAGCGTAATTACGGATTGTTCTATGTTTTCTGGTCACGTCTCCGCGCCTCGGAAGCTATAATGAAATAGAGCCCAAAAGTTTACGGGATTAATATCATATTACCTCACTGAAGTATTCTTGGAACGTTAAAACAATTTGGCAAAAAAAATTATTTTAAAAGTATTAAGCACGGCACATTAGACTCGAGTTGAATTATTTAGTTTTACAATGTTCATAAAGTACGTACAACTTGTGTTTCTAGAAACGTCTGTGAAAATGTTTAGTAAGATGCCGTGGCGCTCGGTAAAACAGTAGAACAATATAAACACTCATTTCTACACGTAATATTGTTTTCCGCAGACTTGAGCAATGCTCATAGTCCTCGTAAACGTATCTGTGCGACCGTACGGTTGAATTATTAACGTTTCCGAAATACGCGAAGAAATAACCAAGAACCTTCGCAAAACATTATTTTATTTCTACAATCAAAGCAATGTTCATATCCTGTATGACATAAGTACAAAGCCACTATTGTAGCTAAGCCATGTATTACAAGTTTTTTCAAAGACGGGTTTTCATTGTAAACAGCCGACGGCGGGGTACATTCGACCTTCGTCCTCTTGGTAGGATTCCAGAATGAATTAATAAGGGCTCGGTCTGCTATTTGAGTTCACAGGAAGACCCCAAAAAGTACTTTGCCGATATATTGTTCGAAGTGGATCTAATCGAGTGCGATCTAAAGGGTTGACCCAATTGACTATAAAAAAGTTATTCGACGTGACCTATCTAATCTTCTTACAACTTGTAACGCGGAAATAGTTATATTACACAGTACATTAAGCAAAGGGACATCGCATTATGTGTGTACCCGAACGCTAATGATATTTATCAATGAATAGAGTATCGTATTGTATTTGAACTCTCAATGTTAGACAACAAGTGGGCAAAAGCTAGTTTCTAAATTAATATTCATAAGAACTTGTTACCTGAACTAGATGTGGATCAAACTAAGATAAAACAGTAGTGTTCCGAACTCGGCTGAAGTTTCATTAATTTTAACTTGAAGTTTACACTTGAGAGGCTTCCAACTCGCGTTCTTCTACTTCTATATAATTATGTAACGTAAACATGAATCGTTAAAGTATTTATTTTCGGTATTTTATGTGAAAACATTATGGGCGAGTTTACTTTATGTCAGCAATCTCGTTTAATGTATCTACGTTAAATAATTATGAGCTTCACTTTTATGAACTTCGAAAATTACAAATTATTTTTAAACCAAAATATTTTAAATATAAGTATTTTCTTCTGTCAATGAATGAACAAGATAATTGTGATGAATAGGATAGTGATCCATCAGGTATACCTAATGTGAAGAAGATAAATTTGTCCAATAAGTTTATTTTGTAAATAAAATGTCTGTCTGTCTGTCTTCAGCTAATGTATGTTGCAATTATGTATCTATTAAACTTAAGTCGATGTTTTCTTAGGTAGTCAATTTCTAATCAAAAATGTTGTACATACTACTTTGTATATGTGAATGAGACGTATTAGTGAAATATAATAGAGAGTAGAGAATGATAAGATTTTTTACCGTACTTTGTTAAGGCTATAATAGTAATGAGCTGTTTGTTTGTTATTTTGTCCAATATTATATATGGAAGAGTCTTTATAAATATATATATGTATTGTCTATATTATCTGTGTGTAACACTTTCTCTGAACGTGAAAATTTCGCAAACCGCTTCGTGTGATCGTCGACAAGTTTTAACAGTTCCCCCCTAGGGCATCCTTACCGAACGTCGACAGTTTGTGAACCACATTTAATGTATATTCGATAAATGTATTCCACAAATACCCGTACGATAGAAAATTGAGAATATCTAATACAAAATCAATGCTTTATGTGTATCTATCTATTGCTGTGGAGAACGTTACAAGATTACTTTAAGAAAATTGGATTTCTTAACTTGTCAATATTCATATCATAAACATTATGAATCGAGGCGTTAAATTCTGATATTATCTTTAGCTCGAACGCTTTATATGTTGACTTATATACATCTTGGTTGGGGCTAGGGACATAAAAACAAAATCCATCAAAGTTTGGAATGTTCCCAACTTTCGTATTATTTAATATGTTTTTGGTTATTTATGTTTGCTTATGTAAACGTCCAATGGTGTTATGTAGTTGAAGAAACATTGAAGATTCGACTGTTATTATGAATTACTAGTAGACCGCCCCTGCTTCGCACGGGTATACGACTACCCCGGTGTCAGTCATTTGTTTTGCTCGCGAACGGCCACGGCACCGAAAGGGTAGTTAATACCTCTTTACTCTTCTAAAATTTTCACCTCACTATAACGAACAGAACAAAAAAAGAAGTGGTAAATTTGTCCAGGCGTTATTGAGTTATGCGCATACCAACACATTTTTATATATTGATAAAGAGTTTTTGAACTTTGTCTTTAAAACGAGGCATTGGATTAGTGCCAGATGTCATTTGTACCCATGCAGAATGTCACAGCCGAATGAATTACAAATGATCAACAAGTTTGTGCCGAGAAACTTTGATATTTTCGTCTATTTTCATAATATAATGATCTATTCGATGGTTATGGCGAGCTTTTGTTTTACTCCATGGGGCTAACCTTTGATAACAATGTCACGATACCGGAATACATATCGGAGATTTTTATTATGAAGATATTTAGCTGCTTAGTAAACGATAGCTATATAGTACATAATATTATGTGGTTAATCTATGTTCTTTTTACATTATTGTACATAATTACATGTGAGATTAATATGAAACACGTAGGTACAAATGCATACAACAAACGATTTTTATCTTTTTTTTAAGTTATGCATAAACTTCTGCATACATATTTTCAATTAATGTCATTAATTTTATACGATTTTAATTCAAAACTTTAACTTAGTACTTATACTTAAAGAGATTTTATTTTCATGGATATTTAGGGAGTGAGTTTTCCCTCGTAATTGAAGTGTAAAAAATAAACAAATCATTATTTTATTGCGTTCAGATGATATTGCGTGTTTGGTTCTTAATATTAGTAATTGTAACTGTAAGTAAATTACTATAATCCTTCAATTGGATTATCACCATTGTTTTTAATTAATATCTTGATGCCCCATCGATTTCATTTCTCTGCTGACAGTTGTACAAAGTACTAAAGCCCGCCATTTTCTGCAATGTTAATCTTGAAAAATTGTCTCCTTCATTGAAATACATATATTGTATGTAGTAGGTAGGCACGAAATTATGTGTAAAATATTATACGAAAAACTGTACCGTAGTTGGTAAAAATGCACTAAATATGATGTATTGTACGAATATAGGTGATGTTGTAAATAAAGATGATCAATATTTTTATTAATTGTCGCTTCTTTTATATATACCCTGATACCTGATACACATCAATATAACAATACTCACAAAATATTACAAGGATTATTTGCTCCAAAAATATTCTATACATAGGTAGATACTTACAATTGTTCTACAAAAGTAATTGCATAAAAAAGCTAACGTAATTTAAACCTTGACTTTATGAGATATGGTCGAAATTGCATCAATTAAGCTTTTTGTTCGGTTTCCCTGGATAATATTCGTTTCAGAAAAAAGTGATATATCATAATCATCTTTTCTATGTGGTGGCCTCGCATTCTTTCGTGTTATTTTTATTACCTTGTTTCACTTTGTATTAATAAAATTGAATTATTTGATCATCGTTTTACGGCGGGAAAGTAAATAAAGTATTTAATAACTATTTACATTTTAAAAACATAAATACACGGTGAACGTTTCATAACTTTTCACTGAGCTAATTATTATGAAACAAATTTGTTTTTGTTAGCGGAAAAGTTTTATAAAACTGATGGTATTACAGTTTTCGAAGCTATGTAGGATATTATGTCGATACCTACTAAACAAAATCTGTACGATATTTTGAAAATTTTATATAAAATAGTGTTCTTATTTGAGAGGGAAAATCATCAAATGACTTCTCTTTCTCATCTTGAGTGCAGCGAGAAGGAGTTTCGACCACCAATTTCTATCTCCTGCTCCCACCCGAGTAGCGATATGTTATAGTGCTTGACCTGCAACAACAAATGAAATAATATAAAAGAGGGCCAAATAATCTCTTCTTGAAAATACAATGGCAGTACTTTATATGGGTATCGAGACTTATTGTCAAGGTTATTTAAGGGACGTCTTACGGCACCTCTCTCGCATGGATTACGGCAAATCTGCCGTGTCACATGTCTTTGAATTTTTGATTTCACAGAACATTCCTTGGATTGTAAGTATACCTACATGAAAGATATGCTCTTTCAACCACTTTCAAAGATGAATGTGAAAGAGAAATAAATTTGTTTACTTACCGAAAAACTGAATTCTTTTTTGAATTATTGCCAAAATTGTATTTATTATTCTAAGAATTTAGAATGGAACTCAAACAGTACCTAACATTGATAGATTTATAAGTTGAATTAAATTACGATCTTTCTATTTAAAGTTTATCATCATCATTGCACTCGTGCGAAGCCGGAGTGGGTCGTTGGTGATGCACAATGATCAATCATGATGATGAGGCACAGGTCGTGGTCACAAGCAGACTGCTTAATCTCTCACCCTGAGTGTGAGGGAGCTATCTTCCTTCTCACGGTAGTAGGCGATACTCCCGGCGTCGGGATCGAGAGACAATATCCTATAACGTTAATTACTAGGTTCAATTGTGATCTAAGAACCCTAAGGCCGTTAACACAAGTCTGAGACAATCACATCAATAATAATTAGATCAGCAAACATCATTAACTGAATGTGCAAACATAATTACTGGGCTAGGTACATTATATTTAGTATTCATCACTTATGCATGGTCTCCAGTTACAACAACACGTGACATCTCCAAGATCCTTATTAAATATGTATTTCGCTCTTCAGCTTAATTAAATATGGGGCGTAAATCTTAAGACATAGGAACATTTAAATGGCGCCAGTGAAAAGCGTGTGAGCAGCCATTTTGTTTGTTGTGTTATAAATCAAGACAAAATGTCGGTACTTGTTGGAAATTCTCTGAAACATCGGCGCTGAGTTACTATAAACATTTTAATGTACTTACACTTGTTTTACGCATTTTGCTTGCTTTTGTCAACGGATCGGATTGTTTCATGTTGAATTTCAAAACTTATCTTTTTTGGCTGTTTATTATTTTTATACATACTTACATATTTAGTTTTCATTCATTTTGTCCATGCATAATTATTTGTTTCACCTCATATTTTATGACTGCATCGAAATATGCGATGGCGATCCAGGCGTTCCTTGAATACTGGACCAAGATCTCAATAAAGTTGGCTACAAAGCCATCGTCACTTTAGATCGTCAGTCTTTTTGTCTTGGTGTCTCGGCTTTCTTGCCAACTTTACATCCCGCAGTATGCTTAACGACTCGTTCGCACCAAAAGGCAATGAATCTGCATAAAAAAGATTAATGTAGAACCTGCATAATTGCTATAGTGGTTTCTAACAACAATCTGTGCGTGCATTGAATTTATTTTTATCTGTTATATGAAGCAGTGTATATTAGACAGGTTTAATGATACTTTAAAGTATAAGAAACCAAAAATGTTAGCAACAACTTGACGACATACGAATCAAAGTAACAGCACTGGAACCTCAATAATAATTTATAATCACAAGTTCAGACAGTGATGTATAGGCATGATAAATATACATAATGCAGTTTATCATAAAAAAAACTTCAGAGAATTTTGCGAGATCTTGAATTATGCGTCAGTTGTTGTTGAGAAGAACATAAAAATTCACATAACAATTTGATTTGTTTGACTGAAAGATCTTTATTCCGTTGTGTCAGGTGGTGGGAGTGAGTGTTATAGAGATTTACTATTTCCGTGCGGGCGAGAGAAAAATGAATTTCAAAATATACATGAAAAAGTGTGCGAGAGCCAAGCTTCGGCTGGAATGGGTCGGGTTGACCGGAGTTATACCACGGCCTCACAGAAAACCGGCGTGAAACAACCACAGCGTTGTGTTTCGCCGTGTGAGTGAGGTTACCGGAGGTCCAATCTTTCCCACTCCCGATCCCTCCTCAATCTCTTTATATACAAAACCGGCTCCTAAAAGGTCGGCAACGCACTCGTAACTCCTCCGTTGCGAGTGTCCATGGGCGGCGCTGATTGCTTACCATCGTAATACGTCTGCTCGTTTACCGAAAAATTACATATAAAAAAAACTTTGCTTCCATTATTCAGTGTTTATTCCGGTCCCGATAAGCTTGAGTACAAAATAAGATCAGTGAGCGTCACGACAGAAGTGAAAACGTTTCTTTTAAGCATCAATTACTCTGAATGTTACAGAGTCTTGAATTTCAAGAAATACTCAATGGATTTAGGGCAAGTACCACAGATGAAATACAGATATAAGCCCAAGTGGGACATTTCGTATGCATGGAAACATGATTCACGTTGTATTGGTACGATATCGACCGTAATGGCGGTCAACTGTGACATTTAAGCTCTCGATACATTCATTAAGGCGAATTTATACAAAGGATATTATCGTGTAAGTATCAAATGAAGCAAATCTATGTTTGTTGTTTAATATTAATGACTCATCATCAGTTTATAAGTGCCCACTGCTGACCAAAGGCCTCTTCTCACACGGAGAAGGTTTGAGCATCAATCAACACGCTTGCTCAAAGCGGATTGGCGATTTCAAACTTATAATTAGAAATTATGAGTCCAGGCTTCTCGTGGTGTTTTCCTTCACCGTATGTCAGTGGTGTCGAAATAATTATAAAAAGTTACATTGCGCCTAAAGATCTTGGGACACCATTATAAATTTTAATCTGTACAATATAAAACATGTTTAATTCTTTGTATTATACTTAATGTAGAGTTTTTATTTATTTATTTATTTATTTAATATTTTTTGTACACACAGTAAGTTGGACCAGTTTTATTTGCTAAGTAATATCGGAAACGTGAATTTTTATCTCCGCCACACAATAGCGCCTGTTGTGCGACGCAATTCTTAGTAATTAGATTTTTTTCTTTCCCGCAGCCACCGAGATTAAACTGAGTGCAGATTAATCCGGAAATTATCCTCAACAATTTTCTACGAGTCGCATGTCTTGTCTCGCGCCATTTCTCCGCTAATCCCGTTACAGAAAGTCTATGTATTCTTGAGCAGATCTCTAGTTCTTTATCTAATCATATGATTTGATTTGCCCGAAACAAGGAAATTGTCAATACAAACGTAACATTACGTATCTACATATACTATAAACATTTTATTTTTTTACAGTTACTAATTTCAAATTTTCAATGTTTTTTAGTATGGATCGTTATTTCAATCCGTGTACTAAAACGAGTGAATGCGAAAAACGCAGATTTTTACAAAACTATACGTTATACGAGTACATGCAATTTTTGTCAAAATATGTCACATATTTTCCTGCATATTATTTGAAGTATAGATAGCAGAAATTCATAATAACTTTAATTGCTTAGTCACCGTATACCGGTACGCTAAAAGGCCTCTCATTTGCTTGAGAAAACAATAGATGGGGATCTAGTGTAGGCGAAGCTTGAGTGAATGGCCACTTTAGTTGTGCTCAGGTTATTATATAAAACAGAACCACCCTTTATTCAGAAAAGCCACAAATAGAACGTGTTTCCAACATCATCATTATTATTATTATACACAGACTGGTAATTGTTATCAAAGAGCAACACAAATATAAAATAATTTAAAAGCTTAGTTGGAAGCAATTAGCAGAGTAAACAAAAACTTTATACTTCATTCATTTTAAAACAGTTGAAAAAGTGCCAAACTTTAGAGGGTTCGTAAAGTCATCTGTTGGGGTTGACAGAAAATCTATGACAGTATTTTCGAGTACTTAGTCTGACGAACTGGTGGTCAGTAGGCTGAATAGTAAAAATAGGCAGGCACATATGACTACCGTGAATTGGAAGCACGTAATGAACAGAGGAATGATAAGCTGACTATGGCTAATTTCATGTTGAATTATTTAAAGAACGTGAACAATGGAACAAGTCTGTCATACAATCGCTAATTACAGCAATTCCCGAGACAGAGGAATTCTTTGCGGTTCAAGAACGTGGACTATTTCGAAGCTAATCAAAAAACATTGGAAGAGCGGGACAAACCACAAGAAAACTTCAATGTCCTGAAAAATGTTCTCGCAACCAAACTGTGTGATCGGCTTCTGTAGAGGTTATTTGTCAATGTCCTTCTGTTGAACGCACATTGGTGAAAATCTGTTCCATAAATGAGCCAAGCTTATTCTTCGGTATTTAATAAATAACTGTACAGTGAAAATAAACTATTTTTCATTGAGGCCATTCTCGCTCCATTTTCCTTAACTTAGGCAATTAAGGAAGAAAATATTGCCCTCTTTTATTTTGTGTTTCCATTGAAAAACTCCAGCTTAAGTGTTCAAGATGGCGAAACTTCCCTATTCAGATGGCCACGTCCAAAGTTGACACATGGTTTAACTTCTTAACATTTCGACTATAAAAAATATCTATGAAATAGATTAAAATAATGGGAATAAAGGTAAACACACCAAATATAACAGTACACACAACTACAATAATGTAATATGAATACTCAGACAGAGCATGAGACTGCCAAGTAGGTATTAGAAACGTGCTTAGGACGCTTCGTATTAGCATTTGAATCCTTTGAAAAAATGCTAGTGTTTAATTTATGATGGCCGCCCTAGTATATCTGGGTGCTCATGTTTTTATGATTTTCTCTCAACATAATGTAAAGCTAAAAGCCTAAAAGTTTAAGGATAGCCATGTGTCATTACTGTCTGCCTCTAATTATGTGTTGCTAGGAGGGGCAGTCTGTTTAGTTCCCTTAGGGCTGGTAATTGCTATTTGTGGGGTCAGACACCAATAAATCTGTCAACTGATGACATAGTTTGAATTAGGGGTTCAATAGAGAACTAACATTAGGTACATATTCGCTTAAATTCGATTCTGCACTCAAACTGCCTGTCAGCATTTATTCGTTACATTTTCTTTTGTTTTTGTGAACCATCTATCTTTAAGATCTTTTTCTTGTTAAGTGGCAGTCGCACAAAAACAAGGATTTGCTCTATATTTTACAAATGAAATTGGAGGGTGAGAGACGAGTGTCGCAATCATGTTAAACTCCTAAATTTATAGTTACGTATCTTCTTATTACTAAAATGTGCGATGTTTGAATGTGAGCTTGTTAATTACTATCTCGAGGTACTTAATTTTCTAACATGTTCGATGTCTTCTGCCATTTAATATCGTCTTTGAGAACTGGCAGTCTATTTTTAACCGACTTCAAAAAAGGAGGAGGTTCTCAATACGATTGTATTTTTTTTTATGTTTGTTACCTCAGAACTCCTTTGTTCATGGACGGATTTGCTAATTTTTTTTTATGCTTGAAAGGATATGCTTCCAGATTGGTCCCATTCTTTTCAAAATCGAGTTTTGAAGATGGGATCTATGAGAAATCGAGGGAACTCCTCAAATATTATAGGCAACTAAATAGTAATTTTAATATTTTCATAGAGCATTCAAGCATTTATTATCGGGCAACATAACATCGAAAACATGTTTACCCCAGGGCGTATATCGCGTATGGTGTTATTTCACATTCACACTTTTTTGTAGCCAGTCATGGTATGTTATTAGTTTTATGTTGGGGAGACCTGTGCGCAAATGCAAATTCAGTTGTGTTATTTCGAATTTCAAAATAAAAAGAGCCAATAATTTATTTTGCCTTATGTGTTCAGCAACAGAAAGACAGCATCATTGCCTGCTTTCAGTATATTCCTCTGTGGATCGGATGAGACATTCATAAATTCAACTTTTTGGTCTGGCAAATGTTTCATTTTCAGAATTGATGAGCCCTCCTCCCGAGAGCTCGAAAACTAAAGCGAAAGTGTGTCCTTGTTTATGGGTAAATGTACTGTGTTATACGGAAATTGCGTTAGTTCTGCCATAATAACGCTGTTTACTTACGAAAATACAACTGTTTATACTGGGAATGTTTTCTTGCACTAAATTAGGACCATGCCTTGACCTTTATGTCGATAAAGATATTAGGTACCTATTTTTATCGTAGATCGTAATCGATTCTCGGGAAACTGGAATCGATTACAAGATTTAGTGGGCAGTAAATTAGTGAATGTGGAGGATATATTTAAGAAAAAGTATATCTCAGTTCTTGTGTAGAGCATAAAGTTTTCTGCCACTAATGACGTTAATTTCTGGCTGAGCAGTCAAGCTATTGAAGTTTCCAGCTTAACGACCGGCTTACCTCTTGAAAGAGATAAAGGATCTTAATACGTTATCATTAGTAAGAGCTTACCTACCTTGGTTTAAATTACATGGGTACCTGCAATTGAAAGTAATGCTCGGTTTTAATTTTGTCACAGTCGTGACAGCTTAATCAAGTTCGGTAGCCGTGTTTGCCTCCTTATAGATTTAAATAGGTGGATGCGATGCCAATGAAAAATCAAATCCAGTTCAAGTACATAATGGAACTCTGGAACCACTTTTGGGGAATTTCATTGCCACAACGATGTAATTTGTCGTGGTTTCCTGGAGGTTAAGGCACCCGCTTCCCATACAGGATGGTGCAGGTTGCAAACCTGGCAAGTAACAATGTGACTTTTGCTGAGTTATATGTACTTTTGTATAATTATTTAGAAACACTGGACTTATAATCGCTAATTATAAGTGTGAAATCGCCAATTCCCCTTTAGCAAGCGAGACGAGTAAAGCTCAAACCTTCTCAGTGTGAGAAGAGGCCTTTGCTCGGCGGCTGATGATGTGATGTAATTCTATGTGGTGTGTGGAATTTGCAATTCAGGAATAGGTACCGTCAATTGCATCGATAGGAGTTTATTTTCACAAAGATTTAGAGTTCGACTTGTTGGTTACCGATGTGAGAAAGATGTGAATAAAATAGAGCTCAGTTAATAGTGATTTTCATATCATTTTAGTTTATTAGTTACTTTAGGGTTGGGATTCTAATAACTGTTGAAGTTTTTACAAGCATAATAACTTGTAGGCTGCAATATGATGAAAACTGGTTGATTAAATCTATATAATCAAGACCAAAAAGAGGGGGATGTCAATACTAACAATTTTTTTTAGATTGGAAATCATCCAATGCGGTTGCAAAATCACCCCAAATCAAAGCGGTTTTATAATAATAAATACACGAGTATTCTGAATACATGAAATATTCCAAAAATATGCACCGTTATGTAAATAACGTTCTATCAAAGACCAGTTCTGATATAGCTAACAATGGCTGTTTGTTAGTAATTATCGTGATATTCAAAGTATACAAATCAAATCAAATCATCTTTATTGTGGACTATAGGTATATATCATAAATACAGGTCATAAATAATAATAATAAGTTCAGCTATGTCCCGCCGTTGAGGCATACAATATTAAAATACAAAGCAGAAGTTAAGACATATTTACTTAGTCATATTATTCTCGATATATCAATAGAATATTCCAACTTTTAAATACATACAGATTAAATTTAAATTCGTAAGCATAATTTATTATTACAACATTAATTCTTCATAAATATTTAATAATAACAATATAATAAACATAGTTAATACCTAATATTGTTTTTATAATAACTATCGTGAGACATACTAAATTAACTAAAAATCGCGGGTTACTCACGTGTATACACGTTCGCGCACGCTGCTCATGAGGAGGAACCCCTCTGTGGTTCGAAACTAGTAGAGCTTTTCTCAATATATACACGTGAGTAACCCGCGATTTTTAGTTAATACCTAATATTGTTATATATATAGCACATCTGATGTTCCATTTCGGCACATTGAAAGTGTAAAGAGATCTACAAAGATAAACATTAGATGAGAGTTTCAATTAAGGCAAGGTTTTGAAATTACATGGTAATGTTATGACTACGTGTGACGATGCAATCAACATTATCATTTATGTAGTAACCTTTTTGATTGTATTGCGATATTTAGATTATAAAAGTACTGAAAGTGTTGAGATTATAGCGCCATTGTTGTTTGGTCTCGTGTTGGGTCTGAGTCGGGCGAATTCATTATTCAGCTGTGTCTTTATGTGTATCCCAGTCAATGAAATTAAACGTCAAGTAAAAGGAGGATATGTTTTTTAAGTTAGGTATATTATACGTCTTTGTGTAAATATGTTACTAAACGTGTATCATCTAATGCTCAAAATTTTCCTGAAGCCACCATTTCAAGTCCTTTGCAAAATTTGACACCAAGTAAAATACAAAATGTTTCTAAATTGACGTAGGTCATGATTACAATAATAATAATATGTCTACATATTACAAACAATTACAGTAATTTAATTGTATTATAGAATTTAATTATTAATAGTGTCCCAAGTTAGCCTGTAGCTGTAATAATGAAGCTTTGTAAAGGATTACGACGTGTTATGTTAACAAGTGCTAGGAAGGGGAGTTTGCCTTTAGGTTATTATAAGAGGTTAGCTTTCAGTCGACAACCATTACCACGATCAAATTACAACGGGTGCGCATAATCGTGTAATGGTTGTTTTATGTAGATTTTATCACAGTAATGAATATGCAAAGATGGTGCTCACTTGGAGTTCATCTACTAACCTAAATATGCTTTTACTGTTGTGTTAAATCAAAAGGAGTCTCTCAGTACAAATCGTGTTGGGATTACGAAGAAATATTTTTATTATATTAATAGCGGACTTATATGAGGATTTCAGGTCGTAAAGACCTCCTCCTGACTCATAACAATATCATCGCCATAATATTCGGCTGTAGCGCGCGTCATCATATTTTTATGACAGAATTTGATGTTCGATTCAAATTTATAGTTTCAATATTACAGTGATGGCTAATCTTTATAAAAATGTTATTATAACATAAAACGTACCTTAAAGTAGGTGAGAATTGTCGTGTAAACTACTGTAATTTATTCAAAGCTAAAATTAAGCGAGTAGTCATCGGGTCATATATTTCAATGCTTTTAATGTAAATAACAATTTATTGAGAACGTAGAAATCATTAGGAACATAATGTATAGGTTGCGAATGTCACAATAATGAGGCAATAAGATGAGGAACATGGCAGATAGGGGCGTGATGTGGGCTGATGTGGGCATGACGCCAAGATCGGGATCCGAGCTCCCACTAATGTGATTGTGATTACTGACATTTTCTTCATCACTTGCATACCTGGGCCATTACGCACGATGCTCGGGACAATAAGTGTAATGTGACATCATTAATCTATCTTCTACCGCTTTATGTATTTTCCCAGGCTTAAGAACCACCGGCCATTTTGTTACAGTACATGGCTCCAGTGGGCGGGCTTAAATAAACGACAATATTCTTCCCCTCTCACGTTATTGCTATTGTTCTGCCAAACATAGTTTTAGTATTCATTAGTTAGATAATTCAAAAAAATCTTACTTTTACTTGTTACGTATAACTGCCAAACGTTACGTGGTAAGTCAAATAAATAAATAATGAATTAATCCGGCAACAAAACCTGTTTCGAGTGTTCTTGGATTTCCTATTGAAACATTGAGAATAGTACCGAAAGCCCTTTTGTTAAGGCACGTAAGATGAAGAACATATACAGTTCAAAGGAACAGATGTTTATGGTGTCACTACCGACTGTAAATTTCATAGAAAATGTACATGAATTTCGCGTCGAAATTTTAGAACAAAGAGCATTTGCAAAGGGTGTCAGGCGAGATTAGATTTTTAATGAGAAGCTATCATTCTTGCTTCATTGCTTTGCACACAACATTAATTATCGACTTCGCCAAATTATGTGTCATGTGATTTAAAAACAAAATTATGCGGTGATTAGTTTCAGTGTTGTCCTTTACTAAGTACACTACGTAGTCTGCTAGTCGAATGGTTTATTCCGTGGAACTAATTTCTCGACGCGCAAAACAAATCGTCGCTGTAATACTCAAAGCCAGTCTTAGAACTGCAAGCAAGCAAGTCTTTGAACACCTTATGTATCATTATTAGTCACAGCATTTATGCACTAAAGAGTATTCATGTGTTCAAAGAGACTGAATACTGAATTGAGAATTTACAATCTAACTTCTATATGCATAAATCAGAGAGAAATATGTGAACGTAAAATGGAACAAGTCGATATCAAGGACAGGATTTTCCCAATCACTTCTGTCCTTCACAATTCAAAGGTTTCTTTGGCATGGCGTATGGTTTTTAAAAGGTTTCAAGGGTGACTTGTAGGGGATGTAAAGTACTAAAAGTCAGCTAATCAAATCGGGAGACTTTGCGGAGTCTTTCATTCGAGTCACGTACGCTTTTGTCAGCCGTCGTCGTCGGTAGTAAATTATTATTATGACGTCACATAATTTGACTATCCAGAAGATTTATTGCTACAGTTTGTTCTGTGTTTAGTCAGAAAGAGTTTAATCACTTTGCAGCGGAAGCACGTGTTTGAGAACTGTTCTGCAACATTTTGTAATCTCCCCTTTTCCGATTTAACTAAAGACTTTGTTAATAATAATTTAAAATACCTAGTGATTAATGAAGTGTGGGAGAGCCATGCTTCGGCACGAAGTCGGCTCGACCGGAGTGATACCACGGCCTCACAGAAAACCAGCGTGAAACAACCACAGTGTTGTGTTTCGAGGTGTAAGTTGTTTTTCATAAATTTCTAAATCCCTAATTCCAAGGTCGGCAACGCACTCGTTACTTCTCTGTTGTTGCGGGTGTCTCTGATTGCTTACCATAAGGTAATCCGTACACTCGTTTGCCGACCTATCATATAAAAAAAATGAAGGGAGAAACAAATGAGAAGTATATTTATAGTCATGTATTATTTCCAAAATTTGAATTGTAGGTCACACGAACGTTCCGTTACCAAGAGACTATTATACGCCGCACAAACAGAGTCCGTCTATAAATAAAATATTATTCAGTGTTCATGCATTTTTCTTACATTCCATTCGAGTTATAACAGCTAGTCATGCTCGACAGATATCATCTATGAATTTGTAAGTGCTGATTGTAATGTCAATGACACTTATTTTGTTTTTAAATGGTAACTAAAGATTTTTATCTTTACCTATCTTGTTAAGACGTTGAATATCAGTTTTTACTTTTAATTCCAAGAACGAAATGATTTGAAAATCCCTTCCCCTCCCTAATTCCTTCCCCATCCCTTCCCAATCCTTAAATATCTAAAACCATTATCCGTATCAGGCCGGCAACGCTCTCATAACTACTTTGGTGTTGGTACAAGAGCGGCGTCGATTGCTTACCATCAGGTAATCCGTCATCCGCCAGCGTCAGGTTGCCCCTATGGGATAGACCGGCAACCTTAGGAACCAACCTAACCATAAGGATTTTTTTTTATGTGATACAAACGGCAAAGGCTGACGAGCAGACGGATTATCTGATGGTAAGCAATCAGCGCCGCCCATGGACACATGCAACAACAGAGGAGTCACGGGTGCATTGCCGACCTTTTGGGGATTAGGGATTTGGGAGATTTAAGGATTGGGAAGGGATTTGGAGGGGGAAAAGATTGGGCCTCCGGTAACCTCACTCACACGGCGAAACACTACGCTGTGGTTGTTTCACACCGGTTTTCTGTAAGGCCGTGATATCACTCCGGTCGAGCCGAAGCATGGCTCTCCCACACTCATTATGAACAGTGATAAAATTGGATAAACGGTCAAATTATTGATTTAGTAAGCACATCTATCCCGAAAAGAAAAACATGCATGCTTTTCCTTCCAACGCAGCGCAACGCTTCAATATTATTATGAATTTATTTAAACTTCATACATATTATAATAACTTCATATTATATTTTTATGCAAACTATGAAAAAGTTAATAATAAGAAAAAACTGCCATCTATCGTTTACTTGTTCATTTGAGTTTTTCTTCTTCAAACTTTATGTCTCTCGTTCTACTTTTATTTTGTTTTCATAAAATATTGTTTCCTTAACGAGAGTTTCATGAAAGAAAATGTAGCATTATTTTAACGAGGAAACACGATTTAGATAAAGTGAGTATAAAGTTGGGTAAATAAATATTTTGTTAATGTTATCCTGTGATTGTTCTTACTTATCAGGGTTTTTGGTTATATTAGTCTCTTCTATACCTTAAATAGATGGAGTCATGGAAGCGAAGGCGCTTGCGCACATCTTTGGTTTGCGCGCTGAGCTGCGTAGCCGTGACTAATTTCAGTATGTTGAAATGAACACCAGTGCGATCTCATGGCGGAGTGGAAGCAATGGTTATCTCAACCGAGGGCCGGATCGCTGTTATCACAGCGATAAGACTTCTCATTGAAGACTGGCTAGAGAGACGCCACTATGTCCTCCTCAATCGCCTGACACCCGACCCTAACATGCGGCACATCGTGTTCTGTGCGCGCCTCAAAGAGCTATGTCCATAAAATTTTCTTGATATATATTTATGAATGCGATAGACATGATTTGCTTTTTTTATTGAGTAGGATTTTACTAATGTACCTACTTACTTCTTTTACTTACCTTTTATTTTAATAAGAGGATGATTAACCCGAATCCGTTAGTATCCTGTCGGAGTACTTTGCCCTTTATTTTACTTGTCAAGTGCAATACTGGGCATTATAATGTATGTATGTATGATTTAAGATAAGTAATAAATGGTTAATGTTAGCGGTAGTTAAAAATGTGCGATGTAGCAGACACTTGTTTCGAATTAGTGACAGTATCAGCGCCAACCCATTTGATAAAGGGCCATAACTTCTGGCATCATATGTGTGCTAAAATGTGTTACTACGATCCAGTACTACAATAACTAGGTACCTAAAATTGAATGGAGCCAAATACCAGGGGCATTGGAAGAGAATTTACCATAAAAAAGTAGTTTTACAACAGTAAGTCTTAAGAGCTATTGAATAAAGGTCAATTTAGCAAAGAAGATAGGGTTATATTTATTTTACGACGCCCATTTCCTAGGGTCAAATGTTAGGATTGTATTATAATTACTAAAGAAACGTGGGTATAACGCCTGTTATTGGTTGAACGTTAGGCAGAAAACCTACTTATCTTTGATTATGGAGTTCCATTTTAATAAGAACGAGGTAATTCCGTGTCGTCGAGGTAATCGTGATACTAAAAGTCTCGAATCTATGCTTTGATAAAGTGTATCAAAATCTCAAATCATTTATCAAGACTTAGATACAAATAAGGTCTTTCCGCTTATCCCAAATCCCTTATCCCCAAAAGTGGGCAACACACTCTGTCGTTGTTGCGGATGTCTATGGGCGATGCTGATTGCTTACCATCAGGTAACCCGTACGCTCGTATGCTGTCCTATCACATAAAGAAATATAGGTATACCATTGTTTGAGCTCACATCAGAAGTAAATCGTTGAGAACACGCATTTCAATATTTATTAGGTAGGTACAGATCGCATCAGGTTTCATAAAAGCCTATATATAAATCACAGAGTCTGATGGATAGATCTGCGAGATATTTTTGAGTAAACTCAGTTACTGAACTAGACGGTAATATAATAAATATTACTGATAATATAATATACCTCTAGCAAATATATATCTACCTAAACGTAAATATTTTGTAGCAGAAAATAGGTAGCTACAGTACTTACCCACGTGTCTTTGTATGATTGGGATGTACTATATGTATGTATATGTAGTCTCAAGGTGAATTTGCTATTCAATGGATTCGAGCTAAGGTTCATTGAATTGTTTAAAGTTGGTAAACCTACCTGTCTCAAGTAGTTGTTAGGGGATACTTCAGTGTACGAAATAAGGCTCTGAATCGCTTATTATTTTGCTCGTATATTTAAAATAGATTTGCTTAAATATACGCTACAGTTACGAACGAAAAAATGATTTGAATAAAGAATGTAAAAAAAATATTTAAATGAATTGACATACTATTTCTTTTGTTTTTGTTGAAAATTTTAGTTGTCTCCATTTCTTTTTTATTTACATCTTTATGCTATAGATAGGGTATTACATTTTTCCTTTTATTTGAACACAACAATTGTTTATACCCTGAAAGATAAGCGTGAAGCCCTTTTTATTAGCATATTTTCATAAAATGTTAACAAAAGATTGCAATTAACGACAGTTGTAGAATTCTCTGCCAAAATCTTGAATTCATGTTATCACTTTAAAAAATCTGCAGGTTGAGCGTGAAATTATGTTGATTCGATTATGCAAAACTTAAAATATCATTAGACACGTCTTTTCGGCTGTCAATTATATTCTTAGATATAAAAATGATTCGACATATAACTATATTTTAACTATATTTATATACTTTTTTAAATAATTTCAATTCTGTATAATACGGGGGTTGTGCTTCTTGCACATAAAAAAATGTTGTAACCGTTATAGTCTTCTCTTCTGTTAGGGCTTTATGGTGGACACAGTTACTGTGCAACCGGCTTTCGCGAAATATGTCAAAGGTTTGATTCTCGCACCGAATAAATCTTGAGGTGATCCTCAAATTGTTGAGCCGGTCTGGATATGTGCAATTGTTGACGCACCCGCATTTGTAAACGACTTCGGAGAAAATCATAGTGTGGGGTAAAAGTCCTTATGAAACTTCAAAAAAAGAACTACTGGACATAGAAGCCCTATCTCAATTAGCACATGCTATTGACCTCGATCCACAAGCCGATAAAATAAAATGATAATGAAGAAAGAACGAGTACACAGGTCGTTAGTAAAAAAAAGACAAAAACAAGAAAATATTACATATAGGTATATATATATTGATTCATAGATAATGTATATAAATACATATATCTACTACTAGTTTTTAGTTGTGGGACTGACAGCAGTGGTTGATCCTGTTGATCCATAATATTCAATACGCCGGAGACTGTTATGCCGTAAAAGTTTACGACTGTAATTTAGACTTCTTGCCATGACTCCATTCTTTTGTATCTTTGTTTGATGTAAGTTTTACAACAAACTAAATTCAATGTTATTTCCACTACATAGGTACGTAAATATTATTTTTTTACATCACTTTTATTCGTGTTCTTTTGTTGAAGTGAACCCTTTCTTTATTTTATATTCGAATATATCTATTTTGGAGCGAGAAAGATAAATACTAGGATTCTTAAAATGGTAACAGTGACCTCAGTTGTTACTAAAATAAAATACGGCAGTCTAAATATCTGATATTAGGAGTTCCTTTATATAAGAATTTCTTGAGTCGTTAATGTAGAATTTGTTGACTAGTTTATATTAATTTGTGTGTAGAATGATATCAATCAGTCCTTTTTCTAAAACCATAATGTAGATAACTAGCGCAATATAACCTCATTTTTGTTTTTCCTTGTGTAAGCGAACGTATACTGATAATTTTCTCTATTTACTTCTTTCGGATGTGACTGACTGCACGGTTCTTGACTGCACGGTTGGCGCGGCGGTTGGTGGTTGTAAAATGTGTCGCGGGTTCGATACCCGCACGGAACAACACTTTGTATGATCCACAAATTGTTGTACCGGGACTGGGTGTGATGTGTAAAATTGTATGTTTGTAAACACACCCACGACATATGAGAAAATGGGAGCCCAGTATGGCTGATAAAACACTATTATTATGTGATGCGTTAAAGATACTAACCAAATTAAAATAATAAACCACCTAAAAAGACAACGTTTGACCACCCAAACCGATCAATCAATGGCTTAAATCTTAACCATATTCCCGGACCTTATAACTACACTAATTATTTATATAAGTTATACTACTTAACCCACTGTTTCGGCGACAGATAATGAATTTAACTGACTTCCTGATCCCTCTCAGAAGTTTATCAAGTTGATTATAAATACCAACTATCTGCCACAACTTTCAACCCTATTACTCGAATTAGGAATTAGGCCATTACCAACGTCAGAATATGGATTAGAAGTTAAGTTACGGTTGGACCAGAATTTCGGAACAAGTACCTGTAGTTAAAGTAAGTGTAACAAAGTCGCTATTCGCCGTACCCAGAGTCATTTAATGCTTGTTGAAACTAATCCTTAGCAGTTATTTTACTAAGTAGTCCTTAGTAAAGATTTTATTCCAATAACATAGGCAGCTTGTTTCATGATCGGAATGATTCTCCGTGTGAAAAAAAGTAAGTTAGTTTGCAGCCTGCTCTTATAGGGACAGAGTTGCGGGCGCACTCTCGCGGCCGGCCTTAGTGCAGGTCATGGTGCGAAGCGAGAGAAAATGGGAAGCCTAAAGCCACCACCTAAAGCCACCACCAGGAGCCTCTGGTGGTGGCTTTAAGTCAGTAAAAGACGCTTCTTCTCACCTCATTCAGGGCGGGAGAAGACATGGATGAATTTCCTCTCTTAAAAAATGCATATAGCTTTATAGTTGACTAGCTACTCTCGCGCGGTTTCACCCGCTGCTCGGCTCCATTTGATCGTATCGTGATGTTTTATAGCCTATAGCACTCAGCAACATTGTAGCTATCTATCAGTGAACGAATTTTAGCAATCCGACCAGCGGTTGCAAAGATTACCCCCTACATACAAACTTACAACTTTTACCTCTTCATGATATTAGTATATGTGGATGATAATGACAATGATCACTATAAATTTAATACTTTTATACTTATTTACTTCTAACTCATAGAAATCTACATAGCTGAAGTATAGTAGAACTACAACACAATAAATCAGCGTGTGGTATGTTTGTGTTTAGTATGTACTGTATGCATTGTGATTTCACTACAAATTTGTAAGCTAATCTCACTGCTATTTGGGTTGGCCCCTGTGGGATTATCGGATTAAATTAGGCAACACTAACTGAATGCCGCATTTATATCTAATTGCAACAGCACGGATGTACAGTTTGCGAAGTTATTTGGTATTGTTAGTAAAATGAAAATGAAGATGATCAGGTAAAAACCAAGTAAAGATTGTATGGCTCCCGATCTGATCAATGTAACTAAAATTGCAAATTAATTTAAGTTTAGACGTTTAAATGACGACGAAGTAGCCGATTTGGTACTCGTATTGTAAGTCTATTTTGTTTAAATTATAAATGAAAAAATAAATTACCTCTGTTCTGTACTGAGTCAAACTTTATTTTATCTCCTTACCTGTATAATCAGCTTCGAATATGTATGTACATATCAGGGCACATAAATGTATAGAATCAAACTAAACAACAAAATATCGGTACAAACAAATTTACCATATAGATAGGATCACTGAAAATGTCATTAATATCAGCACTGTGTACAAAATTTGAATACTAGGGAAAATATAATAGTTTCCAAACAAAATTTGAAAAATATGGATCACGTTTTGACAAAGGATAAAAAAAATGGTTACTGTGCAACCGGCTTTCGTGCAATAAGTCAGAGATTTGATTCTCGCACCGAACAAATATTTAGGTCATCCTCAAATTATTGATCCGGTCTGGATATGTGAATGTACTAATCCATAGTAGACAAATAATCAGCAACGGCATCCGGAGTATCTAATGGCAAGCAATCGTCGCCACCCGTGGCAACATTAGAGGATTAGGAGGGGCGCGTTGCAGGATTTTTGGGGATTGGGCTTAGGGATTCGGAGATTGGATATATATGGGGGGACGGGAATGATGGGGTCTCCAGTAACCTAACTCACACTGCGACAAAACGCTGTGGTTCTTTCAGGCCGGTTTTTTGTAAGGCCGTGGATCACTCCGGTGGAGCCAACCCATTCGTGTCGAAGGTTGGCTTTAACACTGAAAAATGAATATTTTAAATCTGTGCCATGACTATGGCTTTATGTTGCTCTGATTCACACAAAAAAAAAGTCTGTATACGTATATGAAGTTGTTATAGACGTGTGATATTATACTTAAGATGTATAAAAATAGAGTAAATTTTTCTAATTTGTTCAAAAAACAACAATGCTTCGATACTATTGTCAGTCGAACTGTATCAAAATTTTGTGGTCTGGATACTTTTACATAGTTGAGAATCCAGAATGTCCCTATATATATTTGATGCTGACTGTACCAAATAACTGTGCAGACTGTACATTGAAACGTAACCGTAGTTAAACCTATTAGAATATTCAAAAGGTGATATTGGGAATCGGTAGTGGTTTTTGTCGAATATGTATACACGTTACATTAGTTTTGTTTATTCTCAAAGGGGTAGGCAATGTGACTGAAATTGCAGAATAAGTACTTTCATACTACTACTTATAACTTTAAAGATGTTTTTCTAGTACCAATCCAGGCTACGTATTCTTGAGGATGCGTCGACTCTATGTGGTATTGTAATGTGCATCGAGCGAACGGCGGAGCGTTTTAGCGCGTCAAAGGGCCAACTGACCACCACAGATTAAGGCCTAATAGGACTGATGTTCGGCCGGGATTGCGGATTAGGCGTATAATGTACCATGACCTCGGCCTAGATAAGTGTAAGGAACGGGTTAGTTTATATATTTGGGGGCATCTAAGATAGTCTATGACTCTGTGTCGATACAATACCCTCTCACATAATTCTTCTGAAGGGTAAACTAATAATTATTTAACCTTTCACACTTACAAATGATCACTCTTGTTGTTTACGTGATTTGCCGTTATCCGAAACCAATGTGGCCAATCAAATATTAACTCTTGTTCGACAACGATAAGGCGAGAAGGAAATTAAGATGGACGACCAACTTCTAACTTCAACCGGGTCAAGTAATGTATTATTTAGGTCTCTCTGCCGCGATCCCTGTATAATTATTTAATCAAGTTTCTTTGCGGACTTGCGGACTAGTGCCTTATACGTCGTCGAATGCGGATTCATGAATATCTCATATTGTTTTATCAACTAATCTCCATGTTGGCTTAAAATACATTTATTATCACTTTGTAATTTTAAGGTCACAACATAAAATTAAAGTTTGGGAGAGCCATGTTTCAGCACGAATGGGTCGGCTCGACCGGAGTAATCCACGGCCTCACACAAAACCGGCGTGAAACATCGACAGCGTTGTGTTTCGTCGTGTGAGTGAGGTTACCGGTGACCCAATCCTTCCTCTCCCCTGATACCTCCCCAATCCCTAAACCTCCAAAACCCTAATCCCAAAAAGGTCGGCAACGCACTCGTAATTTCTTCGTTGCATGGGTGGCGCTGATTGCTTACCATCAGGTAATCCGCATGCTCGTTTCCCGACCTATTACATAAAAAAAATCATAAAAACAGCAACGATGTCTAAAATTATGTAAGTATATTGCTCGGTCTATTATGTGCTATTTTTATTTACCCTGAAAAAAATACTTAAGACCTTCAATTAACTTTGAAATAAATTAAAAAAACAACAATTATGAATTTGAAAAAGTTTAGAAATCAGTGAAACTTTTAAGGTTTAATTGAAGAAAAGAAATATTAATTAACTGAGACTGAAGCGGGGCGCGGAGGATTCGATGTCGGCCATTTATAGCTGTCCAGAGGCAAGGAGGTCAAAGGGCACTTGAGCACTTCTGATGAAAAATTTACAACACCATGCCTTCAAGTTATAACCATGAGCGATATATCAACGCCACAGTTCAGGTCACCATTACACCAGCGACCTTCAACATTCATTGGACTAAACCGCTGCGAAACTCCAGCGTGAAGTTAAATTCCATGATAAATGATTCTGTACTCAATTATGTATTTTGGGCAACGCGAGACTAATTAACATACTTCGAACATAGTTTTCGTTATGCCTAATAGAATTTGTCGGAACTTCAGATTAGCTATAACGAAAAGATCCATTTAGATCCACTTCTTAACTTAAAAACCTAAAGTGTTTTTTCAAGGATTTCTTGATAATTCTATAAATAAATGTAATGTTTTCCTTAAAGTAGAAATGGTTAATATTTCATTAATTAATTCTTTGTCCCGAAATATTCGTTAGCAAGCGTTGCTTTATTTGAACTTCCTGGGAAATTAAAGAAGGATCACTTACGAATCAAGCCATTGTAATTCATTACTTTATAATGGATTTTTAGACAATCGTTTATGAATATTAATATTGTTTCTGAGATGGGTAAAAATAACCTTAGCCCAGAAAAAAGGAATCTTTTATTTATCTATACTATCTATACTTATAATATCTACTTATACTAATATTATAAATGCGAAAGTAACTCTGTCTGTCTGCCTCTCTTTTCTTAAAGCCTGAACTACTGAACCGATTTCTGTGATATTTGGTACGCACATAGTTTGTAACTCGAGAAAGGACATAAATAGTTTTTATATCAAAAATCTGCAAGAAGTCACTTTTCCAAGCGCCCAGAACCACGCAGAAACAGAAACATTTATGGTTTCAAATTGTAACAACATTACCTATATTAGTTATTGTACTTAATGACAGTAGGTGAGTAACTATCTTAACAAATCATCGACAACCATAACTCGTAAGAGTTCACAGCAGGGCTAATATCTCTTTTACAAAATAGGGATTTACCATAATCACCAATTTGTGGGAAGAGGGTTGGATACTCAATCAACTATACCTAGGTATATAGTTATATATGTATTGTTAGCAAATTACACACAATGATATTCCAATTTCGAAAACCTGTCCTCAATAGACCTTCTTTATTTACAACATATTTTTTACGCACAAATGGCTCAATAATGGCTTGGGGATTATACCTTTGCTATCATAAGCCTGTATTGATACAGCCAGTATCGTTTTGTCCCTAGAGCCCAAAAGATTCGATTTGGGAAACGGCGAATGTGATATCTAAAACAACATCTTTCTCTGTACGATAATAATAGGATCATTAGCCCCATTAGCCGACGTCAGGGTCACAAAGGAAGCCCATACCCATTTCATGTCAGCAACCTCATTATTAATTGATGGAAAGGATTTATATTTCGGTGTAGCAGTGTTTTTTTAAGTTTATAAATGCTTCAATATGTTGTTGAAAATGTTTTAAGAGTAATTTGTTTTACGTAAATTTAATTAATTCGTGGGATAATATTTGCGGCTCAATTATGAGTGTGATTGAAATCGATCTTTTAAAGTTTATTGTATTGTATTCGTTACATATGTTTATATATTTTTTTATTTCTTTTCATCACATTATTATGTAGACAGTGATGAATAAAATATCAAAGATAACTATTTACAAACCCCGAAAGGTCGATCTCAATCACACACATTACAATTTAATATATTTTAAGTTACATTAATGATGTTGGTACCCATTGTTTCGTTTTAGTTGGCTACAAACTTGTTAAAAGCAATTTTATAAGACACTCGAACCTATCACAACAATGCGTTGATGTTACACATATTTGCGAGGTAACTAGCGTCGGGTTTTGAACATTTTATAAAATGCTAACGTAGAGTTTGCAACTTTATTAAAACCGCCAAGCGGTTATTAATATTAACAATAACAGGATCATATTTGTTAATGAATTATGGCTTCTATCTTTCTCGTCACATGTTTACATTTCCCGGGTTGCGGTAATTGTCACGCGACATGAGGAAATTCAATTAAGTCTCGTGTTATACTTGTTCTGAACATAATTTATGCCACGACACTTTAGGGTCACACAGTTTTCATACAAAATGCGCGGCTTGACACAATGTTCTGTATTAGATTTTCTTCTGTGCGGTTTCTCAATGTCGACGAGACGATCTAAACTGGCAGATTTATATAATTTTAACATTTCTGCATCTGGCGCGTAATAGGCTGATAGGTTTTCTATCTTTTCCATTTTAAACGACTTTAATATTCCTGTTAATGATGACTTGAGACTTTGAAATATGCTGTTATGTTGGTATTTGCTGTAATCCCAGAGTGGCCACTGCCGGAGTATGGTAACAATATCACGATGATCTTGACATACTTTTAATTTCATTGGCTTTGTTTTCGCATTTCTCTTAGTGATTATAACAGAGGCACCAGTGCAGCGGTCTGATTGAAGTGCAGACTGAACGCTCGTAGATTTATTGTGTTTCCCAAGCAGAGACCTCTTGACCTGGATACACACTTCATGGTTTGTAAAATATCCAGTCCCAGTTTGCACCGATATTGTTGCAGTTTCTGGATTGTTGTTCTTAACTGTGAAGAAACTATTTGTGGTTGAATTTGCGGCATCAGAAAGTTGGATACTTTTCAATTCAACGCTCTCAGAACTAGATATTGTAGCTTCTTCTAAAGAGGCTGAACGTTTGAGCTCTTTTTTTCTAAATACACGTTGATGTAGTTCGTCTAACAAAGCTGTGGAAGGGTCGTTTACTAGTTTACTCAAACCCCACAGAAGATGGCCCATATTGTTTGATATAAATAAATATAACTATTAAATAAAATTAATTGTCAATTTTACAAACTATGCCATTACATATAATGTCAAAATATGGCAATGAAATAATAAAGTTATTCCTTAAATTAGGCAAATAGGTTTTATTTTACTTAAATTGTATGTAGTATTGTGATCAGTCAGGGCCGAATAAATAAGTTAGTAGATATTGAATGGTCATTGTCCTGACAAGAATTACTTTTTTTATTTGATTTTTTTGTATGGTAAGCAATCGGTGCGGTCTATCCAGACGCACAAGACAACGCGCGCAACCAGAGGAGTTGTTTGGGGTTTTCTGTGAGGCCGTGGTATTATTCAGGACGTGCCAAAGCTCGACTCTACCACACTAAAAGCCTTACTTAATTTGGATTTCCCAATTGAATACGATGATAGCAATTTTCGAATGAGAAATCTGACACTCTTCAATATCTGCACGTAGCATTCGACTCAGTAAATGGTTTGTGGCAAAGAAATGTTTTGTAAACAAAGTATTTATTTAGAAAAATGATCTATCCACAAAACTTGGAGTTTTTATGATAAGTTCAGAGTGTAATATAACTCGATGTAAACAAAATCTAGGAGCAAAACATTGACGAATAGCGGTCTAATAAAGTTTCACTCTGATTTATCCAAGTGGTGAAGAAAATATTGGAATTATTACAGTCCACTGATTTGGAATACTCAATTTATTACTTCATAGCCCGCTACTAAACATACTTATGAAGGTAAACATAATTTCAGAAACATTTTCCTTAAGTATATTTTTGTAAATACGTATTTGAATTATCTTTCGTTTAAGTTGTGGTTTGGTTAATATATATAAAGTTTTCCATATTCATAGATCGAAAAGTGAGTGAAGCAATAATACTTGTATCATTAGGATCATAGTTCGAATATCGATTTAGAGAGACTAGAGACTAGGCCATATCGATTTTGATTACTGTGAGCGACCGCTGATAATAACATTGTACAAATACGAGTACTTATGAGAGCTTATAAAGATAAAAATCCCGGTTGTACGATTACGATTGCAATTCGCCAGCACACCATATCAGTAATTATATTACAAAAAACTGTTTGTTATCATGCATTATCATCATCGATCTGATTCCGTCCACTGCTGGACATAGGCCTCTTTAACTGCACGCTATTCAGCTCGATGTTCAGCTCTTCTCATCAACTACTGATACAGTAATACGCAACACGAAAACCTTATATATTTGGAAATATTTGGAGAATCGAAAAGATGTAAATATTCTTTTAGACAATTCTCTGCCTTCTTGGCACCGTCGGATATTGTTCTAAATTTGAAGAATTTCAAATTTGAATTGCAAAACGTTCGTTTCGGGAACTATTTTCGCAAATACATATTTCCGATACGAGATACTGAAATCTTTTGAAATCAGTTGTTCCTTTTGTTATTTTCCGATTTATATTTATTGGAGTTGACGAAATGAAACTTTGTTTTTTTCTAGTCTTTATAGTTTTTATTGTACGTAGAACATACGTTGTTATACATAGGGAAAAATTAAGTTTAAAATACAGTTTATATTTACTATGTACAATAAAATAATTCGTTATAAACAGTATATAAGTTGTAGCAAATAGACTATAAAAAACCACGAATTTAACTAAGGTAGGTACTTAAAAATGTCAACTGGATCAAGAGCAGCTTATTAAAATTGCAATATAACACCGTTCGTTCTTTATACCAGGAAGCAGGGCTGCCCAACGTCAAGTGCAGCTCTTTGACATTTAATATACAAAGTGGAAAACTTTTATATATTTAAACCCTTAACTAAGGCAGCTATCCAATACTCAAGAATGGAAAAGAAACTTTAAGTCTCAATTTTCCCGTTGAAAAACAATTTAATTTGCTTAGCAGTGTTTTATTTTGTGGTTTTTGATGTTCGCTCTTAATCATTATCATTATTAGCCCGCTGGTGAGAAAAGGTTTCTTCTCACACGGGTAAGGTTACAGCATTAATCACCACGCTTAGCTTGCTCAAGGCGGATGGCGATTTCAAACTAATATATCTTGCGGGGTAAACGCAATGAAGTACTGCGACCTCGGCCCAGAGCAGGACAAAGAACAGGGGGATTTTTAGTCAGTAAGAGTCTGACACTCCCTCCCACCCGGCCGTGGGCGGGAAAAGTCATTTGATGATTTTCCCCTCACAAGAAAAAAAGGTTTCCTCACGATGTTTTCCTTCACCGTATGCCATTGGTATCTAGATAATCATGGAAAGTAGGCACATATAACTCGGCAGAAATCACATTGGTACTTGCCAGGTTTCGAACCCGCACCTTTATGCATGAGAAGGGGATGCCTTAACATCCGGGCCACCACGACAGTTCGCTCTTATTGCAAACTGATAAAGCCTGTGTCAAGGCCAGAGTGATATCTGACGTATGCTTGACTGGTGAAAAGGACGGAAAGATTCTGCCGAGAAACATGTCATTCCGCACTTTTCTTGCACATTTGATGGATGTTGTACGTCCGTAGATTTTTTCTGTCGTTTGAGGCTGATGGTAGATTGACAACACTGCCTGCAGTAGCTGCAGTATCATTCAGTAGGTATATTTGTCAAGTGAAAAATTTTAAAGATTTTGGTTCTAGGAAAGCATTGCTGTCGATTTTTTTTATACAAGTAGTAACTGATGCACGTACAATAATGTACCATCGGCCTCGAGGAGAACAAGCAACAGGGTGATTATTTTTCCAGTAAGAGTCTGACGCTCTTTCCTTATTCAAGGCAAGAAAAATTATTTGACGATTTCTCCATCGCCTCCTCATCCCCAAAAAACCCCAAAGTACATAGATTGTGTTCTATCAAATCTTACCCAATCACGATACTAAAACAAAAATGTTTGAATGAAAAAATAATTAATTAATCAAAATTGAAAGCCATTAGAAGGCACTCATGTTCCATTAATTCCGAAGAAATTGCGAATTCCGTTTTGATGAAATTATTATTTTTTCTCGTGGTCAAACACGTGACGTACGCTTTGGTATTTAGGTCAAAGATTGGAACAGAATCTATGTGTAATAGAATATGAATTAAAGTGCCAAGCCTAAGATACACTAAGATTAATTAGAAGCTATATATATATAATAATACATCTCAATCAATTTAGATCCATCGATCGATCCATCTAAATTAGACTAGACACATCACTAGAAACCGCACGCCACAACTTTGTGTGATCCACAAATTGTTGATCTGTACGTGAAATAAAATTGTATGTTTCTTAACAAATTACGACATTTAGCAAAATCTCAGTTTGAGACAACGTTTTTTTGAAAGAAAGCTAAAATGAATCTAGTTAGTCGTAGAATAGAATAGAAAAGAATTATAGAATAGAATTCATAAATTTGCAGGAAAAGAAACGATATAAATTTTAATTTAAGATGCTCTTTAAAAAACCCAGCCATGACTTTTATCGTTATAATTTTTATGAGTAGGATTTGAGTAGACATTCAACACAGAAAATATGTTTTAACAAAAATTAAAATCTTTTTACGTTATATTTAATTAATAAGGGTCAACCCTGACCACGAGCTCTGTTTTTGACACAGGCTTTAATTCTAGAACTCAATTCGGCGTGTGATGTTTTTTGTGATAAAATTATACTAAAAAGTTTAATCTGATTCCGAGTTTACAAGTAAAACCTTTCAGATTATGAAATGTAAAAAAAAAATATTGGTTTTTGAGTGGGGAATTATTCTATTCATGTTTTTAAGCGTAGGTGGCAAATTTACTGGTGTCGTGGGGTGATGAAGTGTTGTAATATAATCTTCAAAAAAGGTCTGATATCTCTAGAGCTTATAAATTTTTAACCTCTAAAAGGTTCGCTAACTTTCCTAACATTAGGTTATTCAGTTTAACTTGTAACGATGTTCAAACATGTTTTTTTATTATTTTCAATTATAATATTTTCTTCCACGAATTATAGTCATGAAATTGTAATTTTCGTTTGAAATGTTTCTTTAGTTAGGTACTTAATTTATTCAGAATATTACGAATTCCGTATTGGTAGCCCGGAGGTTAAGGTATCGCCCTCTAAAAGCAAGAAGATCCGGGTTTGAAATCTGGCTAGTGCTAATGAAACTTCTTCCAAGTTGTATGTAATTTCTAAGATTAATACTATGTATGTATGAGCAGCGCGTATGTTGGAGTGCGCTGCGTCCCCGCCCAAACTCTAATGCAGAACTTAAGAGTGTCGAGAGATGATCTCCGGCCACCGTAAGCGCGGGTCTGCGGACGGCGAGTAAGGGTAGCTCGCCGCTCGACCAGAACCAGACCCGAGCGTAGAAAATCTATTTCAATTTTTATAATTATCAGCTAGACCACCTTGAGCAAGCTTGATGATTATGCTCACTCCTTTCCTGCGAAAGGCCTTATCTCAAAAGTGTGGGGTATTTACAGGCTGATGATGATGAAGATTATAAATTCACATCAAATTACATAAAAAAGACATTACTAATAGTCTCTTCAATTCGAATTGAGAGATCATTTAAAAAAATATATTTCGTCAGTGTAGTATAATAGATACCGAATTCACTTCCCATTTTGAATTGGTCGATAAGATCCTTTGTATCAAATGTATTCAATTTACAAATAGATATACTTAATAGATTTAAGTACTGGCATTATTGGCTTAACTATGTCAGAGCATGGCGTATGAGACTTATGCCCCGAGTAAATACACATAGTTCACTGCTCCATTCTTATTTGTTGTTATACATATTATAGTAGTAAGTCTATATAGCTTTCGTGACAATACAACGTTAAAGCGACTAAGAATCTTCTTTCGTAGAATGCTTTTAAAAATCCCACAATTGTCGGTGTTCAAAACTAAATGTAGTGTATGTTATTGTATGTATGTATCTATTTTCCTAGCACCAAGTTTCTTAAAAGCAATTAAGTAGAAAGTTTGTTGGCAAAATTGTATTTGCGTCAATCTGTAAAGCAAGGAGAAAGAATATTTCCAAAAATAGAGTCAAACCCAAACAACATTACGATTGTTTATAAATAAAGAAAGGTACGCAATCCTACTTTTTTTATCTCGAAATAGCAATTAGAATTACATGTAATCTTCTGAAATAAAGAGCGACAACTTTTATATGTTGCTTGTTGGAAAAATCTATTAAGTAAATAAAGAGGCTAGCCGATGTGTATGGAACCTTTTTGGAAGTATATAAACAGAAAGAAGGTATAAATTAAAAAAAGGTTGAATATAAAAGGGATTACAAAAAAGGTGTAAAATGAGGCTTTATTCAATTACCAAACTAATTACGGTTCGGAAAACAAAATATTGATTGTAAAAGCATTATGAGCAAGGCCACGTGATGCCAAAAGTTTCGTTATAAACAATTTCGGATCAAATTACGTTCACAGTTAGTTTCTGACTAATTGCCTAAGTTGACATTGTTTGTGAGAGCACAATAGCTTTTGAGCATAGACTTATTTTAATTTTAAACAAACCTTTCAGAGTTTTGGAGAAGTTTTGTTGCCACAGTTAATCAGCGGATGTTAATGGAAAGTGCAGCTGTTGATCTAAATGACCTTTGTCCAGATCTCCATAGTGTTATAGACAGCAGACACCGAATGTTATGCCAAATGACTACAACGCCGGCTCAAATAAAGAAGACCTTGATTAAGTACGATGTTACATGTGTATTCCCCAAAGTGATAGCAAACGCGTACTGAAAGTTTAATATTTTTTCCCTCCTAATGCCACCACAGGGCACTATTCTAGACTCTAGACTACACTACAGTGATAATCGAAATATTTAGAATTCAATTTGACACGTTATATTCTAGGTTTTAATGTGTCCCGATAAAAATAGTTATCTCTTTTTTTTAAGGAGCGAAAAACAACAAATTTTTCTCTCGTCCAGGGGATGGCGAGTGGGTGTGGCAGACTAGTTCTGACTAAAAACGCCCCCGTTCCTTCCGTTACTCCAACCCGAGGCCGCGGTACCTTGCCGACCCTGGCTAAACATCGGCCCTGTTGTCCACCATCTGTTGTGGTCTATCGGCTCGTTGAGGCAAATAGGTAACCCTTAAAAGTCAGTTTCAAACAATGGTTGTTACAATTTCGCAACATTCAGTATTACTTATGCAGTCAGAAAATTAATTTGTTACTATTCATGCACGATCGTGAGCTCGATGTCTCGTTGTTAAACTTTGAAGCAGATTGAGCAACTCTCAGAAATCTAGAACGTTCCCTATTCTGTATTCTGATTGGAGGATTCGTACCGAAGCAGGATATCGTGGAACTGTAGGAATAGGATATCTCTTATATCGATATGTAGAATAGAATGCCCGTGTTGAGGGGAATACAATCAATATTTTGTATTATTACTTTTGCGTGTCGCACAATCAATAATAGTTTCGGTAATATCACTTTATCAAGGGCCCATTACTATATACAAGCACACTACCAATTTTTACGCGCCACGTGACCAATTAGCGCTCGGTAGGTCACTATTTCTCTTTATTTATACACTGAACTTGTTATAGATTGGACTAAATCAATATAATCTAGATTTAGGACCAGACAGAATCAAACTCAGTTCAGAAAACACAAAAAAAAACTGATTAAGTACTTATCATGCAATGTCGATTCCCAAAATGACATTTTTGGCTGTAGAAAGTATTTAAAAACATGGATTAAAACTGTCTACCCACGTCTACCTATCTAATGGGCGTTGGTCACTGTGATAATCGTCACATTGATCCTTTTGTATTTTGTATTACGTCGAGTCCACACGTGTAGGAAGTTCTTGAACTAAGTTGAGCGACATTGAGATAACTTCGCACTTTAGTATGGCGTAAACCCCGTCAGTGTGTACTTTACTAATGCGTTTAATATGAGTTCACAATCAGCAGTTCACCATACAATTATCTTATCTAAGGCTTTATTGTTCGATTATTAGATATGAGTCACATTTATAATAATATACCAAATGAAAATAGTTTGTCTGACCGTTAGAGATATAAGGCTAGTAACATAATATCTAACGAAAAGTGGGCGTCTAACAAAACATAGATACAATATTAATGTTTATTTTTATTCTGATTCTTTTTTTATCGTCTATGCCTTCAGGACATATAAGCATAATTTTGTAAGTTAAATGTGTGTAAAGACATAAGTACATATATGGGTATTTATTTCGTGTGTTTGTTAAATGAAGTGAACCGACAGGATATTTATCCGTATCAAAGTTTCTAGATAAAGGTTGGATTTATTTTGGCACCAAATATATTTTAATATTTTCACCACTCAGTTTTTTTGTGCTTAACCATCTTTTTATGGAAATACAACAAAGTCGCAAGTTGCTATGCTAAATTATTAATTTCCACGAAACAGTATTTAAATGGATTCGTGGTAATTTTCTTCATATTAAGAAATGTATCGACTTAAAATTGCGCAGATATTAAAAGAACTAACTCGAAATGTAACGATTTACCGTGGACAACCAGAGCAGAAAAGTCGACGCTTAGTTTTTTATTTGTGAAGCGTGTGATTTAGGCTGTGTTGTATCTTTCGCCGACCCTTTGTCAGTGCCCTAGGCCACGCTTCCTTGCCAACATGTACACCATTTTATTGTCCCTTCTGTGCGAGACATGGAGTTCATAAATTACGACTGAACGTACATACTTTGACTTTGACTTTTACAGCTCGTAAAATTTTACTACGTACAATGGAAGGAATTATTAGGAACGTGTTTAATATGTGTGTTCCAATTAGACAAACGAGGTTCGTTTCATATACGATCTCATTAAAAATAAAAAAGCAAATATCTACTGGCATAAAAACATTTCATTATAGCTTTACAGTAACATATTTATAAGTACAACGTTTTCTCGTTGATCGTTCTGCAGTAAAACGTGGAATAATTGTATAGAAAAATAGTTTTTTGATAATCTCATTGACTTCTAATTTTAAGATTAGATCGTCTACACTATTTCCCATTTGGTACACTCAATTACCTAACTTGCATGAAGGTTTTGGTTCGTGTTCAAACAACACAGTACGATTATAATTTGCAATTTGATTACAACACGTGGAATAGATTGTATCGCAACTCGATTTCTTTCTCAGCAGCTAGCCGTAATACGACTTCTGGAAATAAAATTACTTACAAAAATGGTACAAATATTAGCAAAGTCTAAAGATAAGCCCGTCTCTAGTCTGAGTATTTCTTACTTTAACTTTTATGTAATGCAAAAACATTTCGGAGTAACTTTAAGTTTACATTATAGAGTTAGAAATTCTTGTAACTACATTAAACAGAAACAGAAGCCTGTTATTCAGTACTCAGCTGTGACGTTATTAGGGTGAACTTGTCTAAACATTGTAAATATTTAATTGGTGTGGATAATTTGATTGACTTGTTGGTCTATTGATCGTGTGTGGGCTGCTAAGCTTAAGTCATACCGGCATCGGGATTAGTGTAAGTAAAGGATTACTCTTAAAGCTGACGCTGGAATCAAACGAAGGTTTGGTGGTTTTATTTTTGCTTTTCCTATATTACTGGAAATCGCTGTTCGAAAAATGTAAAATTCTGCACGGATGTCAAATCCGAATATTGAAATGTAGCGCACGCACGCCTCTCTTAAATCAGATAGGTAGCTCCCAATATCTTTGAAATGCGCATGTCACCTTCTTTGGCGATCACTGAAATACTATATTTACATTCGCTTACAAAAACCGAATGGTTTCAACTTTATAATTTTATCTTGTATAAAGATATATATATACCATTCAGTTCATCAATTTCACAGCAATGTCAAGTATGAAATTTAATATTAAATCACAATATTGTACATACCTACACTAATTTACAAAACGATTCCGTTTTGTACGGCCTATAAAAAGTTTTACAAAGTAGGTTTATATTTCAACAATAATGGTAGGCACATGTAATGCTTTCATACAGCCTAAGGTGGAATTACTTTTGACAACACACTAGACTGTTAAAATAAAATAAAATTGTAATGTCAACCGTGTCCTCTGGATTACCGTATTCAACACAATATTTGTTTTAAAATGTCGGTTGTTAAATCCCACACATTAAATAAAGAGCGACAGACAAAACTTTTAATCCTGCGCCATTTGTCTCGTTTTATCATATAAACAAATAATATTATGAGTGATGGCCACGTACCGCATTTTTTTATACCAGAAACGTCCTTGTATTTTGTTCATAAACGGAAAGGGTGCCTGTTCTTTTTTCCAAAATACGTTAATTATTATCTAGAGGTTGCTCAAATTGTTTTGAGGTTATGCAACATTATCTTGTTTTCACAAAATGTAAATACAGGAATACCTATAAAGTTATAGAATATTATAGTTCTATTTAGTCACATTAAAAAACATACAGCACAAGCCCAATTTACGAAAAAAATATTTGAATTTAGTTGCTGCAAATCTTTTTCTGGTGCTCATTATCCTGTCTATGTCTAAATTGTCTGCAAAACAAACCTGCAACAGTTAAATGAACACTATCAAGCTGATGTTTACTAAGCATAAATAACTTTTTTTGTTTCTTATGTGTGTAAAGCAGACTATAACTGTTTGATCGGCGGTCGGTGCGTTAAATCTACGGCAAGATTCTGCTTCAATTTGTGAATGAATGCGTGATACTTCCAGTGTAAGTAATATCTGTCATGGCGGACCGAAAACACCGTATGGTTTTCGTATACACCTTCCTTAGTATTTACATGAAAGAGAAAATAATACGATGTTCGTATGGATTTACTGCACAGCATGGATTTCTTCTTGGAATCTTCGAAAGTATTAGCATTCTGAAGCCGACTTACATCACCACCACCAAGAGAATTAATTACTGCAAGTGTAAATAATGGCGGCAGATCTGTTTTTAGTGTTGGCAATATTTTTTCTCTTACTGGAAAACTTTAACAACAAAGGTTTTCTTAATTTCTTTTTTTATGTAAACGAGCATACGGATTTACTGGTGGTAAGCAATCAAAACCGCCCATAGACACTTGTAATAATACCAAATGAGATATTACAAGTGAGTTGCCGGCCTCTTCAGGTTTATTAGCGATTTAAGGATAGGGGATTTGAAGATTAAAGATGCGGGGAGGGGAGAAAGGTTTGGCCTTCGGTAACCTCACTCACACGACGAAACACAACGTATGTGATGCTTCACGCCGGTTTTCTTTGAGGCCGTGCATGTGAAGGTAAGTGCTTGTATCTGTGTATATTTTTTTAGGTACTTAGAAACTTTTGAACTTGTTCATTATTTTAAGTTGAGTTTAGTATAATTTACTACCGACCCGCGCCAGCTTTGCATATCGGTGCAATGCTGATACTAAACTTCTCTTCTTTTTGATGGATGTTTTCAGACATAAAAAGCTTTCTCTTCAATCACTTTATTATCTATTATATCTATCTTTAAAAAACCGTATTTAAATCCGTTACGTAGTTTTCAAGTTTTACGTATACGCATATAGAGATAGCGATTTCGTTTTACACCAAGTACCTAGTGATTTAGTCCAAATCCTTAAATATTCCAGGAAGGTACATAATAGCTGTGTTACCATTGATATAAAGAGGTTTGATAGATAACATTTTCAATATTGTTAGAGCGGCATTGAGACGGCTTCGACTAAGTCCGGCCCGATCAATCTACTCAACCAAAAGTTAGCTTGAGGTTGTATATACAATGTTACTTTTTCTCCGTTTAAAAATATATCGTCATTTGTTTTGATGGATTGAAAAGCAACATTTTATGTAAATAATACGTTGCTTATTTTTGTGCTATAATCTAGATAAGAAACTCTTTTGTTAATTCAATATCTTTTTAATTTGTCTGCTGTACACAACCAACCAACCAACCAACCAACCAAACCAACCAAAAAGCACCATTATACCAGCAACGCACTTACAAGTCTCTGGTATAGAGACTTGTAAGTGCGTTGCTGGTATAATGGAGCTTTAAGGGTTAGGAAGGGAGATTGAGTCTGGTAACCTCACTCACACGGCGAAACACAACGCTGTGGTTCTGTCCCGCCGGTTTCTTTGGGGCCGTGGTATCACTCGGGCCCATTCGTCCCGAAGCATGGCTCTTTCAAATTTATGAACGTTGGTACTTACCTGTCTACCGATAATAGATCAGATAAGGTTCACTATATGATCTTGTGTCCCGAAAGAAATGTTTTATCACGTTAACACTTTTGCAATTTATTTCGTATGAAATATTCAAGTCGATTTATGAAACAACAGTCAAACACATGTGATGCGGAGGGCCGTTAGCTCGCGTGAATGGAGTTATAACAAATGTAATCGAAGAAAGATGCATGGCATACGTTATATATATCTACGTTTGTATATATTTGTATGATGGTAAAACAAGTGATGTAGGTCCAAAGAAAAAATCGTGGTACTTTCCGAACATCTAAATTGTCCAGAGTAAAGTTCAGGCAGTTTTTACCTCACTCAAACTGAACGCAACTAAATTACCCTTATCACTTGACTGACCTCACTTTGCTCTTAGAGGTTGTCCATAGAACTCCTTATACGTATAATAAACTATAGGACTAGTTGGTAACTATTGTTGAGAAGGAAGCTTTGTAGAAGTTTGGTTAAGAGATTTCTTATTATCATTTTCTTCTCTTAAGATTTTTGATGTTTTCATTAATCATATTTTGATTGCACAGTGAACGCGGTGTCCGGGGTACCAGCTGCCGTGCAACGTGGCGGCGGTTCTTATTCTACGGAATAGTTCTTTGTGTCAGTGATCCAGAGATTATTGTTCCGGGTTTGGGTTTGATGTGTTTGATGCATTTGTACACAGGAGTAAATAAAGGGATTGGCAACGCATTAAATAAAAACGTAACAGGTAATTAGATATACATAGGTGCCTATTTAGATAGTAAGTTTATATGTACTAATATGGGATGAAAAAAGTATCTAGACTTGAAATTTGAAATATTTTCATTCACGAATACCTGTTCGAATTAGTACTGAAACAAATTCAATTACCTAGATATTGGTATTTTGATATGAAATTCTTTATTATTTGAAGAATTTCAGTTATGAAATGTGAAATAATCTACATGGTAGAAAATATCCCAGCGTATTCCTGGTCTTGCATATTCAAGCGGTTGATGTAGCAACAAAATTTCGATTTCAGGTCAAATTTTAAAGTAAAGTGAATTTTTAAAACCTTTGAATATTTGGAACGTTCATAACGTATTCTCTTTACTTCTCGAATGGGTAATTATTTGAAATGAATGCATATTTTGGTAGGTTTATTTATACGTATACTGTGTCAATTATATCTTATTGCCAGTAACTTAGTTTCAAACTTCATTTCACAATTTTACAGTAGAGGATAAATAAAAATGACTTTAATATTGGATTATCCATTGCATATATGTGTTTTCAATTTGATACAGTTTTTCCTGAGCATGCTCATAGAAAACAAACTTTTTAACTTAATATTAGTATAAATTCCATACACTTTCGAAGATAAATGTGGATGGATGGAGAGGGAGAGGGAGACCAAAGAAAATATGGTTGGATTGTGTGAGAAGTGATATGGAAGACAGAGAAGTTAGCGGTAGCGTGACGGGTGACAGGACAGAATGGAAGAAAAAAACATATTGCGCCGACCCCAAATAAAACGGGACAAGGGCAGGAAGATGATGACACTTTCGAAGATAAATTATGTATACCTAGTAGTGTTGCCCAAATGCAAGAACAAGACGAGACTTAGCCAGTCTTGGTCTTGGTTTTGCGCCAATACACCTGGTCTTGGTCTTGCGCTCCCAGTCTTGGTCTTGGTCTTGGTCTTGCAGCAAGAGTCTTGCAACTCTTGCAATTACCTATTAGTCTATTACCTTAAATATACTTATACCTTTAAATCTTAGAAAAACGTATTAGAATTGGAACATTGTGAGCTTGAATTAACATAGCCATAGTAAAGATCAAGCAGATTAATAAATAACTGAAGATTTGATAAGAAATTCGAAAAATCAACTGACCCATATGTCGTTTTCCATGGAAGTAACTGTTTCTTTAAACATTTATGATTTATAAGCTTAGATTTGCTAAAACATGTAAGAAAACAAATTAATTACAATAACTTGACTGTATTTTAAAGAACAATACTTATCTGTCTAGAAAGACATTGGACCCTCAACTTATAAGAAATTTAATAAAAGAGTTTTACGATTTATCATTTATTTGAATAAAAAATAAAATACAACACAAATCAACAGCTTTATCATTAGGTTATGATAAAGCTGATATAATTTTTTTTGACCAAGAATTAATACAAAGTAGCCACCTGGCTGACTCATCACTTAACCTATTTCTATGTTTTCTAATTACTAACGATGCTTTAAAAAATAACTTCTCAGCAGTTTCAAGTATATTTAAAAGTGGCTACAATATTTATGAAACGGGTGCTATTTGAACACCTTTTTGCTATTTTTTCTTGTAAAAACTTAAGAAATATAATGACTAAATGTACAATAATAGTACCTAAGTAATTAGTTTAAAATCATATAAGTAATCAATAGAATGAATTAATATGACATCTACTACCTATCCTTACTATTTTATCCTAATTATAATACTACTTGTGATCTGTATAATGTTAATTGTACACTCTGAAAGTTATTTATTCTTTGGAACACCTCTTAAAATTCGAAATTATTTTGCATGAGTATACCTACGCCCTATGGCGGCAATCAAATAGTGTCAAATGTTATGATTTCGGCGTGGCGGCAACGATTGTTTTAGATTTCAAAAGAAGCCGCCGCCGCGTGTGTCATAACCATGTACTTCCGAAAAGCGGCAAATTTCTTTGAGAAGTAAGTACAAAACCTTTGATGCCGCATTATCAAAGTGCCGATTGTTAAAACATAACTATGCATGCACTCAGGTTGATTTTAATAGATATTTTTTATTCGCTATGTTTATGGTATTAGTCGTAATGCGCATAGGTCCAGTTTTTCATATTCTTTGATACAGTTTTTTTGCGTCTCATAGAATTCCTAAGCGTACCTACCTATACACCGAACTGTTACACCTTACTACTCAGTGAAATAGCGCTAAGTCCTAGCTGCGAGACGCAAGAGTCTTGCAGGCTATGTCTTGTTCTTGCGCAAGTCTTGCACGGTCAGTCTTGGTCTTGGTCTTGCTAAAAATACGCGGTCTTGTTCTTGGTCTTGGTCTTGCAAAAACGCAAGAACAAGACCAAGACTGCAAGACCAAGACTGAATTTGGGCAACACTAATACCTACCAAAGTCTTGCGATCCGGATAAGGTTGTCGGCTTCGGCCTGGAGCAAGATATGGAACTAGGAGTTTTTAGGCCGTAAGAGTCAAACACTTCCTTCAAAAAGAAAGATAGAGAGATCGTTTGATGAATTTCGCCCTCACAAAAAAGGCCCAATCCTTCCCCTTCCCGGACCCTTCCCCAATCCCTAAATTTCCAAATCCCTAATCCCTAAAAGGTCGGCAACGCACTCGTAACTCCTCCGTTGCGGGTGTCCATGGGCGGCGCTGATTGCTTACCATCAGGTAATCCGTCTGCTCGTTTGCCGACTTATTACTTAAAAAAAAAGGTCCAGCTATCATTAAACCAAAGAGGCAATTGGAAAAAGTTTTCTCAATGAATTGATATCTTGGATAAAAGACAAAAATTATCATTATCGAATACTGTTACGAAAGAAAACAGCCTTAAACACTTTACGTCTTCGTTAAACTTTCTGTAAATGAAACAATTGATTTACAATTGGGAAAAGCTGTTCTTTTCGTTTACATTCTGTCTGTAGGTTTGTGTACCCAGCTTGAGTCATTTACGATATTCAGAGGGAAGTTCAATCAAATGAAAACAGAATGGACCTCCTCAATCTCCTCCCAGTTCGTTTGGTTCGATAAATTACTGTATATTTTTCTTTTTCTTTTTAATGTCTTGTCATATAAGGCGTAGGAAAATTTTAAGGAAAGTTTGCAAAAGGAAAACTTGTCACGAAAGCCATTTATGAATTAGGATTTACTTCAGTATATATTAGCTTTCATTTTGATTTCGAATTTATTACTATCATTTGAATGGAGCGTCCTAACACGCTTGATGAAGTTCGGGTTTATATAAATATTAATTAAGATGTAAGAGCTATGGACCATGAGTTTAGTAAAGATAATTCTGGTATCTGTTTCAGTTCAAAAATTGTGCTTTTGTGCGCGATATTTCATTGAAGATAGATTGGATACTAGTTAGAGGAATAAATATACATATATATAGATGTTTATTTTATCAAGTGTCGCAGTAGGTAACTTGTAGGTTTAGGCGCCAGTTTATCATGCATGATGGTTTGGAAACAATGTGACTTTTATCCAGATATGTACAATGTCTAAATACTTCATAATATATAGACACCACTAGGAAGGAAAACATCGTAAGGGAACCAGGATTAATAATTTCTAATTATAAGTAACAAATCGTCAATTTGCCTTAAGAAAGCATGATTATTAAGGCTTTACCCCTTTCCGTCTGAGAAAGACTTTTGCTCATCAGAAGATACTTATAAACTGATGACGTGTGATATGGTGTTAATCATTTGGGTTATCCCTTAGTCGGCTCTCGATACTACTCGATATTGGGGGTAGTGTCCTGTCCTCTGGTTGCTAATCTTCCCTTTAAAAGTTGACAGAGAACAAACAGTGTCATGAATCTGATAATTAAAAACCTTTCACTTTATTAAACGAGGCGTGTGTGCTTTTTATTTGTTTCCTCGCTAGCACAGGATCAACATCCGTTAGCAAAGGAGTTGAATTGCATTTGAACAACGTTTGTTTCATTAAAAACTTTTCTCATTAATTTTGTTTCAGTTTATAGCGTTTTCTTGCATTACTGGACTAACATTTTTGGCTCTGCACGTCAATTCTATAAAATTTGTTTGATTTTGAATAGTTTTCGAGTGCGAAGTGAGCGTCAAAGTGACGGGGAAATTAAATTTTAGAATGCCACTTTTAACGTCATCTCATACTTTATCTATCAAAATGTTGAGTTCAACTCGCAAGTGTAGCGCTAGTGTACTACTACTCACAGCGGATTCAGATTTGAAGTTTAGAATAAAGACTTACAGAATCACACTGCTGAGCTAAATGGTTCAACCTTTATGGATTCCACATGTCTGTTTGTCAAAGCTTCTTTTTCAAAAACTATAAGAACTAGTTAAAACATAGTTAGTTAGTATATGTATTAGGTGAACCGCATTCAGGTTTTCATACAAAAATAGATCTAAACATATAGAAAATATGGGTTGCTTCGGTAATAACATCTGTATCTGTACCACAGAAGAAACAGGTGTCGTATTGTGTTAAAAAGTTTTAATATATTCGTGTTTTATTATCTTTTTCCTGTCTTCTGTCGGATTTAATCTACAACGATGGAATATTATTTCGTGTTGTCATCAGTGGACTTATTATCTTGAAAATAAGACAAGATGGCCAATATTAGATGTCACAGTGCTAGGAAAAATCATCAAATGACTTCATGTCAGTCAGGGAATGTCAGACTCTTACTAAAAACTCCCCCGTTCCTTCTCCTGCTTCAAGCCGAGGACGCGGTGACTCATTGCGCTTGCCGTGCAACCCTAGCTCAACATCCACAGTGTTGGACTCCGTCTGTGGTGATCTATTGGCTCTTTGCGACGGGCGAGGAACGCTACGTGCCGTACGGTCGAGTCTAACTCAAGGTTAGTACCCTTGCTTGCTGTCCACAGATTCATGCTTACGGTGGCCGGAGATCATTTGTTTTGGGCCGGGGCAGCGGTACATCATTGAAACTCTGGCAAATTATTGATATCTAAAGCTTGGAGAGTGCGTTTTCTACTAATCGACTCCTCCATACTCCTCAACTACCATTATGTACAAGGGAGTCCTATAAAGTTCTGAAGAACCGACATTCAAACAAGATAATGATCATAATGCAATACAAACGAAGTCACAAATGGCATTAGAAAGCTCCACTATTGTACAATTTTATATTTTTCCATCGTTAAAGTGAGTAGTCGATATTTATCTATGGGGAGGCAACATGTGGCCGTCAAAGGGAAACGTTAGACATTGTATTTTTACGAACCTTGTTTATGTTACTATAAAACCTTCATTTCATTCAATATTCAAACCCTATTGTTAGTAAGAGATATTATTTTTATGGATTTCTTAATGTTATTTCGTTTTTTGATATCTGGGACAGATTTCTAGGCTGTAACGTTTCTATAATTGAAAATGACGACTTAAGCACGTGAATGAACTGAGAAAGGCTCTACTAGTTACGACGGCCTCGCGATGTCACGCATCCTGCTCATGAATAAGAGTCCCGTTGTGACTTGAAACTAGTCGAGCTTTTCTCAGTTCACTCACGTGTGTAAGTAGTCTTCAATAAAATTAGTAGGTCTCACGATAGTTGCTATTCAAAACACAATATTTATAGGTTGAATGTCACCACTCTGAAAGTGTAGGAGGAAATGAATTGACGAAGAAAAAAGAAGGTTGTACCAAGTAGGTATGTTGTGCTAGGACTAAGGACGACCATTGTTTTGCGGTAAAACAAACCTAGAGTATTTTCAGTGGCCACGAAGCTGACTTTAGTAGTCAGCTTCTCCCATAGATTCATATATATATTAAGGAAAATAAGTTATTTTATCTTAAGCTAATATTCTACAAATAATAACTCGTTACTATAAACGATGAAAGACTTAGTTTTCCTGAAAAATTACTTTGCTTAGGACAAGAATATCCTTACAAAAAGACTAAGAAGATTGATTGAAATATCTAATAAATGACGCGGATATTACGTTTTAAGTTTTCAAAGCCAATAACATTTATCAAAGGTTTCCTTATAATTACAACAGTAAGCATTATAAATAATAACAGCAATCTCATAATGAAGTACTATTAATATAAGAACGACTAGACATCTATTGAGATTTGGTTATTAATGCTACTCGGATTATAGGCTTTTGCGCCAGAAAGTGCTTGGAGGAGTATTTTAACTTGAAGAATGTTCTAGAAACGTTGATTTTTAAACGTGATGTTTGCCTTTCTTAAGTCTAGCTTTTTATTATTATTTTTTAAGTTTTGGGGAGCCATGCTTCGGCCCGAATGGGTCGGGTCGACCGGAGTGATACCATGGCCTCACAGAAAACCGGCGTGAAATAACCACAGCGTTGTGTTTCGCCGTGTAAGTTGAGATGTTACTGGAGGCCCAGTCCCTCCTCTCCCCCAATCCCTAAACCCCAAAAGGCCGGCCACGCACTTATAACTCCTCTGTTATTGCGGGTGTCCAGGAGCGGCGCTGATTGCTTACCATCAGGTAATCCGTCCGTATCAGACACTTATTGGGTAAAGGTTTTTAGCACGTTCTTTCTCCTGTTTGGAGCCGAACTGCGGTACATCAGTACAAGACACAATATACTGTAGAGCACTTGTTTAGACTTCAAGGACAACACACAAACAAAATAACATCTCCATCACAATAATTGATATTTAGGACTTGTAGAGTACTATTTGGTATTTAACATGTTATTGTGTTATTTCGTAGAAAAACAATAATTTACTACCTACCCACGAAGTTATTTTGACGAGCGTAAATGGGGGTAGGTAGGATGCGTGGGTGCCACTTCAATATTTCTACATAAATTGGGCTGTTTTGTTTAGAATGATCCTCCTATACAATCTGAATTAATAACAGTGGTGATTGTATTCTTGAATTCTACCGACTAAAAATAATTCGAGTGAAAAATTTGAAGTGTAAATAAGTATCTTTTTAACCGACTTCAAAAAAAGGAGGAGGTTCTCAATTCGATTGTATTTTTTTTTTTTTTTTTTTTTTTTATTTTTTTTTTTATGTTTGTTACCTCAGAACTCCGTCGTTTATGGACGGATTTGCAAAATTTTTTTTATGATTGAAAGGATATGCTTCCAGATTGGTCCCATTCTTTTCAAAATTGAGTTTTGATGATGGGATCCATGAGAAATCGAGGGAACTCCTCAAATATTATAGGCAACTATATAGTTATTTTAATATTTTCATAGAGCACTCAAGCATTTACAGTCAAAAAGTAATATTTGATGGGGTGGAACTGGTGAAGAAGATCAGAAATGGGTGATGAAACTTGACACTCGCATAGATATCACAATCAAGGTAGTTCAGCAACTATGAAAATGCACTGTAAACCAATGATCTTAAATAATTATGTTGGAAATGTTATCATCGAACTGATTTAATGATGATTATGGAGCTGGAAGGTAGGCACTGGAACTGCGTACCTAATTAATATATCCTAGCCGTGTTTGGGCTTGTTAGAATTGTTATAAGATGCACTTTGGCTGTAAGGTACTATTGAACTGATGTGATGATGAAGCTGGAAGGTTGGCATGGGGCCTAGTATTGTGTAAGCTTATTAGAGCTGTCAAGAGCAATGGAAAGGGCTATGCTCATAGTTTCCGTGCATGTTCGAATCAGAAATGAAGAAATCCGCAGAAGAACCAGCGTCACCGACATAGCCCGAAGAAATGCCAAACTTAAGTGACAGTGGGCACGGCACATTGCTCGTAGAACAGATGGCCGATGGGGCCGAAAGGTTCTAGAGCGGGACCGCACACCTTTGGGGGCGGAGTTTGGCCTAGTATTGGCTATTTTGCATTAGTCCACGTGGACTGCGTTTACACATTAGTGGTGAAATGCGTCATTGTGTTCTTATCGTTTTCCTGGTAATAGGCTAAGAGAATTCATTGGCATTTTTAACAAAACAGTCGTTTTAAATGGGTTACAAAACAATAATTGCGTCGTACAAAACAATAATTGTGTTTCTTTTGTGTGCACATATTATGTAGATAATACTTACTTAAAAAAGGTTCATACATTAAATGACTCATAAATGTATATTTACAATAGCGATGGTCTTTTGTATTTTTACCAACTTGTCTATATATGAATGTTCTTAGTAATAACAAAATAGTATTCTTCATTTAATGGGTTACAATTGATACAAAACAATAATTGCATCGGTCTTTTTTCTATGTACGAATGTATTTAATCATAGATACTAAATTAGATTGCATTTGGTATCTTTGAACTTTATCTGTCTGTTGATGAAAATATCTAGTTTTTTGTTATTTGGCGAGAACTTATATGAATTTATGATAAGATTATTATTTTATTTTAACTATAAGTCATAAGTATCTCATGCATCATATCATCTCTCCTCGAGATCAAAACGATTACACAGTAACAATGTACTATGATATGTATTTCTACGTATAAGTATGACATTGGTAACTTTTTCAAAAGAAATGTAGGAACGATATTGACTTCTTTGCCATAACACATTATAATAAAAAAAAAAAAAAACACTAAACGGCTACAAATAAAAAAAAATTTTACAAAATAAAAAAACCGCCTTCAAAAAAAGTCAAGCAATAAAAGTTCCTACACTAAAAAGTAAAAAATAACAATTTGAATTACTGTAAAAAAACTTAATTTATAGGTAAACTTATTTGACATTAATATTTTGCAAATATTCAAAATTTATTACTTATTTTTGGAGTCGGTGCCAGCCCATGCAAGGAAATACAAATGGGCAACAATCCCTTGAAAAACTACCTCTTACTTAATTATAAAACTACTTAATACCTATTTGCATACTAAAATATAGGTATATTAATTAAGACATAAATACAGACTAGACTTCTCTACAAAAAATGTCCGATTTACACATTTTTTTTAAATAAAAAATATATACTTACAAAAGCATTTTAAGTACATTGAAAATGTTTAAGCATTATGTACGAAAAATGGCACCGGATATTAAAAAGCTAACTAACATTAAGTTTCAACATTAAAATGCTGGCACCGACTCCAAAAATAAGTAATAAATTTTGAATATTTGCAAAATATTAATGTCAAATAAGTTTACCTATAAATTAAGTTTTTTTACAGTAATTCAAATTGTTATTTTTTACTTTTTAGTGTAGGAACTTTTATTGCTTGACTTTTTTTGAAGGCGGTTTTTTTATTTTGTAAAATTTTTTTTTATATACTACATGGGTATTTATTCTCATTGTTTAATAATTTCTTTGTGGAAAATTGGTTACAAATAGTAAGCGATAACATAGACAAGTGCGGGAGAGCCAAGGTTCGGCATGAATCGGACGGTCGAGCACCGAAGTGATACCACGGCCTCAAAGAAAACCAGCGTAAAGTGCGTGAAGCAACCACAGCGTTGTGATTTAGTGAAGTTACCGGAGGCTCAATCATTCCTACCCAATCCCTCCACAATCCCAATCCCCCAAATCTCTGAAACCCTTATCCCCCAAACTAACTACAACCAGCCAATCGTAACCCCGCTGGTGTTGCGGATGTCACTGCTTACTATCAGGTATTCCCTATGTTCATTGTCACCGTTTAGAAGACCTATCACATAATAAACCACATCGCAACAAAAAATCTGTGATACCTATTTATTACAATTCTTTAAGTGATTTCTTCACACGATAAAAACTAAGCCATTAAGCTTACTGTAAAATAAAATGAAAATAAAAATAAAAATAAACTACGCGTAAAACATATCTGAACTAAAATAAAATTCTCGTAAAAGTTGGAATTACAGGTAAACTTTATTTCTAAATTCGAAATAACTACTTTTAATTACAAGATTAAGTTGAGATTGAATAAAATAAAGTTACGCTACAGTAAATTCATTTGTAATTTTACTAATCTCGATAGGGGCAAGTGCAAAAATATTCCCAGACTATATTAATAAACTAGAACGCTTGTTAAACATATTATCATTTAGTATGTTATAAGGTTCATTTAAATAAATGTGGCATGAATGCTAATATAGAAGTGATCATTTGTTTGTAAAACCAAGATTTCTTTTTAAGCTTAAACCTTTATTTTTGTGAGGGTCAGTCATGAGTTCTTCTTCGGGCGGAGGAACCCACCCAGTTCCTCCTCCTGCTCTGGGCCGAAGCCGCGGTATTTATTGCTCTTGCTCCGCAACCCCGGCTGAACTTCAGTCCGATAGGGCCCCGTGTGTGGTGGTCTATTGGCCCTGTGAGGCGCGCGCGGAACGCTACGCACCGTACCTATGCTCCCCTCGTAAACCTTAGTGTTCTAGTTCTTACCTACTACTAACTAATACGCTAGTATTAGTAGTGACTTATTTCGATCAGAGAGGATGAGGATTTCTGTATACAAAGAATCACAATCAAAGAAGACTTTATTCACAGCAGCAAATTTTATTGCCTCACTGTATTAACGTGCTAAACCAGAATGTAAGAAGAGGACCAGAGCTTGATGCCATTCAGATAAAGACTACCTACAACCAGCCATTTAATCTTGTTATCTTTATTTTGTACCGGATTTTTGTTGACAACATTATGATCACCATACTCAATAAAGTTAGTCTGCACACCGCGACGCGCGCGTCCGTTAAGAATAAGATTTTTGTTTTGAGTTCAGACCGAAAACTACGTCGCGTTCCACGCGTTCATTGAAGAGTCATCAGACACCATAGCCAACTAGGGCTGATGTCCAGCCGGAGTTGCGGGTGAAAGCGCTATGATGTTCCGCGGAGAAGGAACGGGTTGGTATTTAGTCAGTAAGAGCTAGCCTGACACCGAAGGACCCGGGAAGTCATTAGATTACTTTCAACCTCAAAAAAAACTAGTAGTTCTTGTGAGTAGACTTACTCAAATATTATTTCTAATAAACATTGTATAAGTTGTTACCTGTGATATTTTTAATAACTATGGACTAGGAACGTATTTCGCATTGATTACTTTAGAAAAGCGAAAATATTAGGTGCATCAATCATCTGTCCGTCTGTCGGAACTGATCCAATTCCAAATATTATTTTACAAACAGGAAAGTAACATGAGTAACATATGAGAACAAAAATATCACCGTACCGCTCCTAAGGGAACGCGGTCGGGACCGCGACAAATACTAGTACATAAAAAAAAACTGTGCACGGAATAAATTTTATCGTCATATATATACATTTTATTTATTTGGATCACTAGTTTTTTATTTCTTTGGAAGTGTCGGCAAGCCTTTAGAATTGCCTCCGAAGCCATATAGAGCAGTCTAACGTATCGAGATTGCAATTATGCACTCTGATACAATCACAAGTATTTAGCTCTCCATTTAACACATAGCATTAATATTTCTCTCGCTAATGATGTCATCGTAAAAGGCATACGATGTATTTTTATTACTACCTAAATGGTTTATTTGGGTAATTTAAATTGTCACTGCGTGGGAAGCTTTTTTAAGATATTAAATTTGTGTTTCAGCATCAGCATCATCAGCCCATAAGTGCCCACTGCTGAGCAAAGGCCTCTTCTCACACGGAGAAGGTTTTGCATTAATCACCCGCTTGCTCAATGCGGGTTGGCGATTTCAAACTTATAATAAGAAATTATAAGTCCAGGTATCCTCACGATGTTTACCTTCACCATATGTCAGTGGTGTCTAAATAATCATAGAAAGTACATATAACTTGGAAAAAGTCACATTGGTATTTGCCAGGTTTCAAACCCATATCCTCGTGCATAAGAAGCAGGCTCCTTAACCTTCGGGCCACCACGACCTTTCATTTAGACACAAATTTGTGTTTACAGCTCCACTATTCTGTGAAGTGACAGTTGATATTTTCACATAGCAAGCTATGAATAAGGTGAGTTAGTAAATTGGAAGCTTTCTTGAGTGACGACACCTAATCACGTCCGTCTTTGTTGATAGGTCCAACTCAATATAACAGAGCGCGTAGCAATATCTTTGTGAAATGAAAAACACAAAGAAGAAGGAAATAAACATTTCGGAGTCACGTGTTGGTACTGTACATCAAGCGACCTGTCCTTTATCCAATTTTCAACTATAATACGAAGCAGTAAAATTGGAAATCTATTAACTTACTTCGATCCTCGAGAAATAAAACCATAGTTATTTTACATTTGTAGCTTTACTTTGATCTTATAAAGATGGTTCTGAATAAGTGTCTTTATAAATAAGACTACACTTGTCCTACATTACCGTGATTGCCTTATAGGGCTGAGCCGAGGGTCAGCCGGAGTCGGCTACTAAGCACTAACAAGCTTATCAATCACGGTCGCAGTAATGTTCAAGTAATTGGACGCAACTTGGCTTATTATGATACCGATACTTAGAACTTAGGACTATTAATGCGGTTGAAATTTACAGAGAGACTTATAAACGTTTATTTTTATTTATCTAATAAGCTTTATTATTCTATCAACAACGCAAAATGAAACATAGGCACTTTAAAAATACATTATTAACGCATATTTTCACGGAAACATGTTAAACGCCATGGGGGTAACATATTGGCCACATTAGCAAAAAATTTCTTCTACGGTTTTCTCTTGGCATTACATTACAAAATAAACAAATTTGATTAAATCTATTTATGGATTTAGGTTAGTTTTATTTCATTAATCTTAAAATATGACGTATAGGGCAAAGTCAAAGTCAACATAATAATCAACATTGCCTTAATATACTTTTAGTAATAAAATTGATGTTTGGCGGTCTTATCGCCAACAATGATCTTTTTCAGTCAATTTTATTATTAGTCTGGCAGTCTACAGTGCTAAGGCGTAAGAACTAAATAATGCCTGAATAATACCAATGGATGTATGTACCGTAATTTATTTAAAGAAACTTATACTTTTTGCTAAAGACAACAGGGTATGTATTAGAAACAACGCTGTATCATGTCTAATATGTAAGTTTTAATGGTCTTATTTGCAGCTGGACTTCATGTTTGTGTAAGACATGACTTGTATGCAATTTGGAAATTGCCAAAGCAACACGTTTTCAAGTTGATGGCTTTGGTAGCCCTCTTATATTACGTGAGCTCGAGCCACATGCTGTGCGGATTAGATGTCCACAGTCCAGTTTCGGCTCTGACTAGTAATTCTGAGGGCACAGATGTGACTGTGACTGACACACTTGAACTGGAAAATAGTGTGAATACTAACTCGATAATAAGTAAATTATCATAAACAACAAAAGAAAAGTAAAGTTCCCATAATCTACAGTTACACAGAACAGCCATGTCAAAAGAAAAGTTGTTTCATTTAATAGGCATAATTTTGTATATCAGATTCAGGTGGCCTTCGCAAATGGCGTCAAAGCTTGTCATTAGATTTTGTTTTACGTAGGCCCGGGTTTTAAATTGCCGGCTCGTAAATGCCTTTTTTACAGTAAAGCTTATTTTGCGTTGCATGATTTTCCGGAGCGTCGCTTGTGACATATTTTCGTATAAATTTGCAAATTGAAACGTAATAAAGCCAGAACGAAGCGTAAAGTGCTTCAAGTGTGAATGAACCTTTTTAGTATTGTGTTCGTAATTTAAATGGCGAAACAGTATTGAACCTCATTGGAACATGCTCCTCTCCAAACTTGTTAATTTAAAATTGGAATAAGGAATGGAAACAGCTGCCCGAAATACTTTGAATCCAAAACGAATGAAAATTGTCACGTTTTATTTTATTTTTGCATTTAAACGTTTTGGGACGATGTTATTACTTTTTTTTCCTATCAGTAATGAAAACTTTTACACTGGATTTCAACTTATAATGTTCGTTAAGTTAAGTACTAGCATTAGTAAACTAACAGGCTTTGGTATACTTTACTTACTTCAATTGAATGTACTAAACGGTGTCAAAAGCTAGGTAATCGAATAATCGAGGATCAAATTCTGACGAAAAATGCATTACAAGTAAGAGCTTTCTGGGACACCTTCTTTAGATTATAAAAAGGCCTTGGTAAGATCAATATCGTCCTTCCTTACATCTATTACTTTGGCTAAAAGACGAAAATTTGATTTGCGGGCGTTTTCAAGTTGATTCGATACTTTGGTTGAGAACACATCTAAAGCCATCCCATTACCAAAAATGGCTACCGAATTGCTGAGCTTTGACTGCAAACGTTACCGTTTGATTAATTAGATTTTTTGTATTACATACCTATTAACCCAATTCCTATGTTTTTTTTTTTTTTTTTTTTTGTGAGGTGAAAATCATCAAATGACTTCTCCCGCCCAGGGCCGGGCAGGAGGGAGTGTCAGACTCTTACTGACTAAAAACCCCCCTGTTCCTTCTCCTGCTCTGTGCCGAGGTCGCGGTACCTCATTGCGCTTACCCCGCAACCCCGGCTGAACATCAGCCCTAACCCATGTGAAATGAAGATTTATTAATACGAACAGTATATATTTAGATGGATATGTTATAATTGCGATTAAATATGCGTTTATTTAGGTACCGTTTATCGTTGTACTGACCATAATCGTTTGTGGGTTTTGTTAATATGATTGGATCATAGAAATTACCTTTTGATTTCCATTCAAGTGTGGGAGAGCTAAGCTTTGGCACGAATGGGTCGGCTCGACCGGAGTCATACCACGGCTTCTTAGAAAACCGACGTCAAAGAACCACAGCGTTGTGTTTCGCCTTGTGACTGAGGTTACCGCAGGCCTAATCCTCCTCAATCCCTAAATCTCCCAAATCCCTAATTTCCAAAAGGTCTGCACTCGTAACTCCTCTTTTGTTGCCGTTGTCCAAGGGCGGCGCTGATTACTTACCATCAGGTTTGCCAGCCGGTTTGCTCGTTTGCCGACCTATCACATAAAAAAACTATAATTTTTTAAGTATACTATTTAGCTTGATATACGCTTAATTTTGTCTTGAATGTGTAAAAGATAAACCTTTACCTAACATCAAAGCACCCAGGTGTGTATGTATGTATATGTGAAGTTTGTACGTTGATCAACACCCCACGATAAAATACATCAGGTTGTGAATTCCTTGACAGGATACAGGATGTGTGAAAAAAGAATCGAAAAAAAAAAGATTTATCTACGATATATTTTCCTTCCCACTTTACTTTCCTCAATTATAGCCGGGTCGACAGCTATTTCCGAAGGTGTGACATCAGGAGCTGATAATAATGTCTGTTTCTTATAGGATGAAAAACGAAGTCATATGAAAGTACCTTTTAAACTAGTATTTGAGATTCATCGTTAGTATCAAAATTTATATGTGTTTCAGTTTATTTACTATATTGATTGGATAAACATAAAAAATATTCAATTTATCACCTAGATTTTTTCCCGTATCAGCGTGCTGCAGAGGATTAGTTAGGTAATCTAGGAATAATGAAAAAGTTCACAAAAATAACGTCTGGTTTGTGTGAAAAATATATGGATTTTATTAAAACATTTTGATTATATGATGTAAAGGCTAAGTGGTGAGATTTATTTGAAAAAAAAAACTTATAAAGGTGATTTGAAAAGAGAATGTCTTCAAAGATTTTTATACATTACATTGCAATTGCTACCTCATTCGAATATTTTGTAGATCTTGTAGAAAGTTCATTGACCTCAATCTCAACACTTAGTAATCTATTGATAAAATACCTACTTACTCAAATCAAGGGAATATTATGAATTGATAGATACCATTTGTATTTTTGGCATAAAACCTTGAAATAGGCGCAGGAACTTTTACGTTTTCAACTCAATACTTGGGTGAGGGAAATCAGGGTTGGATGTCTTATGGATTAGTTGTTCCTGCAGTTATTTTGTGGTGATTAGTTCATCGATCGGCAGCGAAATAGGGCGAAGCTATCCGTGCCGTGTGGGTACTAAATTGTATATTTTATTAGAACAAGCCTGCCACAACCTCTTGTAACCTGTAAAATAGGATCTACAATAGACAAAACTCTAATGTAGCAAGCACTGTACTCTGTCCGGCGCGTCCTAGGGACATTAATAACTGTCTTGCTTGTATGTTACGAAATAAAGCAGAAGATAGAACAAAATAGTTTCTAATACTCTCTATAAATTTAATGCATAAAACGTAATTAATTAAGTTTTAAAGGGACAAAGGAGATAAACTGGGTGGGTAAAGCCCGGAAACCGAAAGCCACGAAAAATTTACACAAAAAATAAAATTGCCTGGCTGTAAGTCTAGCTTAGTATGCTATTCACTGGAATTTCCCATCCCATTCACTGCTACCTATGGTATGGAAATTATATGGTAATTAATATTTAGCATCTTTCTCTTTAAATCGAGTTGTAATCTCCGAACGGTACTCGTATTTGTTCAAAAAGTGGTCGATTATGACCTCTATGACAAATCACGACTATCCCCTGAGGCAACTAACCCCAGTCTCCCCAACTTGGGTACTTGAGGCAATAAACAGCGGATAAAACTATTTGGAGTTTCCTTGCAAATAACAGGATTTCGGGTGAATAGCTTCGAATACATAAGCATAATAAGACCTAATGTTCCTACTTCTGAGATACAAACCTAGTACTTAGGTTCATGAATTTGCGAATCTACATACCATAGCAGTTAAGCGAAGGTTCCCATCAATTTTATTCTTTGTTACTACAATCGAAGATATGTTTGTAGTCAAACAATTGTAAGCCTTTGACTGCCGACAGAAACAAATCCTCCGCTAATGGAGGTCACCGGTGACCTCCATGGCGTTTAACGTGTTAAACACTGACCTTGATATATTATTTTTCAACACTTGACCAAATATTGTTATCCTAGTTTAAACAAATTTTAAGGTACGCACATCTGTTACCCAAATGTGTAATCTCGTAAATCTGTGTATTATTTAAGAATTTGCGTCTCACGATTCTTATTCCAGCTGTTTTAGTTTAAGCTAAAAAACGTATATTATTTCTTAATTGACGTCACTTTGTCAATGAGGCTACATTCTATTTGGGCGTGGCGTAGGTGTGGACGAAAATGTAGGTAACGACGTAAGGCGGTCAGTTTGTTCATTTAAAATTGTTATGGTAAGTAATCAGTTGCCACCATGCCGTCAAAACAGTGTTTCTGCTTGTCACATCGGATTGCGGTTACTTTCCACCCACTGAACAATTTTGATATTCGCTTTTAGCTTAAAAGCGAATAAAAGCCTCGGGTGTTTATTTGCGTATTGTCGAGTTACGTATATTTGATTACACATTCCATTGTAGGTACTTATGTTTTGTCACGTCATGAATTTAGTTTGTGTGAGTGTGCTGCACTATTCATTTGTTAGGTATATTATATATGAACGTGTGTGTATGTTACAATAATTGAGGGACACCAGAATGGATGTGAATTGCGAGTTAGTTTTTTATTTTAGTTGTTACTTGTTTAATTGGCAAACGACTACGCAGGTGTTGTTAGGTCATTTTGTATTTAAACAGGACAGTGCAAATGACATAAATATATAAGAAAGGTGACTAATAAGCTCTATAAAATGTTATTAGCGAATAACATTAGAAATTAATTATGCCATAATTGTTCATTATAACTTTGCACATAAGTACATAATAATATTATGCATCATAAGCCTATAAGTACCCAGTGCTGACCAAAGGACCCTTCTGACACGTAAAAGGTCTGATCATTTATCTCATAACAACGCTTGTTCAAAACAATTTAGTGATTTCAAACTTAAACTTTAACTAGGTATTATAAGTCCAGGAAGTTTCTTTCACTGTTTGTCAATGGTGTCCAAATAGTTTCAGAAAGTATTTACATATAGTCAAAAAAGTCATATTGGTACTTGCTAAGTAAATATGATTCGGAAAAAACTAGATTAGTACTAGTCGGGTTTTAGACGCTCATTCATGAGAAACGAGCGTCGTAACCTTCGAGCCACCACGACGTGTCGCCAGCCTTTGATCAACTTTATATTATGCAGGTATAATATTGGCATTTAGCACAAAACGGTGTGACAGACCTAATCGATGTTTACTTGTGAGATCATTGGTGTATCTGCGCCGCATATCTCATCTAGGCGCTCTAAATCTATTTACTCACGTTTAGTGCACACGCCCGGGTGTGTATATCTTTGGGTAAACTACAAGCCGTATACTTGACAGGGTTAATTCTATGCAGTTGATTTAATATTAACTAGCCAAAATATTCGAGCGGTATATCATCTTTCTTACTTAATTGTCTTTATTTCAGTCACAAAACATCCACTTCTTTCCGTAAACTTTCATCAATAATTCTAAGATAAACCTATTGGAACTATCCCACTTCCTTGCTGGGGTCAGGAGCCCTTGCGCACCTTGTTGATTCAGCAAATAATTTAACTAAGTGACTGTTAGTAGACGAACATAATTTATTTTTTATTAGTTTACATTCGAAATTGGTATCTTTAACTCAAACGAACTATTTATTTATGTTGACTTATTTATATTATATATTGTATTGACTTCATAATTTTCATTTCACATCATCAGTCTATAAGTGTTCACTGCTTAGATGAGGTCTCGTCTCACGCAAAACATGGTTGGGCATTAATCACCACGCTTGCTGAAGGCGGATTGTCGATTTTAAACAAACAATTAGAAATTTTAAGTCATATTACTTACAATTTTTTCTTCATCGTTTTTAGTGGTTTCCAATTACTTTTAAATAGTATCTACATATAACTCGGAAAATTTCACAGTTTTCTAACCCACTTCCTTAAGCATAAGTAGCGAGAGCGTTATCATACGGGCTTTCACGACGTCACGTGATTTTTTTCGTATAGTTGGAGTTTTTCAGGAAAATTGGACAGGTATCAAGTTTACGCCCATTTTCCGAGAAGGAAAAATTTTGCAGTGGACTGATTGATTGGATACAAAATACGTAGGTACCGGTGCTGGCCCAGTTTCAATATTGCCTACGGTGAACGGTAAGCAAAATAAAATCTATGCAGGCGGCGCCGCTGTGGCGCACCTTTTTGCCTTTTGAAATATAAATGGCGTTCGTTTGCGTTTTTTGAGCTACCCATCGAGTTATTATCGATCGTTTATTCGAAGAATTTATTAATTTATAACTTGAAACTAAAGAGGAAGTTTTTCATTGGTTGATTTAGATGTAAAATAAATGAAAGAAGAGGTCTCATGTTATACTTACTGAAACAATGAAACAATGAAACAATGAAATGCCTCGTTACTACAGTATATTGAACTTAAGTGGCTAGGATGCTGAACTGCTCCTGAGAATATCCATTTCGATATTCTTGGAAGCACAATATTACTTAAGTCATGAAAACCACTTCGATAAATATCAAATGTAAAGTTACAATGTGTTGTTTTACTAGAAGATAGATATATAAGAGGTGATCATATGAAAGAACTATGTTATAATAAGTAACTACCTATCTACAGATATATCTGTTGAATACATTGATACCTGTTCTTAAAGTTTCAGAAACCTTGCGTAATCGTACCTAAATAATGTCGGAGTTACTACCGTACCGTACTTACCGTATAAATAAGAACCTATGATGTTTTAACATTAACTTTTTTACGAATTAACTTTGAGTTCAACATCCCATATCTGTCCGTTTATGTTCGGATTTACGTTTCAGATATTCATAATGCAGAAATATGAGTACTTCTGTGCAATATGAGTCCTTATTTCTACATAAAAGCTATACGTTTACGTTGAGCATAAAAAAGTCAAAAATACTACGTAAGTACTTACCATATTATAGTTTCTGCAGCCTCCGTGGGGACCTAAAGCACCTTCCATTTTTCACGTAGCATTATATTCCATAGTGTCTAAAATATAAAAGTTAATTTTCTTCCTTCTCGGAAGGTCTGTTACACGACTGAGGATCAAATGTAATAAAAAATATCACGCTCGTCATTCCCCGAAGAGATGAGCAAACTCGTGTGTTGTAAAACAGTGGACATGTTCACTTTTCATCAGTTTTTTACAAGGCACTTCACGTAACAAAGAAGGGACCGTGGACGAACACTGAAGTAATCATATTGTCCAGTGATGTTATTGGGATCTTCAAATCCGGAATTGAAAACCTCAATATTAGAGTCATAAATACTAACAATGAAACAACAGTAAAAAATAACGGAACAATTAATTTATTTGCGAAACATTATATAAACTATCCAGGTGTAACCAACTCCGAGAGATGATCTCTGGTTACCGTAATCGCGGGTCTGCGGACCTGCGGTAGCTCGCTGCCCGACCAGAACTTGACCCGAGCGAGTCAGTAAGAGTCTGTCACTCTTTCTCGCCTTACCCTGGGCAGGAGAATTCATTTGATGATTTTCCACTGACAAAAAAAAGGTGTGACCAATACATCCTAGCCGAGCACTTTGAGAAAGAATGCCGAAACAAACTCAGAGGTGAAATTTTCGCTAAAAGGAACAACAAACAATCATTGAAACAACGACTACAATCAAGTACTTAAATTAAGTAGGCAGTAAGATCGAGACAAAACTGTAATAGGAAATATTACACAAAAATATTCTCGGCAGACATTTCCAAAAAGTACAATTTTAATAAAATTAGGAGAGGACTATGTTTAGAGAAATTTAAATTATCGTAATATCTTTGAGAGTATTATAGGGGACTAAATAAATTGAAAGACATTTTGGAGGCAATAACCGAAATTATTATTTTTTCAATATTACTTTCAAGTTTCAATGTTCAATCCGTACTTTTATACAAGGCAAGGTTTGTGATGATGTTGGTTTTGAATTTATTTATGCGAATTGCTTTCGCCTCTCCTGCCTTGGAATTAAGAATGAAAATGACTTAATTTGAAATTGAGCCTATATTTTAAATTAGATCGCCAGAAATACAATGAAAACGACATTCAATTCTATTTAGTTGTTATTTCGTATGTAAATACCCACATAAAGATAGACTGACCAAAAAGTCTAAAATGGCTGCTTTGGTTTTTAGCCGCTAGCCAAATTCAAGTATCGATCGTGAGTTAATTAGTTCGCAATGTGAATTAAAAAACTTCAGAAATGTCCATGCCTTTGTTTTATTAGTATACTAAAGCGATAATGTTTATCGATAGTGAACTGGCTCTTGTCCTAATAAAGATCCTGGTGTTCTATTTATTTGCAACATATTTAATGCTCAGATCGATTCATAATTTTCTTCTTTTTTTAGGGGGAATTTTTTCTCAATTTCAAGCGAATCAATTATATAGTTTACTTCCGCCCAAGGCGGGGCGAGACGGAGTCTCAGACTCTTACTAACTAAAAACTATTCCGTTCCTTTTCATACCCCGGGTCGGGGGTATGGTACATAATTGTACTTTTACCCGAAGGTTATTTTTGTGACACATGTCATTAATAAGGTAGGTGTTAAAAACATCTAAATGCATACCTATTTAATTCATCTAAATCCAAGCGAACGCCGACGTTCGCTCATCTAGGTATTGTTTTTATATTGTGTCTCGTATTACCACGATAGAAATGTTAATTATATTAAAGTCATATAGTCTTTCAAATTGTTTAGTAAGTCCAAGCGTATTTATAAAGTGCACGATCCTTTTTCCAGTTGATCAAACTCTCTAGAACCCAATCCATTATACAAGGTTAGAAGAGTTATTAGGGACGAGATTAACTTTTTATGTAGTCAAAGTTGACGACAGAGGATCTAAGTACGGAGATTTAATGTGACCCTTTCAACGGTTACAAACTCATTTAAATCGGACGCAAACGATTTGAGGCAAACCATTCCAAAATGGCGGACGTGTAACCAACTCTCATCGGAATCCAATAAATGTATCTTTGCTTTAATAAATGAGAAATATAATTTAATTAAGCGTCCTTTTTATCCCTTACCTATCCCTTAATCATTTTATTAAAATTGCACGGTCGTGAGGTTTATTCTTTCAATAAAGATATCTATGTTATTTGGAATTCATCGCGGCTTTGTCCGTATAATGTATGTTCATTAATTCTCATATGTTTAGATTGGTTATTAATTGTTTGTTAGCGTTATGCATATTAATGAGATTAGAATGTAATCAAATATGCCTGAGCGGTAAATACATATGTACGTTGGTCCTTGATTTTGATGCTAACAATTTAGTGTTTAAGCTTTATTGAAGTGTATCTATCATTTTTTATATGATTGGTCGGCAAACGAGTCGATGGATAACTAATAGTAGACGGAGTAAGCAATCAACGTCGCCCATGGACACCCGCAATAAAAGAGGAGTTACGAGTGCGTTGCTGACCTTTTGTTGACTAGGAATTTGGGAGGTTTAGGGATTGGTAAGGGTCAATCACGGCGAAACACAACGCCGTGATTGCTTCACGCCGATTTTCTATGAGGCCGTGGTATCACTCCGGTAGAGCCAACCCATTCGTGCCGAAGCATGGCTCTCTCACACTTTACAATATCATATTTTGAACTTAATTTGAGTTGTGCTCAGCAAAATATAATTACCATACCGCTTTTGTAAGGACTAAAATTTTGATAAAATAGACACATTATTTTAGATGCCAATAGGTACCCATTAAAGTGATTGTATTTAATTCAATTTAATGACCAACTCTCGATTAATTGAGGCTAAACTCATAGTTCTAAAACACCATGCCGATCCCATCAATTTACCTATTTGTATCTATTTATAAGTAGTATAGTTTAATAGCAGGATCTGTGGAAGCTGGACGGGAAAATAAATGCGGCGAAATTCGTCTTACGCCAACTAAGCCTACTACCCTATATAGGATACATTTTACGAGCGAGGCCGGGAGCCAATATAAGGCGTCCTCGATGACTAGCCGTTATTTTGGCAGAATTGGTACTTGTAAAAGTTAGGGGTTGATTTATAGTGAGATAGTTTTTGTTGTATCGCTATAAATCAATCCAGTTTTACATGTGTCGTATGTTTTAGAGATAGCTCTTTATTTTGTAAGAATATCTTTCAAAAGCAAACCAGCTTTATTCTATGTAGCGTTGGTACAGAATAAATTGTGTGTATAGTATGGACTTTTTTGCATTGTCATTTGTTTTCATAGGGTTTGGCAACTACTGAAAGTTCGGCCTTTCGATTTTGTGCTAGTTTTTCAATGATGATGATGATGTGGGCCAAAAGGCGGCAAAATTAAAATGGAACTGGGCCGGACACGTCAGCCGAATGCATCCAGAGAGATGGGCCACTATTGTCACCCAGTGGACACCTCAGGATGGAAGCCGCAGGCGAGGTAGGCCCCGGAAAAGATGGCGTGACGATCTAGACGCCTATCGTCGAGACTGGTGGACACGGTCGAAGGATCGGGAGGTGTGGAAGCGAGATGGGGAGGCCTTTGCCCAGCAGTGGGACAATATAGGCTAGAAAAAAAAAAGTAGTTCAAGCAAGCAAGCAAACAAAAAAGCCTTCAGCTTTATAAATATTAGTAAAGATTCAACATTCATCGAACGTCCGTAGTTAGTTCCTTAATAACTAGAAATTTTTTTCTTCATTTCTTTTAAAAAACTTTATGATAAAAAGCCGTAGAAGGCATGACAGAAGACTTCAAGACGCCTATAATTCTAGACGGAGATCACCCTATAGTGAAGTCATGGTACATCGATAGCTGCACCACGCCGGGGTAGAGGCCACAGTAAACGAATGCAGACAGCGGTACTGGGTGCTACGCCTTCGTCCAACCGCGCGCTCCGTGCTGCGACAGTGCTTCTTCTGCCGCATGCGAAAAAGAGCTCCGCCGTACCCACGAACAGGTGATATACCTCAATGTCGCCTGGCCAATCACAAGAGATCATTCACGTACACTGGTGTGGACTACGCCCCAATTAGCAATATCATCATAAAGTTATATGATGATATTGCTAATTGGGACGTCATTTTTTATTAGCTACAATCTGAAAATAAAGTACCCACTTGTTACAAGCATAGCATATTCATGTTTTGATTAATTACATACGTGTGTTGCGAGTTTTTAAGATATTCTTTAACAATTTCCGCTAAGTTCGGATTTGTATTTTACATCGTGCCGATGATTAGAGCGTGACTTGCGATATTGTGGTTCCTTAAAAGAAAACTCATTACGGCAACCGTAAACGAAAAACGTTAAAACAATTGAAATATTTGGCGCCAGGCACATTAAGTAGTAAGTACAATTAAGTTGTTATTAAGCGTTATATAAAGAGTCATAATTTAAGGTTCTTAGGTACCCTAAATTATGATTGGTACGTTAAGTAAGTGATTATAGCTACGAAGAATTTCCGGACAGAGTTTAGTTTTTTCACTAAAGTTGGTATAACAATTGTAAAAGTTTACGGAACAACCATCATAGACACATCAATATTTTTCGTTACTTACCTATATTTATTAATATACTACATATGATTCCAATCTAACACAGCCTAAAGTTGCAAATAACTTTACTATTAATAACACAATATTAGTAAAAGAGAATTTTATTTTCTTTTATACAATTGAATCGCTTTCTATCGACCCATGTTCCGAAGGCGAGTACAAATAGAAATAATCGCGGCTACCTTACCATGATGTATAGTCACGATCCGTCATAGCCCTTACACCAGCTTATAAATCAAGACAATTTCTATTAAACTGATTTATATATAAACTCGACCCTTCGAACACGAAACCGAAGCTTTAAAAACTCGGCCATCTTTATAGATGATTTATATTTTAATAAAAATATCAAATTGTATTAGACATTTTTTTTTATTTTTATTCGCGGTAAATTCTTACAACAAAAATAAGTACGGGCTGGCTATGACAGGTTTATGTTATAGAATCCTAAATAAAAATGATTTGAAACAAATATAATAATATGCGGTATATACTATCGCAAATTACCTCGCATTTTTATCGAAATGCAAATAAAAAATGTGGTCGAATTGTCTCTTGTTGACACGAATGAAAGTTACTCGGACAAGAATGTTGTACCGGGCTTACATTCGCTTTTCATGTATGTATGAAAAACATTTATTTTCGTAAGAATGTGGTAACTGTGAATCATATCCTTTTTGAGTGGGACCATGGCGTATAATAACATCTGACGAATGAAAGTCTTATGTAAATATCGTCAACATCATTCAAGGTAGTTCAGTGGGCAAGAAAGAAAACTTACATTTGCATATAAAAATACTTGCGGGACTGCCGTGAAACAAAGGAAGCCATAGATTTACCGTTTTTACGTACTCTTGTGGGTGGGGTGGTGTTTAATCGTGTAAAAACACGTCCTCAATAATTTATGGCCGACCGATACAGTATCCGGACTCGCACAGTTTGTAGCGAATTGCGATAATACATTTGTCTCATGCCTGTTACATGATTGGGCCATTAATTAAGGACATCGATGTTAAATTACATTTTTGTGTCCTCTCCCTCCTTTGTTTTTCGTGCCAAATTAATTCCTCAACGGTGCTTCGTTTGATCACAAGCTAATAAATAGCAATCGATAATAAAAGGGAAATGGCCGTGATCGATTAGATCGATATGTGTATATGCTTCCAAAATTAAATTTTGTGAAATGTTTAATTTCGTTAAAAGGGATTCGTTTTGGTTGAGTATTATCCAGGTTAAGTGTACCTGTGGTTCTTAAGTCACTTACTTTAGTATCATTGTAAAATTGTGGGTCTATTTACTTTGGATACGGGGCAATAGTTTCTGATATGCATGTTAAGCAGGCTGAGAAAAATAAAAATACACCAAAACTTTTGTCAAATAAATTTTTTTTTATGCAGTTCTACGATTTCATAGGTTTATCGTTATTATCTTTATCATTATTTTTAATTATCATAGAAGCGTAAGCATATTTTATTTAAAATTATAGAAGTATTTGATACACGACATTAGGCGGTTGTATCAAATTCCAATTTATAAGGGCGTTGGTGTGTTTACCAACCTATTATTCACATAAAAATGTTCCAAAGTTTACCTTCATCGTATGGCCGATAGGAAATTTTCAGTCAAAGTCAATTAATTTAACTTGTTTTACTCCATATTCTAGGAATGCAGTCGATGCATACTTTGACTGCAAGATTGGCACAATTGATGGGCCGGCTGCAGCGCAACGTGTCGCGGGTCGATTCCCGCACGAACAACGGCTTTGTGTGATCTGAAAATTATTGTTTCGGGTCTGGATGTGACGTGTATGTGAAATTGTATGTTTGTTAACGCGCCCATGACACAGGAGAAAATCCTAAGGTCGTGTGCAACGTCTTTTCTAAATAAATAAAAAGAAAGATTGATAGTACTTTTGCCATTGCCGAAAACGTGGCCAAAAAACCAAAAGCTTGTTGTTCCTTGATTATCGTAGTAGTGTTTTACCGACGAAATTTCGGCTATTACTTCACATGGTACCGTTGATTTTAGCACAGCACTCTAGAAAATTAACAGTCAAGAGTCAATGTACTAACACAATACTGCTTTTTCTGCAGGCTTTCGCGACATATTTGTTTAGCGAGGAAATTGAAAGCGCAAATTGAAAGCATAATGGAATAGCTTATACACATTACGGTAACACTAGCGCTTACTTTCATTAAACTACATTAAAACTGCGACGGATTACCTGACGGTAAGCAATCAACGAGTTACAAGTACGTTGCCGACTTTTTGAAGACTTGGGTTCAGGAGATTTAAGTATTGTGAGAGGGGAAGGATGGGGCCTCCACAACGCTGTAATTGTTTCACGCTGAGTTTTCTGTGAGGTCGTGGTACCACTCTGGTCAATTCAACCCATTCGTGCCGAGGGATGGCTCTCCCACATTTTAAGGAACACAAATTTAAAAAAAGGAACACAAGTCACATCACTTCTTAATATGCAGTGTGTAGTCTAAGACTCTAGGGGCTTAAGAGCAAGAATACAAAAAGGGTTGACAAAAAATACCCTTCTTCTCATCAAGGGTCGATGTTTATCCACAACATGTATACGTGAGATTAGGCTTTGCGGGTAGAACTTTCGAGAACCGCGATACCTCTAATTGCTCTGTACTTGTGACCAGAATTGTTCTAAGATTGTCATGCTCCCCTCAGTTCCATTTGCTGAATTGCTCTTTTTGCGTCTATTATATTGTTCGGTTAGACGTGGGTCCGTACGAAATTTGCATAGAGTGTTAGTAATTAGAATTTACAATTTACAAGGAGTTTGAACGTAATTTTCTACAGAGTAACCGTATCGTGATGAAATTGTGTCACTGATGTAAAATCGACTAGATGTCGGTTTGCCATTAAATTTTATTAAATCTGTATTTAGTGGGTTTTGACGAAAAGTGAATTATCTACATAGATGAGTAGTACAATTTTATATGGAGTTAATAAATGTTAAATGTTTGATGAACTAACTACACTTTAAAGCTTTTACATACGTGCAGTTTTTTATGGACGTTTTAGTATGACGTATCAAGCATGTACGTAATATAATTATTTCTTCCGCACGATGTCCCAAATGATTGTTTACTTTAACTGCAATAACGACTACTCTATGAGTCTTCGATACTTCTCTTTGACAAAACATGTGTGGGCTTGACCGCCGTGGTACCACGGCCTCAAACAAAACCGGCGTGAAACAACCACAGCATTATGTTTTGCCGTGTGAGTGAGGTTAAAGAGATAATATTATAACAAAGCGGTGTAGAATTTTATATTGGAGCATTATTCCATTCTAGTACATCTTTGTTCCGTAATATATTGAAGATTGATTTGACAGGGGTTCTCTGTTGACATGTTAAATCGCGTTCTAATACCTTCCAAACCTTCCTTGGGAACCTGCGGTATACCTATCTATTGAATAACTAATGAGCATACAAATCATGGGCTTATTTGGTGTCATTTGATTGTGACTACAAACTGTCCACTAAGTCTGTCTGTCTTAGTTCATATTTTATGTATTAATGTTTTTTTTATTATTTGTTGTTATGTCACTATATTGTTTGTCGAGCAGTCGTAAGTATGATAGCCGAATGAAGAGTTCCCTGTCCGTGAACCTGAATATCTGTTGGTCTAGAATTGTGCCCAGTGAGTTAGTCCTGGGTGCAGCGACAGAGTCAGTCTGATTAATACTAGCCACGCCGTTCTTTCTTTTTTCTCACAAAAATCCCATTTTCTTGTTATCTGTCACAACAAACGCGTTGTGACGGAATTTTATGTAGTTTAAAGAAAGAAAAAGTAATACTTAATTAGTTTTGTGTCTACAATTTTTGAGTCCGTATTTGTTTTACCAAATTTTCTGCTGATTTTTATTGCACTGCGTTATAGCTTGCTTGGGAATTTTGTATGGTTTGTGGTTTCAAGCTGGATTTTTGTTTAAATAATATTCAACTTTATCGGAACATAACGATTATACATCATTCTTATACAATCCTCCTTATTTTTTGTTTGTATTTATAGCTTTTAGCAAAATAAATGTGTAAAAATAATAAAATGATTCAGAGTTTTTATTCCTTTGACTTATATTAATTATTTATCAGATATTTTATTTTTTATCATTGGTATACATCATAACCATTAACTATTAACTTGTTAGTGGAATGCACTGTGGATATGATTTTAGATAAGAAGATAAGTAAACATTTGAAATCTGGTGATTAATGCTTTCTCCACTTGACCTTTGCTCAGTGGGGATTTAGGCTGATGATGATTAAACATTTGAATACCTAAAAATGATCTCGTTTATCGAGTGTGGGTTTAATTCTCTAATAATGAAAATTATTATTGCGTTCTTCGAATTTCTAAGTTTTTAGCAGTCAGGAAGCCAAAAATGTGTCCGGTGTTGGTGCAACATGTAGGTGCAACATTGCAAGTGTGGGAGAATCATGCTTCGGTACGAATGGATCGGCACGATCGGAGTAATACCACGGCCTCATGAAAACCGGCGTGAAACAAAAACAGGGTTGTGTTTCGCCGTGTGAGTGAGATTACCGGAGGCCCAATCCTTGCCCTCCCCAATCCCTAAATCTCCAAATCCCTAATCCCCAAAAGGTCGGCAACGCACTCGGAACTCTTCGGTTGTTGCGGATGTTCATGGGCGGCGCTGATTGCTTACAATCAGGTTATCCGTCAGCCCGTTTGACGACCTCTTGACGATCACACAAAAAAAAGTAACATGCCATAATATGGGGATAATAAATGTGACCTATATTTTATATATCCCATTGAGAAAGAAAAGGCTTAAAGTTAAGTTATTCATATGATTTTTTTATGGTTTTATACGAGTACTTACCTTATACGGAAAAAATCATAAAATTCACACGAGTGAGATCGAAACACGTTAGGTTCACGTTATTCACCTGTGACTCTTTGAGAATGGAATAAAAATATTAATGGCTGACATGAAATTCGTAACAAGATCCTTTGACCTCCGGCCTCCTACCTTTTTCCCTACTGAGTTGGAGCTCACCGTATTTTCGTTTTTTTGTTTAATAGAATGTTGCAGGCAGATATTGTTTTAAAGATTCATAAGTAGGTCAAAAATAACGTCTGTATTGACATTAAATAAGTGTTATGATTACACAATGCTTCATAATTATGTTCAGTTGCCACAGGTAACGAGTGCCGAAAAGGGGGTTAAGGGTTCAATTCTGAAGTCGTGCCAAATATCATAGTAGATTTTTCGAAAATTAACAGTTACAAGGAGTTTGGAATTGTCCCCGATTTTTGGCTTACTCTTTATTATATTGGATATGTAACATTATTGGTGAAAGGTGGGTGATAAATTGCACATTGCACACATATGTATGTCGTGTTGTATGATGTGCATCTCTGCCTTCCCTCGGGGATAAAAGGTGTGAAGTTCGAATGCCGCGATGCCGAGCAAGAGTTTTCGATTTTCATTTACGATTATATTAAGGTTTTTAAGCTTTGCATCTGCTGAGGAAGAGGGCGGTAGTTATATTTAGAATATTGCTTAAAATTAACGCATAGGTACTTAAATTGTTTTTAGATTATTATATTTTATCAGATCAAAATGTTTTTTATTTGATTATGTATCGAGTCCTCCTTTTCAACCCACGTAGCAGCTTTCTTAGAAATTCACCCGCCGCTCCAAATTGCTTACTTACGGAAAAATCATGATTTACATAAAATGTAGTGTAAGCTAACTCATGGATGGGCGCTGTTTCCATAAAATTTATACATTTTCACGAGGTTTCGAAAAAAATCTTAATTTTAGTTTTACAATAAAATTATGGTGAACTATGGCGTTATAACTGCTTTGCTTGGTTGAGTGATCGAAAGTTCTCGGACTACTCAACCAACGAAGCAGTCATGACTCACTGGTATGAGGCTGTATTCGATTTCTAATATAGCTGAGTACTTAACACGGATTTTATAATTACCTATCCCTAGTATTTGGCCAATTGCTATTACCTACACGAAACCATAATATAATCTACTAAAAGAACGTATTTTGTTGTCTCAGTTAAAATGTTTAGACAACATTTCCGTTTACACTAAAAGTTTGGTTTTTTATATAAGAACCGAAGTCGGAAGAAAAACATTAGTGTGCACGCGATACTATCATTTAAAGTGTAAGCCCTAATGTTTGTTTTCGGATCTAGTCCGTAACTGGAAAACTTTCCCTCGCTCCCACCGGATGATAAAGTAAACTATATCATAGTTTGTTGACAACTGTTGAACTATGAACGCGTTTGATATAGAAATTATTATCTGTGTAGTCCTAGATCCAGTTATTCATATCTATTGTCACATGTCGGTCAAAAAAAGGCTTGTTAGGAGTCTGACAAGGGCAGCAAGGGTTGCGGGTTAAGCGCAATGAGTCACCGCGGCCTCGGCCCAGAGCAGGAGAAGGAACGGGGGTTTTTAGTCAGTAAGAGTCTGACACTCTCTCTCTCCTAACCCTGGGCGGAAGAAGTCATTTGGTGATGGTCCCCTGACAAAAAAAGCAGTCTGACACGAACGGTAAAGTTGTTAGTTGATTTTCTCCCTCAAAAAGCAGTTTGTAGGTCAAATTGAATTTCTAAGCGAAGTGCAATAGTACTGTTGGTGCTATTTTTAGAGGCATACTAGCAGACGAATCAACAGTCCGCGCCGTCTTTGGACATCTTAAGTGCTAGAGGACGTGTCAGTGCTTTGTTGGCTTAAAAAATTAATATTGTATTTATACTAGCTATTCTCACGCGGTTTCACCCGCTATTCGGCTCCATTTAATCGTAGCGTAATGTTTTATAGCCTATATATAGCACTCAGGAACAATGTAGCTATCTATCAGGGATAGAATTTTGGCAATCCGACTAGCGGTTCCAAAGATTACCTTCCAAAGATTCCCTTCATACAAATTTACAAACTTACAAATTTTACCTCTTATAATATTAGTATAGACAATTGACTGTTAGGGCTATTTTAAAGGTATGTCTCTGCCAAATTATTTTTTTTCGATATCTATTATTTGCGTTTATCAATAACCTGCTATTTAAAAAAAAAACATTATCCAGAAATCACGCCCGTTAGAGGAAGAGGTTTACAATAACATTTATCACCAGTTATTTACTGACCTCTTTAGTTTAGGCGTTGCGTAGCACTAGCCTAAACTATACCTGTCTTCTTGTTTAAATACCTGAGTTAGCTACAAACATGAATTGATAGAATCTTACAATATTCACAAGAGGGAACTGAATACGGGGTGTTCCTAGAACCGCTTTCTACATCGAGTTCTTGAGTGAGTACATACCTACTATGGCGCCTAACGAGAACCACTTGAGGTGTCGCCCGTCACGACTAAGGACACAATACCTAGTGGACATAGAGTACTGATGGCACATCAACATATTCCAACTAGTCAATTTTACTCAATGAATTTTCGTCTCTTTTGTCTTGTAATAACGTTGAATATCTTTTGAAAAAAAGTTGACAGGATAGGGAAGGTTATACTGCTGGTGTCAGTTCCTACCCCATGTCAGACATATTATAATTGTGTGTACTTTCTACACTCCTTGGTGTGGATATCAAGTGTTCTATTATAAAGATCTGGAGAGTCCTTACTTGGACTAGGTTATGAATATTAGGTATCAACCTACAGCCTTAAAAGAAGTAATTATCATCATGTCGGCTGCAAGGCGTTTATTCCTAAACAAGGGCCTTTCCAACGATTTTCAGGTAGGCAGAAGCAAACTGCATCCAGCGACTCCCTGTAACCTTATTGACGTCGCCATCCACCTTGTAAGTGACGTCTTCCGTTGCGCTTGCTGCTAACTGGTTTTGAACCGAGAATTTACCTGCCTGTCTGTCCTACCATTACCAGTTCACCTTGCTAACCCACAGTGCTTGAAATAAGTAAGCAGATTAAAGTCAAGTCTGATTTTAAAAGCGTAGATACCTAATTACGTATGTTTATACCCCAAGAAATTGTCATATTTGGTTTACACGAATATCATTTTAAAATGGAAGAGGTCTTGCACTGTAGTATTTTTGTTATATCAGAATTTTAAAAACATGTGATATTAGTCTCACACAATCTCACACGATACATTGAAGGGGTATGCAGAATAGGTGGAAAGGGATATCGCAGACCGATCGAGTCTTATGTGTGAGAAGGTACCTAAATATCTATTTTAAAACTGCCAACTCCAACCAACGCCAACAAAACACTGGAATAACGACACCAGAACAAGGAAACTATCCACAAACGCAACCTATACCTATAGAACTCCCTGGCTTCGAAAAGAAACAAGTATGTAGATACGTATTTGTAATAGAATTGTAGACAAATTTGAGTGAGTGGTAATGTTTTAAATTAGGTGCCTTCTATCTGCCCTTTACAAGTCCCAGGTTTATTACCATATTCTTGATTTGACTCGTTGAATTTTTGTTTGGGTTCTGGTTAGATACTCGTAGATGCTTGTATAACTATCGGGTACGAAACCAATGATAAATTATAGAGTTCTCCAAGGCACTGAGATTGAACACCGCGCGTTCCCGCCAACTCCGCGCTGCGAATGTCAATTCTAATTTATTAGCAAATCCATTAGCCCGTCTTGTTTAACTGTGCGATGGTGACGTGAACACCGAATTTGTGAAACGTTGCTTAGTAGTTGGTTTCCTAAAAACTTTATGGTTATCAATTACGCGCTCAAGTGCTGCAACCGCTATATTGATCTTTGCATTGAAAATGGGTGCCTTGCTCGCGTATTTTTTTTTTAAGTCTGGAAATAAGTAGTTTTAGCGCTAGGTAAACTATGAAGCTATTCTTACCCTTATAAGCTGCGGACAAAAAGCACAAGCACTTCCGACGTTTTGTACCTACGTAGAATGTTATTGTGCACGACGTATTACATAGTGTATAGGATTACCTACATCTATAAAACCACTATATCTAGATCGATTAGACTCGTGTCCTATTGACCTTCGTAAATTATTTTTGTAGGTAGATACTATTCTCGAAACGAAAAACAAAAGACGACTTCGCTACTGCTTACAAGATAAAAAGTTATTTATGATTCTCATTTCAAAGACTTATTTTAATAGATATCTACTAAATAAATCATATCCGAATATAAGAACGTTTCTATAACATTCCTTATTCATGACTTACGAATGTTATCCAGTGTCTATAGATAGTACCTATTAGGTATGTACCTATAAAAGTAAGAATCTTATAACTTTTTTCAAATGTTGCGAATGAGACAAGTGGTGCCATTATGTAGTAAATTAGCACTTCAAATACAAGCATGGTGGACGAACGATTATTATAGTGTCAGATACGTAAGGTAGATGGCGTTAAAATTGTTTCTTTGTTGTATTTGGCCAAACTAGATGTCGCTAGTTGTCTAAATATTTTACTTTCGCCACGTGGGAGAGGAACCATAAAATACAATTTGATGCTGATATACAGATAGAATCAAGATTTAATCTTTGACGTTGGGTAAATGTTATTGCTTTGTAGCCTCGTAACGTTCACTTAAGTACATCTTTATTTGTACTAAACTGGATTACATCTATCTTAATCAGATTGTCACTCAGAAAGTTGAAGCTAAAAAAGTTTATATTGCTTTGTGTTTTTGAAAACCCAGATCAACATAATCGTTGTTTATTTTTTTATTTTTTATTATTTCTCAGACGTCATTTCCGAACACAGCGCGTTTTGTAGATTGTAGCAGAAGACCAAGTTCATTATGAGCAATGTATGGCTTTCCAAGCGAGACCTCATTTCTGATAATTTCTCATTAATATAAGCACATATAATATTTAGCTATACTTATTAAAACAGATTTCTGTTCTTCATATGAGTCAATTTCATTATCAAATTTATTAATTTTTGTAATATACATATACAAAGAAGTATTTTCACAATTAGGTACACCGATACAGACCTAAACATAGAAACGGAACAACAATTTGTGGTTTACAAAGAATTGTTCCGGCCACAACTTCAATCAATCATGCAGTCAAATCCATTTGAAAAGGTCGGTGACAGAGCAACAACACGTGTGGGATGTCGCTAAAATAAAACTTCAGAGTTAAAAAATAAACTAAATAAATTATGAAAAAGAAAGCTAAAACAGTCTAAAAATAAATTTAGGCGAAAACAATAACATTACTTAAGATGAATAAAGTATAATCTAAAACACGGGACCGGCTTAAAGTTTATTAAATTTATTAGCGTATTCGCTTAGGTACTGTACTTAAGTAGATTTGCCCCGCTTTTTTATCATTAGTAGAAAATATTTGTATTACAGAGAATTCTTATAAAGGCCGTCCCTTCATAAACATTCAATTTATTTGAAACATTACCGTTTCTTTTAGAATAAAAATAAATAGAAAGCTTAGGAGACATTTTAATCGGTGGCCCCTGCACTATAGCGCTCCAAGCTATGTCTTCTCGAATCACTCCAACGCTCCTCATTTCAATTTTATATAAAAACCGGTTCGCGACTTCTTTTCTTTTGCTATGAAAAAAAAGCCTTTTGTTTCTCGTTACTAAATGCCAGCCTTGGAAATGCTAGTATCGTTTATTTTTAAGTAGGTAAGTATCCTGTGGCACTTGCTTATTTAAATATGGTTTTGAATTTTATAGAGTTTGTTGAGAGCGAGGCTTTGTTTTTCAGTTCTACTGGGATTTAGATTTTTTTATTAAGCTGAATAGTTTATTAGGACTTTGAATTTTCACTGCCTATCATCTATGGATGAAAAATACAAGGATTTAACCTATTGAGATAAGTGCTAATGGATTTCCAATAACAGTTACTTACTTAAAGGTGCTAATAGTAGATTGATTCAAGGCATTTTAACTGTTTCTGTTGTAGTGTATTCCCATTTTGTGCCTGCAGATTATGTGATACGTTAATATATAAGTACGTGTTATATATTTAAGGTAATAAAAATACATTACAATCATACAAGATGCTTAAATCCAGTGTTCACGTTAAAAGATCTATATTTTACCGAATATTTAGTGAGAATAGCATGCCTATACTCAATACATACTCATACAGACACATAAAATCGAAAGAGTTACTAATTTCAGTTGCTTTAAATAGGTATGTACATATTTACAAACGATGAACACATAAAATAAAGTCTAAAGTCAATTAGCAGAGTAATATTCTGTCCTGTAATAATTTAAAAGTAGTAGAAATCTCGTGGTTTTCAATAAATTTACTTACCGAAAACCTAGGTACATGTACTATGTTAATCAAGATAGGTGAATAAGAAGTTCAATCGGAGAATTCCAATACAAAAGAATCCTTTTTGCTCGACAGTCTGAGCGCCCCCAGCAATAAATTACTAAGCTGAAAATGTGTATACTAGTAAGAGTAAGTATACAATAGAGAAAATATCAGCCTTTACATGGCTACAGGCTACATAAAGACCTAAACAAACCCAGAAAATACAAAAATCTCGTCGCTCAAGCGAGATTTTTCTCCAAAGGAAAGGTGAATAATCTAACAGTTTCCAATCTTCAAATATTCTGGTTTTATACCAACACGAAGCATTTGCATGCACTAGCATAACATGCATGCATTTTTCAACAGTGACACGAATACCGTCGAACTAAAGTTATGCAACGTTTATGCAGCAGACTGCATTGTTTGGCAGGTGTGTTCAGGAAATTCTTTGCAGATGAATGTTACAGTTAAAATGAAATTTCTGATTCTATGACAGCCCAATAAAGCTCACTTTGAAATAAATATATATTTTATTTTAACACTTTATGTACATCCATATTGCAGAGTGGGCAACGTTTTTTTTAAAAAAATCTTAATAGAAAGGCGGACTTAATGCCAAAAGGGTGACCGAGCTTACGGCGGCTAGCATTCTGCGCGCGACTCAAAGACCTAATAGGCCACCACAGACGGGGCCCTATAGGGCTGATGTTCAGCCGAGGCTGCGGGGTAAGCGCAATGACCTCGGCCCAGAGGAGAAGGAACGCGGGTGCTTTTAGTCAGTAAGAATCTGACACCCCCTCTTGCCCGACCTTGGGCGGGAGCAGTCATTTGATGATTTTGAAAAATCGGGTAATGCAGAGAACTGTTAACAGTAGGTTCTAAAATTATAATAAGCACACAATTTTTTAATAAGCATAGGTACATAAGTTTATGCAAAAACATATGTATATAGCATGTAAATAATACAAATTATTAAATTTGAGAAAAATATAATTTTACTGTACAGTATAATAAATTTATATAAAGATACATACAAAATAGGAGATCTAATCAATCCCTAAATCTCCAAATCCCTAATCCCTAAAAGGTCGGCAACGCACTCGTAACTCCTCCGTTGCGGGTGTCCATGGGCGGCGCTGATTACTTACCATCAGGTAATCCGTCTGCTCGTTTGCCGACTTATTACATAAAAAAGGTGTATTCCTCCTGTAATCTCACTCACTCAGTTAAACGCAATACAGGCGATTTTTCAGTATTCTGTGAGACTGCATCAATCGGTCGAGCCAGCCCATTTGTGCCCAACGTGGCTTTCTCACACTTATACAATGTAGACTGAATATTGTCATAGAATCTGAAGGTCAAAAATATCATTTACATATCCATATTTCTTAAGAAAGGCTGATATTGCCTTAAAAACTTTTACTCATATTCTACTTACCTGTAAAGGTACCTAAAAGATAAAAGGTTTCAACCCTTAGCTGTAATGTGACCTAGAAAATAGGGTTTCTATTTTACTAGAGTACTAAGAATATTTCACATGCCGCATTCAATTTCATTAGTAGCAGAGTATGACGTCATGATTTTTATTCCCCACAGTCCTTTGGTATGTAATACCCAATTTTCGCCAATTATGCTGTAAGGCCCATGTAATAAGGCGTGAACCTATTGCTCAAAGTCACACCACAATTCACACATTTACGTTTTCGTTTCGTGCTTTCGATTACTCACTAGAAATAAAGGGTTTTTTGTCATGTCCTTACTTACTAATATTTGCTTGTCGTGTACTTTCAATTTCATAACACATCGTGTATCAATGACGATATAACCATTTATGATTAAATCCTCTTTATCGTGTATTAAGTAAAGTAATATTGGGATTCGGGTTATTTTTTTTTTCTTCAAATAAAGTGGGTCACTGTAAGTCTTCCGTTAATACTTTGAACTATAATACCAACCGTGATGTTACTTTACAAATTCAAGCAATGATAATAATAGCTGTTTTATCGATGTTTGCTTGCATTCGTTAAAATCATATTTTTTCACCTACTGTTAGAAAACAGACTACATGTAATCAATGTTCGATTTAACCCGTTGCCTCCACAAACTTGGCGAGTAAAACAAATAATCGTGTTATTGGAAATTGAATTCTGTCGACAACAAATCAATAAGGGAATATGAAAATGTTAGCCAAGCAGTTTTATTGGTCAGCACGATCTTCGACACCATGTCAGATCTGTTCAATAAGATTGGATTTTCTAATACCCTTTCTAAGCATATACCTTCGTAAATCTGATACAGAATGGCAATATTGTAACATGTGTGTTACTTTTTATCTTCAGAAATTTTATATGGTATAAGCTTTTTGTTTATAAAATGTTCCTAATACATCTCACCTATTTATCTAATAAGTTTAAACGAGCAATGCTTGTATATATGTCTTATACACCGGATCTAGGAAACAGCTTCAATGATCTCGTTGTAAATTTATATGTAAAGGTAAACAACAAAGATCTAGGTATCTAAGTTTCATTATCAAAAATCTTCTTAATATGCATATCGATTTAGAACTTACTACTGGTTTTATGAAGTGAAAATTCTATTCACTAACTTGTTTGGAATTCAAATAGTCATACCAGACCTGAGTGTACCATGGCCTCGGCCCAGAGCAGGTGAAGAAAAGGCGGGTTTTAGTCAGTGAGAGTCTGGCACTTCCTCTCGCCTCACTTTGGGTGAAAGAAGTCGTTTGATGATTTTACCCTCCAAAAAGGGAACTGCTATAACACGCACACGCAGGTACCTTCCGACGAGCCTATATGTAAATCATTGCAGAAGGCCAATGTTCTGCAGTGGCCGTCTTGCGACTGATAGGATGATGGCCATTAAAGACAATTCCTTGCTCTTTCTGCCCAGGGATCCAAAACGATACCCGTTAAAACATCTTTACAAATAGAACTGCGTAACTAAAGCTATACCAAGCTCCATCCTCAATACAAATACAACAACATCATTGAGAGGATTCCGCTTATCGATATAACCTCACATATGTCGAGTGTTGCTCTTTACAATGGATTGTTCGTGAGATCAAAAGATGTACGTACCATACTAACATATGTTTCTTACACGTGTACCGCAAAGGTCGCAGGCTTTAGATGAGAGCATGTGTTTATCTACACTATAGCTATTTATTAAAAGCTGATCAGTGAACAGTATACACCCACGGTGCATTAATTATATCAGTTACATTTTCTATTTTATTTTATCATTTCTTGTCATCTTCTTTATGTTAAAGGAATACCCCTATAGACATACGTAAAACCAGCGGAAAGGCTTTTGAGCAATTGGAGATATATGGGCACGCGAAAACCTCACTCACATTGTAGATAATTTATGCTGCAACTTATTCCAATTTTAATTTTAATTAAACGAGTTTAATTATCTATTCGTATTTCCTCGTCATTAAACTTATTATGATAATTATCTACGGCTCTATTACCTATGTATGTAGATATCTTGTTACCAAATTCGAATAAGAATTCGAAAAACCTTAATTGAGGAAAATTTAATCAAGTAACAAATTTGATACCTACGTTGGTACTTGTATAACACTGGCATAAATTCCTGATTAATTTTCTGTTTTACAAAAATAGAACAAACGTATTTAAGTTCTAATTTTAAATTAAAAATTCTGTAACATCGTTTAATGGAAAGAATTCTTAACAACGATTAAAAAATTTTTGGAATAAAGCTAAAATACATAATTTGATTCCTTCTTGACTTTTACAAGTGCAAACTTTGTAGATCCCGAGAACAACTGGCTAAACGGAATCCTCATAAAATCGTTTACTTACACAACTTTTGGGATCTTAGGTTCCCATACGGAAGTGTGTTTTCTTACTAAACTCTAAGCATAATTTCAAACTTCTATTAGGAAGAAAATAAAAAGAATAAAACGTTTTCTTGTTCAAACAAACAAATCAAACTTCACTATTTTACAAGTCCTCGTAAAAATTTAGGATGCGTAGCTTTACGATATCGATATTAAAAAATGGAACATCCATAACGAAATATTCAAATATTTTTAATACCGACCACATTTTACGTTCCGATTTTAAAAACACAATTTTATAGCTTTTCGTAAAACTTTTATAAGTGTAAATGAGCAGTATTCTATAGAAGTAGATTTATAGAACTGTATATTAGTTATTTTTTTATGTCGTTATTTAATCGGTAGATATTGTAGCGCTGATTTCTTGCTTTTATTTTGTTTACATTGAATCTCCGTTGAGAACGTGTAACTATTTATAGGAAACTAATGTAACACGTCAAGCTTTTAATCACAGTGTTCTCACCCACGCCCTGCACTCTTTACAAATATAATACTGTTGTTTAGGAGAGTGTTCAGACGCGATAGTGTATTTGCTTTGTATATAAGAAACTATCGATTTATCAATTTGAAATGCGTGTTATTGTAAACTTTGAAGAACAGTTAACTGAATAATTTATGAGGGGAAAATACTAAAAACACTCCCATACAGGATAAGGCGAGAGGGAGTGGCAGAGTTTTACTGACTAAAAACCTTCCCGTTCCTTCTCGTGATATAGGCCGAGGCCACGGTGCTTTATTGCGCTTGCCCTGCAGCCCCGCATAATTTCTAACTACCTACAATAGTTATTTATTTGTATCTGTAATATGGTTAAAAGACTTGGATCTTGGATACTTGACTTTAATTATACAGTACACAGTCCTGCAGCTCACTGCACCAGAGTTACATTGTCAATGGCCGACACTCGCTGGGCCACCCTCTTTATAGTGATATGACGACATAGACAATTATAGTGCGCCACTGATTAGTATTACTAATCATAGACAATACAACAGTATCGTATTTACTCACCGTCAGTCATCTTAATCGCTAATTGTAATTTTATTGCACACTTGATGCCATGACTGGGCTACAGACTGCCTTGCAACAAAGGCAAGCAAAGTACCGACCAACTCTTTGTGTGATCCACAAATTGTTGTCTGGGTGTGGTGTGTATGTGAAATTGCGAAAGGCGACAAAGGAGTAAATTCTAGTGTGAGGGAAAGTTTCAAAAAATCTGTTCTGTATGATTTTATTTTACATCATTGCTAATGGGAGCCCGCCTTTTGCTAAATACCGGTTACAGTACTGGACACCCGCATCATCAAAGGAGTTACGAGTGCGTAGCCGGCCTTATAGTGAGATAAGGGTTCGGATATTTAAGAATTGGGATGGATTGGGCCTCCGGTGACCTCACTTACACGGAGAAACATAACGCTGAGGTTGTTTCACGTGGGTTTTTTTGTGAGGCCGTGGTACCGTGATGAGAGCTATTAGAAAGAAGTTCATGAGTAATTTTTTTTGTTAGTGTTTTGAAAGTAATAAGCTATAATGTAACTACATCTGCATTGCATTACATGTAAATATTTCTATGCATAATAATGAATGGTAAAATGCAAATAAATTAGGCCACATAGTTGGTTTTACATCAAAATGATATTACACCAAAGTGCCAATTTTGTGAGACCGTTATGATTTGATTTCGAAATGCTGATCACGAATTATTTCCATGAATCTATAATCTGTTCTATTTCGTGTGATTTGATGTAAACTCACGGTTGGTTTGATAGTACCTAAACTCATAAACTGATATCAGAGGCTCATTATTCCACTTTTTTTTAACAAAATCAGCGAATGCCTTTCAGATCGGCGTAAAGAGTAAGGGAGTCTCAGACTCTTACTAACTAACCCCCCCCCCCCCGTTCCTTCTCCTGCTCTGGGCCGAGGTCGCGGTGACTCATTGCGATTAACCCGCAACCCCGGCTGAACATCAGCCCTATAGGGCCCTGTCTGTGGTGGTCTCGGGCTCATTGCCTATCCCGTAACACCAAAAGTATCACATTTGTCAAGGCTGATTATTAATAAATGTTTTAACATCAATCAAATTATGAAATTACCTTCAATTGACAATTTTCATTTTTTTGAAGAGTTCCTATATGAAATGAAATAGGTAACCTAAATTGACTTCTTCATTCCTACCGCTTAAAATAGATGAAGATATTAACTGTAACGCATAAGCTTCGATAAAATCGTTTCACTTGGCCGTTCATTAAACTTAGTCTATAACCCAATCGGGATATAGCCGTAACACATATACACATAAATATAAATATTTTTTTTTTATGTGTTAGGACGGCAAACGAGCAGACGGATTACCTGATGGTAAGCAATCAGCGTCGCCCATGGACACCCGCAACAAAGAAGGAGTTACGAGTGCGTTGCCGACCTTTTAGGGATTGGGATTTTGGGGATTCAGGGATTGGGAAGGGATTGGGGTAGGGGAAGGATTGGGCCTCCGGTAACCTCACTCACGCAGCGAAACACAACGTTGTGGTTGTTTCACGCCGATTTTCTGTGAGGCCGTGGTATAACTCCGGTCGAGCCAACCCATTCGTGCCAAAGCATGGCTCTCCCACACAAATATAAATATATGAGCATGCCTTTCATAAACTGACTGCACGGTTGGTGCGGTGGCTGGGCAACTGGCTGCCAGCGTACAACGTGTCGCGGCTTCGATTCCCGCATGGAACAACTCTTTGTGTGATCCACAAAATGTTGTTCCGGGTCTGAGTGTTATGTGTATGTGAAATTAAATGTCTATGACCCCACCCGTTCGTTTCAATCGTACATTCTTGTCAGAGTGGTCGTGGTCATGGCATGTCCTTGGTGGCTGACTGCGACACACGAAAAAAATCTAAAGTGGGGCAACGCTTTAAAAAAAAACATAAAAACGGACATTGTCTGATTAAAGGATTAATATGGATTTTTCGGTAATTCCATTTGTATCATATGGCGATAGGTGAGAAATCGGTGTACCGTACATTATATCTAAGTACCTTCATATGTATATTGTGGCGTTATGTGCACTCTGCTAACGCCTTTCTGGATAGAAATGAGTATAAAACAATAATGCAAGTCACTTTAAAAGAATGGAATGGAATGGAAAGATGTATAAAGCTAACTAAGACTCGACTAAGAACGAAGAATACCAGTATTGACATTGAGAAGTATATAAAAAATACATCTCGCTTGTATTTGATAGGGGAAGGGAGGGTAGGCGGAGACAGAGTGCTCTCAGAACACAGTGCTCCCACACATTTCCACGTTTAAATGATGGAGAATGTTATGCAACGTCTGATACCTGTGTTGATTGTAATAAGAGGTATTTCAATTAATCTGAGCAGAACATGATGGGATATTGAGTGGGAGAACAATACAAAAAACAGATTTTTTTGAAGCCGATTGCGCTATTTATTAATACCGTAGAACTAACTATAAAGGAATTACAAAAATAACAGTATTGACTGTTATTATTTTTCACAGTCTAATTAGTACAAACAATTTGTGGCCTAGACATGTCTTATTTAGTATACATATGTGTGTCTGCAGACTACATGAAAGAAATTCACTTAGATATGTCTTCGTAACCCCGAAGTTTGTGTTAATTTGAAAACTAACGAGCATTCTATTCTAACAAGCCCGTAAGAATATTTTTAGAACAATATTTACATACACTGCTAATTAATTTAAGATACCTACTCTTAAAGAGGATAAAATGTTAATTAACAAGGTTTTTCCTTTTCTTTTGTGTACTCAAATATATACAAAGGAAAAGTACTTCAAAGTTAGCTTTTTATATTAGCTATTTACTTAATTTATAATTAGACATAATTATAAAAGGTATACAAGCGATCCGCCTCGGCACGGGTGCAATGTCGATACTCAATTTTAATACTATTTAATGGATGTTAATATACATATAAACCTTCCTTTAATCACTTTTTTATTAAGAGAATCGTATTAAAATCGTTGTATTCGTCGTTGTTGTGATGGCTACTCGATCAATGGAATTGAAGGCGCCCGTTTCCCTTTCTTGAAGGTTGATGAAACATCATCAATGTCTTACGGTAAGTGTGGGAGAGCCATGCTTCGGCACGAATGGGTCGGCTTGACCGGAGTGATACCACCGCCTTACAAAAAACCGGCGTGTAACAACCACAGCGTTGTGTTTCACCGTGTGAGTGAGGTTACCGGAGTACGGTTCCCCCAATCCCTCCCCGATCCCTAAATCTCCAAACCCCTAATCATACTTGGACTTAAATTTTCAAATAAATATTTGAAATCGCCATACATTGAGCCAGCGCGATTAATGCGAGGCCTTTGCTTAGTAGCGGATTTATAGGCTAGCGATCTCAAATACGGCTCATCGCGTATTACTTAAAGAAGTTCTGAGGAATTTAACTGCTGAAAATTGGGTTTTGCGCTATATGTTTCTTCGTATCAATCAGGAAGATAATAAAAGATACCATTTCCTTTCGTATGAGAAAAATAAGAAATGTGTGTGTATGGTAAATATGTTTTTTCGAGGAATTATAAGGTAAACAATACATACAGTATGATGTTTTGTTTTGATATTCGTTATAAATAAACACAAACATTCTGAAACGTGTTGACAAGGGTAACCATGGAGTCCCCACCCACGTACTTAATTGAGATGAGTACCAAACTTCGACATACCAAATAAGTGACATAGTTTTTGTTAAGGAGGAGAGTGGGCCGACTCGACCGGAGTGATACCACGGCCTCACATGAACAACCAGTGTTGTGTTTCACCTTGCAAGTGAGGTTACCTTCCCGTCTATCAATCCCTTAATCTCCAAAACCCGATTCCCCAAAAGGCCAGCAACGCACTCGTGACTCCTCTGGTGTTGCAGGTGTCCATGGGCGGCGTCGATTGCTTAACATCAGGTTATCCGGATCCTCGTTTGCGTTATTATTTAAACACTAAAAAACTTTATGTATTATGATTATGCCACCCCGATACACTTGGTTAGGTTAAGCAAGGTTAGGCATTTGAGTGAATTAATTTAAAAGCCCACCAACAAGTGCTTACTTACCACATGAAATAGTAAATTGTCCGTATGTGGTGACTAGGCTTCTCCCAGTTATACAGTCACTTTTGTACCTTTAAGGTTTTACTCATTCCGTCTCCTGCATTACATTCACTAAGGGAAGTGGATGACTATTTAGTCTTTTCTTTCTTCTCAAGTAATATTTTCTGATATATTTCGTTATGAGATCCGACAATCGACAGTCCTTCATGTCCCTAGGACTTCATTGTTTCGGTGATTTCTTGGCTGTATCTACTATACATCCAAGGTTACAGGAGTTGCAAAAGGTTAGTCCTAATTATGAGAAAACACATAAAATTGTAATAATATCATGTCGTTTATGTATTTCGATATAGTAACACTCTGTTAACATTAGTTATAAGTCTCGTAGTCTATAGGTAATTAGAGGGTTTTTCGAACTTAAGGAACATTGCACCGTGTTCGCTAAACTGTAAATGAACTAATTGCATTTGTAACAACACACCTTTAATTCCCTGAAGACGTTGGTTTAACTGCACAAATTAATTGTAACAGTCTTTACTTGAGGTATGCTAATCCAATTTAGTCGAGTCGAATCGATAATCGATATCCGGATAGAACCAGATTTTTTGCAGCTATTAGAATTTCAAATTTAGAACAAAACCTTGATAGATACAAAAAGCATTACAAACACTACAATTCGAAATTTTATACAAAAAAAAAACTTTCATTGCAATATAAAAAAAAAAAAATGTCCCAAAAGCTTATTATTGCCAGACTAAAAAGGTACTGCCTACTGCTGTACGCATTATTAAATACATATTTCATTTCAAATATTATTTTTGTAATAACTTACTTAGGATTTTATATCACAATATGAATTATTAAGGGCTGTCATAATTTATAGACGTTGTTAGTATTAACATTAAGCTAATCTTGTTAGATGGTTACTTACAGTCCTGTATTAAGTTTCTACCTAAAGAACGGAATACCAGTTGTGGGCGGCTCAGGTTTACCTCAAATATAATAATAAAAACTAAGTAAAATTAATATTTATTCGTAATCTGCGGAGATTTCATTATCAAGCAGGTTTATTAATAAACTTGGACCTTTTTTATTTAATATTTGGACATTCTGAATTTCTAGCGGAATATTATTATGAAAAAAATTTACCTTTCCTATTTTGTAAGTGCTTTTCAAAATAAGAAACTTATGTACACCACACACGTATGCCTGGAAAAACTACAATAAAGTATTTTACTGAGTCTACCAGACAAATATTCCTATTTGACCTAACTATTTTTTTATATGGGATCGGCACGCAAATGTGCAGACGTATTATCTGATGGTAAGCAATCCCACAATACCAGAGACGTTACAAGGACGTTGCAGGCATCTTGGACATTACGTTTTCGGAGATTTAGCAATTGAGGGATTCCTGCCAATTGAGGGAAGAGTAGAAGGATAGAGCCTACATTAACCTCACTCACACGGCGAAACATAAGGCTATGGTGTTTCACACCAGTTTTCTATTAGGCCGTGGTATCCCTCCGGTCGAGACTTCCCAATCATGGCTCTGTTACACATAAGTATAATTAAAATACCCAAACTCATAAATCAACCCCGATCAAAACCAATAAATTAATATTTAAACATATTCGGTACTCATCCAATTCATCCCAATAGTAATAAAGCCCACATTTTCATTATTAGAAGCATATCAAAAATTAAATTAACCTTGGAATATTTCTTTACGCAAGTCTAGGTATTCAAAAGCGTCTAAAATTATTAACATTTCCTATTTCACGGCCCGTCTTCTGAATATCATGTGGATAGCGGGAATGTAAAATGTCAGATTGCTGTCACTCATACGTCATCTTGGTGAAATAAGCGCGGCAACGTTTGCTAATGTCAGTCTGACACCACAGATTAACTAGAAACGCTTTGATGTTCTACCTGAGATTCATTCAACCTATTGTATAACTGGCTGGATACTATTCAATGTTACGAAGAATTAAAATTAAAATGCTTGGAAATATAATATTCATTTTCTTTTATAAATACATTCCATTTTCGTAATTAGGTTCCGAGGTTTTCAGTAAGAAATTAATATGTGCGCACCATTTTTTTCATGGTCTGGAGGTTAAAGGGTACCTTAATCTCCAGGCCTTTCATGGATTCGAAACTTGGCAAGTACCAATGTGAATTTTTCGTAGTTTTATATACCTTCTAAGAATGTTTAGACGCAGACAGAAAACATTATGAGGAAATTTGATTTTAAGTTTAAAATAGCAGAAAGCAAGTGTCTTGATTAATGCTCAAACCTTCTTCTTGTAACAAGACCTTTTCCTAACAGTGGTCTCTTAGAGGCTGACGATGAGCAATAAAGTGTATTAGCTTAAAAAGTTCTAATTGGAAATGAATAACAAATTATTAGCGAAAGCTTTTCTGACCCAATTAATTCCTAAATGACTTTCCTGAAAACGTTTTGATGAACGCATGACATGAAAAACGTGTGACGTAATAATTGTCGAATGTAAATGATCTACAGAAATTTGGCGAGGCCAGATAGAAAGTTGAAGTGACGCATTCCCAACAAACTGTGAAGATTAATAACGGTGAAGTTAATTACTTTTAGGCAATATAACACGGAGTTACGCAGAGCAGCATTAATGGAATAAATTATAGAAACTGCTGTCTTTTTCATCATGGTTTTGCGTTGTTGGATACGGTTCTGAAAGAAGCCAGTCTGAATGGGTTTCGTCAAAGGATATGAATAAGTATGAATGATACACAACCCGCTACGCAATTTCGTAGCTCATAAAGATAGTGAAGTAGGTTCGAAGCAAATCGAAATTCAGAAAAAAATCTTGGCGGGCGTTTTTTTATTTTATTTAGGTAAGAGATATAATTGTATTGTATTTGTAGTTTTATGAAGGTTAGAAATTCAGGATATCACACATTTTCATCGACTGTTATAAGAAATACAAGTGTGAATTTAAGTACCATTTTTTGTGCGTGTAACATTAAAAGTTTCAAAATTTGACTTTTTTCGCCAAGGATGAGGCGAGATGGAGTGTCTCTAAATGAGTAAAACCTCCTGTTTTTTCCAGATCTAGGTCCAGCGCGCAGTATTTAATTGCGCTTGTCCCGCAACACCAGCTGAACGTCGGTCCTGTTGGGCACCATCTTTTGTGGTGATGAAAAATTCATATGACTGCTCACGCCCAGGGCGTGTTAAGAAGGAGTGTCACACTTTAGGCCGAGGCCATGGTACCTTAACCAGTGGCGCTTGACCCGCAACCCCGGCTAAATTTCGGCCCTCTTGGACTCTATCTGTAGTGGTCAATTAGCTTTTTGGGGCACGCGCGGTCAAATACTGCAGTGGCTGGTTCGTGAGGAGGATAGTTCCTTCACGCGCTCCGCCTCCTCCTTTCGATCATCACTGCTTCGCAAAAAAAGGAGACAGCTTCCCAGTTCCTCTTGCTCGGCGGACGCGAGAGGTTGCTGCCAAGTACCCGTAACAATTTTAAGAGAAACAACATTTTTCACGTAATTTTTCAAGAACATTATGACATTATTTTAATCTACGAACATATTTTTATTTTATAAAGGTACCGGGTGTTAACAGCGCTTATCTGAACCGTCGCCATTTTGTTTATACGTTTATTTTACGATCCATTAACTTAAATTAGCTTAGAAGCAGCATGATTCGTCGTTTTCCTTACGTAGCATCATGTACATACACTGCATATTTAGCTACAGCAAAATATGAAACTTTATCGCTTTTGGAATAGAATCGAAAATAAATTGAAAAAATTTGACAGGTCAGAGTAGCTTGACGTGCTGTAGGTACACTTTTATTTGTAACCGGGGACGTTTCAATGGCTCGTAAGGTTACACCCAACCCTTTATGTAATTGGAAAAAAGTGATGAATGGGTTAATACCATTTCGTTTGTAAAACGAGTAATTTATGTGATTATTGCGGTGTTTGTACTTTTTTTTCGAGGGTGTGCGTAACGTCATTTTTCACGGAAACGTTTTTTGTTTGAATGTCAGGTTGTTGGTCAATGAAAACACGAAACGATTGCTCATCCCGAAATTATATTTATTAAAAAAGGTCGTGAATCAAATACTACGAAGTTCTAAAGACTACGCTGGAATTAAAAAAATAATCTAATAACACAACCTTACTTTTTACCTTGGACTCGGAACTAAACGAAGCAATCAGGGAATTAAGATATTTATTTAAAAGGGAAAAACATCGTTTAAAAGAGACGCCATCATTCCTAATCTTTTTTAATGTAGGTAATCAAGTCATTCATGAATTTGGGATCGACAAATTGAGGAAAAAATTAGAACACATATTTCCGAACGGTATTAAAAAGTCGAGTCACTTTCCAATTATCCGAACGTCAAAAAGGTATCGCTATACTTAATGGATATTGGCATAAAATACCGAAATGTTTTTTTTTATATACGGCCTCTTTGCTCGTGTTTACTAAGTATTGCTACTGAAGAAACATCCTGTAGAAATAGTATTGAGCGCAATTGGATATTTGACAACTTCTAGCAAATTGTCGAATCGACAGGGTAATTTTTGCTTCAAATATAATATTGGTTCTTGAAATAAAAATACAAATAAAGGACATCGTAAAGTCATTAAACCAAAGTCTTATAATTTTAAATATTTTATTGCATTGAAGAGCCGAATTAATTTATTATGGCCAAATTAACCATTCCATTTTCAAATTTTTGTAAAGAGTATCTTGATTCTTATTTCTTTTTTTTTGCTGTGTCAACTAAAAGGCCTTACAATTTACAGGATAATTTCATTGAGTAACCCAAAATTATTAATAAACATCTGTTTTGAGACGATGTTACGTTTTCTATTCTATTCCTATTATAATAGAGTGCTTTGTTTAAATATCGTCTTGTATTACTCTTGTGTACGTAACTAAAAGCTTATATAAATATTAAGGAATTGTTAGAGTGACCTCTTAGGACACAAAATAGTATATGTACCTACACAATGGGCTCTAAACGAAAATGAGATATTGTTTGACTTTGCGTAATTAGTGTTTTTATTAGAGAAATTCCAATTCAGCGGTCAGCGTGGAAAATATTTTTCTAGCTGCTTCACCTAAGAAAGGTAAAATATCAAACTTTCTAACTAAAACTTAACCTAGCGGTCTTAGGAAGCGATTACGCACATATGTATAGGGCGTCGTTGTTCATTTGTCGTACATTGCAGTAGAACACCACGTCATCGCCCACACAAACACAAACAAATGAACATTATGAGCAATGTATTACAAACCACACAACTCGCCGCGTCACCAATGAGGCTTTAGATGAGGCGTGGTGGTCTACCAAATGGATCGTGCATTTCTTGACTAGTAATTGCGTTTTTAAACAATTTCATAAAATATTTCTTTAAAATAACAATAAAGTTTTAAGATTTAACATTTTTGATGTTAAACAACGCGTGTTCCTTCGAGTGTGTGTAGTCACCAGCGAACCTTTCCCATCTCTTCCCCAATCCGTAATTTCCCAAACCTCATATCTCTAACAAATACTAAAAGGGTGGCAAAGCACAGCTTGTAACTTCTCTGGCATAACAAGTGTTCATGATAAGTCTCATCCAGAGATTTACACCAGTTGTATACTTATGTATAATGGGAAAACCTTCTTTGTTCAATGGTTTCAAAGCAAAACAACCCGACAATCAATATATTTGAATAACCACAATGTTATAAAGTAATTCATTGTTCTACAAACTCTGGAGCCGTACAATTAAAAAGTTGTCCTACCTCTGTCAAAATAATAAAGGCCAAGATAGCATTTTGTTGAACACTCGGTTAAGAAATAAAACTTTGCCAAAGAACAGTATAAAGTATTGAGTTACAATATTGGTTTAATTAAAAGTTAGTTTTGTACTTACCTGTGCTATCATAAAAGGTTTTATTTATTTAAACAAAAAATACGACTTTTAATAGAATTTAGAAGTACACAATCTTGTTATACTTTTTGCGTGAGTTTTTTTAGACTTTCTAGTTAAAAAGTTCATCAAATCTGCTTTGAACGTATCTTATGTTTATATATTGTAAGAAATTGTTTGATAGACTTAAAAACAAATAGTGATAGAATACTAAACTTAAACTAGAAAAAATGGAAAGAAGATATTTTCAAAGTTCAATAGTTATACCTAGGAAACTAAGTACAACTGTCCGACTGTACATACATAAGTACCTAATACATATCTTGGATATTATATTGGTATTTATCTTAAGATATTGTTGAACAAAAGTCTACGACCATCATAGCAGGAGATATCACGGCCTCACAGAAATCCACCGTACAACAAACACAGCTTTGTATTTCGCCGTGTGAGTGAGGTTACTGGAGGAGGCCCGATTCTTTGTCGATCAACCCTCCCCATTCCCTTAATCCTCAAATCATCTTATACGACCCAAAAGGCTGGCAACGTATTTACTACTCCTCTGGTCTTTTAGGTGTCCATGACCGGCACCAATTGCTTATATCATTAGCTAATATGACATAACATAATGACATCAAAAATAACTCCATTTTAAGGCAACAAACATTGTGTTGTCTCCTTTCGATTGGTGCTTAAAAATAAATCAACAAAAACCATCCCGTAAGTGAAACAGAGACCTACGTAATACAAACTTCTGTATACTGTTTACGGTCTAAACAAGATCCATTTATTTACTTCAGCTCTAGCTAAGTAGCAATGTAAATTGCTGCAGCTGCATGTATGTAAATTGCAAGCATACTTAAACCTCCGCGAGTAGGAGTAATATGTTCTTGTAAGATATTTATGCAGGATTATATTCAGCTGGTTGCGGGGCAAGCATATTAGTGTACCGCGGCCTCGGCCTGAAGTAGGAAAAGAAACGGACTGGTTTTTAGTCAGTTAGACTCTGGCACTCCATCCCGCTTTATCCGCGATGAGAACAGTCATTTTCCTTATTATCTCCCGCCAAAAGACACGAGTATAATGAAGGTAATTGGAGCTGCTTTGAAAGAATTTCGTTCGGCGGCGAGCTACCCTTACTCATCGTGCGGATTCGTGCGCAGATTACGCTGGCCAGAGATCGTCTCCCGATCCCGGACGTCCGGAGTGTCGCCTACTGCGGCGGCTGGGGCTTGAGTACGAGGATAGCTCCCTTACGCGCACCGCCCCCTTCTTTGCAAGCATGACTGCTTCACAGAACAAGGAGATGGCTTCCCAGTTCCTCTCGCTCTGCACCATGGCCTCGACTAAGGCCGATTGCGAGAGGTCGCCGCCGCCAATCACTTCCCTTAGGACACGGCAGTGCTTAGCCTAAGCAGGACACATCGCCACTGTATCCTCACATATGTATGTTATGGTTGATGACAACACTGTCAGGTGATTCATAGGTTTCATCGCTAGTATAATGCATAAAATAAACCTAATATTGATTATAAATATATACCATATAAATAATATAATATGTATTTCAATTAGGTATGTGTTTAAAATAATGCTTATTGAATTATAGCGGTATTCATTATTATGATAGTATATTTATATAAATTGAAAGCAAAACTGAATAAGTATTATTTTAGTCAGCAACCAACCAGTGTTTTCTATCTCTGTCACCGTAAACAACCGAAATATTATTTTACTCAAATATCTAATGTTATCTGGTTTCATATACCTAAAGAAAGAAAAACATTCCGATTTCTGGAAAAATATTATTACTCGTATTATTTATTAGTATAACCAAAAAAGTCTATTTCCACAACATTAATGCTATATACAATTTCATGAATAATAAATGAAATGTTTTAAATCTTGAAAGATTTTTTTTTTGATGGAGGAAAACAGCGTATCTGTTATTGTATTAATGTTGAAAAAGTGTTTTTTTTTTTATTTAACAATATTGTGCGTCGTTAGAAAAATTTTAGCGCCATATCGACTATATAAAATAAAAGTATTATCAACCCGTCCTATTTTCTTGTCCAAAATAAGCTCTTAGTTAAAAACTTCATTTTTAAGAGGACGTGCCTACGGTAATCTTTTATATTATACCAATGTTATTATGTGTTATGTATGGTTCTGTATAATATTTCGCTGAGGACCTATTCTCCTATTCTCCTATTCTCTTAGATTGACTGAATGTTCTTCAAATGTGTTAATAATATGTTGGTTTAAAATAGTGTGTATTATAGCTTTTTTTTTACATTTGATCGATTCCAAACACACTTTTTTTCTTTCGTCTCTAAGAGACTATAAAAATGATCTAGCATTTGCATTTAATAGCATGTGCAAGGGAAACTAAAATTTAAGCAGCAAGACTTAGGTTTGAGATTTCTTTATGTAGCAAGCCATCACAGGCGCTCGTCGAGACTGTAGGCAAAGTAAGATTGGCTTTCAAGTTTAGGAAATTCTCAATAATGGCCAGGGCTGTGCCCGGTTATTGGCATTGAGGTGACTTCCTATTACATGGGCTTTCTATAAGGGGTTGTTGGAATGTGAAGTTGTTACATTCACTATGTCTTTGTTATATTTCTTTCTTTTTCTTTCTTACTAATACAAGGCTTAGCAAAGCAAAGCTTCAATCTCTAATTTAATAACACTTCTTTTCTTTTGTTAAGTCGTGGTGGCGGAGCTCGCTTCTCATGCATGAGGGTGTAGGTCCGAAACCTGACAAGTACCAATGTGACTTTTTCCGAGTTATATTTTTTTCTATGATTATTTAGAAACCACTGACTTGTAATTTCTAATTATAAGATTGAAATCGCTAACCCGCATTGAGCAAGCGTGGTGATTAATGCTGTAATCTTCTCCGTATGAGAAGAGGCCTTTGCTCAATAGTAAGCACTTATATGCTGATGATGATGACTTCTTTTTATTTATTCTTACAAAACGTTGCCCCACACTTTTCTCCTGTGTCGCGGATAGGTTTACAAACATACAATTTCACATACATATTACACCCAGGCCCGCAACGACAATTTGTAGATCACACAAAGAGTGGGAATCGAACCCGCGACACGCTGCGCGGCAGCCAGTTACCTGGCCACTGCGCCAACCGTGCAGTCAATAATATACTTCATTCTCTATTCTCTATCAGTATTACAATATTCTTCTTATTTATTTAGCTTAAGGATATGTACCCGGTTCTGATTTCTATACAAAAAAATCTGGTCCAAAATCATGGAAACTACTCAACCGATTTTAATGAAACTTTGCACAGATATAAGTTCTAGATCTCAGAGAGATAGAACATGGCAATTTTTAAAGAATCTCGAGCCGCGCAAATATTCTAAAATTACATAGACAAATGAAGTGTACTTCTCCCTTAGGGAAATAACAGACTCCATAGCAATTATTTTAATTATTTATTCTTTCTTGACTTGCCTATCGGCTTTAAGTACAAACTTTCTTATCTAGGAAATAGTGTGCAATCCTCTTGTTATGTACACATTAAAATGTCAAGTACACAATGAAATGCGAATTACGAAACGATTGTAAATGTTTAAGAGAAAGATAGTTCGCTAATAAAGGATGATTACTAATAAAATCTTGACTACTGTACTTAGCCTTTTTGTGACGTCATTCAGCGTGTGCCGATAAAAGTTTTATACACTAAGTTAAGTACATACTTCATTGTGTATCCAGTTGTATTTTATTGGCTCAGTTTTCTGATAAGACCTTCTCCGTGTGAACCTCTTTGCTCAGCAGTAAGAACTAGCAGGCTGGTGATTATGATAAAAAAAACTTCGCGTAAGTAATGACGAATTTGATGAAATTCCTAATGAATTTTCTCAAAGACTTCGCGAAGCTGACTGCTTTGCGGTTGTGTGTGTTTAGTAGGTGCGTCTCACGATAGTTCTTATGCGAGAAAAATATAAATGTGTGACTATCAAATTAAAATTGAAATTATGAATAATATATGTTCAATTGTTTTCTCTTTATGATGCCATCTTCTCACAAAGATTGGTAATAAGAGTCTATAAAAAGCGCACTCGGATCAGAGACGTACCAAGGTAGTGAAGGTAAACTACAAGAAGGTGGACTAAACATAAAGAATGTGACTAAACACAATATAAGTATATCATTTTTTGGTTAAGTAAAACATTCACTTAAACAAGACGGATTGAATAAGGGTTATGAATCATTACAGTGTTAGAAAAATAAAGGCTAAATTTAATTCGGGCTTCGGCCATCAAATTTCATTTACAAAAATATACATGAATAAAGTATAATCATTAAAAACAGTCGCTGTGTTTGCTATGTACCTCTTGTTTGATGCGATTAATTATTAATTCTCGTTACAAGCGCGACGTGTTTTCATCTCTTCATCCGTACAACATTGGAACGAGCTTTCGAAAGAGAGAAAATATTTATTTACGATTGTTATTTTATTCGTCGATTTTAAAATGGAATAAAATATAAATCTCTTTGTGTTTGTTTAACAACTGGAATTTACAGCGCTGCCGTTTATTTAATTGTTTTTTTTATTTTTGAGTTCAATAGTAACTCAGAATAATATTCTGAGAAAAGTATACTAATCTGTCCAAAAAGTACTAAGAAAAGATTCTGATCAATAGTACACACTTTTATATGAAAAATGACCATGCATAAACGAAACAATTACGAAAATGAATAATCCAATAATTAAAACATTTTTAAACGCTGCTTGTTCCCAAAATTGAGCTTAGTTTCGTCACAAATTCTCCTATAAAACTTCTATACATTGAAAACAAGTGACACTGAAAATGCACAATGGACAACCATTATGAAATAAGGCAGTATACACTAGATAATAATAACTAACAACTCCGCGCCAAAGTAAAACAGTTGTGCCAATCTAGCAACAATATAAAAAATTGAATATGGAACCATAAACTAATCATCCATACATTTTCCCCATACTTTTTCTTGTTGACTAGACTCAATGTACTTATACACATATTGTAATGTTTGTTACTATTTTAATATTTATTCTAGTTTAACTACAGACTGTTTGGTAAATAAAGGATCTATGGCTAAATGTTATTATAACAGTTAATTTAATAGTAACATACGTTAAACGAATTTACGGTAAATCAAGAGAAATACATGTACTTGAGAGTTTGTATTTTAAAAGTTTGCTTTGGAAAAGATCAAGGTGCAAAATCTATGTACTAAATTTTCTTATTATTACGTAAGTGTAAAAAGTCAAACCTGAATAAACTATTCCACTGTGAATAAAGAATCTCATTTCTTCAACGTTTTTGTCGTGGTATAAACACAGAAGATAAATCTTTTATCAAAAATATAGAGCATTCCATTGTGCGACTGTAATATTTGTTTCTCATAGAACTTGCACAGTAATAAATCTTAAACATCAGTGGATGGCAAAATAACTAAATGTCTAAGTGAAATATTTGTGAGCTCAGTTAAGCAGATTGAAAACTGTTGGTACTTTGGGATGCCCGAGGAAATAGCCCCGGCTGGTTACTCCGGGTAAAACGACTTCCCTTGGCGGATGCCCTCGGTATTTAAATGCCTTCACCGGAAACAAACGGTTCTGGTACAGTGACGTAAATATTTTTGTTCTTCTTGTTTGCATAATTATACTGTTTTCGTCCGGTATTTTGTCACGCAATTGTGAACCGTTTAGTGAATGTTGAGTAATTTAATATATTTAATATGTTTTGTGCTTTTGCTGGGATGTAGCGATGTATTTAAGTGAATTTTGTGCCTACATAAGCATTACGTATATGATATGTACGGTATGGTATGATGTGGAACTGGCCTGAAACAAAAGAAGGAACAGGGTGGTTCTTAGTCAGTAAAAGTCTGACACTTCTTGTCCCTCCTAGGGCGGGAGTAGTCATTGATCGATGATTTTCCTACGAAAAAAATATAAATTGTATTTCTTCGCATTCCTACTATTCTACTATAATATTATAAATGTGAGTTTGTGAGAATGTATTGATGTGTGTTTGTTATTCTTTGGCTAAAAAAACGGATGGACCGTTTTGGATGAATAGGTGATACCCTGGATTAACACATAGGCACTTTTTTATTAACTTATCATGCAGGTGAAGTCGCGGGCTAAAGCACATAGCCAAAGCGGTTATGCAATGTGAATCAGGTAAGTATAAGATAAATTTGAATATAGAACAGTGACTTGTTTGAACTATGTGCCATATAGGTAATGTATGTATAATTTTTTATTCTGTTTAAAACTCAGAGAGATTATGATGTTTCGTTTTTATCGAAACTATTATTTTTCTTCTTTTTGTTTTTACTTTTGACACATGACAGCATTATAAAAGTATTGTACCTGGTCTATGACAGTTTACTTCAAAAGAGGTCGATTAAAAAGACGATCACTTCTTACAATTTATTTTATGCTGGTACCTATGTCTTGTGAGGTTTTTCTAATACCTAGGGCTTGAAGAAAGGAGACTTGTGAAATACTACTTAGGACATTAGTAAGATGGATTGCAGCAAAAAATGGAACGAGACCTACAGTGATTTGTCTCCAGATCTTTGTTTGGTCGTGTCGAATTACGACACGACCAAACAAAGATCTGAGATGGATTTCATTAATTAAGTACATTGTAATTTTATTTTCCACTTCAGTTGGTACCAGTCACAGTTCTAGCTGTCTATAAATTCAGTAAAAGACGCACACACTACAGATAACTGAAATCGACAAAATGTAAGACAAAATGTAGATTGTAGAGTTTTTTTTGTTAAGAATTAAAATTTTTCAACAAAATTTCCAAATATTTAAGCGATTAAATTTACTCTTTGTTGTAAAAGAATAAATTATCAGTAATAAAGTAAATTTGAACTTTAAGATTTTTATAAAATTTTATATAGAATAGCTTAGGAGAATAGATTCTTAAATAGACATTATTTTTTTAAAAGATATTTTAAATACCTGGCTGAATAGTTAAGATAAATACTTGAATTTAGAAAATAAGTCATAAAAAACGTAATAGAAAAATTGAAATACGAAGTAAGAAACTAATTTAAATTAGCAACTAATTAAAAGTAATTTAGAGTCTCTTATGGCTCGCTGCGTTCAAATTTCGTTTTTGTATTCTCAATTTTTTATTGTACTAGAATTTATGTTTTGACATGTGTATAGAAAAAACCCATGACGTTAATTTACAAAACTATTTTATAAGATGGTTTATTAAGAAAATTCGTGGTCTTCCTACTAAAATTTATAAGTGAATATTTGGAATTTGGGGATTGAGAAACGATAAGGAGAGGGATGGGCCAAAATCAAAATATGTTTTTATGTGATAGGTCGGCACACGTACAGTCTAATTACCTGATGGTAAGCAATTCGCGCCGCCCATGGACGCCTGCAACACCAGAGGAGTTACGAGTGCGCTGCCAGCCTTTTGAGGATTAGACTTTTGGAGAGTTAGGGGTTGAAGATGAAAAAGTTGAGACAAGGAGGGATTGGGCCTCAGGTAACCTCATTTAGCTATTCCATCTAAACCATGAATAAATACATTTGAAACGTCAAAATAGAATTATAGAATGTTATTTAGTAAAGCTAAAAAAGGAAAGATGCTCGTTCCAAAGTTTAGATTCGACTGGTTCTCCTAGACCTGACTTACGCGGCCAAACACAGTTGCAAACAATGTTTTCTCTGAGGCATTGGTATCATCGAGCCGGCCCATGTGTGCTGGAGCATGGCTCTCCCAAACTTAATATGGTTCTCATAGACATTACGATCTAAAATAAAAGAAGCTATTTTCAACCTTGGTACTGTCAGCGAAGCAGGTGACCAAAGATAGTAGATTCCCATAGAGTCGTGATCTCGGGCAAAATACACATTCTACCTTTATTAAACTAAAATTGTACGCTTTAGTGATGTAGAGCCAAGCTTCGGTATAAATGGGTCAGCTTGACCGGAGTGATACCACGGCCTCACAGAAAACCGGGGTAACACAACCACAGCTGTTGTCTTGTGATTAGGCCCATTCCTCTCCCTCTTCCATCCCATCCCAATCCTTACTCGTAAATATCCAAAACCCTTATCCCTAAAAGGTCGGCAATGCAGTCGTAACTCATTTGGTGTTGCGACTGTAGGTACATGGGCGGCGTCGATTGCTTACCATCAAGTAACCTGTCTGCTTGTTTGCCGTCCTATCACATGAAAAAATGGCGATAAATCCACTATAATTTTCGTAAAAAAAGTAAAAAGTTCTCGTAACGAACTAGGGACCTTGAAGATTGAGCTTTTAATTTACGATTTTATCGTTCAGAAGTGACATTGATTAATTATATGTTAATAACTATGTAGGTATCATGTTCTATGCACAGTTACTTAAAAGTAACTGTATTCGGTAAAAACATATTTTAATATGTTTTTACCGAATATATGAAGTATTTAAATTAACAAGAGTTATCTTTTATCTCGATTATATAAAAAAGATAAAATCTCTCGAAAAATCATAAGTAATACGTTACTTTGTCCAGCACTAAACCGTTTCCTGGAACCCTTCCAGACATTTCCAGTTTATTTATCGTTTTTTTTATCAGTGAACTAGAGAGAATCGTGAAAACGAAGAAAATTCAACGAAAATTAACGATTTGGCAGTGGTTTCGACAAATTAGGCAACTGCGTAAAAAAACCTCTTTGAAAAATTTATCATTAAACATCTGATTTTTGTATGTAGGTATTTGCAATCTGATGTTAAGTAATAAGTGACCAAATGTTACTACAGCTTACCAAAAATACAAAACTTATCATCTTTAGCGATAGCGCAATTTATCAGTAGGTATGGGTTACATTGGTGTTTAATGTGATAAGTCGGCAAACGAGCAGACGGATTACCTGATGGTAAGCAATCAGCGCCGCGCATGGACACCCGCAACGGAGGAGTTACGAGTGCGCTGCCGACCTTTTAGGGATAAGGGATTTGGAGATTTAGGGATTGGGGAAGGGTCCGGGAAGGGGAAGGATTGGGCCTCCGGTAACCTCACTCACACTGCGAAACACAACGCTGTGGTTGTTTCACGCCGGTTTTCTGTGAGGCCGTGGTATCACTCCGGTCGAGCCGACCCATTCGTGCCGAAGCATGGCTCTCCCACACTTTGGTATATCTAATTATTTAAGTATTGTGGGGGCAATCTAACAGATGGCTTACCTCAAGAAGCACCGCTTACCGCAAGAACACTAGGCTATATATTATGTACTTTGCCAACCTTTTAGGAATTGAGACAGTAAGGAAGAAAACGTATCATACGTGTCGTTAATATACGTGTCGGGACATGGTTTTTTACGCATACCAGTTAACACACACACACAAATTCTCATGTTTACACACATAAACACCGGAGTGCACCTGGACTGACACCAACTACAACAGTACTCCGTCTTAAAGGGTGCCTGGAAGAGATCTCTTTTAACCATAAAGTCGCCTTTATACCCTTATTACTTTTATATTTTGTATTCGCATGTCACTAACCCTTTAGGTGTACAATAAAGATTTTAAAATTTTATACATGTACATCTGTTTCGTTCCAAAACAAGTGATCGAGTAATGCGATACGCTGATTAATAATATGTAATGATCATTAAATTTGCAACACAATTAATAATTTGAATTTTCAATTGAATGCTATTGCGGCAGTCCATTTAAATATTTTAATGATTTAACTTCAAAATACGAATAATGAACTGCGAAATAAATATGATTGGATTCGATTAGTGATATTTAACTCATTAATATGTTAACATACCTAACAGGGTAGCCGTTTTTGAGTCGAGAAAATCTTCGATCATTAGAAACAATCTGTGAACAAACTCAATAATACTTTATCTGACTTAAAAATTAATCCGACAATCCTTGGTCGACAGTCATGAAAAGGAAAAAAAAATAACTTAGACATTTACCTGTATCTTAGGTTGCTATAGCTACCCATCTATAAAACAGTGAAAAGGTAGGTCTGGATCAGTACATTCTTCTTCTTCTTTCTTAGTCGTGCACTTTTGACAGAGTGGTCGTGATCATGTGTCGTTCGAGTCTTGCGCCACCCCCTCTCTTGCGATGCGACGCCATGAACTTCTATTTTCTGTAAATACATTTAATATTTTTTCAATAAAAAAAATGAGGTGATTATAAAGAAATAGTAATAGACAAACTAAATTCTGTGTAGGTCCGTTTACAAACGCGCTTGTCTTTACAAATGCGAATATGTATTCATCTTTCTTTTGCGTCGCAAGGAGCCAATTTTACTAAGATACATTGAGTCTGGCGATAGTTGGAAAACCACATGGCTCCTTTTTTCCTTTTACCGTTAGATTGAACGCGCGTATAATAAACGTAATACATACAGGCTGAAATTGAATAGATGCGACATATTTCAACATACAATAATATGTGTTGTCAAGAAAATTTAGAACATATCAAATGTAAAATTAATAAACTTTTATTAGTGTCACGGTGAGGTGAATGATCGCTATTAACGGCAACGTTTAATAACATGCTGCACTGGCTTATGTCGGAAGAGATTTCTTGATATTTTAATTTTTCTTATTTATTTTGCATATAATTTATTTTTTTGGAATACTAATAATTCATACTTAAATAAAGATAACAACGTCAATGGACCATTTTAAAATGATAAACACGTCATTTTATTTATGGTCTTAGATTGTTGAAAAAAAAGTTTATAATTACTATGTTCCTGTAACTGAAGCTCCCATTTCTTTTTGTCGCATTTATTCGATTTCAGCCTCTATATATAACTTGTCGAGTGACACTTTTAATGCTTTTGCCATGTAACTAACAAAAGTGAGTATATAAAGAGGCTGGCTGAATAGCCTTTTGTATAGCTTTTAATAAAGTGTAATGTTCCATCACTAGAGTATGTTTACATAAAAACGCTTTTAAAAAAGTTTGGAATTCGAATGAAGCACCCGAGAAATAACGTATTCCATTTCCTGAAATATTTTATGTGAAGCCTCTCTTTTCCGTATTTCTATTTTGCAAGTTGTGTAGGTATGTACTAACATAAGCCTTTGAAGTGATGACAGTATTTTATGCTAGTATTTTTTGACTATTTTTATATGTAATTACATTTTATTAAGATGTTAAAGTATTTTGGACTTTTTCTAATTAAGTATACGTCTCAATATTGTTTATCATTAAAAAATAGGGATATCACTCAGCTATAGCTATACGCTTTTTTTCTAAAATAAAATATTTAACTTACTTTGTCAAGTTGGAAAATTCTTGTAATTCAGTCTCGTTTAATCAAATTCAAATGTTAGGTAGACAATTGAATAGATATGTTTTAGTTGGATAAAGAAATAAAATTGAAGTAAATACCTTAATATTAACATTACGCAAATTTAATTTAGTTTTGTTAGTAGGCATTAAAAGTTTAATAAATAGAGTGGTATGGAAACCCCTTTGACTGTTATTAACTGACCGTTTGCCTTCGAACACAAGGGTTCTGGATACCTTTTAAGCTATTTTAGATACACATTTACCATTATTAAAAGTTGCCAAAATATTTTACAACGGTAAGGGTCAACGTACTTAAATATCAATATGGCTGCTTTAGTAAATGCGAAAATATATGTAGAATGTTTTCAAAGGCGATTGTCTATAACGTTTCCAATTTATAAACAAATCCCAATCCAGTGGCGATACACCTGAAACGAAAAAGACAGAAATATATCACATTGTCCTTATTGATGACATTAATATAGGCACAATTTTATTGACTTATCATGGTCGTCACGTCTAAAATGACAAGGATAGAAATATATCCTCATCTCTTTCTTCATTTTAGTTAATTCTGATCTATAGTTGCACAAAAATAAAACAAATGACACGTCAATGACGTCATGCCTGAAATGAAAAGGACAGAAATACTTGTAAAGTAGTACTTCGTCCAATTTCTAAATTTAAAAAATAATGCTATTTGAAGAAGTTACATGTAAATGTCAATCACACTCGAAAAGATTGACTGTCGAATTAGAAAAAAAATATGTTGAGTTCAATTCGAGTCTACAATTGCGATTGATATAGGACCATTGATGCCCATAATTTGAGAGTGGGAAAAATATAAAAACGATTTTCTTATACATAACTATATGGTGGGCGCGAGTTTATGAATCCTACAAAAACTACCTACTTGTCCGACTTAAGGATTTTTCAGTCTTCTTTGTAAACTTAATCTCCAACAAGCGGTTGAAATTAAAATGTTAGGCATAAAAGTAAATAACGCTAGCTAACTCATTAGTTTTAGCTAATTCCAGTAATGAAATCACAAAATCTGCAGTAGCTGAATCGACGGATTAAAGGATTTCCAATTTCCAATTCCTCTTACACTGCAGAGCCATGTTGAAAAAAAGGTCCAAAAAGGTTTTAAATAAGGTTTAAAAAGGCCTTTGTGAGTGACGACACTTGAGGACGTCCGGTGCTCTTTTAGCTCTCGCCCTAGTTACTAACTTTGCTGACGGCTTTAGTTTCACACTGCGGCTTTACTAACGTACCTACGATAGGGCCTGAACTGGTGCAAAAAGTGCTAGTTGATTTTATATACCGCTCACCATAGAAATAATGAACGTAAATGCCACTCAACTTATGGAATTAAAATTCTTTCTATTAATCTAAATGGTTAGAGAGTAAAAACAAGTCAACAAACTGTTCGTTTTTCGAGTCGATTTTAAGTAAATTTTGGTTGAAACTCAATATCACTCAATCCATAACTCGCCTTTTGTTTGACTTTCCTGATCAAAGAAGTCATTTTTACATGAATATTTTCATAACTATAGTTTCGGAAAACTATGTAGGTACCTGTATGTAAACTATGAAATAACAAACTCTAGTCAAACAAGTCATAAATAGCTGGTTTCCTCCAACACAATAGCCGTGACCACGAAAGGCCTTCTAGTATAATGTGCCTTAATTTTATTATTATCAGAGACCAGGCCTCCCACATGTCGAGCAATCTACTCTCATATGTTTTATCAAATAACACCGGCCTTGGCTAATAACTCTGTTATCTCAGTTACACAATGGGAAAATTTAATAATACGTCCGTCTGCTGTTAATTTTTGGACACGTGATATTTTTTTTACTACAAATTTGTTTGTAAATTTATTTTATCTCTTATCTCGAACAAATATTATTTTGTATTAATAGAACACGTTCGGTTGTAGTTTCAAAGTTTTTCATTATTATGTTCTTTTTTATACGTATCACAGTAACGGCTGTTAGTGAAATACTTCTCTTTAATATCCTGTCTTGTACACCTGCCAGGTAAACTTTATGACTTACTGAAAAGAGCAAGCCAAAATATTTTCTCTTAAAACTTTATTTTTGAAACAAAACATGGAGTTAACAACACTTCAACGCTTACACGCTACGCTTTCTACGTCAAAAATAAACGTTATTGAAGCGTTTTTCGTTATTTATGTGTTGTATAAATAAACGTTATTCACCGTTGAGTTGTTTGTAAGATCGATTGACAACGACGTCAACGGGTTGAGCGGGAATTCAGCTAACGAGGTTCGCAGCATTTGAAACAACAGCGGCAACCGTGGGAAGTACACCATTTGTTACAAATAACAAATTCATTCATAGGTTTCTCGAGAATAATAGATTTGTTAATTGCACATTGTGACTGGTGAATTCGCTCGTTACTAATTGTGTTGAAGACAGAGAAATTAGGTTGATTTATGGTAATGGTGGAATGTGTTGTAGATTGGTAGTGTTGCTGAATTGGTATTTTTTTATAGGATAGGTCGGTAAACGAGAAGAAAGATCACCAGAAAGTAAGAAACTGGCACGGAATTTTAGGGTAAGGAATTTAAGGATTGAGAATGGGAAGGGGAAAGAATTCGGACTTCTAGTCACTCACACGTAAACGTGGTTTCAAGCCAGTTGTCTGTGAAGCCGTGCTATCACTGCGGTTAAGCTGCTCTATTTGTGTCAAAACATGGCATTCTCTTAATACTCTAGTCTGATTGCTGTATTCTTGTATACCTACATAATATGTTCATAGTCCTAAAGATACATAAAGATTGTAATTGCACAGTTTTGAAAACTCAACACTAGGTTTCAAAATTAAACTTAATTTGAAGTTTGAGAATTGAAATAAAATATAGTTTCTTATTGTTTTGTGTCTAAATACTATCATCATCAGCTGGAAGACGTCCGTTGCTGACCGGTGACCTCCCAGAATGATCCAGATTGCGCTACGCCGTAACGCACGTGACCCTGACGTCCACGCTGGATACAAAACGAACTTTCGAGAGTCTAGTACTAATTCTAGTAGTCTCTTCACTATTGCAATCCTTAGGAGAGTCTAGTACTAATTCTTGTAGTCTCTTCACTATTGCAATCCTTAGATCTCCAAATCCCTAATCCCCAAAAGGTCGGCAACGTACTCGTAACTCCTCTATTGTTGCTGGTGTCTACGGGCGGCGCTGATTGCCATTCTATAACATAAAAAAAATAAAGCAACGCAACGAAACACAAGTAAAATGTTCAGAAAGTGTAGTTACCGCCTAGTGTCTGTATGTTTGTCGCTAATAGTCCGTAGTACTCGAGTCTCAACACAACTTATCTCCAGTTCCTGCTAATGACAGTTGCACCATTAACATATCACAACATTATAATCGATAGTTTGAGTGCCTTCCTAACTGTTTACATCAATTATTATTAGTGAGTTGCTAATAGGTAAGTATTGATTGATTTGTTTCTTCGGTCTGGTAAAGTATAACTATATTTTTTATTAGATAGGGCGGCAAACAAGAAGCCGCCTATTAGCACCCGCAACAAAGGAAGAGTTACAAGTGCGTTGCCGGCCTTTTGGAGATTATTTGCCTGGGGAAGAGTTGGACTGTCGGTAACCTCACTCACACGGCGAAACACAATGCTGTGGTTCTTTCCGCCGTGGTATTACTCCGATCGAACCGACCCATTCGTAAAGAAGCTTCTCCCACATTTCAAATTCATGTGTGTGGGCTTCATTTACCCAGATCTGCCATTTTTCAAAACATTAAAAAAATCTCTCATTGTAATCCTCGTTGGCGTATCTCTGCATACCCGATTAGATAAAAAAGACGAGTTACGCATAAATATTTTTGTATCCATCTAATTTATCTTACGAAAAAGATAATTTAGTGCTTCGACAGCGGATGTTTTGATTATTGTACCTATATACTAGATAGCACATGATTTGTTTATGCTAACTTCTTTTAAAATGGAATGTTGTTTACTTTCAGAGTATACATAATAATACCTCTACTATTAGTATCTATGCGGTTAGATACAAGACTGTTTCTTGATGTAATGACAGTTTAAGATTTACTGAATTTATATTTTAAACAACGTAACTTATTAGGTAATAGATATTGGAATTGGAATATTTTATAAAAAAAAAAACAACAAAAAGATTGGTCATGAAACAAATAAAACATGCCTAAATTTTTCTTTTCTAAAATAAAATAAAAATTTTGTTATTAGAATTCATTCGAAAACTAAAAAATTAAAGTGTATTTCAATCCGATTCAAATAGTCGTTAGTTGGAGAGAGAGCTCTTCAAAACACTATTAAAATGAAACGGCTATTAACAGACTTATCTATTTCTGTATTTTAGTCTGCATAGAGTTATTTAGTTTGAAACGATTTAGCTAAAATTTAAAATATATTATCTTCCGATGAACCAAAAAGGCAACATCGCGTAAATAATAGTGACTATTTTCATGTTATTTTCGTCAGCTATTCAAACTAGTTTTCATCGATTTATCTTTCTCGGTCCTATTAAGAATGGATGCAAGTCATTAAAATAGTGATAAATGATAATGTAGATTGAGATATTAATTATAAATATTTACTAGATCGGAAACGGTTATAGTTGATGGTTTACTAATGTAATAATATCTAGTCTAACAATCTCTTGAGTGAAATTTGAAGGCAATATACCTATACAAAAATGCAGGCCCATTTTTTTTAAACAAAACTCCTCACTCCGAATTTTTCCTATGTCGTGGGTGAGTTTACAATCATACAAATTCACATGCACAAACCACCCAGACCCGGTACAACAACTTGTGAATCACACAAAGTGTTGTTCCTTGTGGGAATCGAACGCTGCACAGCAGCCAGTTGCCCAGCCACTGCGCTAACCGTGCACTCAGATATTAAAACAAATCCACGTGAATGCAGACAAAAGCCTGGGTCTCTTTGGGATTGTAGACGTTGAATCAACATGTTTGCCACCATAGGAAAGATAATCAGTGTTGTAGAGCCATGCTTCAGCAGGAATGGGCCGGTTCAACTGGAATACCACGGCCTCACAGAAAAACAGTGAAATAGTTTTATTTCTTTGTTGTCAGGGTAAAATCATCTAATAACTTCTCCCACCAAGGATAAGGCGAGAGAGTGTCAGACTCTTACTGACAAAAAACCGCCCCGTTCCTTCTCCTGCTCTGGGCTGAGGCCGCCGTGACTCATTGCGCTTAACCCCAACCTTGGTGAGTATACCCGAAGCCCAATCCATACCCTACCCCTTATCTCTCCCCAGTCCCCTATCGCCAAAACAACTCATCTCCAAAAATCCGGCAACGCACTTGCAACAACTGGTGTTGCGGGTCTTTATGGGCGCTGACGATTCCTTACTATCAGGAAATCCTGCCTACCAATTTTGAGATATGGTGGCAAACGGGTTAACTTAATAAAAAAAGAATTCTACCCTTTAGTCATCGTTCATTTCGAAGTAGCAACATGTTTAATTAAATAAATCTATTTGTGCGCGAGTTTTTTTAGTTACACGTGGAGTTCATTTGGAAAAAATGGCATCACGAACATAATTGATTGATTGGAATTGGAATGAGACGTAGGTACATATCTAATACTGAATTTTTGTTGCTTCTGTATGTACTAAATGTTGTTTATATGACTGAGTTGAAGTCAGGACGGATGAGAACAAGCTTTTTGTTTAGATGTAGTATGACTGAATGATAAATGATTATGATTGAAATATGAGTTAAGTTTAAATGTGGGAGAGCCATGCTTCGGCACGAATGTGTCGGCTCGACCGGAGTGATACTACGGCCTCACAGAAAACCGGCGTGAAATAACCACAGCGTTGTGTTTCGCCGGGTGAATGGGGTTACCTGAGGCCCAATCCTTCCCCTCACCCAATCCCTCCTCAATCCCTAAATCTCCAAATCCCTAATCCCTAAAAGGTCGGCAACGCACTCGTAACTCCTCCGTTGTGGGTGTCCATGGGCGGCGCTGATTGCTTACCATCAGGTAATACGTCTGCTCGTTTGCCGGCTTATAACATAAAAAAAAAATGTGTGGGGAAGCCAAGCTTCGGCACGGCACTTATACCACGGCCTCACACAAAACGCGTGAAACAACCACAGCGCTGTCTTTCGCCATGTGAGTGAGGTTATCGAAGGCCTAATCCCTCACAGAAGACCCTTATCCATAAAAGGCCGGCAACGCACTCGTAACTCCTTTGATGTTGCGGGTTTCCATTGGCGGCGCTAATTGTTTACCATCAGGTTATATGTCTGCTCGTTTGCGCACTTATTTGTTTCCCAGGAAATTTCTTTGTGGCCTTACTAAAAATACGAGTGTTTATTTCTCAAAATAATATTCTTCACATAAAATCTGATGTATAAGTGTGGGAGAGCCTAGCTTTGGCACGAATGGGCCGGCTCGACCAGAGTGATACCACGGCCTCACAGAAAGCCGGCGTGAAAAAACCACAGCGTTGTGTTTCACCTTGTGATGAGGTTACCGGAGGCCCATCCTTCCCCTCCCCCGATCCCTCCCCAATCCCTTAATCTCCAAAACCCTAATCCCTAAGAGGTCGGTAACGCACTCGTAACTCCTCCGTTGCGGGTGTCCATGGGCGGCGCTGATTGCTTACCATCAGGTAATCCGTCGGCTCGTTTGCCGATCTATTACATAAAAAAAAAATACTTACTCTTCTATTACATCAACAAATGATAAAACGACAATATGGCTAAAGTATTCCATAACAGCGATATCAATAACGTGGTATGGTCAACGGATGCCTCAATAAAAATCAACTACACGAATAAAATTTCATGGCCTTTATCTAGTCGGCGACGCGACGGTCGGATTGTACGCGCACTTGACCAATTTTTTATCGATCTATTTGTATGGATACGGTCGAGACAGGACAAGGTGTAACAGATATAGGACAGCAAATATAGGGGGCCCCCGAACTCGAACGTTGTTAGTCGGTACGTATTATTATTTTCACGAGTACTACAATGTGCTTGTTTGAATTAACAATGCTAGTGAAGCATTGTTAACAATAAGCCACTATTATCTACTTAAAGGAATGAAAAAAAAACATTTTTTTTATATTCTCTCGCATTATAACTTATTATTCGCGAAAAGCTGGAGGGATTTTTCTGTCGTCAATTTGATAGATAGACTAGCTACCGCCCGCGGATTTGATGTTAATGATTGAATGTTGATAAAAAGCAGCCTATGTGTTAATCCAGAATAACACTTATATATACCAAATTTCAACCAAATCGAACCAGTTGTTTTTGCGTGAAAGAATCACAAACATACATCCATATATTCTCACAAACTTCCACATTTATGATAGTTATAAAACATTGGAATATTAATGTAAGTTTGCTGATGAAAATTAATTAATGTAGGCACTTCATGTCAAATTTGAGGGAGTTAAAGAGTTTCCCGAGTCAGGCAGTATTAATTCATAATATATATTCGGATTGTTTATGAGTGTTGACTTGAAATATGTGCTGTTAAATGACAGGAAAAAGTTTTATGATAGCTGTCAGTTGGTAGTTTTTGTTATATTGCTTCAATTTCCTATGTCCGTATCGCAAATATAGGATTTATGTAAATATAAAGTTCTCTATATCCATTTCATAAGTCGTGAATACTACAAATTAAAAGTATAAGTATGTGGATACATTACATAATATATACATTAACATTATTATCATCAATGAGCCCACTGCAGAGCAAAGAACTCTTTTCACACGGAGAAGGTTTGAACAGTAATCACCTAGCTTGCTTAAGCCCTAGATTACGATTGAAGACGTATTTAACATTTGAAATTATATGTTCAGGTTTCCTCACCGTGTATGTACGATTTGGTAAACCGTATGTGAATATTATAAATAATGTTTGTATAACTCGGAAAAACAACTTCACGTAAAAGTCCTAATGTGACTTGTTGCAAGTTATTTAGTTTAGTTAGTTTTTTGACAGGTTCGCCCGAGCCCTCGTGTATTTTTCATGCCACGATTATGTATCTCGATAAATATATTATGTGTAATAACCTTCAGGCCACCATGACATAATACTTATTTAATCATTGCCTATTTTTTATGTGATTTTGAATTGTCCTTCTAACTTTTAACTTTTAACGTTCTAAATTTTCTTTGGATCCTATTCAAATGACCTAAATATCTGTTGTTTGTGAAATATGTGGTGTAGTTGAAGAACATATTGAAGGCAAACTTGCTTGCATTGGTATTTGTTTGGCAATGAAATGGTGTCAAACTATCCCTGGATGGAGGATGAAACTAAGATAAACGGGAAGCAATTCCTAAGTTTTATTATTATTACGCTTAGTTTATATTGTTTGAACGTGTGTTTCGTTCATGTTTCGGTCATATTTGTGTCGTTGTATTGTTTCCAGATATGGTGCGTAGGATTCCGCGCATGCCAAAAGACTAGAGCCTAACAGAAATCATGTTCAGCCGGAGTTACAGGGCAAGATCAATAAGGTTCCGCGGCCTCAACCTGGAGCAGTAGAAGAAGCGAGGGGTTTTTAGTCAGTAAGACTCTGACACTCCTTTCCGTATCTCCCTGAGCGAAAGAAATCATTAGATGATTATCCCCTCACAAAAAGGAGCTTGTTCATCATGCCCTAGTTAAGCATTTATGCTTATAATTTCAAAGTAATTAACAGATCAATAAACGTTTTTGGTTCTTCACTCAATTACAGGTAGTTCTTGGCTGGGTATTATTAAGTTTATCATAATGTTTACAAATACTTAAACATAACATTGATTTGAGAATTAACTAAGCGTTGACTTAAGTTGACTGCACGGTTGACGAGTGACTGAGCAGCGTTCCCAACCACACTGTGTGATCCACGAATTCTTTTTTCGTTTCTGGATGTCATGTGTATGTGAAATCGTATGTTTGTAAACGCACTCTCTACATACGAGAAAAACTAAGTGGGCGGCAACCCTTCAAGACAAAGAAAAAACGATTTATAAGAAAGGGCTCCCAAAGTCAGTCGCGTAAAATGAATGAAAAACCTATATATTTGTAGATAAGAATAGCGCAGTTATATTCCTCTAATAGATATGTTCTTTTAACTAAAATACAAGTCAACTTCACTGCCAATGAAAACAATTTATATTACAAATTCATTTAAATAAATTCTTCTAAATATACGACTACGACAATAAAATTCACAATTGGATAATTGCTGTAATAAAAAGCAAGTTAAAAATTGCATTATAAATTCCACCTCTAGCTTCAAAAATTCTGTAATTTTATTCCAGCACGATTTTTCATGAATGCGAGAATTGTAGGCAAGTTGGACAAAATGAAGCAATTTGTTTTCATGTTGGTGGCTCGGTTCCAAAACATGGTTAGATCCTCGTTACGCCTAGTGCCGAACGATACTGGCTGTTACAATGGTATTATCCTACAATGTGTACGTGCAAATACAATAAAGATCAAAGTAACTTTCGGCAAATAATTTGCCTGTACAAAGCTTTTATAGGTTTAATAATAGGTTTTAATTTTTCCCATTGTCAAGTTATATTTTTTTCGTGATGTACGTTTTGTATGTACAACAAAGAAGTCTTCCAACAAGCAGGGTGACTACTTCACCATTTATGATTAACAAAAAGGCAGCGCTGTGTTTCGCCGTATGAGTGAGGTTACCGGAGGCCCAATCCTTCCCCTCCCCCGATCCCTCCTAATCCCTAAATCTCCAAACCCCTAAAAGGTCGGTAACGCACTCGTTACTCCTCCGTTGCTGGTGATTACTTACTATCAGGTAATCCGTCTGCTCGTTTGCTGACCTATTCCATAAAAAAAGGTGTGTAATTAGCACTAAGTCGATTTTACTAAATGCAAACTTTCATCAATTAGTAGTTTGAAATGAATTAGTAGGTTTTACGTAAAAGAGGTATATGTACAAACATCTTTACAAACTTTTGTTTCTCATATCCTAGATTACTAGTCCACCATTTCTGTTTATTTGTCTGAAATAGGTGCAAACGGTGATAAATTTGATATATATCGGTGTACTCATAATAAATTTCGTGATACACTAATGAAAAGGAAAAAATATCTAAAGAGAGAATTAATGTTCTTTACAATAAATTATTTCTTTATTATCTAAAATGTACTTTAGCAAAATATTTTGCTTTTTACCACCATGGGTAAATCTTGTGTAATTAAAACGTATAATTTTTGTATGAATGATGGGTATCACTATTTATACAAGTATAATTAGTCCGTCTCCAAAATCTTCAAGTAAATTTAAAAAGGACTAAGAGAAAATTGTGTTGTCCACCAAACTTCTTTAAATTTCATTTTCTGCTGCTTGTAAAAAAATGTAAGAAAATTTTCCTCTACGGCTTAGAAAAACAACTCGACTTATGATTTACAAAAGTAATTCAGAAACCGCATTGTTATTTCGTTTCAGTGTATTGTGAGTTTTACGAGTATCCTATTATTTATTAGATTTGCTGTAGAAATTCCTAACCGGCCTAGCTTTGACTGCTCACTTTATTACCGCCAAACAACGTAAATCAAAGTCTTGGGCGCATACCACAAACCCGGAAAAAGTATCGAGAGACAGCACAGATTGATTGCACCATTCTTCTCTCTTTTCATCCAGGGAGGATTTTAAACTTTAAGATGACACGGCTTCGGTCTTTTTTTATTTGAAAACTGTGTTTGTTTATTTTGTTAGTTGTATATTGCGTTTGAAGATATTACTATGATATCTCCTATCAGTGAAGCGGAGATCAGTCTTGACTATCATTTATTTTGCTGTTGCTTTTTTTGTAGTGGGCGTTTTCACATTTTTTGTTTTGTTTATTTTATGTGATAGAAAGGCAATCGAGCAGCTCTCTACAAACACCCAGCACACCTACTCACAACAGAGAAGTTATGAGTGCGTTGTCCAACTTTTGGGGAGTTGGAAGAGTTTTGGTGATTTAGAAAAAATCTGGGGAGGGGAAGTATTAGGAATCTAATAACCTTACTCACACGGCTCAACGCTAGGTTTGTTTGACGCCGGTTTTCGTTCATTTCATTCGCTCCGAAGTATGGCTCTCCCGCAGTTAAAAGTCTTGTCACTCTGTAATATTATCGGATTGTTGTCGTAATATTACCGGATATTTGAATGTTATGTGAATTAGAATGTGTTTTTTTGTTACTTAATAATAATTGGGGTACACATTATCTGATTAGGTATAAGTACCTACGTCAAAAAGTTTTTGGTGTATTTGTTTAGTACCTAACAGTTTGAGTTACCTCGTCAAATAGTGACATAAGTAAGCCATTAAACATAGCCTTATATTTTTATTCTAACTCAATACTCGATATTTATTCATAACGTATTACTATCGAGGGACGGTCTGAACTAATTAGCTAATAATAAATACTAGTATTATTTACTACTGTGTAAGTAATTGGAATTAGTTACGTGAGTCAGCTGAAGTGTCTAACTAAATTAGATCAGTTAATCAATAAGTATGCCTAATATTACAGAGTCATTATAGCTACCAATATCTTCAGTTTATTTTTATTTTTTAAACCCCACTCTTTGACTTTTGCCCGTGTCGTGGGTGCGTTTTCAAACATACAATTTTATATAAACAATATACACCCAAGCCCGAAGCAACAATATGTGGATGACACAAAGAATTGTACACAAAGCCCAGATTCCAAGCCAGCTAAAGATAGGTTCCATGGACAAAATAAACTTTAAAAAATACTTTTTAGTAGAAGCGGGCTTTTATCATGTTCAGCCTTCGTTATCTATATTCAGTTTTGTAATATGGTTCATGTTTTTGTATCGCAATATTCATATTCCAAAATCAAATCGCTTTTAAATTAATTGAAAATCAATTCGGTTTATCGACAGTTGGAACCTTCGTAATTACATGAATATTGTTAAGGTTACCCAAACCCTTTTAGTAACATTACCGATGATTGATTAACACTTAAAATATCACTTGAAGGTTAACGTTTCTATTTGAAATACATTTATAACAAATTAAATTGTTGAAGGTGAAGTTATTAACCTTTCAATCGTGGCAAGTCGAGACACTATAGAACAACGATAGATGCGCTGACGCCGGCGTTCACTTTGGGTTTGATGAACAAAATGTGCTTGTAAGGTGTAATTCAGTCACTGGAAAATACTTTTTCAATTGTTAGGTAGAAAAAAAACATTTTTTATCGTCAGCTCGTTTCCATTCACTGCTGGACATAGGCCTCTCCAATTGCTCGTTTTTGAGCTCAATATTCATTTTTTCCTCATTCAACCATTCTCAGCCACCTTACTATATCTTTAGTCCACCTAGTTGAAGGGCACTTAACAACAAAAAACAATATCGGCGTAGAAAGTCATGAATCCTAAAATATTCGGATTATGCAGTTGAATAGCTGAACTCGAATTTCGAGCCCACTACTGGTGGATTTACAGGAACATATTTTTGTGAATCCATATTTCTAAAGTGACAATTTGATAATAAGAAAAGTAAACATCATAACGTGACACAAGTTACACTAGCGTAAATAATAGAAAACGGAAAATGTTATATAGTTATTTGCCTGATCTATTTCATAGAGTAGTGTAGATAGTAATGGGATATTCCAGCTGAATATATGTAGTTGTAGATTTTCTTTTTTTTTATTTGACAAGAACAGGACGGCTCTAGTACCGTATGTGATACCACGGCCTTACAGAAAACCGGCAAGAAACAACTACAGCGTTGTGTTTCGCTGTGTGAGTTAGCCCAATCCTTCCCCTACCCCAAACCGTCCCCAATCCCAAAATCGCCAAAACCCTAATCCCCAAAAAGTTGGCAATGCACCCGTAACTCTTCCGTTATTGCGGGTGACCATGGGCGGCGCTAATTAGGTACTTACCATTAGGTAATTGCTGCACGGTTGGTGCGGTGTCTGGGCAACTGGCTGCCGTGCAACGTGTCGCGGGTTCGATTCTGGCACGGAACAACTCTTTGTGTGACCCACAAATTTCTGTTCCGGGTTTGGATGTCATGTGCATGTGAAATTGTATGTTTCTAACCTCACCCACCACACAGGAAAAAAACCTAAAGTGGGGCAACTTTTTTTTTTTTAACGAAATTCGTAGGCTCGTTTGCTGTCTTGCACTTAAAAAAATTACCGTATTTTTGAACTTAATAAAAGTGCTGTGTCACGTATCTACATATATTTATCACAAACAAAGACATTGACACGAACTAGTCTCAGAAATGCTTTGAGTAAGTCTTTTTCTTTTGAGATCTGTCATGACGTCACACGCATGTTACACTCAACTCACTTTTTCTTTCATAACAACTTGTTTTAGGTTTCTTTTATTCTTCCAATAATATGAAATTACATTAGGATTTCTCCGAAAGGGTTGATAATGAAATAATTAATAAATTTATATGTTTTCATAAAACATTAATACTCACACCAACTCCGCAATGCTAATACTAAATTTCTCCACCTATAAACCGTACTCTTCAATTACTCTATCTATAAAAAGAAGCCGAATCATATTCAGTTTCATAGTTTTATAGATTGAAGCGTGCAGTGGATATAGGGTCAAAGAAAGAGACTTTCTTTTATACTATGTTCACTAAATATTATAAAACAAAGTATGTCAATGTACTCTTGCGTGTACATTGACATCTAAATGAAAATCCTATTTTTAGAAGCCTACATAATTATTTTTTGTTTCCTCTTGTGTAAATTTTACATGTATGTAGGTATAATATACAATTAATTAAATATATAATAACATACTGTATATATTACATATTATATGATAGTATTTTAATACATATTTATATATAATAATACAATTTTAAATTAACTTAAGGGGAAAATTAATACACATTAAACCAAAATAAATATATATACATAAATATTTGTAATATATATAAACATAAATATATTGGAAGGCCACTGTTATTATTCTAATTTCCTTACCCACAACAGAATATGCAATGATAATAACTTTTTTCTGCCCATGCTGTTCCTACATCTCTTAAATCTCTAATTTTATACATTGCAGAACTGAGCTTTTTTAACGACTTCTCCAAATAGACGTCTGCCCGGTTGTCGCAGTGTCGCGGGTTTGATTCCCGCACGGAACAACACTTTGTTTGATCCACAAACTTCTGTTTCGGGCCTGAGTGTGATGTGTATGACATGTGAAATTGTACGTTTATAAACGCACTTACGACAAATAACACAAAGTATATTAAAACAAAATTGCTCAACTGCAGCTCAGCGTCTAACGTTGTACTAGGAAGAAGTTGTACCTACTCGTCCACCTCGTCCTTAATTAGCACGCAGATTTTTGTTTGTTTAAAATTTAGTGTTGTAAATATAATACAAAGGCAATCTACATGAACGGTAAAACATATTTAATTTTTAATACACAAATCTCTGTTCCATGTTATAAAAGTCTTGAATACGATTAAAAATAAAAAGCTGGGTACTGAGCCTTTACCAGAATTATTAAAAACCTCCCGTTAATGAATAACCTATAATCATGATCAATATCGTATAAAAACAACTAATAAAGCGAGATATGGAGTATAAAAAGGGAATGTATTGACCACAACCTGCTTTATTAGTTCTGAGCATTATTAGTGGCGCCATAGAACAGAAATTATATTGAATTGACTATGGACTAAAGCCGATATAAAATGACACTGAATATAATACTCTCTTCATGTTCTAAAAGGTCAGTTTATAATGGATATTCAGTCTAACGCTTCCTTCGTAGCGTGGGGGGTTGAATGGAATGTAAAAACCGTAGCACCATGTAACCTCGTAGCACCATAAAGCCGCGTAGCTCGTAGCAAGGGAAGCGGAATTAAAAACACACACGTGTTTGCATTACTCTGTTAAAACAAGGATTTCCACATTTCCGTTTTATAAAATAAATTTGTTGAAAAAGTTGCTAACGTGAAAATTGCGTTACGTAGATAAGTAAATGTTTAACCATGTTGAATTTGAAAATGGGCTTGTTAGGTACATTTTGAATAGTTGGATCTTTGAATTGGTATAAAAACCTTAAATAAAATAAATCTATAATATAAAAATGAATCGCAAAATGTGTTGGTAAGCGCATAAGTCATTAACGCCTGGACCAATTTTACTAATTCTTTTTTTGTTATGTTCGTTATTATAAGGAGAAGGCTCTTACGAAAATTTTAGAAAAGTAAAGGGGAACAGCTGTAATTAACAACCCTTTCAACGCCGTGGCCGTTCGCTTGCAAAACAAATGACTGACACCAGGGTAGTCGGGTACCCGTGCGAAGCAGGGACGGTCTGCTAGTAATCATATAAAATCTGTCTGGTAATTTTTATACCACGATACCACCCATGGCCTCATAGACAACCGACGTGAATCACAGCGTTGTGGTTCGCCATGTGAGTAAAGTTATCATCCTTCACTTGCCTCGATCTCTTCCTTATTTTGACCATAATAGGAACGTGACATAGTTATATTTTGATTAATCTGAACACCTATAAAAAAATAAAGTGTAGAATAAGTTATTCCTCACTGTAGAAAAATGTAACCTTGTTTTAAGATTATAGCTTAATCGATTTTCAAATGATTATTTTCCAAATAATTTATTTGCAATAAATGTTCATAATAAAATCTAAGTGGCTACCCAATAAACTACTGAGTTCAATTAAAAAGGTCTTGCTTGGCGTATGATTGTCTATCTACGAAAGCCATTAAAATTTAGCGCAAGCAAAAATAGTTTTTAATATGAGGTCGTAAAGCTTAGTAAATCACAGTTTATGAATGGACAATGAGTAATATGATCCTTTTGTTTTTGGGTAATATTTCAGTCTGACGTGAGACATAAAGTTGTATTTGCAAAGTAAATGTTCATTGGGGTTCATTCATCACGGCTATTTGTCAAAATGTCAGAATATTTTCATCAACCGTGTAACTGATAGTTTTATGTGGTTTTAAAGTCTGAAATAGTATTTTGTTGTTTATAATGCTGTTCTAATATTCAAAAAGGTTTGCTAGACATTATGAGATTCGGTTTGTTTTGAAGATAATTCCTTGAGACGTTCCAGTTATTGTAGGATTGCAGGATTGCAGGATTGCATGCCAGGATTGCATGCCAACTTCTATGTGGACGAAGAATATGTCTATGGAAATCTCATCCACCCCTTCAGAGAATAACAAACCTTTTATTACATTCTGAAAAACACGTTCAACATAACAATTTCACGCTCCATTTAGTACGCAATTATAATAATAAATGAAAAGAAAATAAAGCATTGCGTAAGAAAAATATGATGGAAGGAAAGTATGCTATGGCATAAAAAACAATTATCATTAATTTCCAAATCATATTTCATGGAAGAGCAGTTTCTCAATTGGGCCTGATAAGTTTTCTTTCTGACTGAAGCTTGTATTAAGATAATTATTGTAGTATTGCTTTTCTACATTTTTTTTTGTTTTCATTTCATTTACAATTTAAAAAAAATGCTTACATTTAATTAGTGTTTCCAATAAATAGGTTTTAATTTTTCTTATTTACCTTAATTAAGACTAAGCTCAAAGTTTGAATTACATCAATAAACCAAGAATTTATTTGAAAATGTTAACTAGTTATATTTTGGTATCCGAACAGCAATGCCACGAACTATGTTATGAAAACAAAATACTACATTCATAAGGTTTATTATTCAAAATTTATTTTGTAAAAAACCATAAATATAAATTAAAAAAATATGAAATAAAAATATAATTTTAAACTCTTTAATTAATCATCTCAGCCAAGAAAGGGGCACAGCTGTAATTAACAACCCTTTCAACGCCGTGGCCGTTCGCTTGCAAAACAAATGACTGACACCAGGGTAGTCGGGTACCCGTGCGAAGCAGGGACGGTCTGCTAGTAATCATATAAAATCTGTCTGGTAATTTTTATACCACGATACCACCCATGGCCTCATAGACAACCGACGTGAATCACAGCGTTGTGGTTCGCCATGTGAGTAAAGTTATCATCCTTCACTTGCCTCGATCTCTTCCTTATTTTGACCATAATAGGAACGTGACATAGTTATATTTTGATTAATCTGAACACCTATAAAAAAATAAAGTGTAGAATAAGTTATTCCTCACTGTAGAAAAATGTAACCTTGTTTTAAGATTATAGCTTAATCGATTTTCAAATGATTATTTTCCAAATAATTTATTTGCAATAAATGTTCATAATAAAATCTAAGTGGCTACCCAATAAACTACTGAGTTCAATTAAAAAGGTCTTGCTTGGCGTATGATTGTCTATCTACGAAAGCCATTAAAATTTAGCGCAAGCAAAAATAGTTTTTAATATGAGGTCGTAAAGCTTAGTAAATCACAGTTTATGAATGGACAATGAGTAATATGATCCTTTTGTTTTTGGGTAATATTTCAGTCTGACGTGAGACATAAAGTTGTATTTGCAAAGTAAATGTTCATTGGGGTTCATTCATCACGGCTATTTGTCAAAATGTCAGAATATTTTCATCAACCGTGTAACTGATAGTTTTATGTGGTTTTAAAGTCTGAAATAGTATTTTGTTGTTTATAATGCTGTTCTAATATTCAAAAAGGTTTGCTAGACATTATGAGATTCGGTTTGTTTTGAAGATAATTCCTTGAGACGTTCCAGTTATTGTAGGATTGCAGGATTGCAGGATTGCATGCCAGGATTGCATGCCAACTTCTATGTGGACGAAGAATATGTCTATGGAAATCTCATCCACCCCTTCAGAGAATAACAAACCTTTTATTACATTCTGAAAAACACGTTCAACATAACAATTTCACGCTCCATTTAGTACGCAATTATAATAATAAATGAAAAGAAAATAAAGCATTGCGTAAGAAAAATATGATGGAAGGAAAGTATGCTATGGCATAAAAAACAATTATCATTAATTTCCAAATCATATTTCATGGAAGAGCAGTTTCTCAATTGGGCCTGATAAGTTTTCTTTCTGACTGAAGCTTGTATTAAGATAATTATTGTAGTATTGCTTTTCTACATTTTTTTTTGTTTTCATTTCATTTACAATTTAAAAAAAATGCTTACATTTAATTAGTGTTTCCAATAAATAGGTTTTAATTTTTCTTATTTACCTTAATTAAGACTAAGCTCAAAGTTTGAATTACATCAATAAACCAAGAATTTATTTGAAAATGTTAACTAGTTATATTTTGGTATCCGAACAGCAATGCCACGAACTATGTTATGAAAACAAAATACTACATTCATAAGGTTTATTATTCAAAATTTATTTTGTAAAAAACCATAAATATAAATTAAAAAAATATGAAATAAAAATATAATTTTAAACTCTTTAATTAATCATCTCAGCCAAGAAGACTGTATAAAAAAATACTAACAATAATAAATTGAAATGACGCAAAAATGATCTGTTTTTTATTATCAAACACACGTTAACACTGTCCAAATGTAAGACGAAAAGTTTTTAAAAAGAGAAAATAATGGGCGGGCGTATCAAAATTTTATTATTAGTGTCTTGGCACGAAATGAAAGACAATTTCTTAGAGAAAAAAATGTTTTCCGAACTATAATTACGATGTTTTGTCGCAGTCGCAGTGATGTAACGTTACAGACAACTACCGTGTTGCTATAACCAGCGTATGTTGAGACATGAACATAAGGAAATTACATGCATACTTTGATATTTCAAGGTTGTGGTGGCTGACTAGGTATATGTTATTAGTTTGCAAACACCTAACAATATAATCTGTACATTAAGCATTTTTGCTGAACTATACAAAGCCGCCGTAGTCATCTTTGTAATGGTACCCATGTATGTATGAACCAGTCTTCAATTTTGAAGACCATTAAAACCCTAAATGACTAGTTCTAGACTAGACTAGAGATCCAATTCGTTTAGTACCTACCAAACATCAAATCAACAGGCAAAGAACTCCAATAAAAATCTTCGAGTAAATTGGTGTAACACAAATCACCTTACCAAATACTTATAACAAGAGGTCACCATAAATTGGACACATATCAAAATCAAAGGGACCCCTTCTGTCAGCAACACAGCTGTTGCAGAGATATATCAACAAAAATCTATTTTTGTTCGTATGTAAATATCGGTGTGGAGGCAGAAAGCGTTACTGACAAATATTGAGGTCATGACTTTGATTCCAAATCGGATTGGGAAATTTATGGATGAATCAGAATCAATGTGAAGGTTATACTATGATTGCTTCGTATCTGTCGTATTTTTTTGGGACATCTTTGTGGTTTTCGCAGGTAAGTGGGTAAGCGCGATAATGTATCTCGGCTTCGGCCTGGAGTAGAGGAAGGAACGATGTGGTTTTAGCCAATAAGGTCTGAGTCTCCCTCTTGCCCATATCCAGGATTCTTTTTGCCCATCATAAGAGTAGGTACTAATACTTTCTTTATAAACAAAAATCTATGTAGGTACGGAACTTAACAGCTTGTAAAGTCTTTTATCTTCTGTCACCAATGGTTATACTAAAGTTCATAGTGTTCGAAGATATTCTATAATTATTCAGTAAACATCACTCGTACAGGCGCAGAGTATCCAGCCTTGCGGTTTTCTACAGGATGCATTTTGGAGAGTGTGCGCAGGAATTGCACGATTTGATTCCGCCATCCCCATTTCACCTTCGGACATCCCCGCGTACGGCAAATATCCACCCTTACGTTGTTGAGACACCTGCGGCCCGGACTAAGCGTTTTGCCTCGTCATTTACACCGCGTACATCGAGGCTGCAGTCTTTCCGTCCGAATATAATTTAGGTGTCTTGAAGACACCTGGCAAGAGTGAATAGGCTCTTAATAAACTAGTGCGCCTTATCATCAAAGATTGCGTCACTGCTTACCATCAGGTGGGATCGCAGTGAAGCACTAGTTTATAGCAAGTAAAAAAAAAACTAATAGTAAAGGCTTTGGTTTCGACTTACAGGTTGAACAATCTTTTTTAAGCCATATATCATTGACTATAAATTGTTCTTGAACTTATGTTCATACGTTTTCGTTGCTTTCTGTACATTTTCAATGATAAGTACGTCCACGAAAACATAGTAACAACCTAGGGTCATAAAATAGAAAAACGTACATTTCTGATCATCCCTTTAGGCTTAATGTTCTCATATTATAATCTAAAAAGTATGGCGAGTAGGTTCCTTAAATAATTGAGGGTTGAATAATCGTTATTAATATGTGGGCGTCGAACCTTTTGCCTGTTCCAACAGACCATTATTAACCTATTAAATTATATCATTATTTACTCGTAACCCTCGTTAGAAATTACTTATCTATTATCATTATTTGTCCATCTAAAAATACAAGTTTTATTATTAAAACATTAATATCATGTTACTGGAAGATTTTCGTATTGTCCTTTAGTTACTAAGGGGTATAAGGCCTTGAAAAATAATAATAATAATATAATAATAATAAAATTTTATTTATCCACAGTTACATAAGTTTGCCTTAAAGTTTAGTTATACTTAGGTACAATTGTTTGTTTTAACTTAGTGTTGTTAGCGGACATTGCTTTTAGGAGCGGCGGTCCCCAAACTAGGCGAGGCCTGTATCTTGAGGTCCCGAGTTGCGGTTATCTAAAAACTTTAGTTAAAAGTCGGTCAGGTAATCAAAAAAATCAATAATCAAACTTAAACAAAAAATTTAAAAGGAACAACTTAATATTAAATAAATTTAAGCATCTTCTTAAAATTAAATTTGTCTCGTTGTATACAGTGAAAGGAAATTATAAAGGTACAAAAAGTAGTTAAAATTAAATAATAATACCTATGCTTAGTTTAAAGTTTACTGAACTTAGCTTATCAGTCTCAAGTTGATGCTGATGATGATGAATGATGTGTGCGCGCGCGCTCGCGCTTGTGTGTGTGTGTGTGTGTGTGTGTGTGTGTGTGTGTGTGTGTGTGTGTGTGTGTGTGTGTGTGTGGGTGTGTGTGTGTGTTTGTGTGTTTGTGTGTGTGTGTGTGTGTGTGTGTGTGTGTGTGTGTGTGTGTGTGTGTGTTGTGTGTGTATGTGTGTGTGTGCGTGCGTGCGTGCGCGTGTGTGTGTGTATGTGTGTTTTGTGCGTGTTAGTGCGACCTTTCGATTGTAGATTGTGTTGTAAGAATATTTTCTGTCTCTTCGTATGAAAGTTCTTTTAACCATTTCTTTAATATCTTCTTACATGAGGAAAGTGGCAGCTCATTTGTGTCAAGAGGTAACCTGCGATGAACGTTGTTAAAGACAGTTGTGTGGAGGTAGGTAGGGGATCGTCTGGTTAAGAGGGAGGTTGTGCGTGGTATTGGGATTTTGAATATGCGTTTTGAGGTGAGTGCGTTGTAGTCTGGTCTTCTTTTCAGGGATTTGTGTGCGTGTAAGTATGCGTTAAGGATAAATAGTTGACGGACACGCAGAACTCCTAATTCTTTATATAGGGTATCTGTTGGATAGAGCCATGGCTTCTTAAGGAGTACTTTGATCACTGCCCTTTGGGATCTTTCAAGGTCTATGAGTGTGGTTTTTCCCGCTCCTCCCCAAGTAGATATGCCGTATTGAATGATGGACTGGCATATGGCGTAATATACCATGAGAAGTGTATCTTTTGGTGTGCGGTCTCTGAGTTTTTTCATGATGTATATGAGTTTTCTGACTCGACCTGATAGATGTTTGATGTGTACTTTATACAAGAGATTCTCGTCGATGAGGAGGCCTAAGTAGCGAATGGATTGGATTCGTTGTATACGCTCACAGGAACAGATTTCTCTTGAAGTGTACGGAGAACATGTATGAAATTTAAGTGATAGATTGGGAGGTGGACTGGATGTTATGGTTTTAAAAAATGTGAGTAGCTTGGTTTTTTTATGTTCAGTGTAAGCAGGTTGTTGTTTAGAGTTTGCGCTACTGTTGCTAGACCTTCCTCAGCCAAATTAAATAGTTGTTCCCAAGTTTTAGAATGGAAAATTATAACAGTGTCGTCAGCGTAAGATATTAACTCTGCGTTTGGAAGGTTTTGATTAAGGATGTCGTTAATATAGATTATGAACAGTGTGGGGCCTAGTAGACTACCTTGAGGTACTCCGAAGTTGATGGGGAGTTTATAGCTAGTGTAACCCTCAGATTTCACATATTGAGTGCGGTTTGATAGGTAGCTATGAAACCATTCAAGCGGTTTGCCTCTTATACCGGACGAGTCTAGTATTCTGAGGAGAAGGCCTGTTGAGATTGTGTCAAACGCTTTAGCTAGATCTAAGAAAACCGCCATGCATCTGTCCCCGTTTTCGACACAGTCTGATATTTTATTTGTTAGTAGTAGTGCAGCATCTTCAGTCGACTTCCCTTTTCTAAAGCCAAACTGTCTGTTTGAAATAAGGTGGTTCTTTTCTAGAAAATTTACTAAGCGTGTATTTACAACTTTTTCGAGGATTTTTGATAGTATACTAAGAAGTGCGATCGGCTTGTAGTTTTCAGGTTTATCAGTGGGTCCTCCTTTGTGGATAGGACTTACTGCAGCGACTTTCCATGGTTCAGGAAATACACCTGTTTCTAAGCTGAGGTTAATTATGTGTGTAAAATAATCTTTGTATTCTATTAAAAACAGTTTTGTAGTTCTGATGGATGGATGACTCGTATTTGGTGAAATTCTGTGCGTCTGTCGCAATGTTCAACTAGACTGCTAAGGGTGGAGATTGTCCTCCGCAGTAGGCAACATTCCGGGCGTCAGGGATCGAGACATGATCTCGCCGTAAGCGCAGGTCTGCAGACGTCGAGTAAGGGTAGCTCGCCGCCCGACCAGAACCAGACTCGAGCGTACGGCGCGTAGCGTTCCGCGCGCGGCTCAAAGAGCCAATAGACCACCACAGACGGGGCCCTATTGATGTTCAGCCGGGGTTGCAAGGTATTTTAAATAGAGAAGGTAGATATGTGAATAATAATTAAAGGACTGGAGAAACTTTGAATGACTTGGGGAGAAGGTATTGTATATTGTATAGTAACTGTATTATTCTGTATCTTCATATCTAAGTATAGCGTATATATGTATGTAATTGTGTTGGTAGACACACCCAAGATACAAGAGGAAATCCTGTATCCGATCTTACGTACACATAAATATAATCGTTGAAGCTGAAATATGTAGATCGGTGTGATACAATATAGAATCTTAGTTATTGTTCAGTTCCAGATATGTACAGTTCTGAATCCCGATAAAGGTATTTTTGAAATAGAAGGCACTTTCGCAATATTAATAATATTTTGTGATGATAGGAAGGAGTGAGGAAGTATAAAAGAACCTTATTGTTAACCGAATTAAAAAAAAGGAATTCTCAAATTAATGGCATAAAATAAATTCTTATTGAAATATAAACAAGTCGTATACTAAACGCTCCTATTTTATTTGCTCAATGTAACGCAATGTACTTAAAAATTCGATGAAAGTAGTGGGAGAATCATGCTTCGGCCCGAATGAATCAGCTCGATCGGATTGATACCACGGCCTCACAGAAAACCGGTGTGAAACAACCACAGCGTTGTGTTTTGCAGTATGAGTGAGGTTACCGAAGGCCCAATCCCTCCATAATTCCAAAATCTCTAAATCCTTAATCCCCAACAGGTCGGCAACGCACTCGTTACTCCTCCGTTGTTGCGGGTGTCAATGGGCAGCGCTCATTCCTTTCCATCAGGTAATTGTAGTAGTTTGCACACACATAAAAAATGATATGATGAATGAGAGTGTTCTTATAAGATTGGTTCGTCTCTCTGCAATAGGAAGACGACTCATAAACTTGCAGTATATTTTTATTTTAATATTTATCAATGCAAAAATTTATATCTATGTATTTAGATACTTATAACTTATTATAATTATAACTACACTTCATGTTGTCAATCCAATATCTCTTCTCTATAAAATGAATACTAGAGCTAAGCTTGATAACAAATTCAACAAAAGAAAAACTGCGTAAGAAAAATACTTTAACGATATCCAGAACTCAATCTCCCACTTGACTATATGTAGTATTATGTTTGCAATTTTACCATTGAGAACTTTACTAATATCCCAACTGACTACGGAATTTTGTATTTAGAAATGAACATATTCAAATACAACTAACAACTAAGAGCACACAGTAGCCTTGCATTCAGAAGAACAATAGCAATTAGTTGTAGTAGGTAACTGCATAATAAAATGCACTTTTTTATTGTGTAAGGAGGTAAGTGAAGAGAAACGGAAAAGGAAAGGATTTAGGATAACCTCACTCATACAATGGAATACAACGCAAGAATTATTATATCACTTAGATTTTCTCTGAAATTCTGGCTTCTCTACTTGTACATTAATATGGCTCTTCGAAACACAAAAAAAGTATTTTTCATGAGTACAGATTTAGGAACCGCGGCGTCTGCCTAAAGCAGGAGAGGGAACGGGAGGGGAGGTGGGGGGTACCATATTACTAATCTAGTAGAACGCCAGTACGTCCAATCACAATTATTGACCAAAAAAAACGGTCTACAATCGCGTCCTCTGGTCTACAAATGACAGTAGCTACCATTGGCAGTAGCTACCATTGACAGTCTCTGGACAGCAGAGCTCTCTGATAAACCCAAACCTTTGAAACTACGATGTTCAGTCCATCAGCTGAGCGAAAGGTTTATGGCAAACCCTCTCACGTAGAGGAAGGCTATTGTGCATAGTCCAGCCCGACTGTGATGGGCTATTAATGTTGAAGGCCACAATAGGAGAACCACACAATTCAAAAATACATATGCGGTTTTTTTTAATTGCAATGTTATAATAGTAAACACGCCTGATACATTAACTGTTCCTTTCACACCTTGTCATTATTTACATTGACACGCATTTCATAATAGTCTACGTCACCATTCTAAGCAATTGTTTTATATAGATAACATACATTAACGGTACAAGGTAACTAATTACGTCTGTCCCACGAATAAATAATAATAACTGGTTTTTCTGATCAAATGTCAATCTTACTTTTTACGATAATAGTTTTTATTGGTAGTTAGTAGGTTCTTAATATAAATAAACATAAGTAGTTTTGTGTTAGTAGTAGTATTTTATAAACATATAAGTTATAGTTTAAATGTGTAAATACAAATCAACAAACGTATTTTATTGTGAATAATTTAGTTGTATTGTTCCTGAAGAAAACGAAATCGTAAAAAAAACATTAAGCATGTTTCTTTACACTACGATAATTGTTTTGATTAATAAAGTAAAAATGAGCGTAAGTCTTTCGAACTATTTGCGAATTTAACAACGAACTGATCGGTGAGTTTATACCGGCTTTAAGTACCGAAATTTCTGTTAAAGATAAATTACTTGAAACAATATTCCAATTAAATACTCTTTGATATACAATTACGTATACATACATTCCCTAATCACAACACGAAGTTCTGGTTGAGCCGGGCAAAACAGTTTTCATAATTATTATCGTTGAGATGTGCATTAAAGGAATTATATTCTCGGAGTAGACGCGCGGCGGTCGGATCGCGAGTGCCCAGCAGTACGACTCTTGAGCCCGTTGCCGTCACACGCACCGAACCGACCCAATAATATTTTCACATTTTCCGACGCGTCGCGCACCTCTTACTCGCTTATTTGTGAATGAACTGCCAACCATGAAACCGTGTGTTATCGAGTACAACACTCGGTAAGTTGTTTAAACAATTCTCAAAACGATTTATTATAAACAACTTGTTGAATACGAACAGTTTTTTTTTGTTAACCATTTTGTGTTTATCGCCGGTTTTGTTTGGATATTCATCTTAAATTTGTAAGTAATATTTTATTTTATGTTATTTGTATAAATACTTTTAAACAATATTTATTGTCTGTGATATAAGGTTCTACACGATTTCTTAAGTTAAGTTAGTAAATACGATGGAAAAGTAGATAGACGTGTGAGAAAATATTTTTGCGACATTATTAACTTTCATATATGTTAGTTATAATATTATTTATTACTAAACGGTGTCTTTAACTAAAGAAAGCACTAAACTAACGGCTTTTATCTGATTAAACGATTATGCAAAATCTAGAATAGTCTGAGCAAAATTTATAAAATGTTTCAGTAATAGCTTTAGAGTTGAGTCTGATTGAATAATAGCCATAAAGTCTAACAAGTGTCAAAGCAAAATAAACTTTATAGTCGTTAAACCAATTTTGATAATAAGCAATTGTGGGATGGACTGCGTATACAATTTTGATAGTTATGCCGCAAGTAATAAGATCCATATATATAATTTAATAGCAATATAATTAGGATATAACTAAATGATTGGATGAAACGATACTTTATTTAGTTCCATGGAATATCATTGTACACCGTTATTATACAATTGACCATCTTTACAGCCGACTAAGCAGATAATGGCTTATCATTATTTTCTCACAATTATCTACTAAGTAATTGTATAACTATACAACATGTTAATATAGTAGCTATTATGTGTATTTAGTTTTAATTTCATTCGTTCGTCTGTTTCGATTTCGTTTTTTAATGTGTGCTTATAAACTATTAGGCAAATATAATTTAATTAATTAATTAATTGCTTAATCGTTTTGGGAATTACAACGGTCAATGTAATTATTGTTTTAGTTGACTAATCATACTAATATGATAAACGCGAAGGTTTTTTAGCCTTTCGTCTAAAAACTACTAAATTAATCAATTCTAAAAGACATTTAGCACCATTACATATTATAGTAGTCCGGAATAACACATAACTAGGCTACTTTTTAATCTGGTGTTACAGGCGAAGTCGCTGGCTGCAACTAGTCAAAATATAAATAGAAGTGTAGTTTTTTTTTCAAACAATTAATTTTTTTATTAATGAAACTAATTTAGTTAATAAAAGCAATGAACATATAAAAATTTTGTCTTGTTGTAAATATGAAAATAATGTGTTTGTGAATTGTGTAGTTTCTTGCTCGTTCTTCTCAATTCAAATCAAAATTTTCGAACGAGCGCCTTAGCTTCACTGACAAACAGACTGGCAGACTATTTTTCTATTCTGATGCTTCAAAAGTACATATTTATTATTTAGTTGTTTATAGTTTAGTTTACATATTCATGATTTTGACTTTGATTGTATAATATAATATATGTTTTAGATCTTTGTATTCTATAGACATTTACCTCGAGGGACGTTTCATTTTATTCACTAATCTACAAAATATTTCTATTATTTCTATAATTGCTATTATGTCGAAACAAGAACAACTTTTTATCTAACATTCAAGACTGCCTAAACGAGAAAATGATCACATATTTTTTATTTTATTTTATCCATTTATTCAATGAAAATTAAACTTTTTTTCAGCTGTAGCTGTGGATACGTTATTAGATTAGTTTTAGTGATAAACTTACATAAAAATATACCAGTATATCTCACGTTTTATTAACACCTACATTTCTGGTTTATGTTATGTAATGAACATTTTATTTCTAAAATAATTAATGTGGTTTTAAACACAGTCTGATTTATTATAAAATAAAATAAATAATGTTTATTACCTCCGATTTAACTGGATCGTAAAACGGTTTTACTCGTATTTAGTTTCTTTGTAAATACAGTTTGCGTATAAAGAAATGGATATAAAATCTGCCGCTTCCTAGTTTAATTTATACCTATATTTAGTCGAAAAGATATTTGCCTTTCGCTTATTTTACTAAGCTTAACTTTTGTCAAGAAGGTTTTATGCATGATTTTGTATTATTTTTTTTTATTTGATCCTACAACTTCTATTATGTATGTTTTCTTCTATATTATGCCAGTCGTCAAAATAAACTTTTTGAGGAACTTGTAAGTGATTTTGAGAATTCGTATTGGTACCTACAAGATATCGAAGTGTCTAACTTAAACACAACTGAATTGCCAATGCTACGTGTGTCAATAAAAACAATTTAATGAAAGTAATAGATAATACTTCTACAGCCTGGTAGGTATTTTAGATGTTAATGTAATTAGCTAAGTGAAAATGGTTTTCATAAAAGGAATTTGTAATTAGCGTCATTTGATGGTACCTTTTACACATGATTAGGTAGGTACTTAATTAAAATTTTACTAGTATTTAGGTGCCACAGATCTGATTAAAAACACATTCCTCCTTTTAGGCTTGGCCTAAAATAAAGTTAAATTAAATTAATTACAATTAAAAAATTAGGTTCAATAACGACAAAAGCGTCTTAAGGAAAAAGTGTTCTTTATATTCTTTATAAGAAAAAAGGGTAACAAAAAATTCAGATCCGTGTGTGTTAGAGAGAGAGAGAGAGAGCGCGAGAGAAAGGAAGAAAGAGGGAAATAGAGTTCAATCAATTGGTTTATTTCATGTTCATCAAGAAATTTTACTACATAAATAAAATAATACAATAAACCAAATTTTAATGTGATATCGGATCCAAGTCATCGTGTGTAAACAAAAAATTACAATTTGTAATAAATGTTTTGTTTTGCTAATAAAGTTCATGTCATCGAGTAATTTTACGACACCATGGGGAAATTATGTAGCGTTTCCCGTTCAATACCTGTTTGTAAAATGACATAGAAAATTAAATTTCACGTGTACCTCCTGGTTTGGATCATGTCATTTACCTATTCGTAAACCTAACATTGCTATATTTATATTATTATAAGGTCTAATGGCTGTTAACAAACATTTAGACTCTTTAATTTTAGTAGCGTTTTTAATTATTCTATCTAATCAGTTAGAGTTAAAACATTGTTAATAGTACTCGGTAGTGTATAAGTATTTTTCATAAGTATAGTTAGTATTTTCTAATATGAAGTAGTTATGTATGATGTGGTTGTTTCACGTCGGTTTTCTGTGAGTCTTTTTTTGTGAAGGGAAAATCATGAAATGTCTTCTCCCGCCCAGGGTAGGATGGCTCTCCCGCCCAGGGTAGGGCGGAAGGGAGTGCCAAACTCTTACTGACTAACCCCCCTCCCCCCGGTTAGGTATGAATCCAAATACTATCGAATTTGCAAATTGTAATAATACGTGTTTAGCAAGCAATCTGCGTGCAGATGGATTACAAAACACGACTAAAGCTCAACTAACATTCGTGGTAATTACCTGAAATTATTGGTGTGTGTGTGTATGTGGGAAAGTTAATTTTGTAGAAATTCAACGTACAATGTGTTCCTAAGCACCAATATTAGGTTCTAGGTTACTAATGAAATGTTGTCGAATGTTCGCTAGGCTTGTCGCAGTAATTAACAAAGGTTAATTGGTTGTATAATTTAAATCTTGCGGTTGGATTATTGCGATTTTAATTAGTTACCTACCTATACCTAACCATGTGCTAAGTTTATCATCGAGTTCTTTCTAGATTTTAGGCAATCTTATTTCATGTTTTCTTTGGATAAAACTGGGTGTATATTTTTATATGCATCACTTAAAGTATCGAAATACGAGGACCTTAATAAATATATTATTATTTTTAAAATTCTTCTTAAACATTCATATCAAGCAGAACTGAGCTAAATGCTTAGTTTGTTAATTTAATTCTGATGTTACTTATAATTTATTCACGACGACATTCAATTCTCTATAAAATGGATAACGAAATTGAAGGATATAATTTATTTGCAAGGAAGTGATTTTTCTTGAGCATCTGTCTGAGTTCCGAGTAATAGTTTGATAATAATACAACTCCACATTGAGTGAAAGAAGCACTTTCGTCTCAATTTTAATCACTAAGTTTATATATTATGTAGGTTTTTATTTGAAACTAGCTACTACCGCGCCGTTTCACTCGCTGCTCGGCTCCATTTGACTGAAGCGTGATGTTTTATAGCCTATAGCACTCGGAAACATTGTAGCTATCAGTAAGTGAAAGAATTTTGGGAATCCGACCGGTAGTTCCAAGATTACCCCCTACATACAAACATACAAACTTACAAATTTTACCTCTTAAAATATTAGTATAGATAATGTTTTAGAAGAATAGTTGCGTCGTTGTTTGAATAGTTGAATGGTGTGAGATTTTTTTCCCCATTTCCCGAACAAAATATTATTTAGTAATTTTTTTCGATGTCTGAGTCCATGTTGTTACTAGTAAAGTCAATAGTGTCTTACCCGATGATCGCAAAGAATATTTTTGTTCTGCTGTAGCTCTAACAACTCTATCACAACAGTATAGTTTTATTTATAAATATATTAGTATTTATTTTTAATTATGCTCCTCATTCAATTTAACGCCAACATTAATTCATTCAACATTTCTTCCACATACCTCCCGTTGTTTAATGTAAAATAAACCATAAAAATACCTTCATAAGCTCGAAATTCATTTGTTATTGTCACTCTTAAATCCGCTTAAAACTTTCCATCAAAAACTGATTCGGTAAATCTATTTATTTCGCTTCCATTTCCAACAATCCTATAGCGATAAATGTTTTGCAGGATTTCAAATAAATATTATTAAGATAATTCTTAAAAAGCACCTGCCATGAAATAATTTAATTCATCAAACCTTAAGCGAACGCTGGCGTTTGCGTACCTATTGTCTTACTAATGTGTCTCGAATTAACACGATTGAAACGCTAATACCAAATAACATTCATATGTTTCATTAATATACTTGACGTTCAAAAGTGCCTTTTGTGGTCTAATTGAAATAAAGAATTTGACTTGATTTGATTTGATATATTTGTAACTAGCGGCCCGCCCCGCTTCGCACGGGTCCAACTATCTCGATATCAAAGGGTCACTTTTTCCTAATCGTCCCCTCTACTTTTCTAAAAATTTCTTTAATGAGAACCTTTGCCTGACAATAACAAACACAACAAAAAGAGATTAGCAAAATTGGTCCCGGCGTTGTTGAGTTACGCGCTTGCCAACACATTTTGCGATCCATTTTTATATATATAGATAAAGCCTCACCCAGAGGTTGGCTAGCGAGAACGCTTGTAGTTTTTTTTTGTATAGGACGGCAAACGACCGTACGGATGTCCTGATGGTAAGCAATCGGCGCCACCCATAGACTCCAGAACACAATGGAGTTACTGTTATGCTGCCGGCCTTTTAAGGATAAGGGTTTTTAGTCATCAAGTCCACCTTAAATAAATAAGTAAATAAATTTAAGTATGGGAGAGCCATGCTTCAGCACGAATGGGTCGGCTCAAAAGGAGTGATACCACGGCCTCACAGTAAACCGGCGTGAAACAACCACAGCGTTGTGTTTCGCCATGTAAGTGAGGTTACCGGAGGCCCAATTCTTCCCCTCCCCCAATCCCTCCTCAATCCCTAAATCTCCAAAGCCCTAATACCTACAAAATCGGCAACGCACTCGTAACTCCTCTGTTGCGGGTGTCCATGGGCGGTGCTGATTGCTTACCATCAGGTAATCCGTCGGCTCGTTTACCGACCTATTACATAAAAAAGCGGGACCTTAAAACCTTATTTTTACTTGCCACACTTGCAGTCATTGGTCATGGAAGCATCCATTAGATGACTATTAAAAAGATTTATAAGGAAGAACATAACAGAGACCACAACAGTCATGGTCCCTAATGTAAAATTTAAACGTTGACATTTTGGTTCTTATTTTACATTTAATTTTTCACTCACTGACTTCATTAGACTCTGTTGAATGAACATAAAGAAAAAAATGACAATGGCACCTTTCAGGTATCATAGTATATTTACGTACGGACATAAGGTGACTTTTAAAAACATGTCTGCAGCGTGAACAGTAAAGGACATTAGGATGTTATGTGCAAATGTTTTCTTAAAAGCTAGATATGTGCATTCGTCCCAAATGCATTCCAAAACCACCATTACGTAAGCAGTAGTAGAACGAATGCAATGAAAGAAAAGAATGCAAAATTTTGTTCGTTGGTACTCCCAGTGTTTCCTTAGTTAATTTTTATAATGAATTCTATGGTGTTTCCTTATTAATAATATTATGTTTGGTTATAAAACTACTTTTCAAGCAGCGGGTGAAACCGCTGCTCGACTCCATTTAATCGTATCGTGATGTTTTACAGCCTGAAGCACTCAGGAACATTGCATAGCGTAATGCCTATAGTACTCAGGAACATTGTAGCTATCTATCAGAGAAAGAATTTTGGAAATCCGACCAGCGGTTCCAAAGATTACCCCCTACATACAAACTTACACATTTTTTTTTTTATTGATTATAGGTTCGCGCTTGACCGCTATCTCACCTGATGGAAAGCGACGATGCGGTCGACGATGGAGCGCACTTACCTTGAAGTAATCTATTCACTTTTGACTTAAAGATACCCAGATTGTAACTATCAGGAAACACCGACTCCGGCAAGGAATTCCACTCCTTGGCTGTACGCATAATAAATGTGCTCCCAAAACGTTTTGTACGTATATGTGGGACATCCACCATGTACCGGTGGCACAATGCCGTACGTCTGGTGGTCCGATGATGGAACGGGCTAGGCGGAATTAAATTATGTAATTCCAACGCACATTCCCCGAAATGCAACCGGTAGAAAACCGACAGGCTAGCAACTCGGCGTCGATGCTCAAGACTTTGAAGTCTCGACTCGACTAGTGCATCATCGCCAATGATCCTCTTGGCTCGCCTCTCAATATTACCTCTTTATAATAGTAGTATAAACATCTTATACACAAATTCACGGTTTATAGACATGTTATACACAAAATTCACGGTTTATAGAGATCTTATACTCAAAATTCACGGTTTATAGACATCTTATACACAAAATTTCAAAAAAGACGCCACTATTTGTGTGATCCGCAAATTGTTGTTCCGGGTCTGGGTGTGATGTGCATGTGAATTTATAGGTTTGTAACCGCACCCACGATACAGGAGGAAATCCTAGTGATAGGAGGGAGGGAGGGCAACGTATTTAAAAAAAATAGGAAAAATAATGTCACTACCAAACAATATCTTTTTCGATCTCCAAGCCATTGAACTTCACAACACAAAGTTTCAATTTTGACTCCAATATTCGCTTGTGCTAAAAATTCATTCCGTAACAGTATTGTTTTCATTACAAGCTGTCGCGTGTTTCACTGGATATTTTGTTGTACGCTAGGGGCTAAAATTGCGTGCATACACATTCTTATATGAAGGTATCACGTAACGAAAAACAAGACAGTTGTTTGTTTGTTGTTCAAGAAAAATAGTACCTAGTTGAAATATCAGGGACTCTAAGGGAAATCTAAGTATGGGAGAAGTTTCGGCTTGAATGGATCGGCTCGACCGAAGTGATACCACGGTCTTACAGAAAACTGGCGTAAAACAACCACAGCGTTGTGTTTCGCCGTGTGGGTGAGTGAGTGAGTGAGGTTACCGAAGGGCCAATTTTTCTCCGCCCCTAATCCCTACCCCAAATCCCAAAATCTCCAAATCCATAATCTCCAGATGGTCGGCAGCGCTGATTGCTTACCATCAGGCAATCCGTCTGGTCGTTTGCCGTCCTATAACAAGAAAAAAAAACTCCTGAATTTCAAACAAGGGTCCACTACAATATACATAAAACTTATGCTTATTTTTTACCTGCATTCAAGCAACTTGCCTAACCATCGTTCTTGCATGTTTAAGAATAGAGATAGTGTTCGCCAGTAATAAGTTAGAGCGCTGATATTTGCATACTATTATGATTTTGCTATGGCTTTCCTAGCTTAGTATCGGAGTAGAAAAATGAACGAATACGTGACTCTGTCGGACGGTTGGTGCTTTATTCATGCAAAAACATGAAGAAAGTTGTGGTTGAAGCTTAAAAATAATATTATGCGTAGTTATATACGCTATTGGATGCATTGGAACAATTTTCTTTTTTTATATCTGCAGTATGATTCCTAAAAGGTAACAAAAAGAAGGTAATAAAACATTATAAGGTTTATAATTAAATAGCGACCCGCCCTGACTTCGGGCGGATGTAGTGCTAATACTAAATTTCTCAACTATTTCATGCATGTTATACACATAAACTTTCCTCTTCAATCACTCTGTCTATTATCCGCATCAAAAACCGTCGCATAGTTATAAAGATTTTAGCATACATAGGGATATAGTGACAGAGAAAGCGACTTTGTTTTACACTATGTAGTGATTTATGCAATGTGTGCACTGAACACCGAAGTGTTTCAAATAAGACACCAACGAAACTACTTACTAAACTTCTACTTATCATACAAGTAGATCAGTCATTTAGTTCATTGACGTATGTCATCAATATAAAAACGTGTATACATATAATTCTTTATTTAAATTTCATGCTCATTGTATCGTAATTTAAAAAAGTACGAATAAAATGCAGACGTCATTTAGCATTAACCAATCCATTTATGGGTGTGTGAATGCCTCAATGAAAATTGTTTTACCACACATTCATGTAGAATCCTCCAAGGAGTTCTGAAAGCAGTTTAATTAAAGTTAACATGGTTGTCGGTTGCCACTGTTCCCTTCCGCGTCATATCCTCACATTGGACGAGGTGTAATCGTTCAGGTGAACCGGGAATCGTGAACCTGAATAATTGTGCAGGCTGCCGCCAAAGTTACGTCATCGACACACGTGTATAATTATGATAGACTTCTAAATATTCTCTATTGTCAATTGAAGTCAGAACAGACAGTATAATGTACATAGTAATTGCAAAATGCAAAATATTTTTAGTTCGTTTAGTTATTTCTAGTTTCGTTAGAAATTTTTTGTTAGATATTTTTCGGTTAGCTGCAAAATGTATTTTATCGTACAACAGTTAGAGTTTATACCTGAAACTCAAACATGTAATTATGAATATCATTAGGTATTTGGACACCGATTGGCCAAGAACCCGATTAGTTAAAAATTAAGTTTAAAAAAACAGAACCTTGTGATCTCCCTTATCATGGTCATTGAGTTTCACATGTCCCATTCCGGTTAAAGATAAACAAATGAATAACATCAAAATTTCTTATTAAACACTTAACTTAATAAACTAGTGTGCCTTACCATAAACGATTGCATCACTGGTTAACATCAGGTGGGATCGCAGTCAAGCACTAGTTTATTGCAAGTAAAAAAAAAAACACATTTCTTCTAAGTTTTATTCGTGATTTGTTTATTACTAGATACTTGGCTTATAACAAAGTCTGTTCTCTACAGTCAGACTCTTACTGACTAAAAACCACCCCGCTCCAGGCAAAGGTCGCGGTACATTTTTTATTTATTTAAAACTTGGTCTTGTCCTGCAACCCTGGTAGAATATATCCTGAGTAGTGGTTAATTCTAGTTACACAGACTAGTCTTATTATTATTATAACAATGTTATTCAATAAAAGAAGAAATATAGTGAAACAAGTTCCCCATTACTAAATATATTACGCAAAAGTTGGAAACCACAAAGAAAGTTAATCCAGTGACACTTAACGTCACGAACAGAGTTCTCCATCCATTCATTCTGAGTTGCTTCATAACTTCGTCGCAATATTTATGTTCATACTCATCTTAGACAATATTTCTCTACTATTAAGGTCCTTTATTCAACGTGTGAATGAGATGTAGGCATAATTTTTTGGAAAAAACACAGAGTAAAAATTTTTCGTATACATATAATCGTAACCGTAATAAAACATTTTGATGTCATTTTTTGCGCCGTTGGTTGCGTACAACTGTTGAGTATGATCAACGACGAGTCGGGTTCAATGCACTGATCAGGTGAACTATGTTTTGTTTTACCGAAAATGAATCACCTAATAAGAAAAAGCGTTTATTCACAAAAATAAATTGCCATAAACTGCATAAAGTTTTTACGGCAGACTTATTCCCATAATAATTATAATTTCTTAGTTTACCTAGTTGAATACAATTAAAATTTCACTTTTCCACGTCATTCTAATACAAGTAGGTATTAAATCAATAATGAAACATGCAAATTAAATTCTATAATGAGTACTTTGGTGCATACATGTCCTTAATGTTCGAATGTGTAATGTTCGTCCTTTTCAAGGGACATAATAAATAGATCGATTATAGGGGTCAAATGCTTGAGCTAATCCTTGACACTTATCACCAAGAAAACTTAAACTGAAACTGAAACTAAAACTAGCCAATTCATCAAAACGCTTGCTCAAGGAAGATTGGTGATTTCAAAATTACAATTAGAATAAATTGATAACAGGTTTCCTCACGATGTTTTCCTTCGCCGAATGTTAGTGATTTCTAAATTATCATAAAAAGTACATATAACTCGGAATGATTCACATTACTACTTGGCAGGTTTCTAACCCGCACCTTCAAGCATGAGAAGCGGGTGGTTAACCTCCGGGTCACCACGACATAATGATAAATTTATAGTTAAAACACCGAAATAAAACATTTTGTAGTTTGAAGTAGGTACATAAATGTACACCCATGTTATGTCCCTACGTATATAGTATTCAAGGTCCAGAACAAATATTATACTTATTAATCACGCTTAAGAAAACTTTAGGGTCGAACCGGCTTGTAGTTTCCGCTTACTCGAACAATGTTACAGTAATAACGATTGTTAAGTAAATGTACTTAATAGGGACCTTGATGATAGGATTTGGCCACGGCAAAACGTGCCTTAGTGACCAAATAAATAAGGTTTACAAATACCTCAGAACCGAAGGCAAACAAGTCTATAACAATATAAGGATAAAAAGAAGGTCTGTTGTCAAATTGCAACCTCCTTGATACCCTTGAATGTAAGTTCTATTCGAGGATATTACGAAGACAAAGTAAATTATTTACAAAGTAAAACATATCTTAAGTTAACTGTTCTTAGAGTCTCAAATGGCAGCTTCGATGTATAAAATTTCTTCTTTCCAAAGCTCTTGATAGTACAATGTTGCTTGCGATACTTGAAATAGCTATCTCCGTTATAACGTTACCAATAGTTCCTTCAGTACCTTATTCTTTGAAGTACGTAGTAGAAATATAAATAGTAAGACACTGTTACAAAGTAAGTATATCTTAACCGCAACTTTGTTTCAATTAAGTAGATTCTGATGAAAATGTATAAAAGTCTCATACTTTCATTACTCATATTTTCGTACATTTTATTCCAATTTAAGTGATTATAAAATGATAAATTTCCACATGAAACAATGGAAAGATAAAAATAAATGTAAACTTTCACTGTGTTATTCACAATGTGCATCGGATAGATCACCGCATAGTGTAAAACAGTCGCTTTCTCTGTCCCTATATTTTAATGCGTTGTTTTTTTATAGATAGAGCGATTAAAGCGAAAGTTTTATGCGGATTACAAAATCCATTAATCCATTAAATAGTGGAGACTTTTAGTATCAGCACTGCATCTGTGCGAAGCCGCGGCGGATCTTTATTTGCTTTCTTTCTTTTTTTATCGGTATCAACATAATAAAGTTATAATATACTAGACTACGTTTTGCTTTTATTATATCAACACAATATATGTAAGTGAGGGAGAGCCATGCTTTGGCACGAGTGGGTCGGCTCGACCGGAGTGATACCACGGCCTCACAGAAAACCGGCGTGAAATAACCACAGCGTTGTGTTTCGCCGTGTGAGTGAGGTTACCGGAGGCCCAATTCTGCCCCTCCCCCAATCCCTCCTTAATCCCTAAATCTCCAAATCCCTAATCCCTAAAAGTCGGCAACGCACTCGTAACTCCTCCGTTGCGAGTGTAAATGGGCGGCGCTGATTGCTTACCACCAGGTAATCCCCCTGCTCGTTTGCCGACCTATTAAATAAAATAAAAAAAAAATATATGTAGGTACCTATATGAACAGAAAAATAACAGTCTGTAAAACGAGCAGTCTATTTTCTCGCATCATAAATAGCTAGCATAAAATTAATCTTTTAGAGCTGCATTCCTGAGCAAATATTGTTACGAAGAAAAACTGCAAAGGCTGACTACATTTCATAACTCAAACTAAGCAAACACAACATACAAATTTACGATCAGCGTTAATGTCCATAAACAATTATTTTCAACTGTTTTTCGTTTTTCAAGGCCGGTGTAAATGAATGAAAAATGTGTTGTGAATATAAAACCTAAATAAAAACTAAGACACAACTGACATACAAGCCAAACAGCAAACATTGGATTATAAATATTGATTACAATGACGCACAAAAGTGCAAACAGAATAACAGAATAAGACAAAACGGTAATCGACATTAAAATACAAAGAAAAAATGTAAATAATGTCAATGGATAAAAGATTTCTTACCTTGTGTGTGTGCCTTTTTGTTACACAAATGCATTTGAGGATCAACTTATTATACAGCATGAGTGTGCTTTCGGAAAGATCGTGTGTCTCCAGGCTAACGAGGGCCTGCTTGGTAAACAAAAGTGCTTTCTGAGTCCCCGTTATCCCGCTACGTTGCGTATATTTTACATTTATGTAAAGCAAATTTCACTCTTATATTTTAACAATGGATTTACGTCGTGTCGCTCGGAAGCAGATTTAATTTTTGATATCAAATTGAGATTACAAATGGTTTCCTTTTGGTCCCTATAATGCGAATAAGAATGTTTTACATTTTATTACTTATAGTTGTACGTGAAGGTTTTTAATATCTCTTTTATGTGACTGCGTAAATATTTGAAACAAAAAACACTAACTGAATCAAAAATAGATACTAATTTGGTTCAATAATTGTAATCCACCACAAACCACCAATCGATGTTCTATTAATGTTCTCATTATTTCAGAATGAATTATGTTCCAGTGCATAGCACTATTTGATAAGTTAGTACCTAGGTATAATAAGACTGCACAATATTCTCGATAACTTTGCCTCTGAATTGTACCTACTTAGACTTATATACTATGTAAGAAGGTACAAGCAATGGCAATGTATGACTTCTCCTTTTTGTCGATTCTTTTATTAAATTTTCAACTCTATTGTTTTTAATTAAAGTCGAAAAGCCAATAAAAAAATTGCCACATCGGAGAAGGTTGACGTGCTGTACCTGTATGCCTGTATCTACTTTTAACGAATATAAATATATCGAATATCTATTCTAGAAGTTGATACATATAGTATTTATATGTAATTATGTGTGTACTTATGTATGTTTGTATTTATATGGTCTCCGAGAAATTCTGAATACATAGCTTTGTCCATTAAGCCGAATCGTTATTGAGATGTGGTTGACTATATGCTAAATAATATTGCAGAATATATAAACGATGCATTTTGTATCTCTTTACATATTTCTATGTTTAATCAGCTGGGAGGAGGTAGGTTCGTGAAATTCGTATCATAGTACTTTGTTGTACAGTATGAATGACTAGTTTCTGCCAACGTTCGCGGATAAAAAGTAGCCTTTGTGTTAAACCAGACTATAGGCTACCTCTGAGGGGTATTGCATTCAGATCCGTTCTGTAGTTTTTAGGTACAAAGTAACTAACATATGGATTGATGTGAGTTCGTACTATTATACAGTTTCGCGTTTATAACATTAGTCAGATTCAACACTATTAGGCGACTTTAAGGACTTGTAAAAGTTAAATAATACTACACAGTCCTCGCTAGCCGTAAATAAACTTAAATTTCAACAATAAGGTGTACTTTTTTTATGTTATTGATCGGCAAACGAGCTGACGGATTACCTGATGAAAAGCAATCTGCGCTGGTCATTGACATCTGCAACGGAGGAGTTACGAGTGCATTGCCGACCTTTTAGGTATAATGGATTTGGATATTTAGGGATTGATAAGGGATTGAGGGGTGGGAGGGGGGGGAGATTGGGCCTCCAGTAACTTCACTCTCACGGCGAAACACAATGCCGGTTTTCTGTGGGGCCGTGGTATCACTCCGGTCGAACCGACCCATTCGTGCCGAAGCATGGCTTTCCCACACTTACTTTTCAGAAGCCTTTAATTTTTGACTGTAAAAGATTATTGAATTATTAAATTAGTGCATCTATTACTTTATAAGTGTTAAAAAGCGTATTCTCATAAATACTGATTACGTCATCACCTAGAGACCTTACCGCTCCGAATCATACATTATTTTAATGGAGCATGCAAAATGGACGGTCTAGTTCGCTATTTCCCCAGAGAAAATTGACCGTAATTTTGAGCCTAGGCCAAGTATGGCATCAGTTAAATATTCGAAGGTTTTACTACCATAAAATTTTATTAAAACCTTCATCAAACCCTAATTTCGATAAAACGTTCAACAATTAATATCACGGGGCGTATTTTATTAAAAACCAACGACCAATAACGAATGTTTTTCAACGAAGTTCGATAATGGAATATCATTTTTTCAATAATGTAATGAAAATTGGGCAGGGATTGTGGATTTTCAATTTAATACTTGATATTATCTTTTGTGATATACATACGTAATGCACTTATCTGCCTAGCACCATGACGTTTAGCCTCCATACTTAGCTTATTAAAACCGTGTCGAATATCACTAGATGTCGATAAATTAATAACTATACTACTATTTGTTTTGTCGCTGACACCTATTGAAGCTAATGGCTTGAATAACAAACAGTGAGCTAGCTATCTTTAACCATGGTTGATTTATGACTTCAACTAGTCGTTGTTGTAAATTGTTACAACTGTGACTGACGGTTAGAGCGGCTAGTTGCTTGTTGTACTCGGAACAAACACACTTAAGATCTCAAAACAAGATTTAGACAGACGTAAATCTAGTGCCTGAAACTAAAAATCCTTAGAGACATATAAAATTACTTATGTTTTTGCAATATGAGTGATTTTAGATAAAAGACATGGTGGTCCTTTCGTTTCTTGTGAGTATCAAAACGAATGCTTAACGATCCGACGATTACCAAAGTTGAGTTTGGGAGAGTCATGCTCCGGCATGAATCCGGCAGCTAGACCAAAGTGATGCCACGGCCTCAAAGAAAATCGATGTGATAAAACTATAGCGTTTTGTTTTGCCGTTTGAGTGAGGTTACTGGAGGCCCAACCCTTCCCCTCCTCAATCTCCAAAACCATAATCATCAAAGAATTAGCAATGCACTCTTAACTCCTCCGTTGTAGCGGTCTCATGGGTGGCGCTGATTGCTTGCCATTTGTCTGCCCTTATGCTGTCTTATCACATAAAAATAATACTTATTTATAATTTCTACACAGTAAAATACCATTCATATACTACAATATTGTAATGTTGAGTAGAGAGTTATACCGAAAATGAAGTTTAAAATCACACGCTTAGTGTTGAAAGTTAACTGCGCGGTTTGTAAGTTAATTGTAGCACTTAATTTAATGCATTTCGTGGGAGCGAGTGCAAAGTTTTTATTGCAGTGAAGAACAGTTAGTTTAAGAAATGATATGAAAATTTGAAATTGTATTTTCACATGGAGCTGTATTAACAAAGCAAGGAAACGTGTTTATTATTAAGTTATACATTTACTAACTTTACAGTTCCTTTTTTTGTGAGGGAATAATCCTCAAATCACTTCTTCCGCCCAAGGTAGGCCGGGAGGATGTGTAAAACTCTTAGAACTAAAAGCCATTCCTTCTCCTCCTCTGGTCAGGTCGAGGCCGCGTTGCCTCATTGCGCTTACCGCGCAACCCCGGCTGAACATCAGCTCTATAGGGCCCCGAATGTGGTGTTCTATTGGCTATTTGGGGCGCGCGCGGAACGCAACGCGCCTTGCGCTCTGGTGTGGTTCTGGTCGGGCGACGAGCTACCCTTACTCGCTGACCGCAGACCCGCGCTTACGGTGGCCGAAGATCGTTACTCGAACTTCACAGTACCTAATATGCAAATTTCAAGTGTTGGATAAAAGTACTCAGATTCACATTAGCACGGGTTCCTGCTGTAAAATTCCGCAACTTCTGCTTACACGAACCTCCAACTTTAATACCGTGACACTTTTCAGCATCAGAGAATTTCCAGACAGTTTTACGTGGTTGAAACTTTGTCCGTATTTTGAATCGATACTGTGGTCTATAAAACTTGTAATATGTTTGCGTACCTGCACCGGTATCATGTTGCTTTAGTGTTTAACTCACGGAGTAAGAACAAAGAGGAGATGCCATAATTAGATTTCCCTAAGAAACACCGCGTGATATTTTGCGGGGTGAGGGGGGTATTAGACTCCGCCCACTTTTTATTTGCCATCTGCCGGTCAATAGCAAAACTACCCTCTCATGCAATTTACTTCGTTTTGTAGTTATGTAACTATTTCACAATAGATGTCACTAAATGCAGAATGCAACAGGGTCGTACTTAGAATTACCGGAGAGTTATTTTTTAAATACCTTTGCGAATCATCTTGATACATATTTTTTTTATCGAAATAGTAATACTATTATTGGTGAATGAGGATCATTCTACATTAATTATCAAAACCATTTTATTGTAACATCCTTTTCATTTATAAGGGGTTATTCTGTTAAGGGCGTAGCCTGAGGCAGAAACTCGTATACTATGCTACCAAGAGGCTGATGCCCTGCTGATAGCTGATTCTTTGTGATGACGAGTGTTATTATTAGATTTGTCATTACTGTACTAATGTGTAACTCGAAACGGCATATGCGTTTAGACTGGTGCCATCTTCAAACATATGATTCAGGGATTCGGCGACGAAATAAAAGACTTCATGTGTATCTTCATAGGTATTGAAGGGAAAAGTCCTCTATCTACGATATAACTACCAGCGGCCCGGTACGTGCTTCACTACGTTTAAGTGTATAATAAAATATTATCAAAAATATACTATTATGTCCATTTAATCAAACAAAAATTTTTTGATATTGTTTTCTATGTAAAATTCCAATTGAGTCAAATGATATATTATTGAAAATTAATGGCATTGATATAAATGTTCTTCGGTGCTATTGTCTAATAGTGCATTCTCTGAACTAATCATTCCTGCAATTCTGAAGAATATTCGGAAAAACACATTCAATCAACTCATCTATAGATTGCGCAATTGTATAAAAAATATTCGGTAAAATGATCGATCCGTCGGTACTGTCGATTGGTATTTTGCCATCACCAATCCAAACTAATATTATAAATGCGAAAGTAACTCTGTCTGTCTTTTCTTCACGCCTAAACTACTGAACCTATTTGAGTGAAATTTGGTACAGACATAGTTTGGAACTCGAGAAAGGACATAGGTTAGTTTTTAAACCCAAAATCTACTATTCCACGCGAACAAAGTCGCGAGCAAAAGCTAGTTTCTAATAATTGTTTTGATTTAGCTCTCACAGCGTGCGGTGAGGGGGTGGGTGAAATTTGAGTGATTCCATTGGCGAATTAAATAAATCAACGATATAAACCTTAAAAAGTAATTGACTCCTAATTACTACCCTGTCTTTATTTATGTTTTACTACTTGACAATAGATGGCTGTCTGTTTATAAAATGATATAAAAGTTACATAAATAATATTTTGGCGATTAAAGGATCTTTAGGAATGCATGTCGATCAAATTACTATACAAACGATCATTAAAATATACTAATACTGAACTATGCGTACCTATAAAAATTTTGTTTCTATGATACAAAGTGTCGACATCTAGTGTCGCGTAGATTGATAATTGGAAACGCTGACAATAAGAGACTTTGCTAGAACTATTTTAATAAATGACGAATAAAATAAGTTATACATGAAAAGTGATGCCATCCATAGCACCGTAACGTTTATCATAGTATTTTTTACAAGATTAAACACAAGGCTTCATTTTGTTTTCTTCTGTGACGAGTAAAATGAATATTATATCGAAGTTGTGCACAGGACGAACGACCACATTACACTGACGTAAGCCACGCCCACATTGATGACGTGAGGGCCGACTTGTGTCACAGGGCCGAGTTGTTTAGGCCGTCTCCTCTTTGTTCTTACTCCGTGGTTTAACTAGAGTTAAGAGGATCGAGAAGTTTTAACCGAAGAGCGTTTTGTATTTAGCTGCTTTAGATAAGACTAGTTTCCACTCGCGGCTTCGAACGCGTATAAAAGTAATGTATACCGGGATTTTTAAAACAGTGGCGTTTAGAGCGATACACATCACACATCACATCATCAACCCATAAGTGCCCACTGCTGAGCAAAGGCCTCTTCCCACACGGAGAAGGTTTGAGCATCAGTCACCACGCTTGCTCAATGCGGGTTGGCGATTTCAAACTTATAATTAGAGATTATAAGTCCAGGTTTCCTCACGATGTTTACCTTCACCGTATGTCAGAGGTGTCTAAATAATCATAGAAACTATTACATACCTATAACTCGGAAAAAGTAACATTGGTACTTGCCAGGTTTCGAACCCACGCCCTCATGCATGAGAAACGGGCTCCTTAACCTCTGGGCCACCACGACACGAGCGTTAGAACGATAGCTCGACTAAAATATGCAAATCAAGTATAATTTATTTTTTAGCCTATAAATATAGAAATCACGAATATTGTAGCTGTGAAAGATTTTGGAAATCCGACCACTGACATACAAACTTACAAATTTTAACAAAAATTTGGTTACAAAGCTAATTCTGGTAAAATGACATGATTGTAACGTTCTCTGGATTGATAAACAGCATAAAGAACCTATTTACATAATTATCCTTATCTACTCAAATAAAACGAAAGCATTTCGAATCTCACGATCTGAGAGCTTCGTTTTCAAAATATCGGTCATACATTGTATATATTTCCTAAACGAAGACTAATAGTTATTGTATCGAAGCTATAAATCAATAAGTGAGTCGAAATAACAGCCAATATAAATAATAGGGGAGGAGATACCAACTGGCATTACAGAATTATGCCAGGTCATTTAACACACAAGAGTGGCGAACGAGGGGTTAAGAGCGTTTATACCGCACAGGTTTTCATGCAGACTGGCAACCACTGAACCAATTTTTACTGTCAAGATCTAGAGACCAAATTAAAATCATTTTTGAAAAAGAGTTTTGAGACTGAATCCATTTTATGTTTCCAAACGAAAAGGGAGTGGGTACAAATACCAATGTGACTTTTTATCTAAGTGGAAATTTACTCAGCAGTGGACACCCACAGGCTGTAATTGATAATGATGATGATACAAACATAACATCACTGATAAATTTTATTGCTCAGTCAAAGAATACTAGCTTCCATCCGCGGCTTTTTCTGCATGCTATGTTGGGAAAAAGCAGCTTATGTGGTAATCCAGGGTATCTCCTATCTACAATTTAAATTTCAACCAAATCAATAGAGCCCTTTTTGCGTTAAAGAAAAACAAATATACGCCCATACGTTCTCAAAAAAAATCACTAGTTTTATTCATTTATAAAATTATTAGGTTAACTAAAAATCGCGGGTTACTCACGTGTATATACTGAGAAAAGCTCTACTAGTTTCGAACCACAGAGGGGATCTTCATCATGAGCAGCGTGCGCGGACGCGACGATGTCGCGCAGCCTACTAAAACTAGTAGAGATTTTATTTAATTAATTTAGTAGGTATGTCTGACGATAGTTATTTGAAAAATATTATTAGGATTAAAAAACTATTTGAATTAAGTTTTTAGACTTTTATATACTGCGTATGGGTAGTATAGTTTGTGACTTAAAAGTTTGTATAAAAACCCGCGCCACGCAGGTAACCGCTCTAAAGCCGTAATTTGTTTCAAAAGAGATAAGTGCTTTATTCATTGTGTTTTTGTAGTGGCTGGCATACGTGAAATACATTCAGGTATAGTACTTGTAAAAAGTTACAAAACTCTAGATTAGATTTCGAAAAAGAAAGGTTTTAGATTTTTGTACTAGCTTGAGAGCATATGGATTTAGTAGAAGTTTATTTTTTTATTGATATGACCTCCTTTGTAATAGTCACAATAAATGCTGTACTTACCTATCCTAAGTCGCTGATCTGATTACAAGACTAAGGGCTAATTTTTTAATAGACATATAAATGTTGTCTGCGTAAAAGAATGATGCTGTCACTGTCTTATACAAACATTTTGATGAGACAAGATCATAATTATTCCCCAAATAACTTTTATCTAACCATTGAAAAATCAGCCCAAAAAATCTATATAATATAATGTATATTATAAAATATTGTATGATACGTTATTTTAAGCTATGTAGACATTTTGCAGTTTCACTTATTACAATGAGCAAACAAGACAATAGCAGAAATCTATTGTTAATTAAATGAAAACTACAGTGAAATTAAGTACTTTCTGCTCTAAATGCTATTGTTAATGTATTAAAATGCAAAGTAAGAATGTTTAATGTAGTTAATTTCTAAAGCGAGGTTGAGCGTGTAAAGTGCGTTACTTTATCTTATTATGATAGTAATCATAAATTTGGATTTGTATGTAACAATATTGGGCCATAGTATTTCTATAGTTATCATCTACCATTCCAAAGCCACCCACACCCATAACCATATAATTTTCAACCATATTGCACAGTAGTCCTGCATCAACCGGGGATTGTACGTGGGTGCAATTTTATAGTGCATATAGGGATAATTGCCGGTTGATGTCCCATCACATTTAGATTAAAACTGTTCAACGGGCCTCTGCGAGTTGACTTCGGCTTCTCGTACGCCTTCCAAAGGTACCACACCCTGGATACCTGGACCCTGTGGTCCCGTGAAAGGAAATAATTTGGTTTTAATATTTTTTTGTTCTCTATTAAAACTTAAAATTAATAATCTGTTACAGTCGTAATTACCCGTTAACGAAGTTAGTGTATGGTCGTTGGTATGTTTATCATTCACAACATTATTGAGAATTGCTGCATAATTAATCAAGATAATTTCTGATGCTCAACGGATTGGTAACGCACTTGTAAGAACTTTGTTGTGGGTGTTGTTGGCATCGGCGGCGCCAGTTGCTTACCATCAAGTGATAAGTCTGCTAGTTTACCGAAGACAAGACCAATTTTAATATTACTATCACAATTAGATAAAGTGACGCACTTTCACATACAATTCCTTTTATATTGAATTAGCGGACCGCCCTTGCTTCGCATGCCACTACCCCGGTGTCCGTCATTTGTTTTGCAAGCGAACGGCCCTGGCATCGAAAAGCTTGTCAATTCCCGATATTCCCCTTTACTTTTCTAACGTTTTCTTTCCTATGAACCTTCTCCTTAGAATAACGAACATAACAAAAAAAGAATTGGCAAAATTGGTCCAGGCGTTATTGAGTTATGCGCTTACCAACACATTTCGCGATTTATTTTTATATTATAGATAAGTCGGCAAATGAGCAGACGGATTACCTGATGGTAAGCATTTGTCTTTTTATTGGTCTTATGGGGATAAGCTTTGCGGATATAAGGATTGGGAAGAGAGAGGGGAGGGGGAGCCTCCGATGACCTCATTTACACGGCGAAACACAATGCTATGGTTGTTTCACACCAGTATTCTGTGACGCCGTGGTATCACTCCGGTCGAGCCGACCCATTCGTGCCGAAGCTTGGCTCTCCTACATTAAAAACCTTTACTATCCTGATTACTCTTAAAACATTTTCAACTTCGCAACGAGAATATAAATCGCCTAAAAGTAATTAATTTCGAACACTTAACTTTGGAAAATGTTGAAAACTATGAGACCACTCACATTATTTGTTTTACAGACATTAGTCAGTGCACAGATCTGTTTGTTCCGAATAGTGAATAAATCATTCATTCTGAAAGTGCTCAGTGATGACTGAGTGACAGTTCCTTGCAAACATTGTGACGTCATCGTTTTCACTCTTCTAATGAAATATATAAGTTTTTACGGCGCCATTTGTAATGAAAGGTGATGATTTATGAATTTTAAATGGTTTTTAAGTGCCATTAAGCTTTGTTTACTACATAGAGTTGCTGTTTAAGAGATTAGGTTTGTGGAACAAGTTTCAAAATGATTTGTTATTGATTAAAATATGGATGGTTTTGCGTAGTGATTTTTTTTTCTTTCTGTAAATGAAACAGCTAGCTTGATTTTTCGTTTCTAAGCTTTGACCAAATTTAGTAAGTAATACTAACACAAATATATAATACAAATATAATACTATGCAAATTAAATTATTCAATAGGAATCTGTAGTCTCAAAAACATGCAAACAAACTCTTCAGTTTAAAATACATTACTATAGATGACTGTCTTCAACGATCTATTGTGAAAATAAATTACTGAGGTCTCTTGTCAAAATTGTAATCCGAATTCTAAAACCCAATAATTTTACTTTTACATTAATTCAAGTGAACCACGAAACGAACGAATTTCGTTTCAGTAATATTATACTTTAACATTAAAATATTGGAAACTGAATTATTGTACTGTTCAATGATACATTTATACATAAACAGATATTTATATTTGTGCAATGAAATTTACCGCAGCGTATAATACCGAATAAACTGATCGTCGATAATTTAATTAATTTCAAACTTTGGTAGGTAATTAATTAGATCGTATTAAGTCATTAGCATATTATTGGACACAAAATCTAGCCTATAACTATTATATTAACTTAATTACATTGCACGGTTGGCGCAGTGATAGAGCCACTGTTGCTGTAAGGAGGCGCGGGTGTGATTCTCGCATTAAAAACTCTTTATGTGATCTAATAAAAAGGTGTTCAGGGTCTGGATGTGATCTGCACATAAATATTTGCAGGAGAAAATACTCGTGTGAGGATTGCCTTACACGTTAGCACTAAATCAGCATCATTATTAGCCCCTCAGTTCTCACTAGGTACTGATCAACGGCGTCTTTTCAAAAGTGGAACGTTTCAGTTGTAACCGCGGAAAGGCGGATTAGCGATTTCCGTTGAGCAAATAAAAATGAAAAGTACAGAAATGTAACTCGAAAAAATATATATCGGTACTTATCAGTTTTTGAATCTACATCTTCTTGCATGTGCTTTAACCTTCCAGCCACGTTTCTCACAGGAACCTCACAGGAACTGTCCTGACAATAACAAACAAAGCAGAAATAAAAGAAATAGCAAAATGGGTCCAGTCTTTTGTGAGTAATGCGCTTACAAACACAGTCAGTATAAATGATTACCTACGTATTTTTGTGTGGCTTTGCAGTAAGTGAACATATGATATTAACAGGATATTATGTATATTTATTTATAACTTATTAGCTAGATTCTTTACAGCACGGTTGGTGCGGTGGCTGGGCAATTGGCTGCGTTGCAACGTATCGCGGGTTCGATTCCCGCACGGAACAACTCTTTGTGTGATCCACAAATTGTTGTTTCGGGTTTGGGTGTCATGTGCATGTGATATTGTATGTTTGTAACCGCATCCACAACACACAAGAAAATCCTAGTGTGGGGAAACGTTGTTTTTAAAATATAAAATAAATATTGGTACAAAAACCTATAAGAATTTTCTACGTGTGAGTCTCTCGGATCCACGTATTACCTGACTGATATTTGTAATATTTCGTCCCGCGTATCGTGATGCCTTCTTACGTAAAAATGTGTTCAATACGTGATCGGGGTTACTTAGTTATTTAGTTATGTTCATGAATGTTTCAATCACTAATTTGTGATGATAATACATCACAGGCTGCTCAATAACATTATTTTCAAATACTATATACTACAATATGGTATTTGAAAAAAATGTTAATCGAGAGGGCTAGTGTCAATGAGTGATCTATTGAGGTCGGTTATTTTCAGCTGTAGACGTACTGTAGCTGATGATGATGATGATGATGATGAAGATGAAGATAATGATGATGATGATGATTATGATATAGGTATATTGGTAATGTATCTATAAATTCGCTTAATAGAGATACAATTGGGAAGTTTTAGTTGATCTGTTATTTATTGAGTATTTTTTTGGAAAAACAGAAGTTCTTTTTTCTGAAAAGACGGCCTTAGAGGTTGATGATGACAAAATTATTACTATTAAATTAACCATAAAGTGATTTAAACTGTTACTATTATTAAGATTCCAAACCCGAAGGGTTTCTCTATGACCTATCTCTTCTATTACGTATTTACTTACCAAGATCCGTCCGTCTGTCTGCCTGTCTGTCGTTAAGCTGTGGATATAAACCGTGGTGCATAGGGAAATGAAATTTGAACCAACGATATTGTCTACTATAACAACAAATTCGAATACTAAAAACAAAATATCTATAATTAAAGTGTGAATCGCAAACAATTTTGGTGAGCGTATAGATTAGAGCGTATGTAGAGCGTACTCAAATAACAAGATCAATCTTGCCTATTATTTTTTTTGTTATTGTCGTCAGGAGAAGGTTCTTTTGAAAGATAATTTTAGATAGGTGATCGGGTTGTTACCGGTTGACTACCCGTGCAAACCTAAGGCGAGCGGCTAGTTATAAATATTTTAGAGTAAAAGCTGCCATACAACAGTCACCATTTTGGTACTATTAGGTACTTAATTTGTTAATATTATTAACTTCCAATATAAAATAAGCGATAACGATCTTCCCATCCAGACTATTAGATCCACACCAGATTTCAGAATTTTATTAGCAATAAATCGCAGTGAAAAATCTGTTTTACTGACTTGGCTACTTTCTAGTGGTATTTTATACGTCAATCTCTCAATTTTATTATATCAAAAACATTTAAAGATAAATTGGTTTAGCTATGTATACATACATGTGTTTCTAGAAGCATTCTTGTTTAGTTCGTATAGCATTGAAAATACATGTTATGATAAAACGAGCCAAACTCTTATTGCTGACTACAATGAGAACTTATAGGTGTCAAATTTCATTATATATTTCGTACGCTTAGGAGATTGTATGTAAAGGATGATTATATGTAATGGATGTTTGTTATCCATCCACCCATCTCTCCAGACCCGAGCGTATGGCGCAATTCGTTCCGCGCGCCACAAAGAGCCAATAGACCACCACAGACGGGGCCCTATAGAGTTGATTTTCAGCCAGGGTTGCGGGGTAAGCGCAATGAGGCACCGCAACCTCGGCCCAGAGCAGGACAAGAAACAGGGAGGTTTTTAGTCAGTAAGAGTCTAACACTCCCTCCCGGCCGGCCCTAGGCGGGAGAAGTAATTTGATGATTTTCCCCTCACAAAAAAAAAACATCTATCCCCATACTTACAAACTTTCGCATGCACAATATTAGTAACATGTTGCATTTGACAATTTTATTTACTTCACTTTACGATATTAATATTTCTTTTCGAACAAAATTGCTAAGGAATGATTTAGGCAACCATTCAAATTACTGAGAAACTGACTATTTATTGACTTAAAATCGTATTTTCAGTAAGACCCATTTCACTTAAAGTGTCATTAATATCATCGGCACGTACCTAATATGAGAGTCCTACGGGTGTAAGTACCAATAACCTGAAGTAACAGATATTAATATTAATTGACAATTAGTTCGAGTAGCAGCCGTTAACTTCATTGAATCATACCTTAGAACTTGAAGCAATGAACAATATGAACATAAATTTCGAAAGGAAGAAAAATAAATAATCTTCGACGGAAGAGAATTTTATCTTCTTTTATTTATCACGATAACTTAGTATGTTTTACAAGTCTGCTTGGGTATCTGAGACGTATCGACTAAGATCTTTTCAGTGCTCTGACGGGACTAATTATTCCTATGAATGTAATTAAATTTATAAACGATTAAACATAATTTCATACACTGTAAGATTAAATTATGTCAACATACCCATATAGCTGATTAACGAGCGAACTCAACTAGTTTCAAGTTACAAAAGGGGCTCATAATTACAAGCTTGGAGAGCTTCACGAGACATACTATCTGTTTTTTAATTGATGGTTAATTTATTTGACATAATATCCACAAAATCGCTAATTTAGAAAATGATGAACAAACTTTTGTACGATATTTTCTACATATTTCCCAAATATAGCAAGTAACTTTGTGCTATACTTATTTTAAAATACAGTAGGTTCAAAATAAAATGTTTTATGGTCTCAACAAATAACCAGAACACTTACATACAACACTTGTACATTATGTAAAAAACAAAGAAACTTCTAGAATGTATCATCTGTGGTAGTCGCCTGAAAAGTTTCTCCGTCTCCTTTATTTCAGCCACTCCTCAAAAATTGGTATGCCGCTGCTATAACAGCGTACCCGGCCTTCGGTAGCGATAGACGTTGCTTCCACTCTGCCATGAGATCGCGCCGGAGCTTATTCCCCCACGGACTAGACTAATTTGGCGCGGTAGAGGATTTTCGCCACGGCGACGCGCGCAAACAGTAGACGCGCGAACCTTCGCCTCCGGATCCTCTGCATCTATCATTTTACCGGCTATCAGTTTATGATCTTTTATTTCTTAAAGGTTTTTATCTACTTTATTTTAAAGGTCTTCAACGTCGCTTACGTTAATATGTTAGAAAATTTGGAGTTAATAAAAGTAGTGGACTCAATTAGATATTGTTAACTAAACTCTTTACTTTTTATGGATACTCATGGCTTACTGGTATTAAGAAACTGGCTTATGATAAAAAGATATAGAAATATTCTTAATGCCTCACTCAATGAAAATGTCAGTTAAGTTTCTTACCATTTCTAGTAATTATTATTCAATCACAGCTTTGTTACACAAAACAACGCAGACTGTACCTTTGTAAAACTTATTATTTACCATCCATTGTTCAATAATGCATGAAGGGTTCATCGCCAGATTGATATGTATTCAAGTTTCTACCTAACGCCGAAAATTATGTAGATCACATTCAAATGAATTGCAGATCTCCCTAGTAGCTAGCTTGCCCAGCCCCAAGGCACAATAACTTGATACAAAGACCATTATTAACCAATTAAGGTAAAGGGATGGTTATAATCAACCAATTCTATATAATACTGTAGTTATCCGATCACCGTAATGACTAAATCGATTAAGACCAATGATCCTTTTAATTAGATACATTTGCGTTACCTATACCAGTATACAAACGTGATAAACGTATTGAAGTTAATTTATACACGACTGTGTACCAAATAAATTAAATTCTGTCGCTGTTTTCTGCACAAATAAATGCTGGCAATTCGATATATCACCAAATACGTAAGGTAATTGTGAACGGTGAATGTAACAAAATGTTTTAGCTACGTTCTGTAATAAAGGACTTCATACATTTTAATTTATTCAATATTTCACACTCTGGCTGATAACCCAGGTATTTGGTGAAATAAAACGTTTATAAGTATCTGCGAATGCAGTTCGACTTTTGAAAATAAATCTTCGCTATTTCCAGTTCATAGCGTTGAAGCTGTCCCATAAACATTTTTATTAGAATTCACATTAGAATGACTCATGACGCACGTGATAGGTGTGCTGGATCATTTGTAGATTATACGCGATAAATATTCGGTCTCCGAGCACTGCGACGCCGCGCGACCTTGGTTCTATTGTACATTATTTACAAAGTCTATGAAAACTGTTTTCAACTATACAGTAATTCGTTTGAATTACGTGAATGACCTCCAAGTGTAACACAAAATCAGTCTTCCAGACTGGTTACACAATATCTAACGACCGATTTAATATTTTATATTGAGCCACTCATATTAAACTTGGATGTTATTTGTTTCAGGTTATGACGGCGAAGTAAGTAACGGGGTAGTTGGAGTAGTTCGCGACGAGGCCTCTGACACTGCAGTGCCGATGACCAGCCGGTGTGGGTCGCGAGCGCACCGCGAGCATGTCAAACTCGACCGACGCGTACTGCGTGCCTGGCGCCACCAACTTCTACAAAGCGTACAGCCGCCTGCACGGCTACATCGCGCTGGTGATATGCATCGTCGGCTCGGCCACCAACTCCATCAACATCGCGGTGCTAAGCCGCCGCGAGATGACCAGCCCCACCAACTCCATCCTTACTGGCCTCGCCGTCGCAGACCTTCTAGTCATGTTGGAGTACATTCCCTACGCGCTACATATGAACATCAAAATAGGACCTCAAGTTAACAAGAATACATACACTTGGACGGTTTTCGTGTATTTCCACTCAATATTCAGCCAAACGTTTCATACCATTTCAATTTGGTTAGCGGTGACTCTGGCTGTGTGGAGATACGTCGCGATCGCATTTCCCCAGCGGAACAGCACTTGGTGTAATAAGAAAAATACAACTTTCGCTATCGTAAGCGCCTATGTGATATGCCCATTTTTGTGTCTTCCTATTTATTTCGCGATGAATATAGTGCCCAGTGAAGTGACTCCCCATAACAATTCAGAATTTGCTGAAGATCTCGCCCTGCCTGACAATCGGACCGTTTATGTTCTAGAAATGTCGAGAAACGTAAAATTAGTAACAGCAATAATGTGGATTTATAGTGTAATATTGAAACTCGTACCAAGTATAGCGTTGTCGATATTAAGTACTTGTTTGATATCAAAGTTAACTACAACGGAGCGCAAGAGACAGAAGCTTCTGAAACGTTCAACAATCGGGCCAAATGAGGTAAGTTGGAATGATAACGTATATTGGGCATGTGTGGCTTTTGTATTACTTCTACGTCGTAAGAAAACATGTTTTCAAAATAAACAAGTTTAGTTATTCGCTCTCGGGTAATACATACGAAAATGAACTGTTAAGCTGTTGTTCTAACCGCAGTGGATATTGTCGGAAATGTTATGATTGCATAATGTGTATTTGTAAAGCAATCGCAATAATGTTCCACGTTCAGAAATAACAATTAGTAGAAAGGCACAGCTGGAATTTAGTGCATCCAAATATTTAGGTATGAGGTTATTTCTAATGTTTTCTAAAACCGTTTGGGTTTGCAAATAATCATTTATTGAAGCACGAAGCAAAAGTCCTGAGAAGTTGTTCAGAATAATTAGTGGGGTCACTTGATACCCTGCTTTATTTTTATTTTCGTTTGGGGACTCGTTTTAGTGGCGAATGTCTTTTGGTAGCAAACTCTTGGGAGTACTTCTAAAGTTACAAGGTTCAGTTGATGGTATAATAAATGGTGGAGAAGGCTGATAGAAAGACACGGTTGAGAATCGAATTAACTTTATTCCATATGTTTCTTTAGTTACGTAATATTTTATGGGGTGTTGACGTAATATAATGACGAATTATCTTATGAAAAAAAAACTATAAATCAAATTAAAAAGTCGCAAGTTGTAATAAGCATAGCGTTACTCTCAATCTCTTCGTACCTACTTATTAAAATAATCCATTTCTGTGTACATGGTGTTTTACTCTGCATTATTTTAGTAAATCTGAAATGATAGAGGATGCTTTTATTTGAGGGGAAAATCATCGTATTATCTTGGCCTGAATTGATTTTTTTAGTTTGTCAGACTCTAATTGACTAAAAATCACCCCGTTCGTTTTCGTGGTCCAGGTTGGAGCCGCGATCCAATATTTCTCTTGACCAACCCTAGCATGATGGAAAAGGCTGTCAGGAACAAATCATTGGCAATTTCAGAGTTATGTAACCGACAGAAGGGTTGTATCAAACAGAATCATTAATCACATACCGTTACGTTAATCCATTGTATTCTCATCAATATGCCAGTCATTAATAACATCTGAAATTAGCAGTCAACAGCTGCCTACTAATTACAAAAGTCTCAAATTAAATCAGCCTATTAATAAAGGAACGAATGGTCGCCACCCTCCACAATGTCAATTTAAAATAGCATAAAATCAAATTGATTGTAATTAAGCAACCCTTTGTCTATAGGACCTAACTGCTTTTGGGCAGGGGTAAGATGTCCATACTAAAATGTTAAGAGCATTTAATAGCGTAAATATGTGCTATTAATTGAAACATTATTTACGAAAAATAGCGGGATGGGTTAAAGTTTTTAGGGATCCCTATAATTTTTGGTCGGAGTAGAGTATTTAAAATATTATGTTTAACGACCCGTGACTGCGTATTTTACTTATTAAAGTTAGTGGCTTAGATTTAAGTGAAGGTTATTTTAGTATAATCCTTATACCTAGTTGATCCTTGTAAAATAAATTGCAAAATAACGAAAGTCTTAAGAATTTTGGTTTTCTTTAAGCTTTTGAGAGGCAAGTATTAAAATATTTTAGATCTTCTCATCTATTTCTGTTGAAAGCTAACTAACAACTAAGTTTATTGATTTAAACATAAACTCATATAGTCGATACGCGGTAAGTACCTGGCTTAAGACGAAAATAGTATTCATGAGTCTGAAGGGATGTAAGTTACCAATTCGCTTAAAAGGTAATATTAGTTAGTAGTACCTAAGTACTTTGAGATCGAAGTTTGCTAACTTATATCATGTTCATACATATTTGAAATTATTATTGATCTTATAACTAGCTATTTGATTCAATCGTCGCAGAGCCTTAGGCAAGAAAATAGTTGAGGTGAAATTTCAAGTCAAATTCAGGTTTATTTCTGGAATCGGTACTAAGTAGCTTTAATAATCAACGGATGTAGAGGAAACAAAAGCATGCTCCAGTATAGTAGCTCCATAGGAAAAAAGAAATATTTTAATTGTCCTTGTGACAACAAACGAGACCTACCTACTTGCTTGCATGTTGAAATGGTCTAAAATTGCGAGGTTATAATGCCACTATACTATTATGGCTGACTACTGAAAATTGATTCAGTAGTAGGATAAAATAAATGTTATCTGATGAATAAAATGGTTGCTGTCTCTGTCTTAAATAAACATTGTGATGCGACAGCATCATAGTTATATTCCCTAGGTAACTTCTATCTAACCATTGAAAAATCAGCCCTTGAAGAAATAAAATGTAGAGTTATTATTTGAACACACGGATGTCTATTGTCTGTAAATTCGATCCAATTCTAAATTTAAAAATTAAATCTTAAATTTTAAATGAACTGCACGCTTGCCAACACCATCTGGAAATAGCAATAGAAAAATACTTTTCATTGCCCTACTACTTCTCGGAATTATCGGCACAATTTATATCATCGATCAAAAGCTTTTTAAATTCATAATCTCTGCTCTAAAATCTGGAATCAATTTAATACATTAATGTTTGATAAGTATTCAAGGAATGGGAGGCGGGTCAATGTACTGAATGCGATTTTTTTGATAGACGGAACCAATTGAATCTGAATATAAGAGAGTTCATTGACGTTAAACGTTTCAATGAAAAAATTCTATGGATTGAATAAATAAATTACTCGAGAGTACCATCCATCAATTTGAGAATTATTTATATGTATAAAAAGGATTTTTGGAGAGAACATTCGGATAGCCTATCCGAGGTAAAGTTACTGTAATAAAAACGTGAAAATAAGCACATTTTATATTTTATAATAAAAACTTTAAAAAACTTTTCCAACTTCTCCCTTAATATTTGATAAAATATTGGGATTATTGTCTCAAATTATTCTTTTCATAATAATATCGTTACCCCCGTCACCAATAACGGAAAGCAAAACTACGAAATCACAGTAATCACAACCTGTTAATTATAAAAATTGTTACTTACTACGTTTATCGATTAAAAATATCAGACAATGATTTTTTTTATGTAAAATGTCGGCAAACGAGCAGGCCAGACCTGGCGGAGTAAGCAATCAGCAGCACCTATGGACACCCAACAACAACAACGGAGTAGTTACGAGTGCGTTGCTGACTTTTTGGGGATTAGGGATTTGTTGGATTAAAGATTGGCGGAGCGAAAAGATTGGGACTTCGGTAACCTCACTCACATGGCGAAACACAACGCTGTTGTGTCTGTGTGGCCGAGCCGAAGCATGGCTTTCCCATTCTTTATAATAGCGTAACTAAATATGTACATAACTTCTTTTTTACAGCACTGAAATAAAAGTTGTTAATACCTAAGTAATAGTCTTGGCTTGTAAACATACTATACTATATAACCAAATACGCCTTCATACTTGTACAGACTGATATTACATACCCAATACAAAATACTAACATACAAAATATTTGATGCCAAATAAATCAAGCCGCTCTGCCCCAAGCCTTTTGTACCAAAAAAAGAAATAGGACGTTCCGTAAAATATTGTAGTATTGAGTACATTAATCTTGATTACTTTCTGTGTATCTTTGAAAAAAAAATGTTAGCATTAGTATGTGGAAAATATTTCTTTTTTCTGCGTTTGTCTGAGATTTCTCACCACAAGCATGGATCTCCCTAACTTATATTATCAGTTTAACATTTAAACATCATCAACAGCGTATAGGTGCCCACTGTTGAGCAAAGGCCTCTTTTCACGCAGAGAAAGCTTGAGCATTAACCACAACGCTTGCTCAAGGCGGATTGGCGATTTCAAACTTATAATGATTATAAGAAATTATTAGTCCAAGTTTCCTGACAACGTTTTCCTTCCCCATATGTCAGTGATGTCTAGATAATCATATAAAGTACACACAACTCGGAAAAAGTCACATTGGTTCTTGCCAGGTTTTGCATGAGAAGAAGGAGGTTTTGTTTTTGTGAGGGTAAAATCATCAAATGACTTCTTCCGCCCAGGGTAGTGCGGGAGGAAGTGTCAGACTCTTCCTGACTCAAAACCCCGCCGCTCCTTCTCCTGCTCTGGGCCGCGGTGCCTCATTGCGCTTACCCCGCAAGCCAGGCTGAACATCAGCCCTATAGGACCCCGACTGTGGCGGTCTATTGGCTATTTGAGGCGTGTGCGGAACGCTACGCGCCGTACGCTCAAGGCGCCCCCTTAACCTCCGGGCCACCACGACGAACATTTTGACATTTATTGTGAATCCCACGTGTAATTCAATAGCTTAGCATTTAATTAGTTCTTGGGATGTCACGGCGTAATAGCGTTACTCGCAGAGACAGCGTGTTAGCGCTGACGACGACTAATGCATTTATTACTTGTAGACTGAAGAAAATTAACGTTTAGTTGTAATAAAATAAAACGAAAATCGCCCTTGACAACGTTAAAATATGTTGCATATCTTTTTAATCATCTTAAAAAGGATTAAGTTAATAGAATTTCAGCCGTCTTGGAAAGGTGATAACGCTCTTCTTACTTCTCTGGTGTCATTGCACACATCGCCAACCATAAGATTTTGAATGCACGGTTGACGCAGTAGCTGTGCAACGTGTCGCGGATTCCGCACACTCTGTGTGATCCATAAATTGTTTTGGTCAAAGTAGCTTGTGTATCCTTTTTTTTTGGGAGGGGAAAATCATCGAATGACTTCTCCCGCCCTGGGCCGGGCGGGAGGGAGTGTCAGACTCTTGCTGACTAAAAACACCCCGTTCCTTTTCCTGCTCTGGGCCGAGGTCGCGGTGCCTCATTGCGCTTACTCCGCAGCCCCGGCTGCAGTGGTCTGCGGTGGTCAATTGGCTGGGGCGTGAGGAGGAGGATTGCTCCCTCACGCGGGCCGCCTCCTTGTATATGTTGATTTGTATGTTTGTACGCACCACCGTCACAGAAGGAAATTCTAATGTGGGGGAAGTTGTGATTTTTAATAGGCAATAATAAATTAAGGTGATTATCTGCTCTTTCGCTCTTTTTTTGTCATCACGAGGATATGTATTATTATATTTTACGTTTGTAACTTGTCTGTGGAAGTGTGAGAAAAACCGAAGTCCCCACAAAGACTAGGTTAGACTACATTTGGTGAAATGTTATGTATTTCCCAGTATACATACATTAGGCAAATGTCACGACCGTATCATATGTAACTTCAAAAGGTTTTTCGTTGAAATGCGGTGCGACGTCGACGCTTCACCTAGGTACGTGTATGCCAATTAAAGAATAAAAAATGAACTACACATACATTTTCAGTGTATCTCCTTAGCAGTCACATAATGTCAGCATTATGAAGGGTTGCTGTGTATCTTTTTTGAGGAATTTTTTTTTTTTTATATTGACTTGCTTCTCTTATGAGTAGGTCAACAAAATTAGTGTTTGGCCAAACTAAGACCTACTTATAATGTATGCTGTGACCAATAAACACAAAACTAAAGTGGGCAGTTTTGTGTGCCAATAAAACGAATACTTTAAAAATTGTAAACTATACAATTACAAATAAAATATTTAGCTTGAAATGCCATGTTTCGTTCGAAGTAAGAAATTTATGTTCAAATATATATACATTGGCTCTTTATATGAGAAAAAAAATATCTTTTGCCCTAAAACGGATAAAGTTAAAATATGGCGTAAGCGAAATTGTTTTAAAATTGAAGATACACTTGTGTTAGTGACTGTACACCATTATACAAGTAATTTTAAGTAACTAAAATGTGTTTAGTAAAAAAATCGTTAATGAACAACTTATGGTTTTTTGATGGAGTTTTGGAATTTTTAGTGCCTAAAAACCACCGCGTTTCTTCTTCTGCCCCAAGTCGGGGCCGTGACAAGTGCTGATTTTCTAGTAAAACTGTTAAGTACAAATATTCTTATCACGAAGTCGTTTCTAGTATCTAAATGAATACTTCAATTGAATGAAGCACCTAATGAAAGATTATCTAGGTACCTATGTAGGTACTTCGAAACTTAACTTGTGGAACTGACAAAGTATAAGTCCGCACTTTTCTTTCACAATTTATGAGTCTTTAGCTACTTAAGTAGCTAGGTTCTAAGTTTTTCGTTAAGTTGGGATCATTATCTCATAAAGTAGAACTTATATCTACCTATGTAAGTGTAACTAAGCCTCCTGAGGATTGTATAAGTGTGAAGATATCTCTGTAGCGAAAAAAGTATTTTCGTGAAAGGAATAATTAAGGCTATTGTATTGATTATTTAACAACGGCATCATATTATCGGTACCTATATTTGAAGCCATAATCCCTAAGGTTTATGTTCGAAATAAAACATTTTTCTATACGAATGTTGATTAGGACTAGAAAAAATAAAATAAACATGCGTTGATATTTTTCTCTTTCTAAAGTGTAGTGCACAATATACTTATTAACAAACATTGTTCTCTTAAGAAAAAACAAAATATGCACGCAACGCACACGCAGTTTGCATATTAAATTTGAGTACTTTGTTATTAATTAAAATGTGTAAATTCTTCGTTTTTATAAAATCGCTTGTAAATCGAATTAATAAATTTGCTGGATCCCGTGAAAAGGCTATGGATGAACTGAGCAGTGAAAGTGATATAAAGTATACAAACCAATCAATCAGCAATTGCCAGGGCCCGTACTTAGGCACATGCCTGAACGATAAAATGGGCCATTACGCAGAAATGTCCATTCTAACTCAACGGTTTCTGTGCGGTTGTCGGCCGAAATAACCTATAATACTACTAACTTTCCGGCCTAATGCCATCGCATATTTCCGCCTGAAGTTACCCGATTCTCATTAGTGTGATCGCCGCATGTTTCTAATCATCCACAACCCGATGATTCTGGGTCTCACAAGGGACGTGATCTATATATAAATTAAGAACTCGTGGCTCGATTACAACAGTATAACTAATCGATTTTAAACTTTTCTACATTTCAGACTTTTAACTTTTCTAGATTTTAAACTTTTCATTTACAGTTCATGTGGATTACTGTAATATAAGTCTGCCGTGCTTCGGCACACATGGGTCGGCTGACGTCAAACAATCACAGCGTTGTGTTTCGCCATGAGAGTGAGGTTACCGGAGTTCTTCTCCTCCCTTATCCGTAATCCCTAAATTACCAAAATCATACGGTAATGTTTTATATATCATTGAAAGAATTTTGGAAATCCGATTAGCGGTTCCAAAGATTGGGAGTAATCTTTGAAACATACAAAACTTACAATTACAATTTTTACCCCTTTATTGTAATACTAGCTACTTTCACGCGGTTTCACTTGCTGCTCGGCTCCATTTGATCGTAGCGTGATGTTTTATAGCCTATAGCACTCAGGAACATTGTAACTATCTATCAGTGAAAGAATTTTGGCAATCCGACCAGCGGTTCCAACGATTACCCCCCTACATACAAACTTACAAAGAACAATGCCAGCTGTCCATAGTAACGTTGGCTCAATATTAATTAGTCATGGACAGTGAATATTCTTACGTGTTTTTGTGTTGTTTAATGTCATAAGCATTTCTGTGATTTCTACTTTGACATTGAACTTCTACGAAAGAAGTTATTCAGACTTTTTAAATTGGAGGTTATGCATTTTTATAGAGAGTAAATTAAACAACAAATATACAGTAATTGAATAGTTTTATTATTTTTTTGCCATTGTCATTCATTATCATCATCATCAATTACATTATCAAAGTCAATTAATAAATCATCAAGAAATTGTGCAGGTGGCTCAATATTATTTTGGTGCCGAGCCCAACCTAAGTACCATAAAATGGTCATAGTGTGGGAACAGCATCCTACAGTTCGTTTCCCTACCTTACAATTGCAATAATATTGACTAATTGCCTCTCTCCCATTTAAGCTGTTATCAATTAAAACATACACAAAATATGCTTTCCTACTGATATGGCGACTTTGAATTTTTGCTCTTAAAAGCCAAGAGCTTTGAGAGAGAGACAGTTGTTCTCTTAAATTATTAATTGATGCCTCCCTGCATACTTCAATCTTATATCGGCCATTAAAGCGGATATGCTCACCAAAATATGATCGAGCCTGACGGAGTTGGTAAGTACCACAAGCTATTAAAATCAAATCATGAAACTCAAGCTGAGGAAATTCAGAGACATTGCTGTTATCAACATTTATATTTAAGAATTGTGCTCTTCTTCTATTATAATTGTTTTGTATGATAAACTCACTTAAAGTATTAGTTTGGAACATTTTTTGGTGGATAATTTCTAGTATCTGGGCAGCATCAAATCTGTCTGTGAGAGGTGGTCGAAATCTATTGATTAGGGCAGCAGCTATAGAAAAATCAATCATGACATGTGATGAAGCTCTGTTGTTAAACTCATGTCGGAATATTTTGAACCGCTGTTTAAAAATCCCATTTATTACTTCGACCACCCATCTGCAAATAGTAACAGCCCGAGTTTTGTTCGCTTCTAAAGTTGACAACTGATTTTCATCATCCTGTAACGTTGACGGCATATGCACAGAGTAGTTACAGTTTTGCAACAATGGGACTGCATCTCTGAAACCTCTGTCTAGGATAAAGACATCTCCCTCTTGAAAGTACTGACGCAATGTACTCTCTGGGTTTCCAAACTCATTGTTTATAATGTCAGCATCAGACGTTACAGCTGGATAGGGACCCAGAATCTCTATTATGTAACCATCACAACATACAAACAAGAATGGCTTTACCAAATTCCTATATTTATGCAATGAGTAAGTTTTCTTCTGTTAGAAATAGTTGGCACTTTTATTACAATATATGTAGGTTCCGTCAACTATTATTATTGGTCTCCTCTCACCTTCCCTTTCAGTGCCACCAAAAAGGCCATTTGGTATTAAAAGATTTCTTTGTGCTATCTCGTCTCTTGTAATGTGACCAATACCTAAATGCATTGGAACAAAATCTTGATGCAAAAGTTCTCTTGCTCTTGCCATTAAACCCTCTAATGTACTTCTAGGAACTTGAAATAATGAACTAATACGATCTCCGGAGTCACCATTTCTTAATTTCATTAAAAATGCAGCAAGGGCTGTTGAACCTCTATGCATATTTGCTAGCCGTGGAGTTTCTAATAATATATTCCTGAAGTCTTCCTTACTCATACCAAACCAATAATGCACCAGGTAATCATCCATATTTTGAACATCTTCAAAGTCAATAGAAGTCTGATGTTTTAATAAATCAGTAAAATCATAAATATGTTGTGCTGTAAATGTGTGGATAACATTTTCAGATAGCATCAATTCAGCCCAGTCATTGCTCCTCAAATGGTGAGAGCAAATTCGACAATTTTCTGGGACATAATAATTATACTCCGAAAATAATCTTCTTCTAATTGATATTGGAACACTCAATCGCTCAAATCGACGGCAATTAGGAAAAAAGCAATGAGCCTGAGTGTCTGGTGCACGGCCGAATTCCTGTAATTCAATGACATTCATCGGTACCTGTGGGACTGGCAATGTCGATGGTGGCCCTGGTGATACTGACGGCAAAGATGGTGTATGTTCCTCTACGATTGACTGACTTGATTCACTCTCCACATGCAATGGTGTTGATATATCAGAGGATGTTGATAGTTCATTAATACTTGATGATGATGGGGTGTTTAAATTCCGTTGAACAGAACGGTAACTTCTTTGCCAACATGGGTGACAGATCCTATCCGTAGATCTCAGCTGTAACAAAAATAAAAATATCTTATCGTAATCAGAAAAATATGCATCAACCACTAATATATAAAATCATTGAAGGACCTTACCTGTACTGGTGCAATCTGTTGCTCTATCACGCGTCTGATAGCATCTTCTCTTTCTGTACTGTTGCTTAAGGCGTGAGACCTCACACGATTTAGTGAATGACCGCAACCAATACAAAGATTTCGATGCACAATTGATTGTGTTGGCACATCGCGACTTGTTGTGGGATTACTTGTTTGTTCAATTAATAACCAACAGTAATGACAAACAACACTGTCATTTGGAATCTAAAAAAAAGAAGTTGTGTTACATATAACCATCAAGCTCAGTTAAAACCGTTTACATTATATTAATACGAATTATACTCTATACCTCAGAAAGGGAAGTCCATTGCCGTAACAATAAACGGACATCGTCAGATTCAACTAAATGCCGTTGCATTCGGAACACATTTAAACCACAATTAATACAACGTAGTTGATGAGACATAGTCATAAAATGTGTGTGGATATAACTCAACAAGTTAAAACTCAAACTCAAATGAATTCGAAACGAAAACAGAAAATAAACGACAACAACACCGTTATCAACATAAACAATATGTGTCAATGTCAGTTTAAGTTCGCGATTTTGACAGAATTTCCGGAAGTCGTAACCTAACAGGGTTGCTATTACAAGGCGATTACGTTATTGATTACAGATAAAAAATAATCGATTTCTTCTTCTAGTTCAATTATAACATCAAGATTAATCTTGATGTTATAATTGAATTAAAAAAATAATAATAACTGTATTTATATACCTTATGAACGTATTATTTCAATAAAACACTGAAAAGGGGTGATAAATAAAAAGTAAAGAACATTTTTTTATTTTTTAGAATTATTTAAATAACAAAAAAATAATTGAGTTATAATTACATCGGCAGGACTTTAATTATTCATAATAATCGATTAAAATGGCAAGACTGGCAACTTTTTGATTTAAATCCGGATTTAAGAATTTGAATAGTAAAATGATTTACTTATTAAAAATGAATTTCTTTTCGAATACTTCCCGAAGATAACTAAATGTTTGGTTTTAAGTTGGTATTTTGTATTTAAATTGTTGTAGGTAAAAACTTTGTGTCCGCGTGAATTTAGCTATAAAAGTTGTGTAAGCCGAAATTCGTCATTGTTTACCTCTTTATAATATTAGTATATTTTGTGATTTTTAAATTGTCAATGCTAGAATGAAATATTGGAGTTCTTTATTACTCCCGTCGAATGAATACATTAATGAAAGATTTATTTGCTACTTTTCGTAAGTTTTACGAGTATATATCCTTAGCAACTATCATTATAAAAACGAAATTAGCTTGATTTTCTATCTTTACTCTTTTTCATGGCAATAGAATGTTTTCATTGGACGATTTTTTTGTCTGAATAGAACGTAGGAAAATGATTGTTTGAAATTTGGTATTTCTTTACTGAGCCCAGTAAAGATAGATCATTAAAAACTATATAACTTAAAGAAAAATGAAACTCAATGAATGAAAATGAATAGTTAGGTACTCATTTTCTAACCTGTACACCAAATTATTGTGCACATATAAATATATAATCATGCTCGTTCTCCAAAGGGCAATATAAACGTAAACACTATTTTATCATAATTATATGATCCAAAGTTGTTATCCATAGACTTCCAAATCCTGTCGTAATATGACGCAGACTTTTTGTGTTATAACTAACCAATTTTAATTTACAACCTCAATACATGCTACTATTCAGCCGGGGTTGCGGGGTAAGCGCAATGAGGCACCGCGACCTCGGCCCAGAGCAGGAGAAGGAACAGGGGGGTTTTTAGTCAGTAAGAGTCTGACACTCCCTCCTGCCCGGCCCTGGGCGGGAGAAGTAATTTGATGATTTTCCCCTCACAAAAAAAGCACATGCTACTATTGCTACTGAAAGCGCGAGTCTGCGGATGTTGAGTAAGGATAGCTCGCCGCCCACGACCAGATTCAGACCCGAGCGAACGGCGCGTAGTGTTCCGCGCGGGCCTCAAAGAGCCAATGGACCACCACGAACAGGTTGCGTTAATCCCTAAAAGGTTGGCAACGCACTCTTAACTCCTCCATTGCGGGTGTCCATGGGCGGCGCTGATTGCTTTCCATCAGGTAATCCGTCTGTTCGTTTGCCGAACTATTACACAACGCCGAACCCTGGGCGAGAGAATTCATTTGAAGATTTTCCCCTCATTAAAAAACTATGTACATATAATTATTACAATTCACATAGAATAGACAGTAGGGGTAATGTACGTTATTACAATGCTCTTTGAAATCCGCACGTTTTACAGAAGCTGGGTAAACTGCATTGTGTTCAACTTTTCTGCTAGAGTTGTGGTGAACGTTTGCGGATAAAGAGAATATCCGCACTTTAATGTAAATCCACAGTTCTTGACTACAATAGCGGGTAGTCGATACATTACGGTCGCTATCACTCCAGAATATTGCTTCTTGAACAATAGCCGGCACAATGAACCATTCGCTCTCGTAAAGGGATCCAAAGATACTAATTTTCAGCTTCAATACTAAGCCGACATTCGCAAAACTCTTAGTTTTGCTTTCAATTTTCGAATTCGATAAAAACAATGTCTTTGTAATAAACTTTTTACTTAATTGCAATTATTTATAAAGATCAAATTGGTTTGTTTTTATTAATATTTTTGAAGCTGTAGCTTCAGCTTAAGGATTTACGATACTTAATTAAAACATTGTGTCTAAAAAACAAATGGTTTCAAAATAAATAAAAAAACAAGATCAGAAGAGACTGATAGTTTTCTTTTATAGAATCTGATATTATGAATGATTTATTAAAACAGCCGCCAACATTTTTTAAGGTGCGATAAAAATTAAATTGTCTTAAAACAGGCGTTTTCATAATAATGTTATTTTTTCTGTTTAAATAATATTTGCCCAAGCACAGGTTTTTTCATTTCGATATGTGCATGTTATAAAAACTAATCTAATTGTATTAGTTATTCAATTTTAAATTGTTGAAATATTAAAAGAGTTCTCATACCCAGCTTTCTGTGTGGAGAATCTCGTAAATTTTTACTAACGAGTTATATTAGTTGAATGAACCAAAGTATTTAAGCGAAATAGGACCTTATACTAATCTGTTATAAAGGCAACGAGATTATTAAAGGTTGGATGCAAAATTATTATGCGGTTGAAATTCATTATTTTTATAAAAAAGATCAGCGGTATAGCGGGATGAATATTTTATGATAACATCTACCTACGATTTTACGTAGATCTAGCTGTAGCCAAAGTTTCCTGAGAAAAAACGTTGATGACAAGGAAAAAAACCTCAATTCACGTGACTCCTAAGTCGTAACGTATCTAATAATGCATGGCTAGCGTGAGTGTCCAGTTATTTTATCAATGTATCTGTTATTAAGTAAGGAATAAATTCTATGCTTTTGTAATAATATTTTTCTTGAGACTTTGAACATTTATTGAAAACACTTACTCGGCGATGCGCTCACAGCTCATTAATAAGAGTCCCGTTGTGACTTGAAGCTTTTTTCATCAGTTGAAATTTTCGAAAGCCGGAGATGACCCGGACGTCGTAGTTTGCTTATCCCAATATCCCTAAATTATCAAAATCCTAAGGGTAATTTCTATAGCCTACAACACTTAGAAACATTGTGGCTATCGATAAGTGAAAGAATTTTGGAATTTCGGACTCGCGGTTCCAAAGTTCAAAATTTTTGCAAGTCGGAGATGACCCGAACGTCGTAGTTTTCTTACTGTTGTCCTATCCCAATATCCTTTTTTTTTCTTTATAAACGTGGCCCCACGGATTTTCTCGTGGGTGCATTTACAAACATACAATTTTACATCCATACCACAGCTAGACCCGGAATAACAATTTGAGCATCACACAAAGAGTTGCTCCGCGCGGGAATTTGTACAGCCAACGCGCCAATTGTGCAGTCCAAAATATCCGTTAGTCCGAATATGATTAGAATTTCCCAATGGACTAGAATTACGCACATTGTTTAGCTACTTATTATCTACATCTTCTCACGCGGAGTTTTGAGTATCAATCACCGCGCTCATGCCGAATGTGCGATTTTAAACTTATAATTAGAAATTTTAAGTCCAAGTTTTCTCACGTGATTTCCTTCACCATTTGTCAGTGGTGTTTAAATACTCATAGAAAGTACACTGTAACTCGGAAAAAGTCACATTGCTACTTGCCGGGTCTCGAACCCTCATGCATAAGAAGCGGTGCCTTACCCACCGGATCACCAAGACATTTGTACATATATAATACATAGGTATTTTGTTTAAACATTTCTATGACATACCTAATCGATTATTTTCAAGGTTCCCTTTGTCTGCTATAGCAAAAGTAGATATAGACCAAGTAAATAAAAGAAAACTAATAGAAATACATGTTTTCAGCCAGAAAAGCAGTGCCTAGCAACGGAGGAGACGTGTGCGCGGCGGTCCAGTCGCACGGATCGCACGACGCGCATGCTCCTTGCAGTCCTAGGCCTGTTCCTGTCCACTGAGGTGCCACAGGGTCTTCTAGGTCTGGCAAGTGCATTGGCGCCAGACTTCTTTAAGTATTGTTATAATATGTTTGGTAAGTAACTTTTAATAAATATTTTTTAACCTTTCAATCGCGGCTTCAACACAGTAGATGCGCGAACGCCGTTCACTTAGGGTTTGACCAATTAAAAACTCTATCTGGAATTTTAATTAGGACCATTTTTTAAAAAAAAAGAAAACGTTACCCCACATTAGGATTTTTTCTCCTGTGTCGTAGGTGCGGTTACAAACATACAATTTCACATACACATGACACCCAGACCCGGAACAACAATTTATGGATCACACAAAGAGTTGTTCCGTGCGGGAATCGAACCCGCGACACGTTGCACAGCAGCCAGTTGTCCAGCCACCATACCAACCGTGCAGTCTTCACCACCTTGAAACCATACTATAACAAATTTAGAGATGTTTTTAAATTGTGGTTCAATTATGAGATGGTGTTCAAAAATGTACACGCTCACAATTATTTACAAACCAAATTAATTAAAATGTTATAAATAATAAAAAAAAATTTTACAAAATAAAAAAACCGCCTTCAAAAAAAGTCAAGCAATAAAAGTTCCTACACTAAAAAGTAAAAAATAACAATTTGAATTACTGTAAAAAAACTTAATTTATAGGTAAACTTATTTGACATTAATATTTTGCAAATATTCAAAATTTATTACTTATTTTTGGAGTCGGTGCCAGCATTTTGATGTTGAAACTTAATGTTAGTTAGGTTTTTAATATCCGGTGCCATTTTTCGTACATAATGCTTAAACATTTTCAATGTACTTAAAATGTTTTTGTAAGTACATATTTTTTATTTAAAAAAATGTGCAAATCGGACATTTTTTGTAGAGAAGTCTAATCTGTATTTATGTCTTAATTAATATACCTATATTTGAGTATGCAAATAGGTATTAAGTAGTTTTATAATTAAGTAAGAGGTAGTTTTTCAAGGGATTGTTGCCCATTTGTATTTCCTTGCATGGGCTGGCACCGACTCCAAAAATAAGTAATAAATTTTGAATATTTGCAAAATATTAATGTCAAATAAGTTTACCTATAAATTAAGTTTTTTTACAGTAATTCAAATTGTTATTTTTTACTTTTTAGTGTAGGAACTTTTATTGCTTGACTTTTTTTGAAGGCGGTTTTTTTATTTTGTAAAATTTTTTTTTATTTGTAGCCGTTTAGTGTTTTTTTTTTTTATTATAATGTGTTATGGCAAAGAAGTCAATATCGTTCCTACATTTCTTTTGAAAAAGTTACCAATGTCATACTTATACGTAGAAATACATATCATAGTACATTGTTACTGTGTAATCGTTTTGATCTCGAGGAGAGATGATATGATGCATGAGATACTTATGACTTATAGTTAAAATAAAATAATAATCTTATCATAAATTCATATTAGTTCTCGCCAAATAACAAAAAACTAGATATTTTCATCAACAGACAGATAAAGTTCAAAGATACCAAATGCAATCTAATTTAGTATCTATGATTAAATACATTCGTACATAGAAAAAAGACCGATGCAATTATTGTTTTGTATCAATTGTAACCCATTAAATGAAGAATACAGTAGAATCCGTTTATTATGACTCCGCCTATATTGACCAACCGGTTATTATGACGTAATTACACTACGAAATTTGGTTTTCATATAAAATTCTTTATAAAAAAGTCGGATATAATGACTTCCCTTACAGTGACATGTCGCTTATTATGACCCATTTTTAATAAATTATGTCCGGTTATAATGACCGACATGATTCTTTACACCTTCGGTAATGTTCGTTGATTCCCGACGACGTTCGGCACGTGGCTCGTTTTTGTTTTGAATCTCAGTGAGTAATTGACGCTTGAAGGTCACGCATTGCTTTTCGTTTGTTACTGTGAAAAAAATGTCGTCTCAACGACGTAAAGCATTTACAATTGAGGAGAAAGGTGCAATAATATGCAGATTAGAAAATGGAGAATCTAACTCATGTCTCGCAAAAGAATTTGGCGTGGGTCATTCGACAATCTCAATGATTTTTAAAAACAAGAACCGCATTAAGCAATCGTTCAATTCTAATGTTTTAAAACCGAAGAGGCTTCGAAAATCACGACAAGAAAATGTTGATCAAGCATTAATTCAGTGGTTTATAAACATGAGAAACAAAGGAATACCTGTCAGCGGCCCTATGCTACAGGAAAAGGCAAATGGTTTTGCCGCGCGTTTTGGTATTCTCGACTTCAATTGTTCTGCAAGCTGGATCAGTCGTTTTAAAGTTCGACATAACATTGTGGCGGGAAAAATTGTCGGTGAATCTTCGTCTGTTGATCAAAATTCAACAACAAACTGGTTGATATCTGTGTGGCCGAATTTACGAAGACAATTTTCCGATGATGAGATATTTAATGCTGATGAAACTGGACTTTTTTACAAATTAATGCCGGATAAAACTTTAAAATTTAAAGGTGAAAAATGTAGTGGAGGTAAGTTGTCGAAAGATAGAATAACTGTCATGGTAGCAGCGAATATGAGTGGCACAGAGAAGAAGAAATTGCTCATTATTGGAAAGTCACAAAAACCAAGATGTTTTAGAAGTGTCAAATCATTACCTGTCGATTATGCTAACAATCGTAAAGCTTGGATGACGTCAGAACTTTTTGAAAAATGGCTTCGTGATTGGGATCGTGATTTGGTAAAGAAGAAGAAAAAGATTCTATTGCTGGTTGATAATTGCCCGGCGCATCCAAATGTTACTGATTTAAAGTCTATAACACTTGCTTTCCTTCCGCCGAATACAACATCAGTACTACAGCCAATGGATCAGGGAATAATACGATCACTCAAAACGAATTTTAGGAAGAACCTTGTGCTCAAAATGATTAATTGTCTTGATGCTAATGAAAACAACTCTTCTACAAAAATAACGGTGCTAGATGCAATTCTGATGGTTAATGATGCCTGGAATAAAATGTCACAAAGTACCATTCATAACTGTTTCAAACATGCAGGATTCATTGAAAGCCACGACGGTTTACCTATTCAAATATCAGAACATGAATTCGATGAAGAAGATGACATTCCTTTATCTTTGTGGTCACGAAACCTAAATTCAGATTCTTTAGCAGCACCGGAAATGTGGGAAGAATATGTTGACATCGATAGCGCTCTCCTCACATTCGAAGAACCCACTGATGAAAATATCGTACAGAACATAAGTGCTAAGGAACAACTCGAAAGTGATGGGGAAGAGGAAGTCGAGGAAGCACCATTACCTACCGCAGAAGAGGCATTAAAAGCTGCAGAATTATTATCACGATTTGTTCACAGCAATATTGAAAATGATAATTTGACCATAGCCATGTCCTCTATACACAATAGTATTAGAGTCTGTTTTTACAATAAAATGAAAAAACAAAAGCAGACAAAAATTACAGATTACTTACAGTAAAAAATACACTTGTATGTGTTATGATGTGCTGATTACGTGCAATTTTGATTTTGATTTAATATGTATGTATACATATTTAATTACTATGTTTCTGTATTAAAATACTTAAGTACATACATATTTACATAAAAAAGATTTTTCATTTCACAAAACGCTTTGTATGACGTCCGCTTATTATGACGTGTTTGTCAATTCCTTTCGATGTCATTATAAACGGACTCTACTGTACTATTTTGTTATTACTAAGAACATTCATATATAGACAAGTTGGTAAAAATATAAAAGACCATCGCTATTGTAAATATACATTTATGACTCATTCAATGTATGAACCTTTTTTAAGTAAGTATTATCTACATATGTGCACACAAAAGAAACACAATTATTGTTTTGTACGACGCAATTATTGTTTTGTAACCCATTTAAAACGACTGTTTTGTTAAAAATGCCAATTAATTCTCTTAGCCTATTACCAGGAAAACGATAAGAACACAATGACGCATTTCACCACTAATGTGTAAACGCAGTCCACGTGGACTAATGCAAAATAGCCAATACTAGGCCAAACTCCGCCCCCAAAGGTGTGCGGTCCCGCTCTAGAACCTTTCGGCCCCATCGGCCATCTGTTCTACGAGCAATGTGCCGTGCCCACTGTCACTTAAGTTTGGCATTTCTTCGGGCTATGTCGGTGACGCTGGTTCTTCTGCGGATTTCTTCATTTCTGATTCGAACATGCACGGAAACTATGAGCATAGCCCTTTCCATTGCTCTTGACAGCTCTAATAAGCTTACACAATACTAGGCCCCATGCCAACCTTCCAGCTTCATCATCACATCAGTTCAATAGTACCTTACAGCCAAAGTGCATCTTATAACAATTCTAACAAGCCCAAACACGGCTAGGATATATTAATTAGGTACGCAGTTCCAGTGCCTACCTTCCAGCTCCATAATCATCATTAAATCAGTTCGATGATAACATTTCCAACATAATTATTTAAGATCATTGGTTTACAGTGCATTTTCATAGTTGCTGAACTACCTTGATTGTGATATCTATGCGAGTGTCAAGTTTCATCATCCATTTCTGATCTTCTTCACCAGTTCCACCTCATCAAACATTACTTTTTGACTGTAAATGCTTGAGTGCTCTATGAAAATATTAAAATTACTATATAGTTGCCTATAATATTTGAGGAGTTCCCTCGATTTCTCATGGATCCCATCATCAAAACTTGATTTTGAAAAGAATGGGACCAATCTGGAAGCATATCCTTTCAATCATAAAAAAAATTTTGCAAATCCGTCCATAAACGACGGAGTTCTGAGGTAACAAACATAAAAAAAAAAAAAAAAAAAAAAAAAAAAAAAAAAAAATACAATCGAATTGAGAACCTCCTCCTTTTTTTGAAGTCGGTTAAAAAAGGTATCATAATGTATTAAAGGTAGTAAGTTCATTGCTTTTTGCATCGAGGATTCCGATCGTAACTGCCAACAGCCTAGGAAATTACGAATCGACCTTTCATAAAATTAAACTTTGTACTTGTTTTACCCAAGGTAGGTGAGGCCCAATCCTTCCCGTCCCCCATTCTCACAATGTCCGAATCCTTAATCGCCAAAAGGTCGGCATCGCACTCGTAACTCCTATGTTGTTAGCGGCGCTGATTGCTTACCTACCATCGCGTAAACCGATGCTCAATAATAATTGCCGACTTATCATATTAAAAAAAAACTGTAATAAACGAATAATTTACCATTATACTATATTATATGGACTCAAATACTACTTTATTAACTCATAAATATGTATGTTTATTATTATATAAAATCATTCCAAGGACCCCCGCTTACAGTTTCGCCTAGGTAAAATTGAGAAGGTTTTTCTCGAACAGACTCTTTCTTTGAGACTAGGGAGGATCCGGATAAAAAAGTAGTTTGTAACAATCTGCTCAGTAAGCTTGCTGGAAAACTAAGTTTTAAAATCGCGAAACTGTATTTAAGTTGGACCGTGAATTTGAAAGACTAATGGGAAAAGAAATGTTTACCTTCATTATGACAATACGTATTATTCTCTATTGAATCAGCTTTGCGTAATTTGCTTTATCGCTTACATCGAAAAGAAATAAAGTCTTAGTAAGTAGTATCGGCAAATTATCGTAATACTCGTAAGTACTATAACAATAAGGAGACAGTAATATTTTATTCTTATTACTCTGAATATAGACAAACCTAACCTTACGAAACACATTTTTTTTTTGTTTTTTTTATTTCTTATTTTACGGCAGAAAAAAGCTATTGGTATAAAAGCGTTTGGGCTATGGTAAATGATATGGGCAACTCTATTAATATTTAGAAATACTTCTAAACTCTATAGTAAGTACTCATTGCCCCAGCTATTTCTTTTTTGTTAAGGTGATACGACGGCGAACGTGCATACGGATTACCTGATGGTAAACAATCAGCGCCGCCCTTAGACACCCACAACAAAGGAAGAGTAACGTGCGTTGCCGACCTTTTGAAAATTTGGTTTTCCTGATTTGGGATTGAAAAGAATTGGGCCTCCGGTAACCGGTAACTCACACGGTGAAACACAAATTCACGCCGGTCTTCTGTGAGGCCGTGGTATCACTCCGGTCAGACCGACCCATTCGTACCGAAGCATGGTTCTCCCCAACTCATCAAATGGCGCTAGTGTATTTTTAAATCCCTCTAGTAGTAATTAGGATAAAACATCAAAATAAAATGAAATCACTTCAATGAGCAGTTATTGTGAAGAAAATATCGTTTTCTTTTTTAAAGGTCTTACATTGATGAGTACAATGAGTACACATTATACAAGATTTACAAATAAGGGGTTATTTATTTATAGAAGATTTCTCAAAAACATTACGTACAGACAGGCTATCTCTATCTGCCTTTTCTAGAAACTGTCTTCTCTCTTCCGGTGTTTCTAAAAACCATAGGTAGCGTCAATGTTTAATTATCATCAGTTATTCTAATCGTTTCCCATCCTATCCTGCATTCCAACCTATTGATAGACAGACGAATGTACTTAAAACGAATACTAAGGCTGTATTATTCAAACATAATAATTTTATGCTGGTATTTTGTAATAATTTGATTTGAAAGGTGATGACTGTTCGTCAATAAATCTTGTTTATGTTTTCAACCCTAAAACGAGTGAGCAGTAAAAATGTAACACTTTTTATCGAACACTTACTACATTTATTTGTTTTTTATTTTCCGTCTTTTATGTTTAAGCCTTTCCTCCTTCTTAAACTACCTGAACATTTGATTCTGTTGCTGCTTATAAGATTTTAAGTTAACACGTAATAATTTGACGAGATACTCGACTAGTTTCAAGCCATGCTAGAGGCCCATATTCATGAACAGCATTCCGCGACAGTCGCCACGTCGCGTGCAAATTATTACGTGAGTAAGCAGAAAACATAATAATTAATTTAGAATGTCTCACGAAAGTTATTTCAAGAGGTTATTAACCTTTAAGGCACACAATGATTAAAAATGTTAAACTTGTAAGTTCTGACAGGTGACATTGTATTTTTTTATTTATAATAGATTGGCCTTTGGCCTCATTATCTCGTCTTTATTTTCGGTAAGGACGGGCCAAAAGACGTTCTCATACACTGTTTTTTAAAAAAACCACGTTGCCCCACCCGATTTTCTCCTGTTTCAGTGGAGCGTTTACCAAAATACATATCACACCCAGGCCCGGCAAAACAATTAGTGGATCACACAAAGAGTTGTTCCGTGTAGAAATCCAGTTTCTCAGCTACCGCGCCAACCGTGCACTCTCATTATATACTATTTTCCATACTTCATTTTAAAATGTTGTGCTTAATTTACAAATATTTTTAATTTAAATTGCACAATATTACGCAGGTGAATATTATTTGAAACATTTCTCATTTATAAAATAAAAGGAGCACACTTCGATAGGTTTAAATTATTTATGTGAATTAATTTCCATTAAATACACGTTATCCCACGCATAAACCGTCGAGCTGTCGAAGCGGAGATTTTACAGATTAAGGGGATTTTCCTTCTTCCTACGATAATGGTTTCCTGTAGCTTAGATGTACATAACACAATATTTCATTTATTCTTACTCTAGGGAGATATAAAACATGGATAATTTTCGCACGTCTCCCGCCCAAAGCAGCAATGAAATACGATCTAGAAACTTCCATAGATAATAAAAATATACTTTGTTAGGTCCCGAAGCATAACTGACGAATTATAAGTAGGTGTTCCTAATCGCCTTAGTCTTTAGGGAAATACTGAGACGTGTTTCATAGTTCTTTTATAAAGTTGTAGCTATCTAGACCCTTCGTTTTTACTGAAATCTTTGAAATGTAATATTTTCCATTTTTAATATGCGATAAGACGGTAAAAGAGCTTGTAGATTACCTGATGGTAAGCAATCGGCGTCGCCCATGCACACCCGCAACACCAAAGAGGTATGGTGTAAGGTTTTTGGATATTTATTGAGGATTGGGAAGGAATGGGGGAGAGGGAGGGATTAGGCTTCCGATAACCTCACTGACAAGGTGAAACACAACGCTGTGGTTATTTTACGCAGATTTTCTGTGAAACTATGGTATCACTCCAGTCGAGCCGACTCATTCATGCCAAAGCTTGCTTTAGTACTCCCACACTTCCATGGCTTATTTTATCATCAGCTTGTGATAATTTCCTATGAACTATGAGTCTCACTTACATAAATTGCAAATAAAACGATCTTTATCTTTAGGGTATTGAACAAAGGTTGAGTCTGTCAATCAGTAAAAGCCATTACAATCTTTATACTAAAATCAATATGAAATTTTAGTGTTTTATTTAGTTCAATATTTACTAACATCCTCGCTCAGTTCGCTTGCTTCGAAATACTTTACTCTGTAGGTCTTTCGAACCGACCATCTGCAGTTTAAAAGCGTGTTATTGTATTGACACAAACACTTAACCTGAAAGAGAAAATTCTTTATCAACTTAATTGCTGTTCCTACTATATTATTTACTTCAAAACTCGAAATTGATTGTGTCGTTGCAGTGGCTTATTATTTTTATTTATTTATGCTTTCAAAGGTTATCAAGGAAAATTGAGTTCCAAGTGTGGGAGAGCCAAGCTTCGGCACGAATGGGTCGGCTCGACCGGAGTGATACCACGGCGTCACAGAATACCGGCGTCAAACAACCACAACTTTGTTTTTCGCCGTGTGAATGAGGTTACCGGAGGCCCAATCCCGCACCTTCCCCTATCCCTACCCGATCTTTATATCCGCAACCCCTATCCCCAAAAGGCCGGCAACGCACTCGTTACTCCTTTGGTGTTGCGCGTGTCCATGGGTGGCGCCAATTGCTTACCATCAGGTAATCCGTCTGCTCGTTTGCCGACTTATATCATAAAAAAAAGAATTTAATATTTTAAAACTTTGTTCTGTCCTGTGCTCAGGTCAACGACATTGCGTTGCATTTAATATTTTATTATCTCTCTATGTAGGTATTTCAAATTTACTTTTCTAGTTTACCAAACAAAAACGAACGCGATCCTTTATTAGTCCAAATAATAATTAACGAGAGCTCATTATAATGAAGAAAGATCATGTTTAACTTTTTTTTGTCTTTTTTGTGTTTCAAATAAATTTAATGGTAATTTGAAGCTCGTTATGAAAATAAACTGATTTAAATTAAATAACGAATGAAAGCGACATGATTTTTTTTTACAGACTGTACCTATTAATAATTTCCAGACAAAAATACTTTTTTTTTCTGTTTAAATACAAATATGATGGACCATTTGTTAGATGATTTTTGATTTTTTTTACTGGACATGGAAATGTGGTAGGTAGATATTATACCTAAGTAATAAGAAAAAACGAGGAATGCGTATTTGGTAAAAAAAAGTAAAAAATCATAGCTTTTCTTCATCATTAAGGCATACAATAGCATCCCAATTTTGTCATCATATCTTCAACTTATCATAATCATGGCATATACGTGCCCACTGCTGAGCAAATCTAGCTATCTTCTCAAACGGAGAAGGTTTGAGGATTATTCACAACGCCTGCTCAAAGCGGATTGGCGATTACAAAATCAGCAGTGCGTTTTTATTATTTAATAGATCGGCTAACGAGCAGACGGATTACCTGATGGTAAGTAATCAGCGCCGCCCTTGGACACCCGCAGCGGAGGAGTTACGAGTGCGTTGCCGACCTTTTAGGGATTAGGGATTTGGAGAATTAAAGAAATTGAGGACGGATTGGGGGTGGGGAAAGATTGGGCCTCCGGTAACCTCACTCACACGGCGAAACACAACGCTGTGGTTGTTCCACGCCGGTTTTCTGTGAGGCCGTGGTATCACTCCGGTCGAGCTGACCCATTCGTGCCGAAGCATGGCTCTCCCACACTTAAATAATTATTATAACAAATATGTATTTTACAAGCACATTCAAATAAAAAAGCGCATTATATTTCTTATTGTAGTACTTATTCACTTTTGGGGTGTGATTAATCTTCTACACATAGTGTGATTTTATGCATGATGCTTGTAAGCCAGACAAAATAGTCCTTACATCATTTTCCTATTAAAAAAATTTATGACTTGATAATTTCCTTCTAAGCCCTGTCAAATATTCGTAGAATATGTATACGAAAATGTTATTACCGAATATGTATTTGAGCTTTTCCTTATCGGATCTTCGTTAATATTGTAGGTATTACATAAATCGTGAAAATAGCTAACGTGATACGTGTGAGGAGGGCTTGATACAAGTGTGAGACGCCCACGATGTTCTTTTAATTGGTATCGTCGGCAAATTGTGCTTTCAAAGGCAAAACTAATGAGGTTTGTTGATCTTAAATGGTGTATTTTGGTTTAATGAAAGGTTCGCTCTCTCTCTCTCTCCTCTGTCTATCTATCTCTCTCTCTCTCTCTCTATCTATCTATCTCTCTCTTCAAAGGTTCGACTTTAAGAAGAATCATCACGGCTTCTAACTAACGATCTAAGTAGAATATTTACTATTTGATATTTGGTTCGTACCTACATTGATACAAGTACCAAAGAGGTCACATTTTTATGGCCTGATTAAAGTAATTACTGACGTATTAATTAAAACTAAGAGTCGAATTATTTTCTCGTTAATGTTTTAATGTGACAAAAGTTAAATAGAATGAGAATCACGATTTTTAATTGTTAAAAATCGTGATTCTCATTCTATTTAGCTGAGAGTTTTGTTTTCTTTTAAGATAATTAACATTTAAATTACCTGCCTCTAATCTTAATTTGACGATCAGACAATTAAGATTAAGCTTTTATTGTTTTAAAATAAATGCGAAAAAAATCTTAAAAACCATTCCATTTCTTTAAATTTTATTCTAAACAGAATAAATGAAGACAACCTTAAGGGCTGATTTTTCAATGGTCAGATAAAAGTTATCTGGGGTATAATTATGAGGCTGTCGCGTCAAAATGTTTGTACAAGACAGTGACAGCAACAATTTTAATCCTCAGATAACATTTAAGTATCCTACTATTGAAAAAACAGCTCTAAGACAACTTTAAGTCAACAAAATCGGGCTATCAATGGCATCGCGTTTAATTGAATTTGGCTTCATAACGTAATTATCAAAATTTGTGTGTTGCAAAGGAAATGTCTCAAATCTGGGTCAATTACGAGTTCTCCAACTTAATTACGAACTACATTAGGCTTGAGCGAGCTTACATTCTGTTGTGAAGTAAATAAAATGTCTGTCATTTGGTGAGGGTCGTAGATCGTAAAATAAAATACAATTGCTGGAAGCGAAAGTCCTTAATCTAGCCCACATAATCCTATCTAGTTGCTGTGTTATCTACGTGACCCAAGACTTGTAATAGCGGCTGCGATCGTCACCTAAGCTATGAAATCTTAAGAAGATTTTAGATTATCCTTGGAACAGAACAATGTTTGAGTCAAACTTGACTTCTGTGTTGGTTTTTTGAAGTTCTCATTTAGTACGTCAATTGCTCAAGAGAGCAGCGTGACTTTATGTCGGCGACTTTAAGCGGTTGCAATAATGTTTTAGGCTAAGATATAGTTCTTAACCTTAAACATTGCTGCGACGTCTTGAAAAGCTCATCATTATCACCATAAAATCAGCTACGAGAAACCTACAGCTTAACTTATGCCACCCGCATTGAACTTCAAAATGGCCACTTGGAAGCGACTAACACTCACTAGCATCTTGTGATCTTAGTCAGATCGTTTTTTAAAAAATCAATGTGGAAATCATTATTTTAAGTAAACTCTTACAAGTCGTTTTAAACGTCAAACAAAGCTTAAAGACAAAAAGTCCGTTTATCGGTCAGCACTCGAAGTGAAGCTATTTGCTCTTTCCAAAGTGTGGATTCCGATGGAAAAGAACGAGCAACTTGTAGGTGGAAGTCTAACTAGCAATAAATTATATTATCTAAAAATAAACCTAAAAACAACAGCAAATATGTTCTTTATAACATTTTTATATCAAACGGTTTCACGGTTCCCCGTTCGATCCACATCGTTGTTATGATAATTCAAATCTCAAGCCACCAATAACACAGCTGCCGAAATCTCTGAGACGTATCTGTCAACTTTGATTCTTTGTAACAGAAAGTAAATAAATCTTTGCGACTTACACCTGGAAAAACAACGACGCCCTTTATCACATTGAATATGTTTTTTCTAGTTCTTGATTCAAGATCTAGTTTGAAGGACGTTCAGTGAAGTACCTTCGGGATTTGAATATGTCAAATATTATGATTTTCCATTATATAAATAAACAAGTTTTTTATGATAAGTTCTATCCCCAGATAACCGAGTGAGTCCATCTATTCCTCGTCAATCCCTAAATGACCTTAACCACATTTCTCCAAAAACCAGCAACGCACTTGCAAATCCTTTGTTTTGCCCGTGTGTCTATGTGTGTTTTGGGCGTGTCCAAAAGAAAACTGTTCACTGAAAGCCAAAAAGGTAAAATAATAACACGCTTGTTAATTTTTTATCGATTTATTCCCTTCTCGTACCTGAAATATTATGTAAAAATAGCTACATAACAAGGTGATAATATTAGCGGGTCAGTAAACAGGTCGCATGTTGAAAGTATGTCAGATATTAATGTCTCATCACAATTTTCCGCTTTATGAATCTCTGTTGGATGTTAGTATAGATATATTGTGTTAACATAAATATTACTGTAGGATATTTATTACAAATTCTTCGAAGATATGGAATGAGATCGTTGAACATTTGTTATCTTTTACTAATTCTGCTAGCGGCTGCGTACAAAGTACCAAAAAGGTGGAAAAACCCTATGTATTATTCCATACTACTATCTATATCTGTGTCATATTTAATGCAGATCGGTTGAGTAGTTTTCAAGTGTAAGACAAGAATAAACATTCATTCATACTTACAAACTTTCACGTTCAAAATATTACATAGGATGTTGATTGAAAACTAAAAATTAAACTGCCTGCAAGGTCTGGCAGCTGCGCACCGAGGCGCGGGTTCTTTTATGGGTGATCCACCGACTGCTGTTATAGTATATATGTAAGGTATGAAGTGTATGTGATCTTGTTTCAAACACAGCCACGACACAAGAGAAAACTACTCGCCTGTGGTAACATTTTGAAATTGATATATGAATAGATCTATTCTTTGCTATAACCTAAGCCATGAACCTTAAATTTATGTATAGTATATAGGTATATATCGTGATTCTCAGAAATTAACTTAACAGGTCTGTAAAGGGTACAAAGACGGCCTTATCGTTAACAACGATGTCTCACAGACTCAAAGACGACCTCTACTCTGAAGAGAATAGTAGGTACTCCAAGTTTTCACCAATTACCATCAGTTCGGAGTTATAAGTGGCGTTAATAATAGAATACTTATGTATACCAGGTCCTATTCTAGACACCTCTTAGAATTAATGATGAAACGTTTTTGAATCACAAAAAATATATATTTTATGAAAAAAATTTGTACATAAAGAAATATAACATATTTTTTTATAAATGTTATATCAAGATAATAAGTATTTTTATAATAAACAGGAAAATAAAGATATATAAATAATAATGCCTATTATGGAGTATCTATTATAGGCCTTTCATAGGGAAAAGGTCTAATTATGGCAGGTAAAGAGAGGGTATAATTTTTCAGCCCATCTTCCATCGCGGTCAATTCTCTTATTCCTAGCAACCGGCAAGGGCCAGCATTGTACTTGTAAATCCTTTAGTCCTTTACAGGTATCTCAAGACGTTACCAAATATTTTACACCTTGTAAATTATATATGGTGCAAAAGGCAAATAAATAAGACACGGAACCAATGTGACCACTTTTATACACGTAAGGAAAATGATCCATAAATTAAGTTTAAATTGCATTCTTTTAATTACTTAACTGCGTCGCCCTCAGGAAAAGCTACTTTCAATTACTATATTTCTTCTATAGAATGGCCGTTATCATAGCATATGTCACGATCTTTATCTATGTGACGTCTATGAAAATAGATTGAAAAGATAATTCCTATTTCAAAATTATTGCGTAAAATTGTTGGGAATTAATGTATGAAGAAAGTACTGACACGGCGAAACACATCGCTGTGGTTTTTTCCATATCGGTTTTTTGTGAATTTTTTGCAAATCGGTGTTTTTAAATGGCTATTTGTACTATATTAAAAAATGTTTTATATTCCTTTGTTACAGGTGATTTAATGGACGTGTTAGCACTGTTCACTTCGTCAGTAAACTTCGTGTTGTACTGCAGCATGAGCCGGCAATTTCGGTGCACGTTCGCCAGGCTGGCACGACGGATGCTCTCTGCGACTGAAGAGCCAGTCAAACTATCCAATAAGTTAGAACCGACCACGCAGGTATCTCAATGTTAGAATCCTTAGTTTGTTATCTCTGTTCAATGTTTGTGAATACCGCTTTTGGTCCTACTAACACAGAATAGATACTGCATGTTGACTAACCTCTTTGAAAATGTTATGTATTTTGTTTTTCGTATCTCTAATGATGTCATTACTTGCTTTTAGACGTGTAAGGACTGGTACTTCTTTGCTGAGTTGCGCATTTTGTTTAGCTTTATTAAATTTTGAAATCTGTTTTTCTTTTTACGGTGTTTTGTTTTCCATGCAGCATGATGTAATTTCTTTATGTTATAATGCTTGCTATCCTTATTTGTAATAACCCTTTTGTGTATGACTAACATAAAAAATATTATTCTTGGGATTTTGTTTATAGCTAATAATAATAATAACAAGGTTTTCATTAAATTAAGCTGATTAAGACAGTCGGTAGACCCTTGTATTACTAAAAATACTTGAAGTAGGCAGGTCCTTACGAAAAGTTTGAAGAAAAGAAAATTAAGGAATCCCAAAATAGTTTTGTCGGTCAAGATGTTTACCCAAGAAATTCAGTTGTCACATCTTAAACATACCTAATACCAGTGGCTAGGGCAAGCAAATATGTCTAGTACATATCTCTTGAACAAACTTTGATCATGTCAAGGGAATCACGTCTCTAAAGTCATAAAATGTAATCTTACACAAACTTTAATAGCTTGCTTTGGAAAACAATATATTCGGAGTCTTATCTTGGGTCCAGTTTCGGACGAACAGTTAGCTAAATTAATATTTAGTAATGATAAGTTATATGTATAGAACGTTTTATTAGATTAGTTTTCGTTTACTTGTGTCAGTTTTGTTATGGCATAACGCTTTGCCGTAGTCAGGTACCTAAAATGGAGGCTAACGGGCAGTAGATCAGTTGATAATAAGCCATCGGAATTGTCCACAGAGAATACAAAAATACGTGCCTCTCTTTTGGGGGATTTGAGGAATTTGACTAATTGGGGAAGGAGTTAGGGAATACTCATTTAGTAACCTTACTCACATGACAAAACATTAACAACACGCGTGGTTTCAAGTCAGTTTTTTGAAGGCTTAGGCAAATAGCAATTTGGTCTAGTTGACTGATTCTCTCTCTCTCTCACACACACTAACACTACGTACGGTCTCACATACATGCCTACTTTAGTTGCTAAAGGCTACTAAATAAATTACTTTCATGAAAATGTTTGTATAAAAAAATACATATTTTGTGAATCATGTTGTGTCAGTTTTTCTATATCAGTAATGAACTATGGATATAAAAGAATATTCAAATGATATGATCGTACAATTCCAATTAAGTACTGTTAAATTGATTGATTTTTGCTAAAAATTCCAATTGATTTTCGCTTTAGACTTTTTTGTAGTTATCTTTGAACATTATTATTAGTTACAAGTATGTTAAAATTAACCCAGAAAATATCATTTTGAAGAATATTTGTTGTCGTCTAAAATCGTATTTCTTAGATTCAAAAGTTTTGCATATCAAAATCACGACAGCTAAATTAATTTTTGTCTTCAAGGGTTCCAACTGAATGGTTGTTATTATTTACTTATCAAAACTTCTGTGCAAACAAATAAAGTCTTTAGCTTCAGTAACAAGTCAAAACATTTAATGTTATTGAACTTAGTTGAGAATTGAGCTTCATAAGCACACAACTAGTCTATTAATGTTTACCCAAACCTATCCTAAGTTTATCTTTTATAGGATAAAGCATACATTTGGCCAAAGAGTATGCAGATGGCCTGATGGTAAGCAATCGGCGTCGCCGCCCGTAAACACCTGCAAGAACGAGTAGTTATTAGTGCATTGGTGTTCTCCTTTTGGGAGGTTAGTGATCTGAGGAAAGGAATTGTGCCTCACCGCGAAAATTGTTACACGCCCATTTTATTGTAGGGCTCACACTGATGATGTGATGATAATTCTAGTCGAGCCGATCTATTACCGCCGAAGTATAACTAAGTTTCATTTAACATTGGCATATCTATTTTATAGGTAACATGTAAATTTTATAAAGACTCAAATAAAAACATAGAAAAATAAAATGAATAAATTTTTATACGTGAACAAAATATTATAATTCGCCCTCATATAGTAAATACATGAATGTCAGAATGACATTTAGTGATTGTAACACAAAGGTAGTTTGACAACATACCCGATTACCATATTTATTTAAATAAAACGGCAACGTTGCAAATTTTAATTCATATTCAATTCGTTTGACACATTAGTAATACTTATTGAACAAAGCACTTCTACTAAATCAGTTTTTCAAATATCAATTAAAAGCGATCGTTTTATAATTTACTAGCGATACGCCCTGGTTTCGCATGAGTGCAATACTGATACTAAATTACTAAACTATTTCACAAATGTTATTGTTATCCTTCATTTTTAGAAACCTTCATTTTCAATGTTCTATCTATCGAAAAAAAGCAGCATCAAAATCCGTTGCGTAGTTTTGAAGATTTAAGCATACATAAGGATATGAGGATGGAGAAAGCGCCTTTGTTTCGTACTATACAGTGATTTCAGTATAATCAAGAGAGAAAGAGTTTCTCCATTTTCTTTAAATACCAAGACTGAATAATCGCTTCAATGAAAATTTAACATATATAGACGATCGTAAAATGAGTGCAATAAGGTTTAAAGTCGTAAATTAAACCTTGGAATAACGGTACCCTTCGATTTTGTTCAACAGATAGCAGTGTTTTATAAAACAAAGATAATCTTGGCTTAGAAGTATTGTTTATTTTGAACTGTGCGCTTTGCTGGCGTTCATACATTACGCTTCTTTATATTATAAGTACATAAGTGATTAATGAGAACATGCTTCTATAAAAAGGTGTGCGGATTTTTCTATTATTTTCTTTTTATCATTAACTAGCTACTCTTGTGCCTTCCACCCACTTAAAAATACAAACCAACTCTTTAGTTTTACTGTATAAGTATTGATGTCAGTAATTTTTGAAGTATCGAATTACTTGCACCTGGATACTTTCCTGTCTTATCAACGTGTCAGAAAACTATCACTATTAGAGTATAGTTGAAAATTAAATTTACACATAATGTATATGATTTTTTAATTATGTTTAGAAATATCTATAATTTCATTACTGTTTGTAGCATTGTAGACTTGCTTTTGTATAGGAGACCTCACTATATTAATCCGTTCTGCTTAATTAATTGAAAGATGCGAAGGCCTCAAACACAATTTGATACGATCTCCAGACATCAACTAAGATAGATCTTGCTTCAGATGTGACCCACATTGTTCTAAAGATGATGGAATTATAATTAGTCCTGACATCTATCCCTAGGACTAGATAGAGCTGACGTCACAACAATCAGTAATGGTCTGATAAATTGATTGATTTGGCCACTTACCACCTATACAATAGATTTGTACACTAATGAATGATTAATTAGCAAAGAATGCTGTTAGCACAGCAAGCATCACTACATAATATAAACCACAGTTGCTTCCTCTGTCCCTATATCCCTATGTACGCTTTAATCTTTAAAACTAGGAAACGGATTTTGATGCGGTTTTTATTAGGCAGAATGATTTAAATGAAAAGTGGAGAAATAAAGTATTGATATTGCACCCATGTTAAGATGGGCTCGTAGCAAGTTTTTGTATAAAGTGATTTTATATTAATAAGTAATTAAATATATTATGGTTGTTCTCAGGTCACCGGGCCACTATAGCGCCAAATTCCCGCCCTCATCAGGGTGGTAGAAGAGAGTATTATATAAATAACGATACAGGTAAGTTTAAATAACCTTTTTTTAGTTGTTGACTATACTGCCAATATTAACGTATTTTTTATTATTATTTTAGTAAACAAAAGGATATTCATTCGTTTGAATATGTCATCATATTGTCATTGAATACTTTTGAAAATATTTACCTACTGTGACAAGTTTTATTTAAATGTTGGTTTTATTTTTTTAAAGCAATCTTTTGATATGAATATACATTTACAATACATCAATAAATAAATATTTCTAAATATTACGGGGCTGTCCCTGTTCACATTTATAGCATGAATTAATAAGAAAAAGAATTTGGATTTTTTTTGGACAACTAGTTGTTGTTACATTTAAGCTTATATTTAAATACTCAAGTAATAATAAAAAACAAATGCACAATATTTTTAAGGGACACAACATGCTCTGTAACAAATTATAGAAACATTTAAAAAGAGAGAAAAGAGTTACTACAATAATGCGTAACAATAAAATAAAAGAAAAAAAAAACAAAATAAAAAACCACATTTTGAAGTTTTTGGAATTTCTTAAAGCGTCCATTACAAACATCACACTTAACTTATTACAATCTAACTTTCACATAGGAGACACATATCACATTGTGCGTAGTGTAAAATAGTTTTAGACACCAAGCAATTTTACGTCTATTATAATTGAATTTTTGCTACTATTAAAACAATCTTCATAATTAATTCAACGTCTCACAGATAATTCGAGAATCTAGAACTTATATTGGAATAATCACGACTCGCATTCTGGATATGATTTCTAGAAATTCCTGACAAAAGTTTGAAGGAAAAAGTGACATTAAATTGAGTAACTACCGTAAGCTAGTAAAACCTACATTAAGAAGTCGAATTGGTTTAATACATTCATCATTGCGATTTTGTTAAAGATATAATAAATAAGTAAAAATACGAAAGTAAATACAGCAATGGGTGGGGGCTATATGATATATTTAATGTCATAGTCTTTCTCTAACAGCCAAACCTTAGGGCAATGCAGAGATAAATCACAAGCACAGCACAAGCATCATCAGAGACATTATAAACAGACTAACATAAATATGTAACATACTGTTAATAAATAAATATGTACATATACCTATATAATATGTAATATATATTATTAGAATTTTGTTCAATTTTATTCTAGATCTATTCCTGTCCTTTATTTTTTTATATAGGAATCCTTCTGTATACATCCATTTGTAACTTATTTATGTTTTGCGCGTGACGGAATATCTTTCATTTATCTTGACACGCTCCACGCCTTTTGCCCTTCAGATTAGTCGCTTTCACTATTCCTGGAAGCACAACAGCAAAATACGGGAATAGTGGACTAAAATAGATGGAAAAATAAGGCTATCATAAACATGTTTTTAAGATTGAAACATCATATCATTTTCTAATTAGCGAACTGTTTCTAATGACAGTTACTGATTAAAATCCAAGTTTAGAAGTATGAACGTCAATAAATCTACGCCGTATTATTGGATCCTACGATCTTTGTGTTTATAAAACATACACACGTGTAAGGAATTCTGATCGACGTGAATACCAGAGTCCATATTTTGCGTAAACATCAATCATGGTAGTGCTTTGTTCTGTTGCTAAAACGAATTCTCTCTGGATTCAAGCTGAGTGAGTTGTATGAAAATGTTTTTAGGTCTTTGTAATAGAGATGAATATGTACCTTATGCTATGGACGTTATTAAAAACGAAAAGATGGCAATAGTAGAAATAGATTAGGTAGTTAAAGATCGTGTTATTGAATCCGATTATAATGCCAAAAATATTGGTTATTTTTTACTAGCTTCTATTCGCGGCATCGCATGTATAAAAGTAGTGTTTACCCAGGATTTTTAAAACAGCAGCGTTTAAAGCGATAGCTCGACTAAAATACGCAATTCAAGAATAATTTATAGAATATAGCTTTCGCGAACATTGTAGCTGTCTAAGTTTAAAAGAGAATTTCGGAAATCCGACCAAGCAGCGGTCCCTAAGATTACCCCTACCCCTACCCCTCTTTATAATATAAGCATAGATAACTAAACCCTTTTTTTATTAAATTGCGCTCTAGTGCTTTAGTATAGTTTCATAAAAAATCTAGAACTACGATAACGAAGAATCTTTTGTCATATTTTTTTTATAATCCGATTTGTGATGCACGTCAATATTCTTTGACAATTAGTGGCATCCCTAAATGGTGTTTAGAATTGCTATTGTTATAAGCCACATGTGTTTAGCGTGTAAAATTTGACACGTTACACGTTCAAATCTACATGTTTAGCCACGCTTGACTTTGTCAATAATTTCGTAATCATTGTATCTGTAACGTGTCACGCTGCGTGACGCAAACAGCGTTTCGCAACACTATTTATTATTCTTTAAAATTATGTGAAATTTGCTTTAAATAACGCTATTGTTTTGAATTTAACATCATTCTATTTATTTTTCACAAAAAATATTGGAACGAATCGTTGTTTTTGATAAAATTTAAAGTAAGTACTTAAACAATAAAACAGGAATGTGCTTTGTTTTTATTGAAAAAACAAATAAAAACTGGTATACGTGTATTTCAATGCTAATAGTTATGTAATTTTTTGACCAAAATTTTACTATCTTCAATGTTATGTGAACGGGTTTATTGGCGGAGCAAATTTATTGATATATCAAGGGTATTTTCGAGTAGCACACAGAACTATATGTGTTACTCGAAAATAAACACGTACCTAATATATGGTTTGGGTAAGTTGAACAAATTAGGCGTAAAGGCTGGCTGTTTGACGTGACATTTAGAAAGTGGTTGGGTTTAATTCCCATACGAAATAATTATCTGGAAATTGAACCAATATATTGTTTGACTAAAATTTATTAACACATAATCAGTACAAGTTATAAAGGCAGGAATTACTCGTTATTGTTGATTAATTATTTAGGACGCATTAAACTATAACGTTAAGGAGGCTTATAAACTAGAGTTCTAATGGAACAAATCATAATGCACTGAAATTGCTAGTTCAGTTCAAATGCTTTTAACTCGAGTAACAATAGCCGTAATGTACCGTCAATCCATTTTCTCAACACTACCAATGTGATCAATCATATAGTTTGCAAGTTTGTGTTCCTTTACTCATTGCATTTACCTATGTAGTAATAAAAAAATAAGATACTTACATACAAAAATATTTGTGAGTGCTAAATATCAAATCCTGCATTCGTCATTAATAATTCATAACAATATAATTAACTACTTATAGTGGCTTCATCGTCATCATCATCAAACTCTAAGTGTCCGCTGTTGATCAAAAGCTTCTTCTCACACGGAGAAGGCTTTAGTATTAGTAACTACGTTTGCTTAAGTCGGATTAGCGAGTTCAAACTTGTAATCAGACATTTTTGTTGTTCTTCACCATCTGTTATTTATGTCTACATAAACTTAATGCAAATAATTATAATATATTATTCGGAAAAAAACTTAACCTACGAACTCTTCTAATCGAAACTCTTTTTCAAATAAAATAGACATAATTCAGAATCCAGGATATTTAAGAAGCTCGTAGGAGGCGTGTTATATCATAGGCACCAAACTAGACAAATATGTATGTAAGTGTTCCCAACTATCTATGTCTCAAGCGTACGACGTACATTGCATTTGGCATGCGCCTCAAAGAACCATTAGATCACTATAAATGGGGCTCACTATAAATTCTCATGCATGAGGTTAGATGCATGTGAGTTAGAAACCCGACAAGTACCATTGTGACTTTTTCCGAGTTATAATATGTACTCTCTATGATTATTTAGCCACCACTGACATACGGTGAAGGAAAATATCGTGAGGAAACCTGTCTGACCTGGACTTATAATTTCTAATTTAAGTTTGAAATTGCTAATCGCCCATGAGCAAGCGTGGTGATAAATATTATTTTCTTCGTGTGAGGAGAGGCCTTTGCTCAGCAGTGGGCATTTATAGGCTGATGATGTGAAATGGGGCCCAATAGTACCGATGTTAAGTCGGGGTTATATTATGACTATATTATGAACTTATAGCAGGATTAGGAACAAGGTAGTTGGTAGCCAGACGATAGTGACAAGAGAAAAGAGCCTCTTGCCCTACCCAAGTCATTTAGATAATGATTTTCCTCTCTCAAAAAAGTATGTGTACTAGACATGAGAATTTAGGTAAACGCTTAGCTTGAAAACAAGTGCTTATTTATTGTTTTATCCACAATTTTGAGATTCCAATCTTGCTAAAACCAATTTACTTTAATGAAACCTAGCTCCGTATAGAAGACTTGGGGCAGTTGCTCCAACAATTTAGGTGGGTCAAGGTTCTTAGGAGTAATTTTGGTGGCATTATTATGGATTCTTTTCAAGTAACAATGAAGGTTGATTGGGCTTTTAAAATAGGTATTTTCTTAAGGTAAAATAATACTCGAGTTCATTGAGCGAGATTTGAATAATTGGCTGTCTTTTTTAAACCTGCTTCAGTATATAAATACACTAAACGAACACGAGATTTGTAATTGTGACTTGCTCACGGTTATTAATGATATCATCACTCCATTTTCTAATAAGGAACAAACTCGAACATTTGTGATATAAACAACATACGAGAAAACTGACTTAAAAATGCTAAAGTATAGGAGTTAAAGTACAATATTTTTGTTTATGGTATAAGTTGGCAAACGAACTTATGTATCGGATCACCTGGCTTTCAATTGGCGCCACCCATATGCACGCATAACACAAAAGAATTTATAACTGCGTTGTCGGTCTGTTGTGGGCTGTTAGGGATTTAAGAATAGGGGATTTAAATTAATGCTCAAACCTTCTCCGTATAAGGAGAGACCTTTGTCCAGCAGTGGGCACTTATGGGCTGATAATGATCGTGATGTTGATGATGATTCTGAAACAATTGAATAACAAATTGTTTATTTGTTACCTATTCAGTATCGTATTTTTATGAATAGTAACTATCGTGATACACACTAAATATTAATGAGACGTTTCTGCGACGCGCATTCGCCTTATGAATAAGAGTCCCGTTGTGACTTGAAACTAGTAGAACAGCTTTTCTCAGTTAGTTCACGTGAGTCGCTATTTTCAATAAATATCGTTTCATTTATTTGTAATATTTGAATGACTTTTCTAACATCTATATCTATAATATCTTTTCTAATATGAGTGCTTCGAAAGTTATATTTTGATCCTTATACAACGATTTCTCTCCTTTGCATACTAGGTACCTAAACAAGCTAAGTTTACGTGTATTTTGACGTTATTTTAATCTCATTTAACAAGGAATATAGAGCTTTAGTATAATCCCCCAGCATATATATTAAGTTGATATTCGCATAGCAAACTGTGCCTTATGGTATGAACAGACGAGAGACTTTTGTGCTTCGAAGACAAAAATCAAACAGGGAATGTGAAACGTTCCGTCGAATGGATATTTACATCACACAAATTTTTAAATAGTAAGTTATTAGTAGAAATAACTACCTACTTGATAAACTGTTTCTTGTAACTCAAACCACTTATTAATTTAATTTTATATTCGTTTAGTAGAGTTTGTCAAAAACTTATTTATATAGATCCAAATATGTATATGATAGACTAGCTTCCGCCAACGGCTTTGCACGCGTAGGTATGCACCTAATGTATCCCGGGATTTAAATACAGCAGCGTTTATAAAGATTGTTCCACAAAAATACGCAAATCAAGTTTAATTTGTAGCCTAACTCAGTTCAATGGATCTTGGGAATCCGATCAGCGGTTCGAATGTTTACCCCCTACATACATTATTAGTATAGATTAAAAATCTATTGATGCTATTAAGTCAAATCGAATAGATACAAGTTCCTCGTTAATTCAGGCCCTAATAAATATGAACATATTTGGGCGACAGGCTTAGAAAATAAATGTCACGATATTAGCTTCTTCAGTACCTACAAAGTGCGAAGATTCCCTGATATATTTACATCTGCTACAAAATATTCTGCTCAGTGAAGCGGAATGTTATTTAATAGGTATTAAGCTAACGGTTCGCCCACTATCTTCCCATATATTTCACTCTCCACACTACAGCTTGGAGATAATAATTTCTCTTATAAATAACGGTCGCGCTTACATAAACTTACGCCATCTTGAAATCAGTGTTGCATAAATAAGTACAACGTAGAAACTATTTTTATCTATATTATAAAGAGGTAAAGGGGGCCTTTGGAACTGCCGCCCGGTCCGGGGGCCTTTGGACCGGGCGGCAGTTCCAAAGGCCCCCTTTACCTCTATATCTATATACAAACTTACAAATTTTAACGTCGTGTCACGTCGGATTTCCAAAATTTTTTCGCTGATAGGTAGCTACAATGTTTTTGAGTGCTATATTTATAACATATGTAGGCCATGAATTATACTTGATTGAATATTTTTGTCGAACTATTACTTTAAACGTTGTACTTTTTAAAATCCCGGGATACATCATTTTTATTCGCGTAATTTAGAATTTCAATAAATCTATAACGCAAAGGGTGTGTGTGAAAGAATATTTATCATCTAATAACTTTTTTCCGCCAAGGGTTTTTTTTTTTTTTTTTGTGAGGGGAAAATCATCAAATGACTTCTCCCGCCCAGGGCCGGGCAGGAGGGAGTGTCAGACTCTTACTGACTAAAAACCCCCCTGTTCCTTCTCCTGCTCTGTGCCGAGGTCGCGGTACCTCATTGCGCTTACCCCGCAACCCCGGCTGAACATCAGCCCTTTAGGGCCCCGTCTGTGGTGGTCTATTGGCTCTTTGAGGCGCGCGCGGAACGCTACGCGCCGTACGCTCGGGCCTGGTTCTGGTCGGGCGGCGAGCTGCCCTTACTCGCCGACCGCAGGCCCGTACTTACGGTGGCCGGAGATCGTCCCTCGATCCCCGACGCCCGTAGTGTCGCCAGTTGCGGCTGCTGGGGCGTGAGGAGGAGGATTGCTCCCTCACGCGGGCCGCCTCTCTCTTTGCGAGCATGACTGCTTCACAAAAGGAGGAGACGGCGTCCCAGTTCCTCTCACTCCGCACCATGGCCTCGACTAAGGCCGGGCGCGAGAGGTCGCCGCCGCCGATCACTTCCCTGAGGATACGGCGGTGCTCAGCCCAGGCAGGGCATACCGCTACCGTATGCTCCACCGTATCCTCTAGGTGGTCCTCACAATGACGACACTCGGGCGTTTCCTCCCGCTGAATCCGAAACAGGAACCTACCGAAGCTGCCGTGCCCGGTAAGCACCTGCGTCAGACGGAAGGTGAGGACGCCGTGGCGTCTCTCAAGCCACTCCTCAAAGAGGGGTCTTACCGCTGCTATGGTAGCGTGCCCGGCCCTCGGTTGCGACAGTCGTTGTCTCCACTCTGCCGTGAGATCTCGCCGGAGCTCATTCCGCCACGCACTTATTTGGCGCGGCAGAGGATCTTCGCCCCGGCGACGCGCGTCTGCGCGCAAACTGTAGACGCGCGCGAGCGCCTTCGCTTCTAGATCCCACGGCGGTGATCCGGCAAGGAGGTTCGCCGCCTCCCCGGAGATCGTGCGATACCCGCGGATTACTCGTATAGCCATGACCCTCTGGGACGCGACCAGCGTACGAGCCGGCCGCCGCTTCAAGTCCGGCGCCCACACAGGGGCACCGTAGAGGGCCATGGATCGCACAATCCCCATATACAACCTCCGGCAGGAGGCGTTTGGCCCCCCGAGGTTGGGAAGGAGCCGCTTGAGCGCGGCCCCAGACCGTTCCAACTTAGGGGCCAAACGACGAAAATGCTCCGTGAAGTTCCATCGGCTGTCGAGGACGAGACCCAGGTACTTCATCGCCGACTCGACGCCGATGGTAACTCCTCCTGCCGTTACTTGGGACCCACCTGGAGGTGGCGCGCTCCGACGGCCATAGAAGCACATGGCCTCGGACTTGTGGAGCGCCACCTCGAGTCCCAACTGCCGGATCCTTGCAACGACTGTCGCAACCGCTTGTGACATCAGGTCGGCCGCCGCCTGATGCGACCTCCCGTTCGCCAGCACCAGCGTGTCGTCAGCATAGCAGACAATGCTGACGCCGCTCGGGAGGTCGGTGCGTAGCACCCAATCGTACCCGATGTTCCACAGGAGAGGTCCCAGGACCGATCCCTGTGGGACACCGCGCGACACCTCTCGCCGATTCCACACGCCCCGGTGACCGGGGTAGATGACGCATCTGTCCGTCAAGTAAGCCTCGACTACACGACGGAGATAGGCAGGCACCCGGTGATACCGGAGTGCCTCCAAAATGCAGCTCCAGGGGAGCGAGTTAAAGGCGTTGGCGATGTCCAGAGACACCGCCACGACGACTCGCCTCCCGGCCAACGCTGTCCCCGTCGTGAGGTCCCTCACGCGCATGATGGCGTCCACCGTGGAGCGCCCTCTTCGGAAGCCGAACTGGCCGTCCGCTAAATCCGGCCCCCTTCCAGACAGGTGCCCGACGAGGCGGTCTGAGATTATCCTCTCGAACAGCTTTCCCACCTCGTCGAGCAGCACAATGGGCCGGTACGCGGACGGGGAGTCCGCAGGACGCCCCGGCTTCTTCACGAGGACCAGTTTACCCGTCTTCCACGACAGCGGAAACTGGCCTCTCTCCAAACATGCGCTGAACAGACCAAGTAGTCGAGGCCTGAGAGCCTCCGACGCCAGGACCCAGACCTTGGCATGCAGCCCGTCAGGTCCTGGGGCGGTATTCTTGCCGCTCAGCCGGCGCACCGCCACTCTCAAATCTACCTCGGTCACTTCCGGAGCGGATTCGTCTTCGTCGTCGATGTAGCCCGCATTGGGCACCGCAGGGGGCGGGGGCATAGCCGGAGGCGTGTAACCCGTCTGTGGTCGGGGGAATAGCGCCCCAACCACTTCGTCCACGACCTCCGGCCGGAGACTCTGAGTCAGTGGGGGCGCCCAGGTGCGGAGCTTATCACGCACCATCCGGTAGGGGCGTCCCCACGGGTCTCTGTTCAGAGTCTCCAACATCTCCTCGCGGGCCCGATCTTTGGCCCGCCGGATCTCCACCCTGAGGGTGGCCTTCGCCGCCCTGTACTCCTCGTATAGCTCCGCCTCTCTGGTTTCAGCGTCCAGAGGGCGGAGACGGAGCCTGCGGTGCCTGGTGTATCGGCGTCGCGCTGCGGTGCACTCACCGCGCAGGTCTGCCAATTCCCGCGACCACCAATACACCTGGCGCTTGCGTTGGCACGGTCGGATCCGGGGCATCGCCACGTCGCACATCCTTGACATGGCGTCCTGGAGCCATCTCGCCTCCTCGTTAATGTCGGCTGGCCTGACCGGTGGTATCACCCAGGCCTGCACGACTGCGGCTTCCAGGAAAAGCTCCCGGTCCAGTTGCCTAAGCGCCCAACGCGGGCCACACGGGGCCTGTCTGACTGGCGGGTCTGCGGACTCGGCGGAGACGTCGAACCGTATATACCGGTGGTCCGAAAACGTCTCCACCTCCTCCATGACGCGCCAGTCAACAACGCACGATGACAGAGCGGGGCTGGCAAACGAAATGTCCACCACTGACTCGCCCCGCATCCGTACGCACGTGGGGACAGAACCCCGGTTCAGCACGACTAGGCCTGTCTCCAGAGCCCAGTCTTCGACCATCCTTCCCCGGACATCAGTGAGCCGGGAACCCCAAGCCAAATTCTTGGCATTGAAGTCCCCGAGGACCAACACGGGGAGGGGACGGAACCCGACGACGACGGTGACTAACTCCCTGAGGGAGTTGTGGAACTCGACGAGAGTTCGGTTCGGAGAGAAGTACACGCCCACCACGGCGATCTCTCCGAACCGAGCCGCGACGCAACCCCTGCCTCGCTGAGGCCCTTCGGGGGTTGGGGTACCGGCGGCGGCCGACGAGATGATGGTCACCGAGCCGTCCAGGTCTGACACCCAGTGTTCCCTGGCTGGAACGAAGTACGGCTCGGAGACCACAGCAACATTGATCGACCACTGCGCCATGCTCTGGAGCAGGAGATCCTGAGCAGCGACGCAGTGGTTGATGTTCGCCTGGAGGAGGCGTAATGGAGCCATTATTGGGTATCCATCACGACCTCCTCTCTGACGGCAGCGGCGACAGCAGCAGTCGCAGGGGTGTTGGCGACTGCGGCGGCAGCGGGAGCGACGGTGGGAGCGGTGGAGGTGGCTACGGGCCTACCTTTGCTCCTGGGTTTGGTGGGGGGGGAGCAGGTTTTGCCCCCAACCCGGTGATCGGCCGGTTTGCCAGCCGCCGCACATACTACGCAGTGCGGCGGGGCGGTACAAGCGCCGGCCCTGTGACCGGGCTGACCGCAGCGGAAGCAGCGGTCGCTGCGGTCCACCTCTGAGGTGCACTTGGCACCCACGTGGTGACCCACGAGGCAGCGGAAACACCTCAAAGGTCGGGGTTCCAGGAGCTTCCGCCAAGGGTGGGGCGAATAGGAGTGTCATTGTGACTGTCGAAAAACCACTCAGTTCCTTTTCCTGCTCTGGGCTGAAGCCGCGATACATTATCGCGTTAGCACCCGCAACCAAGCATCGACCCTAGTAAGGTCCATTTGTGATGCTCTAATGGCTCTTTGAGCCCCGCGAAAAACACGACGCGCCGCACGCTTGAGTCTGGTTTTGGTGAAGCGGCGAGGTACCCTATACTCACCGTTCCTTACTCGCAGAACCGCGGTTACAGGGGCCGGAGTTCTTCGCGAGTTCCTCGACGCCTGGAGTGTCACTTCTATGTCTTCATACTTAGTTATAACTAGATTTCTGTTTTCGTTTTATAACATTCACGAGATTTTTGATTTATTGTTTTATCTAACGGCTTACTCACGGTCAGCAGCACGATGTTCGCCGCGTCGTATGTTCGGCAATACTGTTCACGAATATTAGGCCGTAACGTGGCTTAAAACTAGTCGAGTTCCTCATCAAACAGTTGCGTAAGAAAACCGTGAAACATAATGCACACGCAATGCATAAATCTTAGATAAGTCAGAACTTTGGATTCTTAAGGATTGTTTGATTTGTAAAAAACAGATTATATCTATAAAAGCTTTCTTTAATTTTTTCTATGTACTTAATTTCTCGCTACTGGCATAAAGTATTAAAGCTGCATAAATTAATGAAACGGGTTCCATCTTTAATTACAATGCAAAAAGGTTTAAAATGGGGTTGTAGTCATTGACAACATTATCTGATTTTAATGCCTTTGTAAACTGATTTCACACATAGTGATAAACAATTTTTAACCGACTTCAAAAAAGGAGGAGGTTCTCAATTCGACGCGTATTTTTTTTTTTATGTATGTACACCGATTACTCGAAGACGCCTGGACCGATTTGCAAAATTCTTTTTTTATTCGATAGGGTATACATGCCATTTGGTCCCATTGTCATGAGGTCAGGATCCGATGATGGAATCCTGGAGAAACCGAGGGGAACTTTCAAAAATTGTAGGGGCGAGTAGTGTTTTTGTATGATGTTTAAGCAGGCTTTTAACAACACTACAACTTGATGAAGGCCGAAGTCGACCAGATGCTGGAGCTGGAAGACAGTCGAGGGATCTCCTTGACTATTTGAAGTAGTTGCCTTGTGTTTGGGCTTGAATGATTCGTTTTGACGAGCACTTTGCAGCAGGCTTGGTTGTAACTGTCATTAAGGGTCTGATGATGAGAACGAAGGACAGCTCAGGGAACTCCTGAACGGTTTACAGTAACTAGGGTTTGAACTTAATTCATTTATATTGATGAAAACTTTGTACCTGTATGTATTATAACAACTGAAGGTCTGCAGTTTACCAGATGATGGAGACCATTGACCGTCGAGGGAATTCCGGGTGGAACCGAGAGACAGCCGAGAGAACTCCTCAACGATTCATAGCAGCTTCCTTGTGTTTGAGCTTAATTAATTCGTTTTGATAAGAACTTGACATCTAGATGGATTGTGACTGTCATCAGGTATCTGATGATAAAGACGAAGGACTGTCTAGGGAACTCCTCAACGGTTTACAGTAGGTAGGTACCTCGTGTTTGAACTTAATTTATATTGTTAAGAACTTTCCTAGAGAGATGGCCTGTGTTCCAGTAGTGGGAACATTAAAATGGCTGATGATGATGATGATGATGATGATGATGATGAGAACTTTCCCATTTCTTGGGATCTATATTTTTTTTATCGAGCGGCTCCTTTCGTAAAAATATATACTATCCAATATGTTAATTTATATTTAAAATGTTACTGTAGTTCACAGAAGAACTTGTAACAGACACTAAAAAGTAAAAAATAAAAAAACTACGTTTAAAATAACCGACTTCAAAAACAAAAAAGTGTCAAATAAGTAATTAAAATTAATATTTTAATACCACTTTTACGTACGCGAAGCTAATACTTTTAATATTAATAATAAAACACTATCAATTCTATGTGCTACCTATTCATAGATTTGAAGTCGGTGCCAAGCCCTAAACAGAATAAAACTAAAAGAGAATTAAGACTGTTAAATTGCTAAAAGGCGAAATTTCCACAACTAACAACGCAGCTATCTACTACTACTTTTAACAACCAAGTACAAGAAAACTTCCATAATTCATCCAAATATCTTTCTAAGCTATATACAGTTTCGCCGGTAACGCAACCATATAGACTTCTGATTCTACGCTAACGCTATCAAGTTAGAAAATCGGTACTAAATTTCTTAAATCCTAACAAATAAATTCACACGCGCCCGGCGAGTGTAGGTACTCATGTATCATGCTTATTATAATTATTATGTATTAGGCTTGGCACCGACTTCAAACCTATGAATAGGTAGCACATAGAATTGATAGTGTTTTATTATTAATATTAAAAGTATTAGCTTCGCGTACGTAAAAGTGGTATTAAAATATTAATTTTAATTACTTATTTGACACTTTTTTGTTTTTGAAGTCGGTTTTTTTAAACGTAGTTTTTTTATGTACTAAACATGCGACGTGATAATTCAAATTTGGAATCATTGAAATTTTGACTGGGGACTCTATTGAAATTGTTTCCATATTCAAAATGTAGCACTAAAGTGTTGTTGTTCCGTTAAAATTATTTCAATTTGATGTGACGTGGAAATCGTTTCAGTTATGCAGTACGGCCATACTATTAGTAGGCTAAATACCATTATATGAATTATGTGAGAGTTTTTAGCTTTTAGAGACTGAAAAGCTATTTGCTTTTTTGAGATGTTTTATTTATAATGGAGTCTCTAAATAGGTGCTAAGTTTCGCGAATAAAAAAATAACTCTCAAGGAATAACGACATACGACTTATATCCAGACTTGGAGTTTATAATGAATTTCTGAATGAAGCTATGATAGTAACAGTACCATATGCCATCTATTGAATCTTAACCCTCAAATAAAAAAAAAAAACAAAATGTAAAAGTTTACA